>CM053791.1:400146589-400831589 GCA_028749045.1 Cupressus sempervirens | reverse complement strand
TAGGAGTTCCTTGATTGCTTCATTAGCTTCATTTGAGCTGCTTGATGGTAAAAGGTCTTCAATCTTTTCTTCAACATACTGATGATCATTTATTTCTCTTGCAAGTTCCTTTCTTCTTTTCAGGGATTGAGAAAGATGCTCTTTTGCTTCTTTGAGTTGAGTCATGGCCATTTCCAAATCTAGCTTTTCATTCTCAATAGATTTGTCAAGTCTGAATATCTCCATTGTCCTTGATCTTTGCTCAAGCTGTCAAACTTTATCCTTAGAACCACAATGCTCTAATACCAATTTTTGGAAATAATCAAGACTAACAAGGTTATTGAGAGGGGAGGGGTAAATTAGTAACTCTAAAACTTTAAATCAATTCAGCATAATAACATATTCACCATTCATCCATCTAGTCTACTATATGCATGAAAAGAGAAACATTCATAACACATGAACACACTGATTTGGTGACCCAGGAACCTTCCAATTAGAAAGTAAAACTGGGGTGGGGATGATGCCCACAAAACTTCAATACTACAATATAAATTTAGCCTGTTAAGGCTTACAATGATCACTTCTGGTGATCTACCCTGTTAGGAGCAAGTAGGATTGCTAGATCCACCTTGTTGGAGGATTTACAAACATACAATGAAGTATGCACTCTGTTAGGAGATTTACAAAAGACTGTTAAGTCTACCCTTTTAAATGATTTACAAACTGATTCACCTGTTAGAATGAAGCAGTGGATTTGGTTACAACTGATTGCTAATAAGATCCTTTATGCACTGATCACCTGATGTGATAGATATAACTTCCCATTTTCTCAGTGACCACTATTCAACATGATATGAATTGTTCTGCTCGGTAACCACTACTGAACGCTCGGTATGAACTGTAGACTAAGTGATGAGCTCAGTAAGCATTTAGAATTGAATAAGTGTTGTAACTAATGACAAATATATCATAATTCCAACAGCCTTATCTACAAATTGTAAGGGAGCATTTGATCCAACCTAGATTATAATTATGTCAAATCCATTGAGTTTTTTAGTATAATCATAGATTTTCATGATAGTATCCAATTCCTCATTGTAGTTATCTTAAAGGTGCTCCTAGATAGGGGTGGAAGGGGCAAGAGATTATTGATTAGCCAATTTTTATTTTCTACCTTCTCAAGGAAAGGCTACTAGGACCATTTAGAATGGTGTCCACTTCTTTGGGGGGTGGGGAAGAACATGGTGAACATTAGAACCATTCCTGAACTTATGTCTACATATTCTCTTGATCTTTTCAAGCATAATTTGTTGTGCATTCATAGTCTAATTATTAGGCTTCTTTTGATGGAGCCCAAGGGTTTCTAGCTAGGGAAAATGAGTTTCAATGGCTAAAGGAGCTTTGGAAAATGAGGTAGGGTTTATCTCAACTAGGGGTTTGAAGGTGGATTGTAGAGCATCAAATCAATAGAAAGATTGACTAGGACACGTAGGGTATCCACATTCAAAGAGGGTTGATTGGAGGGTTGGGAATCTGCTTCTTCCTTGGTAACCTTTCTAGGAACAATCTAGGTCGTAGAGTTGCCAGTAGGCTGACTAGAGGGAATTAAACCAAACTTCTTAACAAGGGGAAATTTTTTATCCATTTGCGGTGATTGATCAAGGAAGTACTATAACTTATGCTTCAACTATAGGGAGCTTAATGTATGTCATAGTATGTAATAGGCCAAACAATACATGTAGTGGGATTTTTTAGTAGATATACTAGTCATCTTGGGATTAAGCATTGGACTAGATTCAAATAAATTCTCGAATATTTAAGAGGAACATCCAATAAATGTTTACATTTTGGGGGATCTACTATGGATTTTCAAGGCTATTTTGTCTTATATTTGTTAGGGGATCTTGATACTAGGAGGAATTCTATAGGTTATGTATTTACTATTGGTAGGATAATAGTGAGATGGGTTTCTTGATTATATAAGGTGAATGCTCTATCCACTATAGAGGTTAAGTGTATTGTTGATTTAGAAGAAGCCAATAAGATGGTATGGATTCAATACTTCTTGGAAGAATTGGGATATCCACAAAGAGATAATTATCTATATACAAATAGTTAGAATGTCATTCATCTTGCCAAAAATTATGCTCTACATTCAAAGACAAAATACATATAGTTGTGATACCATTTCATTTGGTCAGTTTTGGATGATGGATAGTTGAAGATGAACAAGATACATACATTTGATAATATAGAAAACATGTTTACCAAGGTAGTGACTTGGGAGAAGTTAAAATACTCTTCATCTTTAATTAATCTTCTAGACTAAATAGAATATAGGAACTGTTGATTCTAAGCTAGTTTGATACAGTGGGAGCCTCTTGGAGTAGTGATATTGCTATAGGATCAATCTCCAAGTAGGAGATTATTGTCTAGTGTGGACTTTGATTAGTCCCCAAGTGAGAGATTGGTCATTTGTGGTGATTGATTAGGGAAGTATTGTACACTTTCCATAATTCCTTAGCCTGATCAGGGAAGTACCATAAAACAATTTAGGCCTATTTTACTAGCAATTTTTGTGCTAACATGTTGTAACTAACTATAGACCTAAAGTAGAAAAAATGTTGTAAAAAATGGCTTAGGGTTAGGGATTTCATAGTGTGTGATGTAATAATAGCTTCTTGTGACAATATTGAGCTATAAGAGATTAAAGATAGTAACTAGGTTGTAAATACTTGATAATAAAAAATATTAGACTCATTGTTTGGTGGATGTAGCCTAGGGATTTGGTGAGCCAAATTACATCTTTGTGACTTGTGTTCTCTTTTGTGTGTATGATCATTTTATGATATTGGATATATTTTCATGTAATTGTAATTTATATCTCTTTAAATCTTAACAAGTGGTATTAGAGCAAGGGTTTTATTTCTAGTTATCCTCTATAGGATAGTCACGGTTAAGTGGGAGTCTCATAGTTGAGTGGTAGTGATGGAAGACAAGTGTAAGATGAAGGTTGAAAATTTTAATGGTATAACTTTTAGCTATAGAAAATGAAAATTGATTACTATGTTTATTAGAAGGATTTATGGTGGCCAATGGAAGGAAAGTCCTAGAAATTGATAGCTATGATAGATGAAGACTAGAATATTTTGGATCAAAAGGAACCTGGAAGTATTTTCTTATTTTTGGAAATATCAATGGAATTTAATATTACAAAAGTGAAGATGACTAAAGAGTTATTGCAAACCCTAGAAATGTTGTATGAAAATCCCTCTGCTTCAAATAAAGTGTTTCTTATCAAGTATTTATTTAATATGAAGATGTCACAAGGTGGATCTGTTGTAGATCATTTAAATGATTTTAGTATTGTTACTAATCAAGTATCTTTAATAAATATTAATTTTGATGAAGAAATTAAGGCTTTCTTGATTTTTTGTTCTTTTCCTAAAAGATAGGATGGCTAGGTAATGGTTGTGAGTAATTTTGTTTCTGAATTTAATACCCTAAAATTTGATGATATAATTGGTGTTATTCTAGTGATGAAACTCATAGGAAAAGCTCAAGTGGATCTACATCAGGGACCATTTTGAATGCACAAAGAAGAGGCAAAAATACTAAAAGATGAAACAATTCTAGAAATAATGGGAAATCAAGAGAAAAATCAAAGAGGAAGAGGTCTCAATCTAGAGGACCAAGAGATTATTGGTATTGTGGGAAACTAGGGAATAAGAAGAAAGATTTATGGACTTGAAAGAATAATGAAGGAGACAAAAAAGAAGGGAACAAGGATGAAAATCCAGTAAGTAATAAATCCAAAGAGGATGCTTTGCTTCTTTCCTTGAAGGTATTGATGATTTATGGGTTTTAGATTTAGGGGCTTCATTTCATGCCACTCCTCATAGATGTTATTTTCTTGATTATGTCCAAGGAGATTTTGGGCTTGTCTATTTAGGGGATAATAAACCCTATCAAATTTTTAGAAAGGTAAAAATTAAGATTAAGTTCTAGAATGGGAATTATTGGCTACTACAATAGGTAAGACATGTTCCAAGGCTGAGTAGAAATTTAATTTCAGTAAGGAAACTAGGTGATGAGGGTTGTATAGTTACTTTCAATGATAAGAATTGGAAGGTTTCAAAAGGTTCCATTGTAGTAGAAAAATGGGTGAAAGTAGGAACCTTATATCTTTGTATAGGTCATACTATTCCTTCTACTTTAATTGTTTCAAAGATTTTTTTTTTTAGGAACAATTGTTGCAGTTGAATAGTGAGAACAAATTGATGTTATAGATTCTAATCGAGCACTATGGTAGAATAGACTTGGCACATGAGTGAGAAACATATGAAATTACTTCATTCAAAAAAATTTTTACCAGGTCTAAAAAGTGTCAATATGGATTTCTATGAAAGTTGTGAGTATGGAAAAAAAGAGAGTTTTTTGAAGACTGGGAAGAAAAAAATATGATAAATTAGAGCTTGTCCATTAAATGTATGGGGATCAGCTCAGGTATCTTCCCTAGGTGGATCTCATTATTATTTTACATTTAGAGACAATTTCCTTAGAAAAAAATCTGATGCATTTATAACTTTTGAGAAATGGAAATTCTTGGTTAAGATTGAAACTGGTAAAAGGCTAAAATATCTCAAATATGATAATGGTGGTGAGTATTGCAGCAAATAATTTGAATATTATTGTTCCAATAATGGTATTCATATATAGAAAACTATTTCAAGGACTCCACAAGAAAATGGAGTGGTTAAACAAATGAGCAGGATAACATGGGGTGTGTAAGGAGTATGAGGTTGCATGTTGGGCTACTCTTAAACATGTGGGAAGAGGATATAAATACTACTAAATATTTTATTAATAGAGGAACCTTTACTCCTTTGGGTTGTGGTATTTTAGAGCAAGAAATGACTAGTAAGAAGTTGTGATATTCTTTTCTCAAAACCTTTGGTTGTGAAGCATTTGCATATATGGGTTTTGAAAATAGAACCAAGATGGAAGCTAAATCTAAGAGATTTATATTTGTTGAATATGGCATTGATGAAATTGGTTATATGATTTTGGATTTTTCAAATCTTAAAATTGTAACAAATAGGGATATCACATTCAATGAAAAAGTGTTGTACAAAGATCTATTGTAGCAACATGAGAAGAAAGAAAATGATTATGTAGTGCTAGATGATACTCAAAAGGATGATGTTCTAGTAGTCCCTCATGCTTTGCAACAATCACAACAAAAAATACCACACTCCCTAGTGAATGTTAGACAATCAACAAGGCCAAGTAGACCTCCAAAAAGATTTTCTCCCTCTTTGTATTCTATTTTATTAACATATGCTAGTGAGGATAAATTTTATGATGAAGTTGTATAGGTGGATACAAAGCTTTAGTGGGAGTCTTTAATGACAGAAGAAAT
Organism: Cupressus sempervirens; assembly: GCA_028749045.1. NCBI lineage: Eukaryota > Viridiplantae > Streptophyta > Pinopsida > Cupressales > Cupressaceae > Cupressus > Cupressus sempervirens. The sequence continues at coordinate 400,826,185 of CM053791.1, read as the reverse complement.
GGATTCATTGCTGAAAAATTAGACTTGGGATTTATGTAAGTTACCTATAGGTAAAATTTCTTTACAGAAAAAATGGGTTTATAGGTTGAAAGAAGAGGATGGAGATAGGAAAATATTTAAAGCCAGGTTAGCTGTAAAATGAGATATTTTCTCTTGTTGTTAAAATGACTTATATTCATACTATTTTAAGTATAGTGGCTATTGAATATTTTCATTTGGAGTAGCTTGATGTTAAAAAGACCTTTCTTCATGGTGATCTGGATGAAGAGATACATATGGAACAACCACATGGATTTGATGTCAAAGGTAAGGAGAATTTAGTGTGCAGATTAAATAAAATATTATATGGATTAAAACAAGAAAATTGATAATGGTACCTTAAATTTGATAGTTTTATGAATGAGCATGGTTATACTCAATGTCATTCTAACCATTGTATTTATTTTAAGAAGTTATATAATGACAACTACAATTTTTTATGTTTATATGTTGTTGATATGCTTGTATTAGGGTGTAAAATGGATCACATTAAGGGTTTAAAACAATAGTTAGTATGCTCATTTTCTATGAAGGATTTGGGGGCAGCAAAATAAATCCTTGATATGAAAACTTGTAGAGATAGGAAGAAAAAAAAACTGACTCTATCTCAGGCTGATTGTATTGAGAAAATGTTGCAATGTTTCTCTATGGAGAATACTAAAGATGTTAGCACACCTTTTCCTAGTCATTGAAAATTAACTAAGGAGATGTGTCCAAAGACACAAGTAGAGGAGGATACAATGTCTAAGATGTTGGCAATATGGTCAATTATATATCTTGATAGTTTTCATTTATGAAAACATGTATTCAATATTTCATTTATGAATTTAGAGTTAGAAAATTGTATAAATGTTAGACAGTCTGTAGTAGTATAGAGAACAAATCTAAATAGTACAGATGACTCGTTGAGAGTTAGCTCATGTGCAGTTAAGGAAAGATTCATGATTCTCTCATGATGATGTGGTTAAGTGTGCATATGTGTACACACAACACGATGCAAGATATGATTAATATACTAGTGTGGTTATTTAATAGAGAAGAACATAACCTATCAAAAACAAAATGTATTGCTTGAGGAATTATTTTGGTTACAAAAAATTACTAAGTTATGAATATTAATCCATAAATTATTTTATATTATGTCAAGCATGTGAACACATGAAGGCCGACTGGGCAGAGTTTTGTGAATGTGCAATGTACACATAAAGGTCTTATAGTGCATAGTTAGTATGAGGCATGCGCAAATAATGTGAAGTCGTGAGACCTTGTAATTGAGATGTGAACTATTATGAAAGCCTTATGTGATGCAAGATTTGTGTGTTGATTAGAGCAAGTGCGAGTTATAGTAGGAAAGCAAGTATTGGTGAAGAACTAAATTGTATTATTGCATGTTAGGGAATTGGGCTCTTCTTGTATACTATTAGTGAACAGATTGCCTTTTCCTAAAAAATTAATAATTCAATCTATGCCCAAGGCTAGAAAATTCAATAAAGTTCATAATAGTTGGATAAATGTTGTGTTGATCATTTCCCTCTAAATTTTTATAGGTACAACTCCCTTTACAAATTATTTATCAATAAATTATAAAGATCAACAAGAACTAAGTGCACACTTTTACCAGAAAGTGCTCAAGGGACACTCACATATTCTTTGATACTAAGGTAATGATTTCCAACCAAAAGTAGGAAATCAAACAATGAAAAGCTTAGGGTCTTTCCATAAGTAATCAAGATTTAACTAATGGACTTAATGTCTATATCAACTTGAACTAATTTCAAGAAATGAGAAATAAATACAAACAATAAGAGAAAATAGCAGTAGATGTCACACAATATCAACCATTATGGCTCACAAAGTAACCATTACCAATTCTGCTCAAACACTAAGTTTTGAAGCACAAGAAAACATGATAGATCTGCATATTCAAAAAGACTTCCCAAGCACAAAGTCATTAAGAGAGAAATTTCATACATGTTGCTATTTGTCTATTACTATTTCCATACTACCAACTTAAGCAACACTAACTTTAACTAAGTATTTTAAGCTATTAAAATATAAACCTATTGTAGCCAAATGCTCTAGCATTTATAGTCTATTATAAACCTAAAAAGGCCTCCATTAAAGCCCAACCTTTTGATTGGAAACAATTATAGAAAAAGAAATAGTTTTTAAAGCAACTTAAAAATTCAAATGCCAAGAAATAATTGTTTGCAACTAAACATCCTTGTTACCCTTTTCTCCATCTGCCATGGTTTGCTTGACTAGTTTCTAGCTTTTGAAGGTGCTCACAAATTCCTGCATGGTGTGAGAGTGAAAATTTTCAAGCTGAGTAGTTTTGACCTACAGGCATCTTTCTACCATTTAGTCTTGTTAATCCTATGACTTTGACTTGGCATAAGATTCCTACTCAAATATAACATAGATTCAATGTTGGCTAGGGTGGTGAAATATTTGGAAGTGGGGGTGTCACTATCCTTTATTCCAAACATGGTTTCATTGTAGTTTTTGTTTAAAACCTTGGAATCCATATTGCCATCTTCAAACTGTAGGATGCTTTTAGGGTTAACAATTTGCATATCCTTCAAGAGCTCTTTGTGTATTCCAGTGATCTCAAGTTCCACTGATCACATCTCATTGATGGCTCCTTTTTACATTGAATCCTTCCATCCCATATTATTTTTGAGGATGAACAACATGCATGAATCTATAGTTTTCATGGTATTCTTGTTTAGAAACTTCAACACACCATATTTTCAACTTCATGAACCTGAAACACAATGTCTTTTAATTGACTTTGATTAGCCTCCCACACTAGAATAAGGGTTTGGACTTCACCTAATGGCACCTCCCCTTCAACATATGTGGTAGTGAAATATAGAATGAATTTAATACCCTCTTTGATTATGGATTCCACCCAATCTTGCATTGCATCTAAGAGTAATTTTCCCTTTTGTTTTTTATTAAAACAATTGTTGGCTATTTGACAAATTGGGGTCAAAAGATTATGGAGTTTGAACTAATGGAAGGGTGCTCAAATTCATTAGAGAATCTATGTACTCAACCATAGTGATTATCAACCTTTTTAGTTCTTTTTTTTCTTTACTATCATTTTCAGATTGGGTTAGCATATGATCAGTAAAAAAATTAAAGTAATGGTTATCTGTATCTCTAGTTATAGTCCCCAATTCTATAGTAGTAACTTTGAAACCATTTGTGTCAATCTCCCTAGTTTCATCTTTTTATTTATAGGTAGCCACTTATGCCATCACTTTTCTAGTCACTAGGTCTTTGATTAACCATGTGTTGCTTTTCATTTTCTTTCTCTTAGAACCATAGATTGCATATTTGGTAACAATATCCTTGACTAGTATAGACACCCATTGAAAGTTGCATTTCTTGCTGATTGAATTTGATAACCATGGTGGAATGGTGGAAGTCACCATCATCTCTTGATTTTCTTTGGGAGGAGACATGAAACCTAGTTGATATGACTTTGAAGCCTTTATTAACTCTACATCACCATCTTGATTCTCTTATTAGGTGATTTCTTCCCCTTGATTTTTTCCTTGAGTCATCATTTTATCCTTCTGAACCTTCTATTGTATGAGGGACTCAGATTTGGTCTTAGACCTAGTTCTAGGAGCCATGGCTTTCTTAGGAGATGTTGGTCTTTCCTACTTCTTGGAAGTCAAAATGCTACCTACAACATGAGATGAAATTTGGATGTCAGAAGTTAATGTTTTGAAGAAAGAAATCATCTTTGGTGACTTTGTAACTTGTTTTTGATTAATTGCCTTAATAATTCTTCTCCTTAACTAGTTATCTATATGGGTTAGAATAGATCTGGTCCTTAGATTTATATCATCTTCTTCACCCTGGATCTAGTCCACCTCTAATTTCTTTTGTTCACTTGCCTCTTCTCATCCAAGTTCAACAATATCTGAACTATCTTTGATTATCCTCTCCAAATTAAACTTTAGTTTCTAGGAATTAATCTGAGGGAGTGTCAGCCTTGAGTGGTCCCGTTTTACCACCTCTTTCTCATCATTGCAATCTTCCCATAGGTCTTCTAAGTGAGGAACCATTGGTGATTTATTTTTTAGACCGAGTATCTTTGCTGCAAAAACTTTGCTATCAAAACTTCTCCTTCCCTGATAGAACCAAAAATTGAAACTGAGCAAGTTACTTCCAATCACAAAGGCATTGATCATATTACTGCAAGCTAAATGATTGAGTTTGATAGGAAAGACAGGCTCCCATTCCTCTTGGGGAAGATTATGCTTGATCACAAAGAATAGTTTCCTACATACCTTAGCTATAATAAAATAATCTAAAGCATATTGAGGTAACTTTATTGGATCTTCTTCAAATCCCACTATTCATAGGTATGTAAAATTAGGAAATTGAATAAAATAGCTTCTGTACATTTGAATCAACCTTTGGGCCTCTGGGGAAATCCTTGGCACAGGTGCTTTTCTGAGGTTCAAATACACACTTTCTATCAAAACATCATGTGTTTTCCTAAATTCTTCCAACACTTTTTCCTTTTGGAGTAGGGGACAATATTTATAAATAATGACCTCTTAATTCCAAGATTTGTGGGGAAGGGAAGTAATATTTTTGACACATGCAATGCAATAGGTCAAGTAGGAGGACATATGGAAATATTCTTTCAAAACCTTAGAATGTTTGAGATGATTCCTCAATGAACTAGCTATCAATTCTGCACAATCTAAAAATTGTTCTCCTTTTAGGATTATTTCTATGTAGCAATTGATCTAGTCTTCACAGAGGAAAACATCTACAAAACCTTTAACTTGGTGTAACAAAACCATGAGATCATGAACATGGGGCTTCATGTGGTCCTTAGTAATTATTTGGGTATCTATGAGCAACCTTTATAATTAGTCTCTATCCATTTCCTAGTGAAGATGTTACGGTACTTGTCTGGTTTCTCTTCGTATTCAATCAGAGACTAGGTAGGACTAAAAGCTGCAAATGTGCACTCAAGTAGATGCAAGATTGATGAGATAGTCTCCCTAGAGATGGACAAAACTAGTTCATTGACCTTTCTCAAAATGCTCTTGGTTCTCACATCATAGTGATCAATGCATAACTGAAGTAGTTTAGTGGAGGAAAAGCAACAACTTTGATTAGACTACTTGTTAGAATCTCTAAACAACCATTAAATTCATCATCTTTCTGAAGAAAATTTACTTGTAGCTTCTCTACCTTGATTCCTTCAAAATTAATGTAAAAAATGATAGGTCTCTTACACTCAAGATTGGGAATATTCCCAAAGAAATGCAGAACAAACTTTATTCTAGGCAACATAAAGAAAAACCCAACACTATTCTTGTTCTTCAAAGCAACACACAAAAGAAAGGGTGAGGAATTTCTTGTAATCTCACCTATAATCTACTAAAAGAAAACTAGACCTCTTCTCCTCGCTTACTACTACTTTGCTTTTGATTTGCCTCTACTCATGATAAAATGATTAAGTGGGAAACTTATGTTTAAAAAAGATAAGGGAAAACGCAAGCAAAAGTACTACCTCATAATGAGGTATTCATGGCAATTTTTTTGTGGCTTAATTTGTACACTTAACATTATGAAAAGACACCTTCATTAAATAATCACCCTTCATGAATGTCCTTGCAATAATTATTAATTTTTGAAATCCAAATCCAACCTCCAAATGAAAGATTGTCCTTCCTTAATCATGAATACAACTCATCCTTCATCTCAAACCATGACAAATTGGACAAGACTCCTTCATCATTTCTCTAACACTTTATTTAATTTCTTGGGAATTGTTGACCTTGGGAATCATTATCATTTGTGTGTACAATCTTCAGTAATAGAACTACTTTGAAATGCTTTTAACTAGGGTTCAAACAAGTTCAAAATGGTTCAAGTAAGCATCTAACATACTTAGTGGGTCCTACCTATAGAAAAAGATTAGTATCAAAAATATGCTTTGTTTGAACTACTTTTAACTACTTTGAACTGAGGTTCAAAGAGGTTCAAGAGTAAGAATTATGAGAGACGACAAAGACCATCTCACATATACAAGGCATGACGACTCCCAAGAATAAGAAACTAAGGGGAACTTTCTTGGTGTAAGATTTTAGGCTTGAAAAAGGAACCAAAGAGAAAATTAAAATATGGTGACTCAAAACTAAGGATAATAGGGGCTCTAACTAGGGACTGTGTACATGGAGTACATAAATAGTTAGAATGCTGGGAGTAGATATTGGCCATAAGAACACAAAAAATAGGGTATGATAGGAAAACAAAAACAAACCAGAAAGCCAAAAAGGGGTATATACATGGGGAAGAACCTTTTTGAAAGATCACAACTTCAACAATTTTAGGTCTCACCCATTGTATGTTAAGAGTAGACTAGTACCATCTGGATAACTCAGGTGAAAAGCATTTGGACCAACAGCTTCTATGAAACAAACACACCCTTCCATAATGAATCAAATTTACCATATGCTCCTTTGGGTTCTCTCCTTTTATCCCACAAGAGGACTTTATCTCCTTTCATGAAATTGTGAGGTCTAGCTCTCATATCAAAGATCTATTTTACTTTCATCTGGTTTTTAGTAATGTGATCCACATGTTTATCTCTTTCTTCCTCCAGATTATTTAGATACATCACTCTTTTTTCCAAGGAATTTCTAAAAAGAGGATCCTCGACTATTGATTGTAACTTTGTGGTAGATAAGTCCAGAGGCTAGGATACTTGGGCACCTATGTCATACACAAATTGAAAGGGGACCATACCAATAGCTCTTTTAGGGGTAATCCTGTTAGCACATAATACTTCATATATTTTTAATGCCAATTTTGGGCATTATCATTGACCAATTTCTTTATAATGGAGACTAAGTTCTTATTACTAGATTTTGCCTACCCATTACCCTGGGGGAAATAATCCAAAGAGTGTGCCTAGGATATATCATGATCTTAGTAAAACATAGAAATATCTTCAGATAAGAAGTAAGTTGCATTATCTGTCACTATCTTTTGTGGGATCCTGAACTTGACAAATATATATTCCATCAAGAATTCACATACCACTTGTGAATTAGTCTTCTTAGTTGGGATAGATTCCTCCCATTTGGTGAAGTAATCTATGGTTGTCAATATATACACATGACCAGTGCTAGATGGAGGGTTTAATGGCCCTATGAAATCTATACCCCACTAATGAAAAGGTTCATCAATCACTATTGGTCTCAGTGGTGATGTTTCTAGTAGAGGATGTCCAGTGAAGAGTTTGCACTTTTTACAATCTTTCAAAAATGAATATGCATCTTTAAAAATTCTCAGCTAGTAGAAGCAATTTCTAAGAATTTTGAAAGCAGTCACAATAGAGGAAAAATGGCCACCACACACATTTGAATGGTACAATTTAAATTATTTTTTCTGTTGTTCATTGTCTACACATCTCTAAAAGGTCCAATCTATATCTCTTTTATACAACATCCCCTAGGAAATTACATACTTTTCCACTTTCAATCAGACATTACATTTTACTTTATAACTCAAATTTGTGGGGCATTCACCATATGTCAAGAAATATACAACAATAGAAAACCAAGGATTAGTCAAACTAACCAGTAAAATATAGGGTGTAACATTTGAATGTTCTGAAGGTGACCCCTTATTTTATGCTATCAATTTGCATAAGACCCAATACCTAACCAAGGTGGTAGGTTTAATTGAAAGATCATATTCTTGAATCCTGGCCACCCACACTGCCCTCTTATTTATCCCAATCTCCTATTGAGTTAGTATGCTTTTAACTACTATTTTAGGTACATAGACAATATAATTTAAATGCAAGATATACTACCTAAATAGTTTCACCGCCTTCACCACAACAAACACATGCTTTTCCATTTAAGTTTAATTCAACTCATTCTTTTTCAAAGGAATTCTCATGAAGGCGATTGGGGCTTCGTCATCCTGATCATTTTTCTGGGTTAGGATACTAGACAAAGTATGCTCCGAAGCATAGCAATAAATGATAAAATCCCTCTTCAAATTTAGGCTTACCAACATAGGAGCATTTGAAATAGTTGTCTTAATATCTTCAAAAGCCTTTTTACCTTCTTCTTGTCATCTGAAAGGGTGTTTCTTGCTCATCATGCTTAGCATATGCCTTACATTTTTAGAGAACTTGGGGATGAAACTCCTTAAGAAATTTATCTAACCAAAGAAGGATTTTAAATCACTCATATTGGTAGGAAATGATAGCTATTGTATCACTCTTATTTTGTTTGGGTCAATTCTTATACTTTTCCTTGAAACAATATGCCCCAACAATTTGCCTTCTTCCACAAAGAATATAGACTTCTTAGGATTGAGAGATATACTGTGTAGTCTACACCAACCTAACAATGCCTCAAGATCTCTTAGGTGATGTTTCCTCCTGGAGTAGATAGTCAAATCATCCAAATATATTACAATTATTTTGTCCCACAAGTCTTTAAAAGAAGAATTCATTGCCCTTTAAAATGTTTATCCCATATTGATCAAGTTGAACAACATTTGATTATAAGAATAGGTGCCCCAAGGAGTTATAAAGGTTGTTCTATGTTTATCTTTGGGTGCAACACTAATTTGATTATACCTTGAGTATCTGTCGAGCATTGACATAACTTTAGACCCAGTGACTAACTGCAGAGTATGATCCATAGTCAAGAGTGCATAATTGTTCTTGAGGCTAGCCTAGTTTAAATTCCTAAATTCCACACAAATTTGTGTTTCACCATTTTTCTTTCTCATAGGAATAATTTTTTCTATCTAGGTTGAGTGGTGAATTGGATATATTATATGGGCTTTCAACATTTTCTCCACTTCTTTAAATATTGCCTTAGACACCTTTGGGTAATAGTTCTGAGGCTTTTGTCAAAAAGTGGTTGCCTCAAGTTTGAAAGGTATGTGATGCCTAAACTCTCCATTCCTAAAATTCTTCAAGTCTTCATATCCCTAGGCAAAGACATCTTTGTACTTGATGAGAATTTTTAGCAAACCCTACTCTCTTTCTATGCATGTTCAGCCAATAGAAATCCATTTAGAATCTCCCTTATCTCTGATGTTTATTTTGTCATGTTCCTTCAAGTTTTTATTATGATCACTCTCCCTTTGGATGGAACTATCATCTTTCTATATGAACAAATGCTCTAAAGAAACCAATCCCTTGGGGATTTTATTTCCTTTTACTTGAATAACTTCTCTAGATTCAACTAAATCTTCAATGACTAGTTTACCGTCCTTTCCTGACTCTTCAAAGAAAATGTCAGGAAAATTTCCAATACATCCAATAAAATTTCTTAACTATGAATCAGTGTCAAAAACCTACCAATGGTTTACATTATCTAGGACCTTAGGTTGGTAGATCATTTCAATCCTATAGGTATCACTCTTGAAATCTAGATGTGGTAATAATAATGAAGTGGAAACAACTAAGGAATTAGCTTTAGAATTTTGAGAGCAAGGTATAAATTCTATGGAGAAAGCATCAAATAAGTCAATCTCATCCCAAACTAGGTTTCTATAGTGTCTCAATCTATCATTTTTTTTTATAGAAAACTAATTTCTTACCTATTATATGATGAGTTCAATGTCACCTTTAACCCTCAATTGCTTTATCTTTTTCACTTTGGCTTTGTGAAATCCTAAGAGCAAGGCTTCATATTCTTTAGTGTTATTCATATTGTGGAAGTCCAATTTAAAAGAGAAAGGGAACAAATCTCTTGAGGGAGAAATTAAAACCACTCCTACTCCTGATCCTAAATTAGAGCAACTACCATCAAAGTCTAAGGTCTACAAGGAATTCATGTAATATTTCCCTTCATCTTCCTAAATTTTATCATCAGGAAAAATAACATATTTCCCACATTGGCATTCTTTGTACAATATCTAGGCTTTGGGATTGTTTGAAGGTACCATTGTGTATTTATTCTTCAGCTCTAGCTCTAGTTTCTTCTTCTTCTTACCTACTGGAATGAAAGCCTTAGACCAATCCATCTTGATCTCCCCTCCCATGTCCTTATGGAATGTTCTATTGAGAAACATTCTATAACTAGCTGGGATATTAGCCACTAGGATGGTTAGTTTCAACCTCTTATCTGGGCAAGCATAAATGACTACTTGTACATCTTTGACTTGACCAATGAGGGGGACTTTCTTCCCATCCATGGAATAGCAGTACCTGAAAGTTTTAGTGAGGTCCAAGCCAAGGGATTTAGCTAGTGGAGTTGGCATGATGTTGTTAGAAGCTCCTAAGCCTATAATATAATTGCTAAGTTTCTAACCATTTAGTAACAAAGACACATAGAAGGGGTTAGGTTTTCTTTCTTTGACTTCTCCTTCAACAACATTGACAATTGGTTCTATATGTTGACATAATAGTCAAGTTTTTTATTAGTGACATATACATATTTAGATTGTAAGTATCTAACAAGCTTATTGTATAGTTAATAGTGTTACAAAGTTCTACACTTGCTACTAATTCTTTTGGAAAAATATTAGTGTATATCAAGTAGTTATAGCTATTGTGAAGATCAACAGTGTAAACTGAGCATCTTAGTTTATGCTGAATTTACTAGTACAAATTGAGTTGTGCAGTACTTACTAAGTTTGTAGTTGATGTGATGTAAGTCTAGTGTTAGCTGAGCTACTCAGTATTAACAAAGTGACTCAGTTTATATTGAGCTCAAGGTGATAGTGTTTACCAAGCTATGCAGTGGTAAACAAGTGATTCAATTTATATGAAGAGTTTCACAGTATTCACTGAGTTACTAGTGTAGACCAAGTTCAAGACTACTTGAAAGTGATCAGTATGGACTGAGCTTCTACATCTACTGAGTGCATGACAATGCCATGCATTGACAATGGATGTCGAGTATTAGAAACTCACCGATTAAGTCTTTAGAACCTGAGTGTCTACATTTGAGCCGACTATGTAATATTTGTGTAAACTTTTATTGTGGCTAACTTTGTAATTGTATAATTGGATTGGTATATATGTAATGTATTGTATCGCATCCAATGTATGTATGGAATCAACAAGGAAGTAATGTGATCATCATAGAAAAGAAAAAAGAGTGAGTTACAAAGGCTACAATAGTATAAAGAGAAAAAAAGATTCATCTATCACAATAAGGTCATTTGTACACTTAGAAGAATCTCATTCAATAAACCAAGTTGTAGATCAGAGATTAGCTACTGCTTCATCCTAATAGGTGGATTAGTCAAATCCTTTAACAAGGTAGACCTAACAATCTTATGCAAATCTCTTTACCAAGTGCATATTTCATTGTATGTTTATAAATCCTTTAACAAGGTGGACCTAGCAGTCCTTATTGCTCCTAATAGGGTAGATCATTAGGAGTGATCAATGTAAGCCTTAACAGATCAACTTTATACTATAGGACTAAATCTTGTGAGTATCATCCCCACCCCATTTTACTTTCTATTTGAAGTTTTTTAGGTCACCAAATCTTTGTGTCAAAGTTTTATGCATGCTTTGATGTTTTTAGTTTCTCATGCATGTAGTTAAATTAGTATTGATTGTTAATTGTATTAAAGATTTATAATTTTTAGAAGTTAATGATTAGCCCCTCTCCTCTCAGTAACTTAGTCTTTAAGAATATTTCCAAAAATTGGTATCAAAACTTTTTGATTCTTAGAGAAAAGTTTGATAGCTCGAGAAAAGATCATAGGCCATGGAAATATTCAAACTTGAAAAGGCTATTGACAATGAAAAGCTAGATTTGGAAATGGCTATTGCCCAACTCAAGAAATCAAAGGAGCAACTATCTCAATCCCTAAAGAGAAGAAAAGATCTTGCAATTCAAATGAATGATCATCTCTACATTGAAGACCTTCATTCAACAAGCAACTCAGATGAAGCCAATGAAGTAATCAAAGAACTCCTAGAAAAGACTAGTTTGCTACCAAAAGTAAGAAAACTAAGAAGCTAGAAAGAAATTTAGTTAGTAAGATTATGTGAAGTTATGAAAGAGAAAAATAAGATAAGAGAAGAGATAGAAGGAAAGAACAATGAAATCCAACACCTATCCCTTCAGCAAGTAGGCTTCATTGATCAGATCACCAATGCAAATGAAGAAATCATGAACCTGAGATCAAAGAATGAAATATTATAGAATGATCTAAACTCTAAAAGGAAAATAAATGAAAGAATGATGAAATCCAAAATATACATGAATCAATTAAATGAGAAAAATCTCTATAGACAAAAAGGAAAAGTAGGAATTGGATATACAAAAGAAGGAGAATCATCCAAGAAAGGACCTCAAAAGAATCAAAACCCTACTTGCAATCACAATGGTAAGATAGGTCATACTTCAAAAAAATGTTGGAGCAATGGAAAAGAAAAATTCAATGGAAAATATTACAACTATAATGAACATGGTCATAGAGCAAATGAATGCAAAGAGAAACCAAGATTTAAAGGGAAATGTCACAAATGTAAGAAGCATGGGCACAAATCATCATAATGAAAAACCAAGATATTAATTCTAGCAAAACAAGTTGTGAGAGCTATATTTTGTTGGGCCTATAACACCTGGTGTGGATGTCATTACTATGGAGAATTTGGACACATTGGAATGAATTGTGTAAAGCATCATTTGAGGAAAAGAGATACTACTAAAAGATGTTTAATTTGTACAAAACTTAGTCATGTTGCCAAGAACTATATTAATACTAGTAGAAATGAAGATGAAAAGAAGGAAACAAATGATAACATCCAAAAATAGATGAGACAACAATGGGTTCCAAATTCTACTGAGAATGCAAGTCCAAACAATGATGAACAAGTCACTCAAGAATTGGGTGGCTCCACAATTTATACTTGATTTCTCAAAGGAGAAGTAAAACTAGGCTACAAAAGAAGACATCCAAATAAGTTTTAGTTGAGAGGACAAAAGATCCATATTTGTATTCAAGATACAAAGGGATCACCAAGTAAAAGGGTACCAGTTACTACCAAGTTACTTTCCTTACCAAGTGAGGTCAGGTCACAAACTCTACCAAGCGAGGTTAGGAGTAACTAAATCTTATGTGGCTACCAAATGATGAAAGATACTACTGAGTAATCAATACAAGGAAGTGGATGATAGTCTGTCAACTTGATCTACTATTCATACTAAGAATTTATGGTGAAATTTGATAAAAGAAATGAAATCAAAGTCATTTTCACTGTGGAATTTCAAGAGCTATTGTGTAGTGTGATCTTCAAGAGCATCCAAGTGATTTGAGTGAATTTTTACCGAAATATTTTGAATTCCCCCAAACCCTATCAAGTGAAGATGGAATCCAATAGTAGCAAGGCAAAGTGAGGATCAAACATGCTAGTTTGTGGTGTAGAACAGAAAGCTCCAAGCTCCAAGTTCATTCCTGCAATCACTAAAACCCTAGACCTAAGTGAAACAGAGTCACAAATCCCTCCATAGGTACTATTTATTAATGACATTTAGTCTCATTTTAAATGCATGATTCAAGATATTGGTACATTGGAAATGAATGAATCCCTAAAAAAGTTGTGTGTAAATGGTGTTTTGAAACCCAAACATCAACACCTCGAGACTAAAGGGTTAATCCATATTCCTCACATGCCTCATGAATTCCAAGTGAAATGGATTAGGTTTATTGTTAGTAAAGTGTACAATGGACAGTTATGGTTGGAACAACCAATTTTAATCATGAAAAAGATGATTCATAAAATTACTGGTCTCCTAATGTTGGCTAAATCTAAAACAACCAAAACCTTAGGTCGAGCTAAACTAGAAAAGAAAACCTTAGTAGGATGGGATGGTAGAGGCATGAAGATAAGTAGCTTCACTAACATGGAATTAAAGTTTGGTATACATATCATTACACACAAGATCTATAGTTCAAGTAGGTTGAATGGTGTGTCATGTGAAGCAGTTGACCTTGCATACAAGGTAGTTAAGAATAATCTTTCTCTTGACTTTTCCAAGCTACTGTTGAAGCAATTCAACAAGAACATGGAGAGTATCAAGACATAAAAGAACAACCCATGTAAGTTTGGATCTCTATTGACATGTTTATTCTTTTATGTTTAGAAATTCTTTCCTTAAAAAGGTTCAACTGTATGGAGAAAAGATGTGCCTTTACTCTACCAGATTAATGAGTACACTGTTGAGATGGAAGAGAATTATAATAGTATCATGGATAACTATTTTGATGCATTTAAAGAGAAATGAATAATAGATTCAATATTCCAAGGAAATTAGTTGAAGATTAAAAGGATGATGTGTGTTTCATGGTAGATAGTGATAAGGTATACATTCAGGCAGTTAGGCATAGAATTGCATGGGTGAAACCTCTTGGATATGAGGTTAATATAGATGAAACTAAGGACATAATTGAGGCACTTGTAAATGAATTAGTTGATCTCAAGGCTACAGATTTTGGTACATATGATGAAGCCAAATCTAGGATAGAACTAGATATCAAGCTCCCTCAGATGGTAAATAAAGGCAAGAAAAGAATTGTCAAGTTGAAAACTAGTTCTACTCTTTTGTTGACCAAGGGAAAAGGTGAGGATGAATAAGCAAAGGATGAGGAAGAACCAAAGGAAGAGGAACCACTAAAGAAGAAGGGCAAGGTAATCATTACCAAACCTACCAAGACATCCACTACTATTTTTACCAAAAGATCCTCAAAGAAGAAAGCTGATAAGGAAGGAGGAGATATAATATTTAGAATACCTCCACCCACCTTTCAAGATAGACTAAAAGAATTGTAGAAAGGGGCTAGTATAATTTTTTTAAAAGCATTTAAGTATGAAATCAGGATTGATGAAGAACAAAAGAAAATTGAAGATCTAGTGATGGACGTAAGTGTAAATACTCACCAGACCAACTTACTTCTCAGATTCTTAATATTTTGATGGATAAGATTAAGCCAAGATGGGAATTTTCCATGAAAACTATAAAGGACATTCATGGGAAAACCCTAAGGTAGCTTATTATGAGCTTAAAAAATAAGGAGGTTTAGGAATCTCTAAAGAAAAATGAGAAGAAATAAACTCTAAAATTTAACACTTGTCTGGTTCTGATGAAAGATATTGAGCATGTTGTAAGGAATGCAACAAATACATGGAAGAATGTAGATCATCTTCATAAATTGAGTGATTTTTCTATTGATTTGAAAGATGATGATGATGATGAGGAGGATAAAGAAGAGAAAGATGAAGAAGGAAATGATGAAGAAACAACACATTTTTATAACATTAATAATGAAGAGGAATAGGAGCAAGAGGCTACCAAGGAAGAAATGCAGGATGATGAGGAAACTAACCTAGTTAAGATTGTTGTAGTAGTTATTGCCTCACTCCCTCACTCTCCAAGAAAAATAGTGACAACATCAAGCATGGAGACAACCTCAACAAGATTAATTATGACTACTAATGACAACACTAACATCCAATCAATCCTTGTACCAGCTTAGCTCAGCACATCATTGACCAAAGTAACCTCCACTTCATCTACTGAGTTGTAGACTCTTCCCTCTTCTACCATGTTCGATATAATAGTTATGGACACATCAATTTTAGATACATCAATATTAGCTACTACAAGTATTTCTACTAGTATTTCTACAATAAGTAAAGTATCAATTTTTACGGCTATTCCTATTATGTCTACTATTGTTTCCATTCCTAGTAAGCAAGAAATAAGTGTAACAGACATTTGGTGAACTTCTCCAAAAGAAAGCCAAGCAATAGAGGCTAACATAGGAAAGAGATAAAGAATTTAAAATAATCAAGGATGCCAAGAATATTTTGGCAGAGGCTATAGGTATAGAGGTCGATTCATCTCAACTAGTTTTGTATCAATTGGAAAAAGCAGTCTAGAGGTATAATGAAGATGTAGATGGATAGGACAAGTTATTGTAGAAAGTAGAGAAGAAATTTGAGAATAAAGTGTTAGAGCACATTGCTCAATAGATTGTCATCTACCAAGTAGAACTCTTTACCATTTTCATCTCTCTGGAAATTTCTTGTATAAATGTAACTCTACTTTTTGGTAAGTTATGTGATGTTTCAAATTTCACTAAGGAACTAAAGGACAAATTGTCCAAGATTGATGAAGATCTCAAGGTTAGTGCTCAACAGTTGCAGCTTGATGCAAGTTCAAGCTCTACACATTTTAATAAGATTAGATTTTTGATAGATATAGAGGTAGAATTGTTTAAAAAAGAGGCTAGAATCAGATCTACATTGGTAGATATTTATAATATGATTCTCCCTAACATGGATACACTACAAAAGCATATTGCACATGCAAAATCCCTCATCCATGAATACAAATTCTCCATATCAAACCACATGATTGAGTCGTTAGTAGAAGTGTAGATTGCACTACACACATGTAAGGTCTTGTAGGTAAATTGGGACAAAACTTTGGCTATCATACTCAAGTTATATTCAGACTTTTTGTCTCATTTTGGCATTAATAGTTAAATATATAGAGTAAATCTTTGGCATTATTGTCAATAAGGGGGAGAAGATATAGAAGATATGGGAATGATGAGTTACGGGGGAGAAAGATGTAAGAATTGATACATAAGCTGAAAAGGAAATGGGGGAGATAGGTGTGAGATAAATGTAAATAATGATTCTTAAAAAAAAAAAAATGTATAGCAAGTGTATATTGTTTATAGAAAGGAGATGTATTCAGATGTACAATATACTATATAGGAGCCTTATCATGTATAGAAATATATCTTACAAAACCAAATTTGAAAAATCTAAAAAACAATATACTCTACCAAGCTAAGAATCAAAAGGTGATGGATAAAGATATTCAGAAACTTTTTGAATTCAGTTTTGGCTAATAAGTGTTTTTGTCACTAATGCCAAAGGGGGAGATTGTTGACATATCAGTTAATTTTGTTATTAGTGAGATACACTTATTTAGATTGTAAGTATCTACCGAGCTTATTTTATAGTTAACAATGTTAACAAGCATTTTAGTTGTTATCAAGTTCCATAACTACTACCAAGTCCTTTGGAAAAATCTCAATGATGTATATTGAGTAGTTACAGTTATTGTTAAGATAAACAATGTAAATCGAGCATCTCAGTTTATGCCGAGTTTACTAGTGCAAACTGAGTTGTGCAGTACTTACTGAGTTTGCAGTTGATGTGGTGCAAGTCCAATGTTAACCAAGCTACTCAGTGTTAACCAAGTGACTTAATTTATACCAATCTCAAGGTGATAGTGTTTACTGAGCTATGTAGTGGTAAACAAGTGATTCAGTTTATATGATGAGTTTCATAGTATTCACCAAGTCACTAGTGTAGACTAAGTTCAAGACTGCTTGGAAGTGATTAGTATGGACCAAGGTTCTATGTCTACCAAGTGCATGATGATGCTAAGCATTAACAATGAATGCTGAGTATCAGAACCTCACCAAGTCAGTCTTTAGAACTTGAGTGCCTACATTCGAGCTGACTTTGTAATATTTGTGCAAACTTGTATTATGGTTGACTTTGTAATTGTATAATTGGATTGGTATATATGTAATGTATTTTATCACATCCAATGTATGTATGGAATCATAAGGAAGTAATGTGATCATCAGAGCAAAGTAGAAAGAGTGAATTACAAAGGCTACAATAGTATAAGGAATAGAAAAGATTCATCTATCACAACAAGGTGATTTGTACACTTAGAGGATCTCATTTAGAAAACCAAGTTGTAGATTAGAGATCAACTACTACTTCATCCTAATAGGTGTATCAGTCAAATACTTTAACAAGGTAGATCTAACAATCTTATGTAAATCTCTTTACTGAGTGCATACTTCATTGTATGTTTGTAAATCCTTTAACAAGGTGGACCTAGCAATCCTTATTGCTCCTAACATGGCAGATCATCAGAAGTGATCAATATAAGCCTTAATAGGCCAAATTTATACTATAGTACTAAAGATTGTGGGTATCATCCCCACCCTAATTTTACCATTTGTTTGGAAGGTTTCTGGGTCACCAAATCCTTGTGTCAAAGTGTTATGTATGCTTTGATGTTTTTACTTTCTCATGTATGCAGTTAGATCAATATTGATTGTTAATTGGATTAAAGTTTTATAAGTTTTATAAGTTATTGATTTACCCCTCCCCTCTTAGAAACTTAGTCTTTAAGAATATTTCCAACACTTTATTAGAGGCCTTCCCTATACCTTCAAATACAAAAATTGGATTTTCAAGGGGCATTTGGTTTTCAACTACATTATCAGTGAATTGGGCATTAGTCAAAGGTCCTCCCTTCATATATTGGACTATCTTATCCAACTCCTTAGGATTTATTCTCAAGTATTCCACTAGGGAGATGGAAATGGAAGAGGATTTACAAAATTCTACAGTGTCAAAAGTGGAAGTGCCAATTGTTGACTCTATTCTAAATAATATTTTAAACTCTACATTCCTTGTTGGGTTTCTGTGTATGTGCTCTTTCCCTTTAGAACCTAGAATGACTATATTATCTCCCACATAGTATTTTTGATTTCTTTGATTCCTAGTCAAGACCATGAAAGTAAGATCTTTGAGTGTTACAAAAGTATCACCTCTTCTTTTTGTGTCAAATTCATATTCAAGAAAATAGGTACCTAAATTCTCAATTTCTCCCCGTTCACTTTCAACTGGTTATTTAGCGCCAAGAGAATCTTTTCCCATCTGAACACATCTTAACCAATCATTGCAAGTTTTTCCATCATGATTTGTAGTCAAATGGAATAACACATAGTCTCTTAAGGTACTTCTTCGATTTGCAACCTTGGCTGAGGAGTTATTAGAAATGGGGTTTTGCCATGACCTTGGTGTTGTTGGCACCTATTAGTGTCTTGATATGGGGATTGCTAAGGGCTATTGGGTCTATTATATTGTCTTTTTAACATAGCCATATCATTCATCAACCTCTACATGAAAGGGTCTATGGGAGCAGTGATGGAAGTAGGCCTAGAGGATTGAATCTCTCTTCTTCATTACTGACAGTAATAAATGCATCTCCTAATTGAATTACCAATCTTTGGATAGCAGCCAAATCAACAACTACATCTTTAATAAGATGAAAACTCACATCTAGTGGGATAGCATCAACAAAGAATATCTTTTAATTTTCTCCATTGGGTCTAGAGGTAGTAGGAATTCTCTAGATCAATCTATTGAGTTTTGCTATGAATTCCCTCATGGGTTCATGCATTTCTTTCTTCAATTGGCTTAGTTGAAGAAACAAAGAACACTCATTGTTAGGAGTTTTGAATTTGTTTTCAAATGGTTTTTTCATGTCATTTCAAGCTATGGAATGTTGGGGCAGGTGGTTGAACCAATCAGTGATAGCATCAGTTAGGGTTTGAATGAACAACCTCACTGCTATTTCTTGGGTAGGGACACTTATAATTCCACACGCTGTGTGAAAGGCACTCAAGTGATATTTTGTAGAAATTTTTCCATCACCACTGAACTTGGGAAAAACTTTAGTTGCACCCTTGGGCAACGCAGTGAGATTAACTCCAAGGTTCAATGAACCTATATTCTATCCCCATGGTTGGTAGACAACCATGTTTGGTAATATAAATTGTAAATGTTAGATATTCAAATGAGAAGGAACTAGAGCTTTTAGGGAAGCAAGGACTCCACTAGAGGTGAGATAGGGGAATGTTTGGGAGGAGAGTTGGGTCTACTACAAGATTTGGTCTTTTGCTTGCTTGGAGTATTAAAGTTAGGAAGAAATCTTAAATTCTTCAAAGGTTCAAAATTCTCATCTAGAATGTCTTTCTCTCTTTCTCCTCTTGTGTACCTTCTATTAGCTAGATCTACTTTCCTATTCTTCAACTCAACATCTTATAGGGGCTTGGGTGAGTCTATTAACCACTACCTCTTTTTAAAATTCTAGAAAACCTCTCAAGAGTTCAACATGTTATTCTTCTCTTTCAAGAACATTCAACACTTGTTGAAATTGCTAATTATTTTGGTGTAGTGTCTAGGCAGCCGAAGTTAAATTAGAAACAATATCCTCTTGTGTGTCTTAAAATCTTAGATTAGGTTGCAAAATAGGAAAAATATTATCATACGGTAGGACCATTGTAATTTATTACTACCTAAAAAAGGGCTTAGTCCTATTTCTCTAGGGACTCTCCCCAGTAGAGTCACCAAAAATCTATTAGTGAACTAATTGTCTTTTCCTACAAAATTAATAATTAAATCTTTGCCCAAGGCTAGAAAATTTAATAAAGTTCATAATAGTTGGGTAAACATTGTGTTGATCATTTTCCTCTTAATTTTTACAGATATAGCTCCCTTTACAAATTATTTATCAATAAATTTTAAAGATTGACAAGAACTAACTGCACACTTTTACCAAAAAGTTCTTAAGGGACACTCATGTATTCTTGGATACTAAGGTAATGATTTGCAACCAAAAGCAAGAAATCAAAGAATGAAAAGCTCATAGTCTTTCCATAAATAATCAAGATTTAACTAATGGACTTAATGTCTATATCAACTTGAACCAATTTTAGGAAATGAGAAATAAATACAAACAATAAGAGAAAATAGTAGTAGATGTCACACAATATCAACCATTACAGCTCACAAAGTAACCATTACCAATTCTACTCAAACAGTAAGTTTTGAAGGACAACAAAATATGATAGATATATATATTCACAAAGACTTCCCAAGCACAAATTCATTAAGAGAGGACTTTCATATATATTGCTATTTGTCTATTACTATTTCCACACTACCAACTTAAAAAACACTAACTTTAGCCAAGTATTTTAAGCTTTTAAAATATAACCCTATTCTAGAAAAATGCTCCAACATTTATAGTCTATTACAAAATTGAAAACGCCTCCATTAAAGCCCAACCTTTTGATTGGAAACAATTATAAGAAAAAGAAATAGTTTCTAAAACAACTTGAAATTCACATGCTGAGAAATAACCATTTGCATCTAAACATCCTCTTCAACCTTTTCTCCATCTACCATGGTTTTCTTGACTAGTTTCTAGATTTTGAAGGTGCTTTCTAGTGCAAGAGCGCCAATGGTTAAATTAAATTAATTATTTTTTTATGCCGATTTTATGTAAGTCCAAAGTTGGGAAAATGAGAGTAAATCTCATGTCTTGCTAGAGTTAGTAATGTAATGAAATTACATAAATGGAAAGGTGAGTGGATGGAAACATTTTATTTTTTCCAAATGTAATATGGAAGTTGAATAACCAACTCCATATAACTGACAAAAACCTTATTAAAAGGCTGAATGTAATTGAATGGAAGGATGATCGAGGGTAAAAAAAATATAAATTTTAAATACCTCTTACTGCTATTGGTCATAGTCAGAGAGGAAGTGAATTTAATTAATTTTTTTTTAATGTTATTGGTAGCCATTGTCTTCTATTCAAGAAAACCAATTTCAAGAATTGGTTATGCTCCTATTTAATTTCAAACTACACTTTCTCATTTGTTGAGACATTGCATAATGTTGGTTCTTTCAATTGCATGTTTCTTGTTTAAACTGATCATCACTTTGTAAATCTGATACATTTAGGAAGCCCAATAATGGTGTGGGTGATTGATTTTATTTTTTGAAAAGAGACTATTAGATATGGTAGTAATGAGAGTAGTTGATATGCAAAAGAATGACATAGAGAAAGGAAGCAACCTGATTCTAGTTTTAAAAGATTTTAGAAGGGAATACATTTGTATTGAGTATTTTTTGATGCTATTGCATTATATAAAAGAAATTCAATTTTTTTTTGAAGCTCATGGAAAAAGAAATCAAATTTTAATATGGGC
Organism: Cupressus sempervirens; assembly: GCA_028749045.1. NCBI lineage: Eukaryota > Viridiplantae > Streptophyta > Pinopsida > Cupressales > Cupressaceae > Cupressus > Cupressus sempervirens. Next base: position 400,804,270 of record CM053791.1, on the reverse strand, counting down.
TGAAAACTATACTTAGTAGTATGGGTTTGAAAATAGATTTTTGGTATATGAACCGAATCATAGATTTAACAAAAGTGAGGTTCCCATCCTTTCATATTTTATGAGTATGGTGGTTTGGTAAAATAATTGATTATATGCTGAATTAATCCAAATTCTCAAAGGTTTTTAGTATTAAATCAATTCATTCTTGAAGAATAGAAGTTGATGGAATTTAGTTTTAATTTGTGCAGTATAGTTTCAGCCTGGAAAGTGTAGATTTATATATCTTTTGAAGAGGGAGTTGAAGTTGAATGCTCTCAGTTCTTTTGTGTAGATTCTACTTAAAACAAAAAGAAGAAATCTGATTTTAATTGGGATTTAATGGAGTCAATTCCAAATTTCATAATGTAGAAAGATTTTGGTATGTACAACCAATATGCATGAGCAGCCAGCCAATGCCTATTTGTGGATTTCATAGATTGAGAATGCTGACATTTTCTTCAGAAAGAGTGTTGGATTAAGACCAGTTAGGTTGAATAGAGTGAACAATCTTCAAATTTCTTGGGTTGAATAGAGCAAAGAATCTTCAAATTGCTTACTATTGCACTATTTTACCATGGTCAATGACATTAAACATGCAGATTTTTAGATGTTTGAATTTCATCTGCATTAGATTGGTATTAGAGATAGTGAAAGGTCTAGTGATTTGGTGGGTTGAATCGATAACTAGTTGCCAGAGCAATCCATCAAAGTTGCAATAGAATAAAGATGTTCTTGTGCGAAGATCTCATGATCAAAGGTCTTGGTATTGTCTTCATTAGAGATATGTCTTGAGTAGGATGTCAAAAGAAACCATTGGGCGAGAGTGGGAAGTGCATCACCAGACTGAGTTTGTTGTTAGGTAAGATGGCAATAAGGTAATGGTGTGAAGCAACATTAAGCAAGGTGGATAGCAACTAATTCAATTGCAACATCAGAGTGAGCAGATGAAGCATGACCCAACTAGCATTTCCATGGGACATGGAAATTTTTCTAGTCCAAGAGTATGGTGCAGGAGCACCAATAATTAAATTAAATTAATTATTTTTTATGCCAATTTTATGTAAGTCCAAAGTTGGGAAAATGAGACTAAATCCCATGTTTTGCTAAAGTCAGTAATGTAATGAAATTACATAAATGGAAAGGTGAGTGGGTGGAAATGTTTTAATTTTTTCAAATGTAATATGGAAGTTGAATAACCAACCCCATATAACCATTAAAAACCTTATTAAAAGGCTAAATGTAATTGAATGGAAGGATGCTCGAGGGTGAAAAAGAATGTAAACTTTAAATCCCTCTGACTACTACCGGTCATAGTTAGAGAGGAAGTGAATTTAAATATTTTTGTTTATGTTATTGATAGGCATTGTCTTCTGTTCAAGAAAACCAATTTCAAGAATTAGTTATGCACCTATTTAATTTAAAACTACACTTTCTCATTTGTTGAGACATTGCGTAATGTCAGTTCTTTCAATTGCATGCTTCTTATTTAAATTGATAGTCACATTGTAAAGCTGATACATTTGGGAAGCTTGATAATGGTGTGGGCGATTGATTTTATTTGCTAAAAAGAGATTGTTAGATATGGTAGTAAAGAGAGCAGTTGATATGCAAAAGAATGACATAGAGAAAGGATGCAAAGTGATTCTAGTTTTAAAAGATTTTGGAAGGGAATACATTTGTATTGAGTATGTTTTGATGCTGTTCTATAATATAAAAGAAATTCAAATTTTGTTCAAAGCTCATGGGAAAAGAAATCAGATTTTAATATGGGCTGAAAACTATACTTAGTAGTATGGGTTTTAAAACAGATTTTTTTGTATATGAAGCAATTCATAGATTTAACAAAAGTAAGGTTCCCATCCTTTCATATTTTATGAGTATGGTGGTTTGGTAAAAGAATTGGTTATATGCTGAATTAATCTAAATTCTAAAAGGTTTTTTGTATTAAATCAATTCATTCTTGAAGAATAGAAGTTGATGGAATTTATTTTTAATTTGTGCGGTATAGTTTCAACTTGGAAAGTGTAGATTTATATATCTTTTGAAGAGGGATTTTAAGTTGAATTCTCTCAGTTTTTTTTGCAAATTCTACTTAAAAAAAAAAAAAAAATCTGATTTTAATTGGGATATAATAGAGTCAATTCCAAATTTCATAATGTAGAAAGATTTGGGTATATATAGCCAATATGCATGAGTAACTAGAAAATGCTTATTTGTGGATTTCATAGATTAAGAATGCTAACATTTTCTTCAAAAAAAGTGCTAGCTTGAGATTGGTTGGGTTAAATAGAGTGAAGAATCTTCAAATTTCTTACTATTGCACTATTTTACCATGGTCAATGACATTAAACATGTAGATTTTTAGATGTTAGAATTTCATCCACATCAATCACAAATTCCAACATGGAGTGAGAGTGATGATTTTTCAAGCTAAGTAGTTTTGACCTACAGGCATCTTTTTTCCATTTGAGCTCCTTAATCCTGTGACTTTGACTCGACATAAGATTCTTGTTCAAATATAACATTGATTCAATGTTGGCAGGGTAGTGAATTCTTTGGAAGTGGAGGTTGTTGTCCTTTATTCTTGACATGGTGTTGTTGAAGTTTTTAGCTAAAACCTTAGAATCCAAATTTCCATCTTCAAGCTATAGGATGCCTATAGGGTTGACAATCTGCATATCCTTCAAGAGCTCTTTATGCATTCCAACAATCTCAATTTCCATTGATCGCATCTCATCAATGGCTCCTTTGCAAATTGAATCCTTCCAACCCATATTATTTTTGAGGATGAACAACATGCACAAATCTACAGTTTTCATGGGATTCTCATTTAGAAACTTCAACACACCATATTTTTCAACTCTATAAACCTAAAACAAATTGGCTTGGCATTGGCTCTAATTAGCCTCCCAGATCACAATAAGGGTTTGGACTTCACCCAAGAACTCCTCCCCTACAATGTACATGGTAGTGAAATCCATAATGAATTTAATACCCTCTTTTATTATGGATTGCACCCAATCTTGCATTTCATGTGAGAGTAATTTTCCCTTTTGCATTTTTTTAACCAATTATTAGCTATTCGATGAATTGGGGTTGAAAGACTGCATAGTGTAGATTAATGGAAGGGTGCCCAAATTCATTAGAGAATCTATGTACTCAGTGATAGCGATTATAAATCCTTTTAGTTCTTTCTTTTTTGTACTATCCTTTTTAGATTGGGTCAACATATGATCAATAGAAAATGTAAAGAAGTGGTTATCGATGTCTCTAGTTATGGCCCCTAATTCTACAATAGTAACTTTGAAACCTTCTGCATCAATCTCCCTAGATTCATCTTTTTGTTTATAGGTATCCACCTCTGCCATCACCTTTCCAATCACTGGGCCTTTGATTAACCATGCATCTCTTTTCATTTTCTTGCTCTTAGAATTATGGGTTGCATATTTGGTGATAACATCCTTGACTGGTATAGACATCGGTTGAAGGCTACATTTCTTGTTGACTAAATTTGATAACCATGGTGGAATGGTGGATTTTCTTTGAGAGGAGTCATGAAACTCAATTGATCTAACTTCAAAGTCTCTATTAACTCTACATCACCATCCTGATTCTCTGAGTAGGTGATTTCTTCCCCTTGATTTCATCCTTGAGTCATCATTTTCTCCTTCTAAACCTTCTGTTGTATGAGTGCCTCAAATTTGGTCTTAGATCTATTTTTAGGAGCCATGGTTTCCTTAGGAGATGTCTCTCTTTTCTACTTCTTAGAAGTTGAAATGCTACTTACAACATGAGATGAAATTTGGATGTTAGAAGTTAATATTTTAGAGATAGAAATTGTCTTTGGCGACTTTGCAACTTGTTTTTGATTAACTACCTTCGTGTTTCTTTTCCTTAACCAGTTATTTTTATGGTTTAGAATAGATCTAGCCCTCAAATTTATATCATCTTCTTCACCCTAGCTCCAATTCACCTCTAGCTACTTTTGTTCACTTCCCTCTTCCCATCCTGGTTCAACACTATCTGAACCATCTTCGATTATCCCCTCTAAATTAAACTTCAATTTCAAGGAATTAATCTAAGGGAGTGTCAACATGAAGTGGTCCCTTTTTACCACCTCTTTCTCATCATTGCAATATTCCCATAGGTCTTCTAAGCGAGGACCATTGGTGATTGAATTTTTAGACTGAGTACCTTTGCTATCAAAATTTCTCCTTCCTTGATAGAACTCAAAATTGAAATTAAGTTACTTACAATCATAGAGGTATTGATCAAATTACTGCAAGCTAAATGACCAAGTTTGACAAGAAAGATAGACTACCATTCCTCTTGGGGTAGATTATCCTTAATCAAGGAGAATAGTTGCCTACATATCTCAGCTATAATAAAATAATCTAAAGCATACCAAGGTAGCTTTATTGAATCTTCTTCAAATCTCCCTATTCATAGGTATGTAAACTTAGGAAATTAAATAAAATATCTTCCATACATTTTAATCAACCTTTGGGCCTCTAGGGAAATCCTTGACATGGGTGCTTCTGAGCTTCAAATGCACACTTTCTATCAAAACATTATGTGTTTCCCTAAATTCTTCCAACACTTTGTCATAAACATGGGGCTTCATGTGGTCCTTAGTAATTATTTTACAATGTTATGATACTTTTCTAGTTTCTCTTGGTATTCAATCAGAGATAGGGTAGGACTTAAAGTCATAAATGTGTACTCAAGAAAACACAAGATTGACAAGATAGTCTTCCTAGAGATGGATAAAACTGGTTCCCCATCCTTGTTCAAAATACTCTTGGTTCTCACATCATAGTGATCAATGCATAACTAAAGTAGTTTAGGACTCAAAAGACTAGGAGGAAAAGCAACAGCTTTGATCAGACCACTCATTAGAATCTCTAAACAACCATTAACTTCATCAGCTTTCTCAAGAAAATTTCCTTCTAGCTTCTCTACCTTGACTCCTTCTAAATTAGTGTCGGAAATGATAGTTCTCTTACACTCAAGACTATAAATATTCCTAAAGAAATGTAGAACAGACCTCATTCTAAGCAATAGAAAGAAAAACCCAATATTGTTCTTGTTCTTCAAAGCAACACATAGAAGAAAGGGTGAGGAATTTCCTGTAATGTCACCTATAATCCATTGAAAGAAAAACTAGACCTCTTCTCCTCACTTATTGTTGCTTTGCTTTTGATTTTCCTTTGATCATGATAAAAAAATTAAGTGGGAAAATTATGTTTTAAAAAGGTTAGGGAAAACACAAGAAAAAGTACCACCTCATGATTAGGTATTCATGGAAATTTTGTTGTGGCTTGATTTGCACACTTGAAATTATGACAAGAAATCTTCATTAAATGATCACCCTTTGTGAATGTCCTTGCAAGATTTATAAATTTTTGACATCTAAATCCAACCTCCAAATGAAAGATTTTCCTTCCTTAATCATGATGACAACTCATCCTTCCTCTCAAACCATGATAAATTGGACAAGACTCCTTTATCATTACTCTAACACTTCATTTAATTTCTTGGGAACCATTGACCTTGGGAATCATTATCATTTATATGCATGATCTTTAGTAATAGAACTACTTTGACCTTCTTTGAACTAGGGTTCAAAGAGGTTCAAAATGGTTCAAGTAGGCATCCAATGTACTTAGTGGGTTCCATATGTAGGAAAAGATTAGTACCAAAAAAATGCTTTGTTTGAACTAATTTGAATTGAGGTTCAAAGAGGTTCAAGAGTAATAATTATAAGAGAAGACAAACAATAGCTTACATATGTAAGACATGATGATTCTTAAGAATAAGAAATGAAGGGGAACTTTCTTGACATAAGATTTTGGGCTTCAAAAAGGAACCAAAGAGAAAATTAAAATATGGAAACTCAAAACTAAGGCTAACACATACATTGTATTTTTTCTACCAACTCCTAATAGGTTTAAGGCTTCTAACAAGGCCTAGTATCCTAATAGGGACTCAAGACACTATATGTATTTCATAGACTCCTAACAGGGTCAATTTCCTTAATAGGATCTTATTGTTTAGTGAACCATCTAGTGGGTATCATCCCCACTAGGGTTTCCCCTTGGCAAGAGTTTTCCTAGTTAAAAAATAATGGTACTATGAGCTAACTATGTGCATGGTTATATTTACTATTCATCATTATTGGTTTACTTTCATATGCACATTATAAAGTAAGTAACAATATTCAGTTGTGGGCAAAAGTTTGTGGAATACTGATTAACCCCCCTCTCAATATTATCTATTTCTAACAAAAGGTACCTTATGCTTCAACTATAGGGAGCATAATGTATGTTATGGTATGTACTAGGCCAAACATTGCACATGTGGTGCGAGTTATTAGTAGATATATGAGTCATCCTATGATTGACTATTAGAATATAGTCAAATGGATTCTCAGATATTTAAGTGGAACATTAATGCATGAGCATCCTAGGGTAGTTAAAAATCCTACATGTTGGAGGTACTTTGGGTTTGGAGTTGAGGAATTAGTCAATTACTAATGATACTCATTCATTGAAGGTACTCAAAATACATTGGGAGCTTGACTTATACTACATGGCTTGATTATGCTTGGTTAAAGTGTTGACCAAGTACATCAATCAATAAAGGGGCTTGATTACTGGAGGACTCAACACCTACTGGTACTTGAAAATGCTTATATGAGCTTGACAATGCTTGTTTTTTTGGTTGATACTCAGTAGTGGTTCTTATAATGCTCAATTATGTCTTGGTCTTGCTTTTTCTGAGTTGTCTATAACCAATTTCTAGTTTGAGTTGACCTTTTCATTTAATTTGGTTATACATATTTAATGGTTGTTGTAAGTTGACTTTTAGCTTAAATATGTATTTAATGTAATGGTTTATTCAAGTTTAACTTGCTGTTTTGTTGGGTATAGATAAGGGGTATTTTGGAGTCTTTAGGAGATAATCAATCCATCTTGGAGAAGAGGATGTGGAAGAGGAGAAATTTTTGAGAAGAGATAGTAGCTATACCTTGGGAAATAAGGAGATTTCTTGGTGGCTTGCAAGCACAAGTTTAGATTTTCCTTGGAGGTTTCTACTAGAGTGTAGATCTAGACTAGCTAGGGTTTGGGTTGGATCATGAGGGGTCTTGCAGAACTATTAATTGCTTTGTATTTGGCCATAATTGGGAAGGCATTATAGCTTGACACATTGCATGTAATTAGTTCTTTTATGAATAAAGAATTGAGTTTTGTATCAGACCTTGTATCTTATGTTTTATTTCTACTATGTGGTTATTTTTAGGGGGCTATGACATCTCCTTGGGGATTCTCCTAGCTTGTACCACATTAGGCAACATCAGAGTAAAGGTGTTCCTCAACGTGTAGAGAGATCACTAAATGTGAGGTGGTTTGCACCATGATTGAGGAAGAAGGTCATAAGAGTGAGGGTATGGTTGATATTTTGGATTTGTTGTAGAGGTATTGCAAAAATCTTGGAAGATGCTTCCAAGACATGCTTGTAGATTTGGTATTAATTTTTGACCTTACTTTTTGACCTTATGCCATTTTCCATTTGATTTTAACTTTTTTTTGTTAAGGTACTAAGTTGGTTGAAAATTACATGTTTCTAATATTGTTTGGTCAAAATTTCAACCAAAATGGATTATAAACAAGAAAAAGAGAAAAGTGAATGTAATTTTTCACTACAATCTAATCACTTGCGAGCGTAGGAGGAAGGATCAAGCTACAAGTGAGTTGCCAATTCCTCTAGTAAGTTATTAACCCCATGACATTTTATAAGTTGCAAGCTTTCAAATGAAAGTGAATGCAAAAAGAGGCTATAATAGCCATGGCTTGTAATCACAAAGCAATCAAGCTCCATTTTATTTTTAGTAATGGTAGAAAGCAAGTGAATGCAAAAGGAGGTTATAAGTTACAGGATTTTGAACTAAAGCCAAACCCTTAAGTGAATGGTAGAAAGCAAGTGAATGCATACAACTCTCATTTTGAACCAAAGCCAAACCTTGGTAGCCATGAAATAAAAAGAAAGAGAACTTGAGGGAAAAAACTAAAACCCTATGGATTTACTAGCCTAGTCATATTAATGTTCAATTGTAGGTGTTCTGATGCATATGTTTGATTTTATTTGTTGCAAATTATGAATCAATGCTTGACTATAGTTTTAAAATACACTATTTTTTGTTTAATTTGATAATGTTTCATGATAAAAAAATGTAACCTTCATTGGATACACTTTATTATTGTAGTATTAGAGATTTGTGGATGTCATGCCCACCCTAGTTTTACCTTCTCCTTCGAGGGCTTTTGGGTAATCAAATATCTTGTGTCAGACATGTGTTGAATGTTATTTACTTTTAAGTTATGAATGTATGTGCTTAAATTGGTATTTTAGTTTACATGCATAAATTGTGAGATGGTTGTGTGGTGAATGAATTTGTGGTTAAAATTTTGAAGCATTGATTCCCCACCCCCAGAGTTTACTTTCCCTATTGTATTTCCAACATTCAAAATTTGGTGGTTTGTAGAACCATAATTTTGGGTTCACCCTTCATAGGAAAAGGTCCACCATGAGTCACCAAAGTTGTAGATGTCATATACCATGGATAAGTTTGACTCTAAAGTTACAATTTTTTTAGGCTTCAACTCCTTCCAATCTTAGTATTAAATCTATTAAGCCGCAAATCCTTTTTCCCAAAATCTTTCTAGAATTTGTGTGTGTCATTATAATGATTTCATAATCCACATCCCTCCCTACAACACCAAATCCCCATGCACATAAAATGCCCCATAGTTTTTAGGATAGCTTCATTGAACAATTTCTAGGGTGCAAAAAGTCATGAATATTTCCATGTGGCTTAAACATATGCAAAATTAATTTCCAAAATTGGAAGCTTATTATGGAATGTAATTGGTTCTTTCCATGGAGAATAATATTTAATATATATCATGTCCTCTTTCTTAAGGAATCATATTCAAAGATGGTTACAAGCTTTTTCTCAAATGTTATAACAAAAGGAGCAAGCATTACAAGTGGAAAAATCTATTTTAGGATTTTATTCCAATTTTTTCATTATAATTATTTCATCATAAAGGGAGCCAATTTGAAACAAAAAATTATTAACAATTCTATAACTATTAGCAATAGTAGCTACATTCTAAGATCTTTGCATTTTACTTTGTTCTTAATCCAAATCATGAAGAAATTTTACTTAATATCTATAATATGATATGGAACAAATGTAGAAGATAAACATAGCATTTGTTGAGAATTTGAACAAATGACCTTCCATATTTTGTCTAATAGTAAATGACTAAAGTTTCATTATATAAATTACTCTCCCTCATAAATAGTTAAGTGATTTGTTTAGGATTGAAGTGGATTAGTTTTAATACTTATTGGACACAAAATATTTTGGAATGTTGTCTCTAATGGTGCAAAGTTGAGTGGGATAATCCAAAGTCCTATCAACTGACAACCTCTCACATCAAATAGGCTTTCTCAAAATACTAAACAAATTCCCACAATAGGAACACTATCAAGGTTCCCTAAATTACTCCTTCTACTTCATGCATTCAAAAAACGTTCTATGGTCACTCAACCCTCATAGCCACTTTCCTCCATATACTCTAATGCCCAAATCTACTCTGCATCAAGTGCATATCAACATTCACATGACAACATTTTCCTAGTTCACATCCCAACATTTTCATAAATACCCTTCACCATGAATCCTAGAATAAACATCTCAATTGGACATGATAATACTCTACACTTCTTGGGTATGGGTACCATTTTCCCCAATATTTTCTAAGGAGGCAAATAATTTTTTTTAATGATTAGTGTAGGCAACGAACTTGTTGCCTTCTCTAAATATGTGGAAAAATTTAGTACCATTATATTTTTGACTAAAAGTAAAGTCAATTCTAATTTAGAATTTAATTTTTAGTTAAAAATATTCCCCACCCTTAATGGATTAATAATGATATGAGATTCTCCTTATAAATATAAATTTTTGATGCCTAACTCTATTTCAAGTTTTAGTCCTTCAATAAAAGCACTTAATTTTGCCTCATTAATAAACATCTATAGATCATAAATAATTTCCTTGCCATACACAAATCATAAACATTTGAATTTTCATTATTAATATGGAGGATGGTTGACACAAACACAAATGACCTTTGTGTTTATTTTTGGCCTATTCTCTAGATGGGAGAATTCCTTTCCAATAATCCTTAATATGACCCAAATTATCAAACTATGTCTTCCCTACATCATTTTCTTAAATAGTCTTTCACTAATTTCCTTCACATTTCACTACTTTCATTCTAATTAAAGTATCTATTTTTGCAAACCCATTCCATAAATGGAGGCACAATCCATAATATCTGGTAAAAGAAACATCCACTAATCATATGTTAGTAAATACAAAAAAAAATCACTAGCACCTATCCAATTTTAAATGTGAAATACCTTCCTAGACTAGGAGTTTCTTGTCCTACATGCAAGGTCTGATTCAATTTCTTCTTCTTCTTTTAATGCAGCTCATTTATCATATCAATGGTATAACTCCATGATTATCCTTCTTTCTACTTAAGTTGTGGAGAAAATGGAATGGATAAGATTATGTAAATTGAAGTTGGATTGATTTTTTTACAAATGCATATAAAGTTTGAATTTTAGAAGGAAAGTAGAATATCATTTTTCTTTTATGTTTTTAATTAATGTTAGGGGATTTCAAAAATATGATTTAAAACTCCATTAAATTAAATTTAATATACAAAGATCATTTTTAAGGTACTTATTACATCTTTGCACAATAGAAAAATTGATCTAGCTACGTACATATTCCAAAATCCAAATAATAAAACAATAAAATTCACTCAACCCATGCTAAGTGACTTACTTCAAGATCCTACACAAAAAATAATGTAGACTAGGAAAAATAATCATCGATAACTTTCATTTTAGCATTCAAGTTTTCAAGAATGGTCAACACCCTCACTTGCAGGCCTCTCATGTCAAGCACTTTATATACTATTTCAAAACCATGTTCTTGCTTTTGAGCTAATAGTTCTTGAGGTGTATTTTCTTGTAAAATATTAATTTTGTTTAACAATTCACTAAGAGGCATAAATACTATCACAAATACAATGTTGACTCTAATCTTCTCTAGAAATTTCTCCATTATTGAGCTCAAAGTCATGCCTCCAACACTATGAACCACCAATATTACCTACACCCAACAAATTAAAACCAAATGGATGTAAAATAGATCATTTATTGAGAGGAAAAAAGAAGAAGTGGTGTAGAGATCATACTTTTTGGTGGGGAGGAAGAGAGTTGAAAAACTCAATAAGTGACTGATTTATGTCAGACCATGTCTGAATTTGATGGGCATCCATTGGGTGAATTCCACAAGAGGCAAGATCTATTACAGTGGCATCATGGCCTACCTTTCTTAGGAAAGGGAGAAGTTTGTACCAACACCAAGCTCCATGACATCCTCCATGAACCAACACATAGTGTGTGTTTTCCCTTGCCATTGTCTTTACCTCCATCACTATTTTTTTTTAATGAATTGACTCTTTCAAAAGAGTTGATTATAAGAAAAGGGAGAAAAAAATAATATCTCTATATTATTAAGAACTTAGAGTACATGAAAATGTATTTTTGAGCCTACAAATTTATTTAGATTGATTGTCAAGAGTATTAACTATGTTTATAGGTCAATTTTTGACCTTTTATTTTGACCAAGCCCTAAATGGGCTTGTTGAATACATTTTTTTTTTGTATTTATACCCGATTTGGTCAAAATTTTGACCAAATTAGGTTTTTCCAATTTGGTCAAAATTTTGACAAAATCGGGTTCATAATTAGAAAAAGAAAATTGGGTTCATAATTTCTTATTGTAAGAAATGAAAAGATAGAGCAAGGAACAAAAACAATCCAAGTAAGTTAGGTGTGAAACAATGTTACCATGAGATAAGAAAAATCCAAGAGCATACACCAAAATGGTTAAACAATGGAGACAAGGATTTATAAGGGGAAAGCAAAGAAAACCCCTTGTGAGTATTATGAATGAAGGCAAATGCCTAGAGAAGAGAGAGAGATAGTGTTGGAGCAAAATAGCTCAATACAATAACATCAAAGTAATGTGTAGAGAACAAGGAGAGAGGAACATCTCTTTTAAAGAGATGAGAAAGGAGTTGCATGTGTTCGTATGTGTAACTCCCATTTCTATGAATACCACATTCATAATAGGTGTGTGCAAAGTGTCACAATCCTCTTAAGGAGGATAAACTAAATTCCTTAATAAAGGAATTATAAAAATGAGTTGTCCTTACATGTGGAATAGAGGACAAATAATGACATGTCCTCCACATGTGTACAATAGAACAAACTATATTTAGGGATCCTTGGAATATCCCAATTAAATACTTCCAAGGGAAGATTAACCTTTCTAACACCCCCCCTTAATCTTTACTTGGGGACTTTACATCAAAGGGTTGTAAACCCAAATTTTTACAATGAAATTGAAATCTCTCTTTAGAAAGTGGTTTTGTCAAAATATCAGCCACTTGATGTTCACCTTTACAATAAAGAAGAGTAACTTTCTTGTCTTCAACTTGTTCTCAAATGAAGTGATGTTGAAGTGAAATATGTTTGGTCCTTGCATAAAAAAATGGATTCTTTACCAAGGCAATAGCACTTTGATTGTCACAATGTAGAGGGGTAGGTGCTTGTGGAGGTAGACCCAAATCTTCAAGAAGTCTTCTAAGACATAAGGCTTACTTAGTTGCATTGGTACAACCATTGTATTCAGCTTCAATTGAGCAAAGAGAAATAAAGTGTTCTTTTTTACTTTTCCAAGAAATTGCACCTGAACCAACAAAGAAACAAAAGCCACAAGTGGATTTCCCATCATTGGGATCTCCACCTAGATCAAAATCAATATAGCCATGTAAAATAAATTTAGAATTGGCATCATAAAATAATCCAATATTAATAGTTCCTTTAATGTACCTTAAGATTCTTTTAGCAACTTTAAAATGAGTTTGTTGAGGTTTAGACATAAATCTGAAAACTAAACCAACACTATAAGCAATATAAGGTCTAGTAAGATTTAAATAATTTAAAATTCCTACCAATTGCCTATATAAAGTTTCATCAACAAAAGGAGTATTCATATCAGCCATTAATTTAGTTCCTAATTCACATGGAATTGAAACATGGTTAGAATCATTCATCTTAAATTTTTCTAAAAGGTCATGAGCATACTTGCTTTGAGAAAGAAAGATACCATTAGGAGTTTGCCAAGTTTGCATACCTAAGAAGTAATGTAAAATACCTAAATCAGTAATCTAAAATTTATATTTAAGTTGAAACTTAATATCAAAAATTAAAGCATTTGAACTAGAAGTGAGAATTAGATCATCCACATAAACAATAACAATGATAATATCATCTTCAGTATGTTTAATATACAAATTAGGATCATTCTAACTTCTAGAAAAGCCTTGAGAAATAAAGAATGAATTAATTTTAGAATACCATTCTCTAGGTGATTGTTTAAGACCATAAATGTATATTTTTTAATTTTCAAACCAGATTTTCACTACCTTTCTTAACAAATCTAGGAGATTGAGCCATATAGATTTCTTCAGGTAAATCACCATTTAAGAAGGCACTTTTAACATCTATTTGATGAATGAGCCAATTCATTTTAGATGCTAAAGTAAGAACTAATTTGATAGTAGGCATTTTAGCAATAGGAGAAAAAGTTTCATTATAGTCTAATCCTTCAATTTGTGAAAAACCTCTCGTAACTAATCTAGCCTTAAATTTACTAACTTCATTATTAGCATTCAATTTAGTTTTGTATAACCATTTACATGAAACTATATTCTTGCCATGAGGTAAATTGACTAAGTCCCAAGTTTGATTAGCAATTAAAGAGTCATATTCCTCTTGCATGGCCTTTTGCCAATGAGGTTGAGAGTTAGCTTGATCAAAAGACTTAGGATCATTAGAATTCATAATAGTAGTCATCAAAGCATAATTACAATAATTAATCCTTCTATCTTTAATTCCACCAGATCTAGAAATGTAGTCATCACTTTCATTGATTAAGTTTTGAACCCATTTAGGTTTACATTTAGCTGTAATGGAATCATCACTAGAGGAAGAATCATTATCAATAAAAACATCATTAGTAGCTACTTGAATATCATTACTAGTAGAAGTAGAAATAATAGGTGGTGCTTGAGTTGTAGGGTTAAGAGGAGGAGTAGGGTTAAGAGAAGGAGGTTGGTCCTCCACTAGCACAATTTTAGTGCCACTGAATTTTGCATCATGTGTAGTAGAACAATCATGGACACCATTTTCTGCAATGCAAACATCTCTAACAACTTGAACTTTGTTAGTAGTAGAATCATAAACACGATAACCCTTAGTGTTTTCATCATAACCAACAAAAATATAAGGAGAAGACTTAGCATCTAATTTATGCCTTTTCTGTTTAGGAGTATGAACATAAGCAACAGATCCAAAAATTTACAAATGATGTAAATCAGGTTTCCTACTAGACCAAGCCTCTTCTGGAGTAATATCCTTGAGAGCTTTGGTAGGAGTCCTATTAAGAATATAAGTTGCACAAAACATGGCTTTAACCCAAAATTTATAATGTAGATTCTTAGCATGCAACATGCATCTAGCCATTTCTATGATGGTTCGATGCTTTCTTTCTGCCACACCATTTTGCTATGGTGTATAAGGAATACTAAGCTCGTGATTAATTCCACATGATTTCAAATAAGAGTGAAAAGCATTATTCACATATTCCTTTCCATTATCAGTTCTAAGAATTTTAAGTTTAAAACCAGATTGCCTTTCAACCTATAACTGAAATTCAATGAATATATCAAGAACTTGATCCTTGCTATGCAAAAAATAGATCCAAGTTCATCTAGAAAAATCATCAATAAAGGTAAGTGCATATCGAGAACCTTGGATGGAGTTATTCTCCATGGGGCCCAAAAGGTCACTATGGACAAGGTACAACTTATGAGTTGCCCGCCATGATTTACCACTTGGAAAGGGCTCCCTATGCATCTTGCCACTCATACAACCAATACAAGCAATATTAGAAGGAATAATGTGAGGCAAGCCATTAACAATATTTCTTTTTTGCATTAAAGTAATATAATTCAAATTTAAATGGCCGAGTCTTTCATACCATATATTGAAATCAATGGAAGTATGTAAAGAATATCATGAACTAGCAAATTCATGGAATTTAAATAAGTTGTCATTATCCATTTTAGCATGAGAAATCACTTGTTTAGTTTGAGGATCTATCACATAACACATATCTTTATAAAATTCAACTTTATAGTCTTGACATAACTTTGAAACAGAAAGCAAATTAGTTTTCAGATCAGGTACATACAATACATCATGTAATTTACCATTAGGAATAGTGACATCACCTAAACCTTCAACTTTACAAGTCTGATTATTAGCCAACTAAATAGGAATGTTAGCAATATCAGGTTGTAGAGAATCAAAAATTTCCTTATGAGAAGTTACATGTTGTGAAGCACCACTATTAACAATCCACTCTAAAGGTCTACAAACATTAAAGCTACAAGTAAAAGCATGACGAGAATTGGAACTAGTAGAGTTACCTTTTTATGATTTGATTTTTGATTATGGTTACTGTTGTTCATAGGTTTTTTATCATTTTTCTTTTTAAAATAGTTATTGACAACATGACCATCTTTGCCATAATAAGAACAATGAGGTTTGGAATTTGAATGATTCCTTTGATTATTATTATTACGATTGTTATTATGATGATTGTTATGGTTATTGTTATTATTGTTATATTTGGCATGAGATTTATTATTGGAATTATTAGAGTTATTATTATAGTGTTTGTTATTATGACTATTATTATTATTTGAATGAAAATTATTATTATTTGAATTCTGAGACATAAAGGCATGTTCAGTTGATTTAAGAGTACCAAATTGAATTAGCTTAGCTTTTTCTTGTCTTGATAAATTTTGAAAAATAACATAAGTTAACTGAGTAGTTAATGTAGGTATAGCAAGTTGTGCATGAATATTAGTTATAAACTATTGAAACTATCTAGGAAGATACTTTTTAAGAATTATATGAATTAGGCGAATGTCATCTAACTAAACACCTCAAGCAACAAGTTGACTTTTAATAGAATCAAATTTTAACAAAAATTCATCCATAGTCTTAAAATCTATATACTTGAGATCTTCAAGTTGATCCTGCAACTACATTTTGCAGGATTCATCTGCACTATCATATTTGGTTTGTAGAATTGACCAGACATCATGAGCTTGAGAACAATGTGCTATTAAAACATATAAATTTGGAATAATGGAAATACCAATTAAACCTAAAGCTTCTTCATTTTTAAGCTTCCAAGTATCTTTTTCGTCTTGGATAGCCGCTGAACTAGGCTCAACAGAAGGATTAGTGGCTATCTCAAACAAATGTTTAAAACAAAAAAAAATGAAATGTGTGTTTTCCAAGAATGATAATTAGTATGATTAAGTTTTATTTCTAGAATTAAGGTTGACATTTTTATGGAAAAAAAATGTCCCCCTTATAGAAATATGAATTAAAAAAATTAACTAGAATTAATTAAAAAACTTGCTGAGGAAACAATGATTAAGTTTCTAAAAAAAATAATACAACTCTACAAAGAAACATTAGAATAATGATTAATGATTATTAATCTAAAACAAAATAATAGAACCCTACAAGCAAATGTTAGAAATAATTATTAATCTGTAATAGAAGAATAATGTAGGGGTGTTTTAGAATAATTAAATGATTATTGCCTTAAGAAAAAAAAAAGAATGATGAAATGATTATTGCATTAGAAAAGGAATCCAACTAGCTATAATAATGATTCCTAATGATGTAAAATGATTAAAAAAGTTATAAGGGGTCAAATCTTAAAGTTATAAATTGATTTTATAACTATATATTATGACCACAATAATAAATGATAAATGATAAACAAAAATCCAAAAAATAAATAGAGCTTTATAACTTAATTTATAACTAGAACTTAACTGTTAAAAAAAATGAATAATATGATATGGGGCACGAATGAAATGAAAAAAAAAAACACCAAAAAAGATCGGGCAAAAAACTGCACTCAAGGGTACAGCTAAAAGAAAAATGGCTCGGGTTGAGCATAAGAGTTAGTAGGAAGAGTCAAATAAAGGGCATGCCTCGACTCAGCAGAAGCAAGGCCAATCAAATATGCATTTATTGGAAGTGGAGGAGGTGGTTAGAGAAGGCTTAGAGTAGCAACAAAGGAGGAGGCAAGCAGTGAAAGAAGATTAGGCTACACGTATAAAAAAAACTTTGGCCACAGGTTGAAAAAAAGGTTTTGTCCACAGGTTAAAGCTGGAGCTCACGTGCGAGTTAGAGCAGCCCTTAACTAAACCAAGGAGTGCAAAGGCTTACAAAGAATAATCTAAAATCAATGCAGAAAAATAAGGCACAGAATGACAAAGAATCTCAACTTACAAATCAAAATGGTATGCAAATTAATCATGCAAGCATTGGATTAAATTCTCTCAACCATGCAAGTGCTGGATTAAATTCTCTTAGCCATGCAAGTGCTTGTTTAAATTCTCTCAGCCATGCAAGCACTGCAAACCTCACAAGCTGAGAATCACCCTAAATCGAGTATCAAAGCAAACTCTTGTCAAAGAGAATGGAAAGAATGAAGACAAGGCATGAACAAAGCCTGGTTAAATAGATGAATGGGAAAAGGCAAAAAACATAAAATGTAGGAAAGATGTTAAACAGATCTAGGAAAGATGCTAAACAAGGTCTAGAAAGAAAATCGACAGGGTAAGTTTCTAATTTGGAAACCAAAGATACTAAAAAAATTAAAATCTCATAGGTAAACAAATATATTTAAATTTCAAAGTAGATATAGTTTAAGATTAAAATATATTTTAAAGTTCAGAAAAGAAATAGATTAGGAAATATTTTAAATTTCAATTTTTTTTTTAAACTAATCTAATGCATGTACTAAGATTTTAATAATCACACTTAGGATTTTTTAGGTATACCTTACAATAATATTAAGAAAATAATTTTTTAAAATTAAATGATAATAATTAATCTACGCAGTTACACAAATTAAATGCTATTATTCCACATACATTAGAATAAATATTTAAAATTAAAAAAAAAATACACAATTATAATAAATGAGTGCTATGTAAGAAATGCTTCTTGTTTTGGTAGCATGCCTTCCAAAACAAGAGCAAAAAAAATATGAATTTTTTTTGATAGGAAAACCCATTGGCGGCAAGCCTTCCAAAGAGGGTTAGTAAAAAAAATGATAAAAGAAGATAAAATAAAACCTACACACAAAATATGTTAGAATTAGCAAACAACCACAACACAAAATTCTTCTCTCAATAACGTCTCCAAATAAGGTGTGCTCCAATGAATGGAAACCTTCAACACAAAACTTAAAACAAGGATTAGTAACCAAGCTCTAATACCATGTAAGAAATGAAAAGATAGAGCAAGGAACAAAAATAATCCAAGTAAGTTAAGTGTGAACAACATTACCATGAGATAAGAAAAATCCAAGAGCATACACCAAAATGGTTCAACAATGGAGACAAGGATTTATAAGGGGAAAGCAAAGAAAACCCCTTGTGAGTATTATGAATGAAGGAAAATGCCTAGAAAAGAGAGAGAGATAGTGTTGGAGCAAAATAGCTCAATACAATAACATCAAAGTGATGTGTAGAGAAGAAGGAGAGAGGAGCATCTCTTTTAAAGAGATAAGAAAGGAGTTGCATGTGTTCATATGTGTAAATCCCATTTCTATGAATGCCACATTCATAATAGGTGTGTACAAAGTGTCACAATCCTCTTAAGGAGAATAAACTAAATTCCTTAATAAAGGAATTATAAAAATGAGTTGTCCTTACATGTGGAATAGAGGACAAATAATGACATGTCCTCCACATGTGTACAATAGGACAAACTACATTTAGGGATCCTTGGAATATCCCAATTAAATACATCCAAGGGAAGATTAACATTTCTAACACTTATTTCGTGGATTTTTTTAGCAGTGGTATGCGTGCACATAGGAGCCATTTCAACTTAGTGCCATTTCAAGATGCATAAATTTGGATACATTTTTGAAGTTATTTGTTTCACCTTCATATCTTTACTTGCATTTCCTACCAATTCAAGAACCTCTGTAGTTAGATACTCCAATATGGTTGCTAAATATATTGCTATTATTGCCCCAATCCTCCCATTTAGAGTCAATCAAGATTTCAACAATCGATGGATATGCCCAACAAGAAGCTATATTACCAAAAGTACAATAAAATTAAGATAGAAGCATAGAACCCCAATTAATACCTCAATAGCTATCTATATATATTAATAATAGTTTATAAATATCTTGTTCATATGTTATCTATATCAAATTAATAACAATCAACTATTTTTATACTATAACCAATCAGAGTCAATTTATGATTTTATATAAAATATTTCTATGTGAAATTTGACCTTAGATCTTCATAGTGAATACTCAATACTTAACCAATTATAATTCAATCCCTTATCCCGAATAAAAATCTATAAAAAATGGGTAATATGCTTCAAATCTAGTTGCCATAAAGGACTAAAGCTTGAATTTGTTCTTTCCCAAAAATCCTCCCATTTTATTTAAGTGTGCTAAAGGTGATGTGTAAGTATGCAAGTCTGAATCTTGAAAAAGCTATACAAGAGAGCACTAATAGCTTGAGAGAGGTTGTTTGGAGTAGCATAGAGCATGGGAAAGGAAATTAATAAAACAAAGGGATCTTATCCAACACTAGGTGAGATAGTAGGACATGATTGGTTCATAAATGGTTAGTCTTAAATATTACATACTAGGAAAAAATTAAGCTTAAAAAATAAGTCAACTTTGACTATTTAATACTTCTAATCTAGAAATCAAATCTTAATATGTGATATTTAAGGGTCTCGATAAAAACTTTCCATTAGTGTCAAATCCCTTTTGAATTGATTTCTAAAATACATTAGCCCATGAATGGTTATACACATTTTTCTTACAAATAAGATAATACCTTGTAAATTCATATGGAAAATATGATTTTCATGGGTTTTACATCTCAATCAATGAAGAAGCCTCAAAAGCATAGAACAACTTTGACATAGTATATTACTAGCAAATCCTTTTATATAGTATATAACTAGCCAGGATTTCTATTTCTTAAAGTTCTACAAAACCTCAAATGGCTTATCATAATTTCTTTGAAGAACTTATAATTGATTCAACCATTAACTTTGATAATTGTTGGACAATGGTTTTTTGTGCTCCCCAAGAACAATACAATCTAGTTTCTCCTAGAATCACGATTCACTAACATAGAGACTAAGAATTATAACAATCTTATAGTCACTAATCTCCCAAATCAGTTTGTCAGCTAGAACTAAAGCATTTAACCTATATATATATATATATATATAGTTCTTCAAAAATGGTTTTTTTTGCTCCCCAAGAACAATACAATATAGTTGCTCCTAGAATCACAATTCAGTAACATAGAGATTGAGAATTATAACAATCTTATAGTCACTAATCTCCCAAATTAGTTTGTCAGCTAGAACTAAAGTATTTAGCCTATATATATATATATATATACATATAGATATATATGTATATATACATGTATATATATATATATGTGTATATATATATATACGTGTATATATATGTGTGTATATATATATACACACACACATATATATATATTATACATATATATATATATGTATATATACATATATATATACATATATATCTATATGTATACATACATATATATATATATATATATATGTATATATATATATATGTGTGTGTATATATAGCATGTCCACAATTTTTCTAAAGTATTTATATCTATAGTGGCATGCCATGTAGTAGCCAATTTTAAAATACAATATGAGTAGATCAAGAATGATCTTAGTGATATCAATAAAACCTACATAATTATCGAGGATTTGAATTGTGTGTACAGGAAAAGAGTTAATGAGCTACAAATTGAGTTTCTACCTCAACAAAAATAGAGGGAAGAATTGATCAAGATAATTTGGCTTACAATATGACTAAAGTTAGGATGGAGAAATTTTCCAATCTATTGACTGAGGTGGAGAGCTTTATGAAAAATCTTCCCGTCTCAAACTAGATATATAGGATCTCTCGACAAGTTGGTGGAGTGTAACAATTTAAGTTCTCAATTGGACAAACTATTACAAATTGGAATTTTTTTTTTTTGGGTGCTAAAGGAGAGGTATAAGGAATTATTTACAACTAATTTTTTTTTTTTTTTGTGAACTTTCTATGGCTCTTTAGTTTTTTAGTTTTTTTGGTTTCAACCATTTTCCATTATGGAAAAAATGGGGGAGAAATTGTGTTGAGAAATGAAAGTAATTAATCTACTCGAGGGGAGTTCTATGGTTATCAATTTTTTAAAAATTCTTTCATGGTTAGGATCAATTCTGATCAACACTCTTTATTTTGGTTCTTAGTCCCGATAGTTATTGTTTTTTGAATTCATTAGAATGATAGACGGGTTCAAAAATTCATTTAATGGTTATATGTTTCCATCTTTTAGACTTGGATATGGTGTTTTTGTGGTGTCAATGGTTGTGATACAACTTGCTATATCTTATTCATGACCTATAAAAAAAGGCTAAAAGTTTCATTAATTTTTATAGGGCATTTAGGAACCCCAAAGTCCCCAACTAACAATTACCTCTATGAGTTTTCTCCCATTTGATCAGAAAGTCCATTGCAATTGGTATTTGTTACTTGTTGCATAAGCATTTTGATATTGATATTATTAGTATTTGTAGATTAAATTCCAAATCAACTTAGTTTGTTGCTCTTTCACAAATTTTAAATTTAGTATTTCGTTTCATTATTAAGGGAGAGCCTCTTATTTTCTTCTTCTATTCATCCTTACAATCCCTCCATTATAGCCTCTTATTTTCTTCCTCAAAGCTAATTTTGGGAATTTTTATGGCTTCAATTATTTCTTACAGTGATCCCAATGAGTTTTTATAGTTCAATGTAAAAATGAGTCTTTTCATTTTTTTCTTGGCCCAAATCAGATCTTTCTAGCTCAAGAAAAACTACTTCCTCAACATTATGGTATCAACACAAAACAACAAAAAGCCTATCAAACTTATCCAAGTGATTTTTTTTGCAAGCTCTCATGCACTTGGTCATACATAAAGTAGAGTCAAATATCAAAAAAGGAATCAGCCAACCATAACAAAAGAAAAGAGTTTTCCTACCACACCACAATGGTGCACATGGATGTATGAGAATTAAACTACCTTTTGCTTGCAAGCAATGGACACATCATACTATAAGGAAATTAACTCTTCCTTAACAATGACAAGGCAATTCCTACTTATCTCCTCTCTGTGGATTCACCAAAACTCTTCCCCTTAACATAGGGTAATGTATGCATAAATGTTTTTATACTAAACAAAATGATTCAAACACATTCCCCTACTACATGTTCACTCAAAAGTGTCCCACTCTAAACCCTTCTATCCAAATGATTCCATGAGTTTGGAATGTTTGGATGCTGGCTTAGATCTCCCTATCCACGGAGTGCAAGAGAGTGTATTTCAAATTCAAGGGCTCTCAACTGAGCCTTAGGAATACTCTTCTTGCTAGTAAACCATGCAATGGGAGGTTCCAAAGACAAGATGCAAGAATGCAAATGTCTCAAGGAGTTCCTCAAGAATGCAATGCAAGTATGGAAACTAAGCTAAGATGAAAATGCAAAATGCAGCTATGCTAAAACATGCATGAGAGTATTACAATCCAAATATTAAGCTATGTGAGAGATTATTACAAAATAGAAGTTAAACTAACATGAAAAATGAATCTAAGCTAAAATTTCATGGTATGAGAGAATGTAGACAAGAAATAGAAGTTCTCCATAAAGCTCCAAAGAAACCTGTTAGAAAACCTACAGCATAACAATATTCAAAATGAGGATCCATTGAGGGGGAAAGCTCTCTCCCTTTTACAGTTGTATGGACGGTGGAGATCAAGATGAAGATGGTGGATGATCAATGGTGGAATTCAAAAATAGGTGTGATCCATGTGCACACACAAGTCAACGAATAGAATATAAGTTGACTTGTCACAAGACAAAAGTCTCACAAGCCTTTTCTTTTAATTGTAAAATAGGAAAAGGACTTTATGTGTGCACTTTAAGTGGGTTAGAAGAATGGGGATTTTTTTTTAATTAAAAGGGGACATGTTCTTTTAATCAAATAATGAACTTAGGATAGCATAGTCAAAATATAGGTTATAATCAAATAAATTGATTATTAGCAATTTGGTCTAGGTAAATGATTCAATTAATTTAGCCAAAATGTTGAAAAGGGGGCTAATAGTCTAGATGACCATTTTTAGGTGATTACATTTCCCCCTCTTTGACTAATGCGTGATCGATCTGGGAACACATTATGTCAAAGAAAATCGAAGCCAAGTAGGCAGTGGTAGATATAGATGTCTAATTTATAGCAAGTACTGAATGCATAGCCTGATAGCGGTAGTACTAAACACGAGGAAGATGATGTTAGGATTTGAAAAGAATTCTAACACCTAGCAAAGTGAATAGATCGAGAGCAAGTGATAAGGTCAAACAAATGCTCCTAAGAAATAAATAGCTATAACAATCAACAATAGAGTATTTCTGCCCCCTCGGGATCAAAATCGAAATGAGGTAAGGGGACATAGAAACAAGCTAGATATGAGAAAATCAAGAATATAGCAATGTCCAAGATGATAGATAGATGATTAGAGCCCAAGAATGACTATACAAAAATTGATAAAATGCCCCAGTTTGACTAGAGTTGACCTTGAAGGGTATAGCATAAAAATTAGGTCGAAACGAGTAGAAAGGTGATTTTAGACATGAAACAGTGAATTGAAGTAGATATGAAGTATGGAAATGATGAAGACATGAAGAAATAAAGATGCCCCAGTGATGATTCAGAGATTAGACCTCAAAAGGTCAGCTAATTGCTCAGAAGAAAGTAGAATTTTTAAAAGACAATTTTGACCATCAAGATGAACTCGAATTTGGATTTCGATCCCGAAAATGAATCTAGGATGTTGAAATTATTTAAGAAGTCAAAACTTTATATAATGTGATGATAAGATAGAAAAGAGATGAAGTGAAAGATTAAGAAGGTGAAAAGACATGAACAAGAACAAAGTAAAGAAATATATGAAAGGAGTTAGCTGATATGTCTATGAAAAGATGAAGAGAGAGCTCTCCCCATATGCAAGAATGCAAGACTAAGCTAGAAAATGAACCTAAAATGCAAACTAATATGAAAAGTGGTTTACTAGCAAGAAGTGCATAACATTTAGACTCTTAATTTCATCATTGAGCATTTATTAGGGACATCATAAGATCATACAACCATCACTAGTATAACTATGAGGATATGAATATGATCGATATCAGATAGGTATGTGGAAATCCAATATAAGCATCAAAGAAATGTAAGTCAAGATAACTATGTGATTAGATTCCCTAAGTTTAATTTAGCAAGATTACACCTATATCAAGGCATAAGTGCCAGGATAAACTCCAAGTGTGGTCTTGGAAAACAGTCAAGGATGATACATTTGTAAGTCAAAATGTTGAATAGGTCAAGCATAAATGCTTACAACACTAAACAAACAAAGTATACCCACAAGCAGAAATCAAGAAAACATGCCCCATGCCCCTAGTCTTCTAGTCAATGACATCCTTGAAAGACTATTAAGGATGGAACATATAGTAAAGAAATCATCATAGACATCACACAAAGTAGATAAAGATCAACATAGCTCAGTCATTTAAGTGTTAAAGTGTGTGTGTAAGTCACTTGGCCATTTCTTCAAGACTTTATTCTGAGAGTGAGAAATATCGTGACATCAGAGACCATAGGTAGACTATCTGAAAAGTGTTGAAAAACACTTGATTTCAAGGCGGGGGAAGTGTTGAGAAACACTATTTTGTGAGTTGTCAAAGAAACCCTAATGCACAAGAATACCTCAATAGGTGAAGTAGCTATGCCCTCGAGATGAGGACAAGAAACAATTCCAAGTTAGGAAATGTGTAGTGAAATGGATGATTGAGACTGATAGACATAGGTGCAAGGGTTTCAAGTAGTGCTTGTTTCTAGGTTTTCACCACTTGATAGATTTTATTTTATTTTTAGGGCTTTTTTCATTTTTTTATTTTATTTTTTATTTTTGATTTTTTTTGGTGATACATCAAAGCACCTATTGCTAGGTTTTCACTAAGATCATTTTTTTCAGGGCATTTTCTAATTTTTAGGATTTTTTCAAGATCATAGATATATACAAGATAGCTGAACGACAAGCCTCTAAGTATAGAACTTCTTCAAGTGTAGGATGTTGATAGGCTTTGCAAGTTCTTCCCCCTCTAAAGTAGACAACTGATAAGCACCAGACCCAAATATTGCTGTGATAATGTAAGGACCCAACTAGTTAGGTTCAAATTTCCCTTTCTGCTCTCGATGTTGCTAATTTTTTGGATTCTCTCTAAGCATGAGTTCACCAACTTGGAACTCACAGGGGTGAACCTTCTTGTTATATTGTGTAGACATGCATTTTTTATAAGCCCTCATGTGATCAAAAGTAGCCTTATGACGTTCATTAAGAGTCTCTAATTTCTGTACTTGCATAGCTCTATGATCTTCATCGATTATTAACCCATGTAAGGAGACACGCAAGGAAGGTATCTCAACTTCTAACGGGAGAACAAACTTAGAGCCATAGACTAGAGAAAAGGGTGTAGCCCTTGTAGGAGTATGAATAGAGGTTCTATAGGCCCAAAGTGCCGAATTTATTTGCAAGTGCCAATCTTTCCCAGACTTGTGAACTATGCGGTGTAGGATTTTCAGCAGTGTTTTATTAGAGGCCTTAGCTTGGCCATTCCCTTGGGGATAGTAAATAGAGGACCAATGTTGCTTAATTCAAAACTTTTTGCACAGCTATTTTAAGTGTTTATTCTTGAACTGCCCTCCATTATCCGTAACAATAGAGGATGGGATACCATATCATCAAATGATGTGATTCAATATAAATAGGGCAACATGTTTGCCTATAGCAGCAGATAATGGTACAACTTCAACCCATTTAGTGAAATACTTCGTTGTTGTGATGATGAATTTATGACCACTGGATGAGCTTGGATGAATCTTTCCTACCAAGTCAAAGGCCCATTGCTGAAATGGCCAATATGTCATAGAAGGGATTAACTCTCACCCGGGAGCATGTATCAAGTTGCCATGGAGCTGAAATTTCTTACAAGACTTTGCATAGCGCACAACATCAGCTTGCATGGTGGGCCAGTAATAACCCATCCTAAGCAGTTTTTGAGTAAGTGCAAGGCCATTAGAATGTGCCGCACAAATGCCATCGTGGAATTTGGCAAGTGCCTTCTCGGACTCTTCTAGCTCTAAACACCTAAGCAACGTTCCATCTAGACCCTTCCTATACAAGTCACCAGAGACCAAAGTGTAGTGTGAGGCATTATGAAGGAGTTGGCATTTTTGGTTGCATGTGAGGGTTTCAAGAATAGCCTGATCATGTAGGTAGGAGAAAATAGCCACATAGCAGGAGGAATCGTGACCCACAATAGTGTAGATCACCTGGTTATCTGAGGAATCATAGGTTGGATGACGCAATTCTTCCACCAGGAACTCAAATTGTGATTCATGTTCTGGTAATTGGAGGATAGATGCTAAGGTGGCCATAGCATCAATAGCCTTGTTTTCTGCTCTAGGAATCTGTTGGAATGTTATAAAGGTAAATTAATTCCTTAGAGCATCTATCAACTTTTTATAAGGGATCAACTTGTCATTCTTTGTTTGATATTCATTATTCACTTAGTTCACAACTAGTTGAGAATCCCCATAGATGTGTAGCTCAGTTATTCACCATTCAAGGGCCATTTTGATCCCATTTGTTAATGTTTCATACTCTACAATATTGTTTGTACATGGGAACAATAATTTGTAGGACTTTGGGATCGTATAACCATGAGGGGAAACAAACAACACCCCTGCTCCTACTCCATTCTGTGTATGGGATCCATCAAAAAACATCTTCCATGTTCTGTCAGTAATGTTCATGATCGAGTCATTTGGAAACTCAATTTGCATGAGTGCTACATCTTCAAGTGGGAAGTCAGCCAACTAGTCGGCTATGGCCTATCCTTTGATTGCCTTACGTTCAACATACTGAATGTCAAATTCGAAAAGAATCATCATCCATTTAGCAAGGCGACCAGTAAGTGTAGCTTTACTTAATAAATATTTCAAAGGGTCTATCTTGGCAATCAAGTGAACTGTATGGGCCAACATATAATGCCAGAGTTTTTGGGAGGCAAAAACTACAACAAGGCATGCCTTCTCTATACTTGTATAATTTAGTTCATAAGCCACCAAAGTTTGACTGATATAGTATATGGCTCTTTCTTTACCCGTCTCATCACTTTGGGCTAAGGATGCTCCTAGAGAAGAATTTGTAGCTGAAATGTATAGAATCAAAGGTTTTGCAAGAATGGGTGGCATCAAAACTGGCAGTTTTGCCAAGTAGCCTTTGATTTGATCTAAGCTTTGTTGACAGCCACTGTTCCAAATATAGGTAGATCCTTTATGAAGATTTTTATTGAAAGGTTGAGCCTTATCAGCTAATTGAGAGATAAATCTTCTTATGGATTGTAGCCGTCCTTGTAGACCTCTAAGCTGACTAATAGTCTTTGGTGGAGGCATATCCATGATAGCTTGGACCTTTTCAAGGTCAACCTCAATGCCTTTTGCTGAAATGATATAACCTAGCAATTTTCCAGAAGTGACACCAAAGGCACATTTTTTTTGATTCAGCCTAAGTTGGAATTGTTCCATATGGTCCAATATCAAACTAAGGTCTTTGAGATGTGTGTCTCATTTCTTTGATTTTGCCAATGTGTCATCAAAATAGTCTTCCATGTTTTTATGCATCATATCATGAAAGATGGTTGTCATTGCTCTTTGATATGTAGCGCCAGCATTTTTGAGCCCAAAAGGCATGACATTCTAGCAAAAGGTACCCCATGCACATGTAAAAGCTATCTTTTCTTGGTTTGCTAGAGCTATCTTTATTTGGTTGTACCCAAAAAATCCATCCATGAGCGAGTACATCTCATAACCCACAGTCATGTCCACTATCATATCGATGTTTGGTAGTGGAAACACATCCTTGGGGCAAGCTTTATTGAGATCTCTAAAATCAGTACAAACTCGTATGGATTTGTCATGCTTGGAGACAGGTACAATGTTGGAAATCCACTCAGCATAATCAATGGCCCTAATGAAGTTTTCATTCAATAGTTTTTCTAACTCTGTCTTGACCAGTAGGGCCACATGTGTATGCATTTTTCTCAACTTCTATTTGACAGGCTTGACATCTGGTGAGATTGATAAGTGATGCATGATGAGATCTGTATCAAGCCCTGGCATATCAGAGTATGTCCATGCAAAGTTGACCTTCTTGTCTTGAAAGAATTGAGCAAAATGTGTCTTTTCTTTGTCTGAAAAAGATTGAGCTACATGGATAATCTGAGGACATTCTTCTGTTCCCAAGTTGATAGGTTGTGTAGGTTCAATGAGAACCGAAGATCTATCCTAGAAATAGCTTGACAAACTACCAAGTACCTCATCCGCAGGTGCCTCAGAGAGGTTTTCACCATTAGATACGCCTTTATTTTTACCTTTTTGAGGATCAGACACCACCACAATGTGGTTTTTTCCATCTAATCACTTATTTTTCCTTTTAATTTTTTGACTGATGTACTTGATATCTGATTCCATCATGTTAATCGCAGGTTCGCTGGTGGAAGAAATGACAGGTTCAATTGCGTTAAGATAACAAGCGATCTCATAGTTGTTTTGGAAAGATCGTATTTTAGGTCTTTGATTTTGGATAGACCAATCTATGAGATCTGGGTGAATTAGCGAGAGTGAGGGAGAAGTTTCAATGTGATTGACATAGAAGGAGTCATCTCTAGTGACTTGTGAAGTTGAGCCTATAGAAAATGTCACAAAGGAGTCCAACTCAGGAATAGTCTTGGAGGAACTAGCATGATCCATTGAGACATGTTGTGAGTCAAACTCATCCGACCCCATACTAGACCTTTTGACTACATTGGGTTGGGTTACATAGGCATGAATGACATCCACCCCTAGCTCGCAAGATGCATCAGAGAGGCTTTCCCACTCATACTCATGAGAATCTGTACTTTGACCCCTAGCTATGAGATGAGCAATATTCTGCCTAATTCATCCTCTATTTATGTCCTTAAAAGTAGACCCTTCTTTTTCCTATTGTTGGGAGGTAGAAGCTTCTTCATTATTAGTAGTCACTATTTCTTCTCCCCAAAGGAGGGAAGTGAGAGGAACAAAGTCTTCGTCTTGTGCAGTAGTAGCAATTAAGGGAGAGTCATCATCCTTCGATTCACTAGACATGAGCAATCTTCGATCACAGGCTGGTATATTATTGTTTAGCCCAAAGCCTAGACCAGTGGTGTCTTAAGCATTATGACCTTGAGTGTGACTTAAAGGTTCAACTAAAGCATTCTTACAACTAGTTAAGGACCCATGGCCCTAGTAGCCCATTTTTGTTAGAAATTTATAGTCTTTTCCATATTTTTTGGGAGAAATAGGAGTAGTCATTGTAACCTCCTCATCTTCCTCTTCTCTGTAGATCCAGTCCCTAATGGTCTATTCTTCCTTCTCTACTTCTAGTGGTATGGAAGATTGCACAAAAGCGCCAAAAAGTGTCATAGTAGAAGCAAAAGACTTCTTTGCAATAGTTGGTTTCCCATAGGACTGAGGGGAAATTGGTAAGGTAGCAATAGAGTCCAAAGTGTACTTGCCCATACCAAGGCTCATCATTTTCAATTTTTGTTCATATTCTGTGAAAGATGGTGCTAGCTCATGAGAAGAGTGATTGTGCGGGACTAGCATTTCAGCAGCAGATAATGTGTTGATAGACATGGAGTTGTCATCAGGGACAACTACTTCAGTACCATTAAAAGGGAACTTAATGCACTGATGGTATGTAGAGGGTACTGCTTGCATATTGTGAATCCATGGCCATCCCAACAACAAGTTGTATGCAAGTGGTATGTCTAAGACTTGGAAAATGATATTCTTCTCAATTGGACCAACTCTGATTGGAAGTACAATTAGACCTTTAGAAGGCCTTTCAACCTCATCATAGGCGTTTATAGTGATCTTGTGCTTAGGATCGATGGCAAATTCAGACATGCTCAACTATTGGATTACATTGAACGAAATGATATTTAACTCTGCACCATTGTCTATCAGGAATTGGCAGACGCGGGTATGAAAGATTTGAACTTTGACATGAAGAGAAAGGTTATGGGGATGACTGAGAGCTCGGTCATCTTCTTCAGAAAAGGTGAGATAGTGAGGTGAGGAGATGTGGTTCACCATAGCTTGGAATTGTTCTGCATCAATATCTATGTGAACATTGGTAGAATGTAAAGCTTTCTCAAGGATATCCCTGTGCAAAGGAGATAACTCTAGGAATTCAAAAATGGAGATTTGTGCTAACAAGATCATAGTTGGAGATCTTGGAAGTAATTGGTTGCTTAGATGATGAAGCATTTTTAGGATCATTAGCAACTTTTAGGACAACCTTAGATTGCCCCCTAGTGACAACGTTAAGTGGTTCACCCTAAGAAGATGAAGACTCGGCCACTCAGAGTACCATCTTGGGTCTAGTATCAGTATGATCTTGAGGAGTGGATCGTGTCCTTAAGACCACTCTTGGTCATTCATCTTCAGCGTCATAATTTGGCCAGTTGTCATTGTTGGAGCTTGCCATACATATGTATTCAACGGGCTCAAGCATGCCTATAACATTATCAGTGTTAGCGTAAGCATAATTGATTTTGGCATCATGATTATTTTTGGTAGCTACCCTTGAGGTCTCACCCTTTTTGTATTCAAGTAATGGTTTTTGGAAAGCCTTATGATCAACATTTTTAACAAGGCCATTTGTAACAACTTTACCAGCTTCGATGAGGTCTTGAATTACATCTTTGAGTTTGAAGCAATTCTCTGTGTTATGTCCTTTACTTCGGTGATAGCTGCAAGTATGATCTTCTCTCGACCATGGAGGTCTAATGGGTGGATCATAAGGACATGAGTTGTCTGGTAAGGTAACCAATTTGTTTGCAATTAAGGTTTTTAAAACCACTTCATAAGGTTTGACCATAGGTGTGTAAACACGTCGCTTCCTCGCAAATTTAGAGCCTTTGTCAAAGGGTTGTGGCTTTGAACCTTCTTGTTGTTTTGTTTCATAGATGGCATTGGAAAGGTTAAATGTAGGCTCCTTAGTCTTAGGAGTGTCCACTACTCCGTCATTGACAACATACTTGTTTTTGTTCCAAGTTTTCCTTTGTCTTTACTGTTTCCATTGTTAACTCTATCCTTATTTATGACAATGTCACCACTTTTGATAGCAACATCCTCAATGTGATATGCACTTTCCACCATGGCATTGAAGGATGTGAATAACTATTTTCTTAGATCAAAGTATAATTCAAGTACAAGCATATTGACAAAAATGTCAATTTTTTCAGCCTCAGGCACTTGCCAAGGATATCAAGAGTATAAAGATCTCCATCGTTGAAGGTATATTGAAAAAGATTCTCCTGGTTTTTGTTTGATGTTGCATAAGTCTAGCACAGTCACATGACATTGAATGTTGTATGAGTATTGCTGGATGAAGCATTACGCAAGTTCGTCAAATGTTTTAAGAGGAGGACTTAATTTTGTGAACCATTCCATAGCTTGTCCTCTTAGAATTTTGGGAAACAAATTCATAAGAAAGGTGCCTTCATGCATAAATTCCATGCTAATAGCATAGAAATGTCTCACATGGTCATTAGGGTCACCATTTCCATCATATTTGTCATACTTGGGAATCGCTATATCCTTAGGAAATGGCAGCATGTATAGACTCCTATTAAATGGAAGAGCGCAAATTGATTCAACAAATGATGTCTTAGGTGGCTCTTTTGAAGTTTGCAGTTGTGCAAATTATTTCCTTACTTCCTGTATTTCTTCCCTTAAGATTTCAGCCTTAGTGGGCTCTCGTTTTGGAATAATATGCTCAACATTAAAACCTTGAGGGAATTTCCATCCCCTAGCTGCCATGTATCGGAAGTATTGGTCTCCATTTTCCTCTAAAGCTCTGAGCATTAGTTTTTGGGCGAAGCCATCTTGTTGAAATTTGATCACGTCTTCGCTAGTTACTTCTTCATCACTATCATGATGAGATGGTTTAGGTGAAGGACATGCACCAGCGGTAGCTCTAGGAGTCCTTGGAGGCATGTTATTACCATCATTTTTCTCAAAAGGATTTCGAGGATAAGTTCCTTTATATCCTTCATAGCGTGCCTAATTGTTAGTTTCAACTTGTTGATTTTCTCTCTGCATAGCGTATATAGCCTCCAAAGTCTTTTGGGTTTCACGTGCTTGTTCTTCTAAGCGACATTTAATTTCATCAGGGTGCACCATAGTGACTATACCACTCGTACCCTTGGGTGTCTCAAAGGGTGTACCAAATGGATTTTCAAAACTATAAAGTGGGTTGTGCCAAACGTTGGTCATTTGTGTTTGAGCAAATTTGAGATTCTTATCACAAGGTTGCTTGCGAGGACGTTTGGGTGGTGTTTCCAATTTCTTGAAAATGAAAGGCGTGTGGCTACTATTACCAACTTGATATCTAGTTGTGATCGACATGTAAAGAGTTGTCTTTGTTTAGTAAGACAAGAAAAGTGAGCCGAATTTGAAGCTTTTATGATCAGGACTAGTCACTTGTCAAAATGTGATAGATGGCTTGTCAAACAATGCTCAAGATCTTACAGCACGGGTGACTTGAGCCGAGCGGACAAGCGAGAAGCTCAATAGCGGATAGCTAGAATAAAAAAATAGCTGAATTTTGACAAGTGATTGATCAAGATGTTTCAAGACTTACATTCGATGGACTAAACCCATCTTTTCAACCTAGGATGAATTCTTCACACACTGATACGTAGCCAAGATCAAGGGTGATCAACATGATGCTCCTTACACCAAAAAAATCCAATTGTAAACTCTATTTTTGACCCAAAATGACTCTAGGTGATACTTTCCCAAAAGGAGGGCGAGATAAGTTCAGCAAATAGTGTGGCACAATAGAATTTCAACAAGGGTGCGACACTTTTTGTCTAAGTGACAGATATTTGAACCAAGTGCGATAGAAACTTATATACAGTGCAATAGAATTTACTACTGACATGCGACAGAATTTTGGGTTAAAAAAAATGTTGCGCGATATTTCTCATGAAAGCGTGTGACAAAGTGCCAGTTTTGTGCAAAAAAAGTCAATTTTTGGTCTGAAGTTCATTTCAATTTGTCAATCAGATAGTTGTTTCAATCAGACAGTGTTTCGTTTTAGTTTGTATTAGTAAATAGCAAGGTTTGCAAACAGTAAGTGTTGTAACATGTCTCAAAACAATTGATCAAGGGTAAAAACAACCTTGTCAATACACATTTGGGATATCAGAACGGCCTTCCTAACAACTTTTTATCAGAATGTTTATGTTGCAAGAACGTTAACACTGGTCAAAATATTGAAAACAATAGCCAAGTAATCTACCTTAGAGTCACAGTTCATTACTCAACAACTTGGCCCACGCTTGATGCTCCTTTGCCTCACACCAAGTGGTTTCTCACAAGAGATATTGGCTTTGTAATGGAGGTGCCATAAGCATAACCAAGGGAACACATATGGTGAGTGTAAATCTTGGGGTGATCCGAGTAGTCCACTAAGATCGATCCTTGCACCAAGAAGTTGAGCAGCTAAAAAAGGTAGTTACTAACTTAGGGTTTTTAGATTGAGCTTTCGTTCATAGTGTTCCTCTTGCTCCCAATTATGGGACACCTCACCTTGCAATGAGTAACTAATCTCGCGATCACAAGAGTACCTTAAGCATTCTTGCCTAGTGATCTCCCTATGGTCGAAATCTCATAAGCGATCACACTAGGTGAAGAAAAACACTAAATCTACCAAAGTTTTGTGTCTTTGGTAGCCTTGAGTTTATAGTGGGTTGGAAGAGCCAGGTAATCGGCTTGTTCCCACTTGGGTCGTTCCTCTCAAGTTGTCCAAGAGCAGGCCCTCTAAAAGATTCTAACTACACAAAGTGGATCAACTTTTAAAAATCAAGATTTCTAGTTCACCACAAGGGTGAAGAGCATACTCTCCTATTCCAATCATTTTCTCCCAAACACGCCAAGAAGATTCAGTTACCCCTTGCTTTTGAAACCAAATGGAAAGTCAAGATTTTTGATTCACCATGAGCGTGAAGAGCATACTCTCTTATTACCAAAAGACTCTAATCACATGTTTTATGTGCCTATAAAAATGAACAATTATGCCACACATGGAAACAAAAATCAAGCAAGTTTGGATTTTTATGCTTTGGGCAGCCCTGCAAACAATTGTTAGTAGCCCTTGTGCATTTGAAGCTTTGACACGCGTTCTTTTTATGCAATGTTTCAATTTTTTTCATAAGGATGAAAACCTACAATCACAACTTGTTAGCACCACAAGTTAGTGTAAAATAACATAAAATGCTACAATAAAAAGTGGTTAGTTGACTCAAAAATCTAATTTATCTTCCAACCAAGTGCATGCAAAGAAAGTGCAAGTTAATCACAAATGCTCTCATTTTTACTCTTTAATTTTGACCTAGTCAACAAGATTAGACTTTTTTGCTATTATTTTGGATCCAAAAAGAGAAATTCAAAGAATAGACCCCTGCTACAAACTAGAGAGCTTTCCAAAAATGAAAGAAATTTAAAAAAATTTCCTCATTTGTGCCTTAGAGACCCATTTTGTCAAAACAGGCCAAATTTATCAAATTGAGTTTTTGATCCTTAATACGATCTCAAAAATCAAAAAACAAAGAAATTACCCCCCTTAGAATTCAAAAATATTTCTAAAAATGTAAGTTTTTCCAAAAAAGATGCTGATTTGCAACCAAAAATGACTTTTAATGAAAAAAAAGAAAATATTATAACTCACGTAAATCACCTCAAAATGCTCTAAAAATCGGACTGAGAATTTTTGGACACATTCAACTTGCAAAAAAAATTTCAGAACCAAACTCCAAATGGTTTAAAAGATATGATCAAATCTTTAAACCAACTATATTTTTGGCCTTCAAACTAATCTACTTATGAGTTGGCCTTAAAACTCAAGTGATAATTCTACAAAAACACTTGATTAGATCCAATATGCTACTGTAAAAAATTAGAGATGAAAAATAAAAGCAAATAGAGCTAGAAACTTGATTCAAGCCCCACGGTGGGTGCCAAAAATGTTCACTCGAAAGTGTCCCACTCTATAACCTATAGTTTGACTATGCTATCCTAAGTTCATTATTTGATTAAAAGAACATGTCCCCTTTTAATTAAATAAAACTCCCCATTCTTCTAACCCACTTAAAGTGCACACATAAAGTCCTTTTCCTATTTTACAATTAAAAGAAAAGTTTTGTGAGGCTTTTGTCTTATGTGACAAGTCAACTTATATTCTATTCATTGACTTGTGTGTGCACATGGATCACACCTATTTTCGAATTCCACCATTGATCATTCACCATCTTCATCTTGATCTCCACCATTGGTACAACTTTAAAAAGGAGAGAGCTTTCCCTCTCAATCGATCCTCAGTTTGAATATTGTTATGCTGCAAGTTTTCTAACAGGTTTCTTTGGAGCTTTGTGGGGAACTTCTATTTCTTGTCTACATTCTCTCATACCATGACATTTTAGCTTAGATTCATGTTGCATGTTAGTTTAACTTCTATTTTGCAATAATCTCTCACATAGCTTAATATTTGGATTGTAATACTCTCATGCATGTTTTAGCATAGCTGCATTTTGCATTTTCATCTTAGCTTAGTTTCCATACTTGCATTGCATTCTTGAGGAACTCCTTGAGACATTTGCATTCTTGCATCTTGTCTTTGGAACCTCCCATTGCATAGTTTACTAGCAAGAAGAGTATTCCTAAGGCTTAGCTGAGAGCCCTTGAATTTGAAATACACTCTCTTGCACTCCGTGGATAGGGAGCTCTAAGCCGGCGTCCAAACATTCCAAACTCATGGAATCATTTGGATAGAAGGGTTTAGAGTGGGACACTTTTGAGTGAACACTACACACACACACACACACACACACACACACACACACACACACACACACACACACACACACACACACACACAAGGAACTCAAATATATTATATATATAGTTTCCATAGAAGCATGTCTTTCACCAAGAATGAGTAACTGTATCTCTTCTCACTTATCATGATTAACCAAAAAATATTTACTTTTTGAGGTCATGAGAGGAAAAAACTAAATTTGTAATGTAAGACCCTGTTATTATTGATTATAAGAAAAGATGAACACATATAATAGATATATCATATCATATGACATGAATTAAAGAAAAAAAACTTGAATGATCCATTGGGTGCATAAAATTGATCTATTGGTTTGGTGACCTCCTACATACCAAGAATGAAATATTCCATCTAGAATATCCGACCCACAACCTTCCCTTGTTGATTACACTCTCAAACAATGCATTCTAAGGCTAAATACATAGTCATATTTAGCCTAGGGCATCAAGTTTGAAGTGGCTAATGCGATTTTCCTATCTTGAGCCTTTGAAATCTCAAAATGCATCCTACCTACTTGTATTTCATGAAAGGGCATCAATTTCCAATGACAAAATTGTAAATTATGGTCATTTCTTGTCTTCAAACCCTTGAATGAGGGTTTCAAACCTAAAGTCAAAAAAATTGCTATAACTACCTCAAAACTCAATCAAATTCAACCAAATCAATTGAAAATGAAAGTTAATACATGAACCCAACTTCACATGTGAATCATGTTAGAAATGCTTTAAAATAACTAAGAGGAGAGGTGAATCAGTTATTCAATGTCCAAATGCCCTAATAAAACTTTTTCACCAAGTAAAGTAAGCCCATTAAACTGTTCATGCATCCAAGCTTAAACTTTCCTACTTTAGCAAGTTACTGTAAAATTAGCATGCAAGCATAACACGTGAAAAATCAACACATAACATAGTTATTTACATGGAAACCCAATTTGGAAAAAACCACCAGTAACATGCTACTCAATTCTCACTCTTTTGAAGTGATGCCCTATGAAAGGCCTACCCTATTAAAGGCTACAACACATTGTTAAATGTAACCTAGTTAAAGGATTTAACCAACCTGTTAGAAGTGGGCCTGGTTAGAGGACTTTAGAACATTCTCTTGGAATGTCACCTTGTTAAAGGATTTAAAAATGGCTATTAAACCAACCTAAGTCCATAGGATTTTACCCTAATTGGTACAATTTTTACAGAGTAAGAATAAGGTCTTTTGACTTGATACAACTCACAACTTAACTTGCAGATTTTAGATCTCTGTTTAGCTCACAACATTGCCTAGCTTTCAGTCTCTTTAGCACTGACAGCTTTTCCTCCTTTCAAGCTTTGTCTTCTTGAGTCTCCATACTCGATGTACAAGTGCAATCTCCTATATGGCCACTTATCAAAACATAGTCTCTGTACTCTATTCTTCCTTCTTCTTGATGCCTTATCCTTGATAGCCTTCAACAACTTTGACCCAATAGCTCAAAATTCTTGGCCTATGACTCCTTAAATAGAAGTCTAGAATACTTTTCTCACTCGAATCTTCTTGCTCTTTCTTTTAGATCGAATGGATTAGGTAGGATTCAATGAATCTACCCCATATATTGTTCCTTCTACAAACATCATGAAGAATCCTCCTAAAGTTGCCCAAAAATGGTTTACCTAAAATTCTGTGCCACCAACTCATCATCCTTATCCTCCATCTAGCTCACAAAATTCAAGGTAACAAACTTATCATCTCAAATCTGGCAAATCTTTGACTTTCCAAATAATGCAGCAACTTGGCACTATTGAAACTCTGGTGCTTGGCGCATACTATGTTACTTGGTGCCAACTACATTTTACTAATGCTTGGTACCTACAGTGGATTCACTTGGCATCCACTAAGTTTTTTTGATGTTGGGAACCTATTACTTGCTTGACACCTAAACTTGCTTGGCTCCTTCTATATCACTTGGCACACACTAGATTTTTCTTTTGCTTGACACTAATTGAAAATCTACTCAACATGAACTAGCTTTCTCAGTACTCATTAATGAACTTAGTCAAACTTTGTAGACAACCTTGTTACAATTTATTCTTCTAAGGTTTCTAAGTGTGGCCAACCTCTGTATCTTCAAGTATATTATCAATAAATCATTTTACCATTGTCTTAACTAATCTTTGCACTTCATTGCAAAACTATAACTCAACCTTTCCCTTAGGTACTTTTGTTACATCTTATTGATTAAATCCTCTTCATTAATCAATTAAGTGATAGTACTTAGATCTTATAAACAATTTTCATTCCAACAAATAGAAAATTTTACATCAGTGAAAAAAAAAAAATTGAAAACATTATTTATCAACAATCTCCCTCTTTGCAAACAATCTTCCTACTACAATAATGATCTTTTCAATCAGACTTTCAACAATCTCCCTCTTTAGCATTGATGGCAAACCAAACAGATCAACCAAGTTATCAAAATACTAACTAGGTTAAAATAGTAAATCAAATGCCAAAAAAAAATTGTCACCATCAATTTTCACATCTCCCTCTTTGATCTTCTATCCTAATTTATTTACTTTTGCTTCTCCCTCTTAGCTATTGTTTCCTTTCTATTTTATTTCTGATATTTCTTCTCCTTCTGCATGTCTGATCAGTTCCTGTATGACTCCCTCTTTTTTATAGCTTACCACTTTGATCAATTCTACTCTTCTTAACTACTATTTCTCCCTCTTATATTTTGTTTCTTTCTCTATACGCATTGATCAATTTCTACTAATCTGGTATCAACTAATCCTTCCTTTGATTCTATAGATTTGATTAGTTTCTGCTAATTCTCCCTCTTTGACAACAATGCCAAAGACATTATTTCAACATTTTTATCATGCATGTGTAGCATCTTCAAGAATTCCAATTTCTCCCTCTTTCACCTTTCTTGTGACTAATTTGGAAATTTAGCACTTTAGTTACTTTAGGCAAAAATCCTAAAGTAAGTATCCTCTGCATCAATTTGTAATATTTCATCATTCAACTCATTTGATGTAGGGAAATCTTGCTATTGCTCAAATAGCCTTGGATAGGGGTATCACCCCTAACTTACCTCTAAGATACTCAAATGCATCTTTAGGTAGTGCTTTTGTGAAGATGTCAGCAATCTATTCCTTTGAGTTGACATATTCCATCCTTACTTGCTTATCTTCCACCAATTCTCTTACATAGTGATACTTAATTGCAATATGCTTTGTTTTGGCATGCATCATAGGATTCTTTGATATGTTGATGGTACTTTTGTTATCACAACGGAGTATCATAGGTTCAGTTACCTCTTCCTTCATACCTTGCAGCAAATGTTTGATCCATACAATATTGGTACAATTGATAGTAGCAACAACATTTTCAACTTTTGCTATAGACTGTGAGGTACAACTTTGCTTTTTGCTGGTCCAAGAGAACAATCTTTTACCTAAGAAAAGTACTCCTCTAGTGGTACTCTTTCTATCATCAATATTACATCCCCAGTTTGCATCAGTGTAGGATTTTGACTCAAACTTTTCACTCCTCTTGTAGTATAATCCAAATTCATCTATTCCTTTTAGGTACCTCATTATTCTCTTTACTACCATAAGATGATTTTCTCTTGGATTATCAAAAAATCTTGCCACTATTCCAATAGTTAATGCAATATCTGGTCTACTATGTACAACATATTGCAATTTTCCAATCATTGATCTATACATTGTCTAATTTACTTCAGCTGACTCATCATTCTTGGATAACTTATGTCCTATTACTATTGGTGTATTGACTAGTTTTGAATCTTCTAGGCCAAATTTCTTAAGTATCTCCTTGATATATTTTGATTGGGTCACAAATATGTCATACTTTAGTTGATGTACTTGCAATCCAACAAAGAATTTGATTTCTCCAAACATTGACATCTCAAACTCATGTTTCATTTGATTAGAAAAATCTTTGCATAAGACATCTTTTCCTCCAAATATTATGTCATCAACAAAGATTTTAGATATAAGAATATCATTACCTTTTTTTGCCTTGATATATAGATTGCTATTGTCATCTATTCTCTCAAATCCAATCTTCACAAGATATTTGTGTAGTCTCTCATAACATGCTCTAGGTGCTTGCTTTAAACCATAGAGTGCTTTATGCAATTTTCAAACCATATCCTTGTTGTTGTCATCAACAAATCCCTTTGGTTGTTCTATGTAGACTTTTTCTTCTAGTATACCATTTAGAAAAGTAGACTTTACATCCATTTGGTAGATTTTAAAACCTTTAGAAGCAACATATGCAAGTAGTGTTCTTACTCCTTCCATTCTTGCAACAGGGGCAAATCTTTCCCCATAGTCCAATCCTTCTTCTTGTGCATAACCTTTGTAGACTAGTTTGGGCTTATTTCTTATGATCTCACCATTCTCATCTAGCTTGTTTCTAAATACCCATTTTGTACCAATCACATTTTTATCAACTGGTCTTGGAACTAAGGTCTAGGTTTTGTTCTTCTCAATCTAATCTATCTCTTCTTCCATAGCTTTAAGCTAATTATTATCTTGTAGTGCATCTTTCACTATTTTGGGTTCAATCTTGCTTAGAAAACATGATTCATTCCTTAGTTTTTTCCTTGTCATTGGTCTCACTTCCTTATCACCAATGATTTGTTCTATAGGGCAATGTCTTCTCACATACTTCGATAGTCTTGGTTCTATTCTTCTTTCCATGTTTGATCTTTTAGCTTTAGAGTCACTATGCACATTTCTTTCAAATATTCCATCATCTCTCTCATATGTACTAATTTTAGAATTAGAATGTGCATTATCTTCATTCTACAACTCAGCTTCTGAATGTAGCTTGGCATTCACTATCTGTGACTCGGCTAATACTAAAACTTATACCTGATTCCCAACTTGATTGCCAACTTCTTCTTCAATAGGCATCCCTTCATAGAGGTATACAAAGAATTTTTATTCTTTTGGTTTCTTTGTTACATCAACCTAAGCTTCTACATGCTCATCAAAATTTACATTTGCACTCTCCAAAATCTTGTTAGTGTTGGTATTCAAACAATTATATGCTTTCCTTTTAGTGGAGTATCCAAAGAATATGCCTTCATCACTCTTTGCTTCAAACTTTCCATTTCTAGAATCTTTAAGAATGTAGCATTTACAACCAAATACTTTGAAATTTTTTACATTGGGTAAGTGACCATACCATAATTCAAAAGGTATTGCATTTGTACCCTTCTTGACTTGTACTTGATTCAGAGTGTAGATAGCTATACTTACAACTTCTCTCTAGTACTTCAAAGCAACATTTTTCTCCATCATTAATTTTTTGGCATAGTTTATCATTGATCTATTCCTTCTTTCTACAATGCCATTCTGAGGTGGAGTTCTTGGTGCTGATGTCTATCTTTTAATTCCTTTTTCATTGCAAAATATCTCAAACTCTCTAGATGTGAGCTCTCCTCCTCTGTCTGATCTTAGGCACTTCAGACTCTTTCCTGGTTCTTTCTCAACCCTGGCCAAATACCACTTAAACATTTTAAATGCTTTAGATTTTTGTTTTAAGAACATGGTAGTCATCATCCTAGAGTAGTCATCTACAAAAAACATTATGTATCTGTCTCCTTGGTAGCTTTACACTTCTATTGGGCCACATAAATCAATATGCACTAGCTCTAGTACTTCTTTGGAAGTGTAGGTTTTTCTTTTGAAACTTGGTTTGGTCATGTTTCCTAGTTGAAATTGTTTGCACATTGTATTTTTAAGCTTCTTTAGCTTAGGCAAACCTCTAAATTTCTTTATTTTTCTAATACTAATCAGATTATCAAAGTTAACATGACATAGCCTTTTATTCCATAACCACACATCATCAAGTTTAACAATAAAAGAAGATGCATCTTCCATATCTAGGTAAAAAAAATTACTCCTATTTTGGTCTCCTTTTCCTATCAAATTTCCATCAATGTCATAGATTTTGGTAGATTTGTTTCCAAATTATACTTTGCAACCTATATTGCCTAATTGTGACGCACTCAATAGATTGTAGTTCAATCCTTTAATATAGTATGCATTATCACATGAAGTTTTCTCTGTAAGTTTAATTGAACCTTTTCCTTTGATTGGACATGGAGCATCATTTCCAAATCTAACACTATTTCCATCATACTAAGTTAAGGTAATAAACTTACTTTTGTCTCCTTTCAAGTGATGTGAGCATCCACTATCTATGATCCATTTTTCATTTTTGTTCACATAGGTTACCAGTACTATTGCTTCATCTTCATCTGATTCATCCTTCATGTCTACATAAACTACCTCATCATCATTTTCATTAGAATCCTCTTCTTCAACAATGTAACACTTTTTTCCTTTGTCCTAATAAAACTTTTTCACCAAGTAAAGTGAGCCTATTAAACTGTTCATGCATCCAAGCTTAAACTTTCCTACTTTAGCAAGTTACTATAAAATCGACATGTAAGCATAACACATGAAGAATCAACACATAACATAGTGATTTACATGCAAACCCAATTTGGAAAAAATCACTAGTAACATGCTACTCAATTCTCACTCTTCTAAAGTGATGCCCTATGAAAGGCCTTCCCTATTAAAAGCTACAACACACTTTTAAATGTGACCTAGTTTAAGGATTTAACCACCTTGTTAGAAGTGGGCCTAGTTAGAGGACTTTAGAACATTCTCTTGGAATGTCACCCTATTAAAGGATTTACAAATGGTTGTTAAACCAACATAAGTCCATAAGATTTTACCCTAACTTGTACAATTGTTAGAGATTAACAATAAGGGCTTTTGACCTTATACAACTCACAACTTAACTTGCAGATTTTAGATCTCTATTTAGCTC
Organism: Cupressus sempervirens; assembly: GCA_028749045.1. Classification (NCBI taxonomy): domain Eukaryota; kingdom Viridiplantae; phylum Streptophyta; class Pinopsida; order Cupressales; family Cupressaceae; genus Cupressus; species Cupressus sempervirens. The sequence continues at coordinate 400,760,889 of CM053791.1, read as the reverse complement.
ACAACATTGCTTGGCTTTTAGTCTCTTCAGCTCTAACAACTTGTCCTCCTTTTAATCTTTTTCTTCTTGAGTCTCCATGCTTGATGTACTAGTGCAATCTCCTATATGGTCACTTATCAAAGTAGAGTCTTTGTACTTTTTTCTTCCTTCTTCTCGATGCCTTCTCCTTGACACTCTTCAACAACTTTGAACTAGTAGCTCTAACTTCTTGGCCCGTGACTCCTTAAATAGAAGTTTGGAATACTTTTCCTACTCAAATCTTCTCACTCTTTCTTTTAGATTGAATGGATTAGGTATGATTCAATGAATCTACCCCATATCTTGTTTCTTCTAGAAACATCATGAATAATCCTCCTTAATTCACCCAAAAATAGTTTACCTAAAATTTTGTGCCACCAAATCATCATCCTTATCTTCTAGCTCACAAAATTCAAGGTAACAAACTTGTCAGTTCAGATATGGTGAATCTTTGACTTTTCAAATAATGTAGTAGCTTGGCACTATTGAAATTCTAGTTCTTAGCACATACTATGTTACTTGACATCAACTACATTTTACTGATGCTCGACACTTACTGTGGATTCATTGTACATCCACTAGGTTTTTCTGATGCTCAAAACCTATTACTTGCTTGGCACCTGGACTTTCTTGGCTCCTTTTGTATCACTTAGCACACACTAGATTTTTCTTTTACTCAACACTAACTGAAAATCTGCTTGACATGAACTATCTTGCTTAACACTCACTAATGAACTTAGTCAAGCTTTGCAGACAACCTTGTTACAACTTAATCTTCCAAGGTTTCTAAGTGTGGCCAACCTCTGTGTCTTCAAGTATATTATCAATGCATTATTTTACCACTGTCTAAATCGATCCTTGCACTTTATTAAAAAATCATAACTTAACCTTTCCCTTAGGTACTTTTATTACATCTTGTTGATTAAATCCTTTCCATCAATCAACTAAGTGATAGTACTTGGATCTTATAAACAATTGTCATTCTAGCAAATAGTAGGTTTCACATTAGTGACAAAGAAATTATTGAAAATATTCTTTATCAACAATCTCCCTCTTTGAAAACAATCTTCCTACTTCAATAATGATCTTTTCAATCAGATTTCCAACACATCATATATCCATACCTATCTGTACAGAGCCATACAAAACAAATTTAATCTAGAAAATAGGTTTTCCCTTCATAAAATTTTGATTCTTTCATAAACTTGATGATCAATTATGAAATGGCCACAAAGAGTCTTAAATACCTTCAGCCAATTGGTTCAAACAAACTTTTGATGGTTATGAATGTTGGGAGGCCAAAAAGACATTTTTGACAACTTTTCCAAAATTGCATTTTTGCATATTTGCAATTTCTTGTCAAATATGACAACTTTTTTGTATTTTTTGATCCTAATGGACACCAACTGATCCCAAACCTTTAGGAATGGTAGGAATGCATGTCTAAGGTGAAAAAAACATCTTTTCCATTATTGAACATTTTAGTGATGAAGTTCATAAACTAGTGAAATAAAAAATAATTAAGAATTTACATCTTTAAGAAGAATTAAGGATGAAGTGACACAAAGGAGGGTATCAACAAAGGCCATTGTAAATAGATGACTTTTTATTGATTATAATATGGGTGAATTTGAGTAAGGTGACCAAATTTTTCTTTCAAAACCATATATGCAGATATAAACATTAAGTACAATATGTCCAATATTTTTGTAAATATACACATTGATTAGACCAAATTTTTCTTTCAAAACCATATGTGAAGATATAAACATTAAGTACAACATGTCCAATATTCTTGCAGATATACACATTAATTACACCAATTTTTTCTTTTAAAACAATATGTGAAGATATAAATATTACGTACAACATGTCCAATATTTTTAAAAATATATTTTCCTTTGAAGAAAGACCATGCTTGGAAATATAAACCCATAACAAAATAACAAGATAATTTCTAGATTGTAGTCTTAGTTCTAAAGAAAAGTTGATAAATTTAATTGTCCTTGCAAAAAGTGTAAGGGCTTAAATAATCAAAGAATTCTAATCATAACAATCCAAAGTCATTATAGGCAACATGGTCACATTGAAGGGGGCCACTGTTAGAAACAATAGTCCACTAAGATAAATGAGAGTTGGGGGGGGGGGGTGTGTGAATCAATTATCCAATAATTAAAACATTTATTACCATTAAATAATCTTAACCATTAAACTAAAGTAAATAACAACCATAACAAGATGTACATACACAATTACACCAAATATGTTAACTAGGGAAACCCTTGATCAGAGGGAAAACCCTAGTGGGAATGATGTCTAGAAAATGATGTACTAATATAAAAATTTCTCCTTTGATGATGGACACTAATAGGAGTCTATTAGAACATTTACTATATACGAGTCCCTATTTGGAGACTTTGAATCCTTGTTAGGAAATTCTAACCTTGTTAGGAGTTGTGCCAAACCTATTAGGAGTTGTGGAAGATAGAAGGACCCACTGTCCAAACAACTTCTGGGGAAAAACCACTAAACTCACTATCCAACTGATCTTTCAACTATTTTTTGTAGAATAATTGGCTATACTATACATTAACTTCTTTCCTATATCCTAGTAACTGGACCTATCACTGTCAGACCTTGTAGACTAGGTCATGAACCTCAAATCCAAATAATAAACTTCAAATCATCAAATAAAAGCTTGGTAATGAAGTTCTTTCCAACTTCACTCTACTCTACTTATCTTCTCATTCCACTCTTCATGCTTCTTGCAATCATTTACTTGCATCCATTCATGATAAAGGAAAATGTCCTTCCTTTATACCAAACTCATAAAACAATTCCTTGAGTTGGCTATTACACCTTCTCAATTAATTATTATAGGACCTCATTAAGAACACATTATACTTAGTGATAACATTAATCTTTTGCCTTGTAACTTGAATAACTTTTTATATGTGGAACATTATGATGAGCAAGATTAGCCACATTATCTCCAACATGTCTTCTACACATAAGTAACTTTGGCTTCTCAAAATAACACCTTTGCTAAGAGATATAATTTTTTTTCTAGAACATGCTTATATAAACTCTATCTCAGATCAGTCTTTACCGAAACTTGCATAAATTATTCTAGACTTAATATCCTATGCTTTTGAGGTTAGTTGCATACACTAGACACTTAATATTATCTCCCTTTAACCTTGCTTCATGAAAGTACTCAAATATCTATTTGTACCAACTTAATCTTTCCACTGTTCTTCTGTCATATACCATGGAAAATGCTATGTTGACATCAATGACAAATATAGTCATGAATATAACATATCATCATGATAATGATCTAATCATGTTTCTACAATACTCCCCCATAGAAGTATTATCAACATTCATGCTTCCAAAAATCTCCCCCTTTAGCATTGATGGGAATATAGATGAAAAACATCTAGTTCCAATAATGCCAACTATAAAAGACTATTAACCTTTCTTTTCAAATCCTCTTCATCAATCATTCTCCCCCATTGATATACCTCAATGTACTTTATATTATGTTGCAATCTCTCCCTTTAATGTACTTTATATCAATTTTTTTTAATACTGTAATCTCTCCCCCATTGACATCAATGTCAACGGTTTCAATAACCATTAATATTTATAACAACTATCTTTGACTTGCTCGAGTGTCCAAAGACACTATTCAAAATAACATCCAACAAGAGTCCTAGATGACTCTACCTATCATAGATACTCCCCCATTTAGAAGAATCAACATTCAATCTAGACAAATAATAGTGCTTTGTTACATTGGACTGATGCAATCTTGCATCATCTTCTCTGATGTAGGAAGGGGCATAACCCCTAGCATACCTTACAAATACTCAAAAGTCTCTTTGGGAAGAGGCTTAGTAAAAATATCTACAATCTTCTCTTTGGTGCTTACATACTCTAATCTAATTTCCTTTTCTGCAACTTTGTCTCTCAACATATGATACTTGATAGAAATGTGCTTACTCTTAGAATGAAACACTAGATTCTTTGACATATTTACTGTACTTGTATTATCACAATGTATGACAATAGGTTCACTTAATTCTATCTTTATATCTTTCAACATTTGTTTCATCCAAAAAACTTGATTACAAATGTTTGTTGCTGCAACATATTTTGCCTCTTCTATACTCTATGAGATATAATCCTACTTCTTTCTTAACTAAGAAACCAATCTTCCTCCAAGAAAGAAGGCTCCACTACTGGTACTCTTTCTATCATCCATACTTCCTACCTAATCAACATTACTATAAGCATATAAAGTGAAATCATTAGATCTATCATACCACAATCCAAACTCTGGTGTTCCTTTAAGGTATCTAAATATCCTTTTTATTGCTACATAATGATCTTCTCTAGGATCAACTTGAAATCTTGCAACAATTCCAACTACATTTTCTATATTTGGCCTTGTGTGGGTTAGATATTGCAACCCTCCAATCATAGATCTGTACTTCTTCTGCTCAACAGTACGTATCTCATCTTTTGAAGATAACTTTTATCTAGTTACCATAGGTATTCCAAATGGTTTACATGTTTCCAAACCAAAAATTTTTAGTAGATCTTTCAAATACTTAGTCTAATAAATAAAGATTCCTTCTTTTCCCTTTATAATTTGTAATCCTAGGAAGTATTTCATCTCTTCTATCATACTAATTTCAAATTCCTTATTCATTTGTTTTTCAAACTTGTCACTTTCATCATAATTTCCTCCAAATATGTTATCATCAACAATTATTACCAAAATCATCAATCCATCATCTATTTCTTTCTAGTATAGATTACTATCTACCATACCTTTGTTAAATCCAAGCTTTGTCAAATGCCTGTCCAACCTTGCATAACAAGTTCTGGGTGCTTGCATCAAGCCATGCAATGCTTTCTTCAATTTGCATACTATGTCCTTGTCATCTATTAAAAGAAAACCTTTAGGATTTTCTATGTATACTTCTTCAAGATCTTTATTTAGAAATGTTGACTTGACATCCATTTGATACACTTTGAATTTTTTATGTGCTACATAGGCTAAGAATAACCTTACTATTTCTATTTTGCCACAGGAGCATAGGTTTCATCATAGTCTATTCCTTCTTGTTGTGAGTAACCTTTACATACCAATATTGATTTTTTCCTTACAACTTCACCTTGTTCATTCATGTTGTTCCTAAATACCTATTGTGTTCCTATCGCATTCTTGTCTACTAGTCTGGGGACCAATTCTCATGTCTCATTCTTTACTATCTAATCCAATTCTTTTTTTATAGCTTTCTTCTAATAGTCATCTTTACATACTTCATCTGCATTCTTTGGTTCAACTTAAGATGTCGGACATAGTTCTTCATTGATTCTACTTCTTGTCATCACACATTTATCTTTCCTTCCAATGATTTTCTCTAGTTGATGATACTTTGTCATATTCTTACCAAATGTAGGAGTTATTGTCTCAAATCTTAGCTCTATTGAATTTTCTGAGCTTTGCTCATTCCTTTGCTCTCCTTCATTTTGCAAATCATTTTTAGTCTCAAAGAATACTTCATCATTCCTCGGTTTAGTTTAAAGAAAATTCTCATCATCAAAACTATAATCAACTACTCTATCTTATATCCTAAATTTCTCAACTCTTACATTTGCACTCTCAACAATAGTCTTAGTTCTCATATTATAACATTTATAAGCTCTGCTTTTCAATGAGTAACCAAGAAACATATCTTCATCACTTATAGCATAAAACTTACCAACATCATCATCTCTTTCAATATAACATTTGCTATGAAAAATTTTGGAATACTTAACTGTAGGTGAGTGACCAAACCACATTTCATAAGTTTTCTTGTTTTTGTCTTTCTTGACTTGCACTCTATTCATAATTTAGACTATTGTATTCATAGATTCTCTCCAAAACATCTTGGATACATCATTCTCAGCTAACATAACTCTTGCTACTTATGTTACTAACCTATTTCTTCTCTTTGTAATGCCATTTTTTTCAGGGGTTCTCATAGCTAATAACTATCTTTTGATTCCATTAGCTTCACAAAATATGTTAAAATCATTTGAAGTAAAATCTCCTCCTAAATCTAATCTTAAATATTTAATCTTCATACCTAATTCATTCTCAACTCTATTCTTGAATATCTTAAACTTATCAAATGCCTCTGATTTTTCTATAAGAAATGCAACTTGCAACATTCTAGAAAAGTCATCAAATAAAATCATAAAATAAATTTTGTCATAGAATCCTTTAGTCTTTGTAAGACCACTAAGATTTGTATGTACAATCTCCAATTTTGTTGTAGTAGTAAACTTCTTGTTGGAAAAAGTAGTTCTGGCATGCTTTTCCAATACACACTCGCAAATTGTGTTAGTAGGCTTAACAATCTTAGGAAAATCTTTAATTGCAAACATACTACTAATTTTCACAATGTTGTCAAAGTTTATATGACAAAATCTCTTATGCCATAACCAACTATCATCTACTTTAGCAACCAAACATGAAATTTCAATTAGATTCAACTAAAATACATTATCTCTAGATTTGGTTCTCATTCCAATTACCTTTCCATCTTTGTCTCTAATCATGCATGTCTTCTCTATGAACTATAACTGATAACCTTTACCCACTAGTTGTCCAAAACTCAAAAGATTGTGCTTCAAACCATCAACAAAATATACATCCCTAGTGTTAGTTTTACCATCAATAGTTATAGATCCAATAACTTTAACATGAGATGCTACTTCTCAGCTAATGCTGCTATCTTTTACTTTAAGGGTTTTTGGCCTTCTTTATCAGACTTGCATGCCTGGATTTCTCATTATTGGAATCCCATTATTTCAAAGATAGCCCATAGTTACCCTTTTCCTAGGGGGCTATTCATTGTCAAATTTGAATCTTCTGCTGAAAGAGTTTCCATCCCTCACCATGTTTTCTATTGGAATTTGAAGTATCCCCTGATGGCTAAACTTTGGCATAAAGATTTCAACCCTTTGACAGAATCCTTTAACACTTTCCCTATTTGGGTTAGGTTGTTGAATCTCCCCCTTCACCTTTGGGTTGATTCTATTTTGGAGGAGGTGGGGAGTTCCCTTGGTTCTTTTTGCTTGATTGATAAAGATTCTTCCAATGTTTTTCATACTATGTATGCTCATACACTAGTTGAAATTGATGTTTCTAAGGGACTCCCAGAAATGATTTCAGTGGGTTCTTCTTTAGGATCTTGGAATATCCTTCTTGACTATGAAGGTATCCCCTTCCACTGTAAGAAGTGCCGCAAGACTGGTCACATGACTTCTGGTTGCTCCCTGAGAAAATCTAGGGTCTCAGAAGATCACTACATGGCCCACAAAGTCCTCTCTCTAGGGGATGAAGACTCTCTTCAAGATATTGTGGTAGAGGTCTCTTCTACTATTCTAGGCTCTTCGGCAAAGGATCATCCTTTGGCACCTTTGGTTGTAGCAAATCAGTCCTCAATTTTTTCTGTCCTATCTTCTGGTGCTTTGATGGAGGGTCCTCCATTAGCTCCTCCTTTGGTTTTTGTTATCCCATCTTCTGTGGATGTAGCTGATCTGTCTTCTGGTGTCTTGGGGGCAGCCACAAGTCTATTGCTCCATCTATGGTTTTTGTTCCTTCTCTTGTTCCTCCTACAAACTCCACTGCTGCTATTTTTCCCTTGGCTTTAGGGGTTTCTGGGTCTCATTGTAGCTTAACTAATTCTCAGTGCCAATCGGCTACTAATTTGGTGGGGGTTGGAAGGTCCTCAGTTAAAGTACCCTCTATTTTTGTTTCATCTAGATTGGCCCTTCCTGTGTCCTCTTCCCTGGAGACTTTCTTGTTGTGGCCTCTTCCCTAGTCTCAGGGATTTCTGGTGGCTCTGATGTTGCTGATTTTTTATGGTAGAAGGCTACGAGTTTGGTGGAGGATGGATGGACTGTAGTAAAAGGTAAAAAGATCAAGCCATCCATAGCCTCTTTTGACATGGCATTATGTTCTCACAAGAAGGGATCTAAAGGCAAGGCATGATTTTGGTTTGCTGTTCTTTTTTTCCCCCTAGATTTTGGAATGTCATTCTTTGTAGTGCATAATGGTTGGGGATTTTTTCCCATCTTATCTTTGGGTTTCAGGAGCCTAGTCAAAACTTGTGTTGGTGGCTGTTGTTCTGCCACTTTGGTCACCTTTTGTTTGGTGATCTGTTGTACTAGCCTTTTGTTTGGCCCTGCCCTTTGGCTGGGCTTTTTCTGCTTATTTTCAGCCTTTTGTTTTGTTTCAAACTTGGGTTTCAAGATCCTTGCAAAACTTGTTTATCTAATTAAAAACATGAGATGCTACATTATTTCCAACTCTAACAATGCCCCCATCATGACTTTTGAAGTCAAAAAACTTGATCATATCACCAGTCATATTATGTGAACAACCATTGTCAATTATCCAATTAGATTTCTTTTCAACCTATGATACCAAAGCCATTTTCTCTAGACTTTCTTCTTTGATTAGTACAAATTCTATTTCACCATCACTAGCATTTACTGCTTGTTCACCAGAATCATCTTCTTCATTTGCATAAAAACACTTTCTATCTCTTATAGGTTTAAACTTTACTTTATACTTTTTCACACTTTTAGGATACTTAGATGCATACTGACCAAACTCATTACAAGTCCAACATTAAATTTTTTTCTTACCATCCTTTTCTCTTCTTACTAGAAGGTCTACTCTTGTTCTATCTTTCTATCCTCATCAGATCTACTACTACTAGCAAAGTCTCCTCTAGCACTTGTGCTCTTTGATAAACTAGGTCAAATATTTAGGGCACTGGAAGCTATTTCTATTTTGGTCAATTCTTTAGACTGTCTAAGCTCATTCTCAACTGCTTCAAGTCTCCCAAGTAATGTTTCCTTTGTGAAATCTTTGGTACAAGAGATCAACAACTATATCATTCAAACTGCTTGCTTAAATGGTGATGTTTAGCTTTTCAATATCTTCCAGATCACCTCATCATCTTCCTTGGTTCCTCCTTGAGATTTGATACCTGTAGTAATTTATAATATTCTACCTACATATATTCATATAGATTCATCTTTTATCATTTTAGCATCTTGAAATGCAAAAATCCAACTTTGTAGCCTCAATTTCTTAGAATTTTCATCACCTTCAAAACTATTTTCCAAAGCTTTCCAAATCTTATGAGAAGTATCAAGTGAATTTACCTAGTTGTACTCAATTTCAAGAAGTGTAGACAATAGTGCTTCTCTAGCTCCCATGTCACACATGAAAAGTTCTCTCTAATACTTGTGAAAAGTCTCCAATGAACTTTCAACAATAATTATCTTTTCTAATTTCATTAAGATCCAATATCCTAGACCCATAAACAATAGATGTGTCTTCATCTTTTCCTTCCAACTATCATAATTTGTTCCATCAAACTTCAAACTATCCTTTTTGAATATGTTTTTCATGGATCTCCCAAAGATATTAAGCTTTATCTTCAAGGACCTAATGCTACCAATTATTAAAAATAATAGTCCACCAAGATATCTGAGAGGGGTGAGAGGTGAATTAGTTATCCATTGATTAAACATTTATCAACCTTAAATAATATTAACCATTCAACCAAAGTAAAAAACGACCATAACAAGATGCACATATACAATTACACTAGATATGTTAACCAAGGAAACCCTTGATTAGAGGGAAAACCTCGATGGGAATGATGCCCACAAGATGATGGACTAATATAAAAATTCTTTATTAGAGGATGGACTTTGTTAGGATTCTATTAGAACATTTAGTACATATGAGTTCCAATTAGGAGACTTTGAATCCCTATTAGAAGATTCCAACCTTGTTAGGAGTTGTGCCAACCCTATTAGGAGTTGTGGAAGATAGAAGGACCCACTGTCCACACAAATTTGGGGGCAAGACCACTAAACTCATTATCCAATTGATCTCTCAACTATTCTTTATAGAATAATTGTTTGTATTGTACTTGAAATTCTTTCCTCTATCTTATAAATTGGACCAATCACTATTAGACCTTGTAGACCAAGTCATGAACCTCAGATCCAAATAAAAAAGTTTGGATCATTGAATAAAACCTCAGCAATAAAGTTCTTTCAAAATTCTCTCTACTCTTCTTATCTTTGCATTTGGCTCTTTGTGCTACTTACAATAATTCACTTGCATCCATTCATGATAAAAAATGTCCTTCCTTTATACCAAATTCATAAAAAAATTCTTTGAGTTGGCCATTACACCTCAATTAATTATTATAGGACCTCACTAAGAACACGTTACACTTAGTGATAACATTAATCTTTTACCTTATAACTTGAATAACTTTCCATACATGGAAAATTATGATGAGTGAGCTTAGCCACATCATCTCCAACATGTCTTCTACATATCAGTAAATTCAACTTCTCAGAATAACAAATTTGCTAAGAGATATAACAAGTTTACTAGAACATGCTTCTGTAAACTCTATCTCAGAACAATCTTCACTAAAACTTGCATAACTTCTTCCAAACTTAATATCTTATGCTTTTGACATTAGTCTCATATACTAAACACTTAGTATTATCTCCTTTTAACCTTTCTTAGTGAAAGTAGTCAACTATCTTTCCATACCAACTTGATCTTTCTGTTGTTCTTCTATTAGATACCACAAAAAACAAACATAGTCATGAATGTAACATATCATCATGATAATGATATAATCACATTTCTACAAAACTCCCACATAGAAGTATCATCACCATTCATGCTTCCAACAGTCTTGATTTTTGTTAATTGGTGAATGTAGATTTCAAACTGGAGGAACATGGAGGTGTGAATATCCAAGATAAGGATAATATTCCCATGAAAGAAGATGATAATATGCCAGAGGAAATGAATGAAGAAGATGGCATCAGCACAATTGATCAAGATGATCATGATGATGGTATTAGCACATATGATAATGATGATGAAGATGGTCTTGATATAACTATACTTGAGAAGGCATACAAGCCCCTATACCAAGGCTCCCAAACAACTCTTCTCTCTGCTATAGTGTTGTTGGTGAACTTGAAGGTTATGAATGGTTTATCCAATGTAGCAATGTCATGTATGCTAAGGTATTCCATTTTCATTATCTTCAATGTTAGCATACCACTACTATTCATTATATAAACAATTGATATTTTTTATTGTAGGTTGATAGGTGAGTCTTTGTTACCACAATCAAACATTCTGCCTCATTCATACTGAGAATATCTACCATTATGAATAAAATTGGAATGAAGTATCAGAAAATACATGCATGTCCCAATGATCATATTCTATATCATAAACAACATGAATTTGCAATAGAACACCCTGATTGTCATATTAGTAGATATTAGTAAGATCAAATAACAAAAAAGGTGCTTCACAAGGTTCTTTGGTACATTCATATTATTCCACATCTTGAACGATTATTCAGGTGCACTAGCTTGTCAATATATATGGATTGCCATGCACATAATAGAAGTCAAAATGACATTATGTGAATGCCTATGGATGGTTATGCATTTACAGACATAGAAAAAACATGGCCACACTTTAAAGAAGAACCTTGTAATCTCAAGCTTTCATTATGGATGGTATCAATCCATTTAGAGATATGAGATTTTTTTACTTAGTGTGGCCTATTTTTGTTATTAAAAATAAAATTCCTCCTTGAATATCCATAAAGAGAGAGCACATAATGTTGTCAATTATTGTATCAAGTATTTTTTTTATTTAATATCTATGTAAATTAATTTATAAATAGTGCATCAAAATGGTCATAATAATTATGTAATGTTTCCATTTATTCAATTACTAGGTAAGTGCCAAGTTAAAGATATGAACATGTATATTGAGCCTCTTATTGAAGAGTTTTTGAAGTTATAAAATGGGGTCACTATGTATGACATCTCTAGATGAATAAGACAAAGACAATTTCAATTCCAAGCTATAATTGTGTGGACAATACATGATGCCTCTAGGTTAACTCATTTTTGTGGTATGTTATATCGTTAAGGTCACATATTTTTGATCTATTATAGTGCTTGCACATTACTTTTGTATGTTTAAGTTGCACATGATAATTTTACATGATATTTTAGGTCTTCAGATAGAAGAAAAATTTGCATGTCCGGTTTGTCGTCCGAAGATGAAATCTTGTCATTCAAGAAGTTTAGGAAAGCAGGTGTTCAATGAGTTTAGGCACTTTCTCCATAATAATCATAAGTATCAAATTACTAAAAAAATTCTTTTTAATGAGAAAAAAGAGACATCAAGGCCACAAAGAATGAGACCTCATCTATGGAAGTTGGAATACGATCGACTAAATTGCTGAGGTAATGTCTAGTTTGTGGTCCAAAAATTGAAATTTATATTTTGATACTTTCTTTTACTTAGTGATGATGTGATTTATCTCATGAAGGTTATCAAGGCATCAATGACCAAATTTCTAGAGGAATAAAAAGTTATCCTACTCAATTTAGTAGGTTACCATACTACAAGGATCTCCCAATCATGAACTTGTTTGATGCTATGTGTATTGGAAAGAATGTAACATAGACACTATGATAAATATTGGATGAAGGTGTGATAGAGAAAAAATTATCACAATTTGTAATGAAATTCATTAATCCAATCGTGCACAAAAAAATTTCATTGAATTAAATAGAAATAGATACAACATAAATATGAGTGTCCTTCCTTGGTTATTAACAAAAGAGAAAAGTAATGCATTAAAAGAAGTCATAAAAAAATTCCCATAGGATTTGATACAAATATAAGTAGTTCTGTATCAAAGAAAGGTGAATTTGGGCCAAGGTTGAAAACACATGATTGACATACCTCTGTCAAGGTACATCATATTCTCTATTTACAATATATTTGTAAAATTGCATGTAATTTTTATTGTATTATTTCATAATATATTGAAAAGATAATTTTTTAATGATTACAGTATGTCCTACCTCTATCTCCCCCACACCAATTTGACAACATATTAAACAAGTTATATATGATCTTGAAAAATACGTGAGGTTAGAATTGTTATTTCTTAGATTTGTTGTACATATATTATATTTATGAGTCACTTTACTTTTTATATAGTTTATTATATATTTTTATCTGAAATTGCATTTATATGTTCTTGCGTGTTGAATCTCTTTTATGTGGTTATAATCTAAATAAATTGATAAAAAAAATATAAAATATTGGAAGAGAAAAATTCATAGCTAATGCATGAAATTCAAAAGTTTCTACTTTCAACTTTTTTCAATGCTTAAGAATACTACCTCATACATCAAGTTGAGGAGATTGAATTGTGTGGACTTGTACAAACTTGGTCAATGTGGATGGTTGAGAGGCACTTGAAATTTATGAAGGGATTGGATTTAAAAAGAACACATCGAGGATATTGGGACTCAAAATTGAAGTCTTGATTTTGAGTACCATTGAAAAATTAAGCCCTATAAGCGCTTTTTAATGCATGTGTACCCGATTGTCCTTGTGTAGCCTCAGAGGTGTTTAATCTTTCTAAAACCTTACACTAAGTATATCCACTCATCCCATGAAGATAAATTTCCATTCTGAGTCATTCCATGAAGTCTCTTTTTGAGCAATGATCCAATTTTTATTTTTGCCTGTGTCAAACAACAATAGGAGGTTGTGTTTGTAATTAAATATCTTGCACCCAGTAATGTTTCATTACTTATTGCTTTGGGAGTCTTTAGTGTCCATATCATAAAACTTATGTTTCAAATTTTGAGTTTTTTTGAATCCATTTGACTAGGTTTTGAATCCCTCCAAGTTGGTCTTTTATTGATGTCATGCTGATGTGAATTGTTTAAAATTCTAGAAGGCCCTATTTGATTTGTTATAACTTTGACCCAATTGATCAAAATGAAAAAATTCCTTTTGCACTACATTTTAGAGGTTAGAGACTTTCTATGCTTCAATTTTGAGCTTATGAAAAATCTATTTGGTCAGTTTGTGAATGTGATTCCAAATGAAATTTGTAACTTTTTGCTAGTGTCAAGAAATGTAGATTGGTCAGTACACCTATTCGTTATGTCATATCTTTGAATCTATGATAGGTGAGATTGAATGGATTACACCAATGTGTTATACTCTAAAAATACTTTGATTCTGTCAATTTGAAAGTCTTGATGGATCCGTCTACACACTTTCCTAGGTCCATTCCATTTGCAAAAATTGCTTTTCTACCATTATTTCTAATCTACAAATTTGAGTAGCCTACTTTGACTGCTCGCCATTTGTGTCATGTTATTTTTCATGAGCCCCAATCCCAGATTTATATTATCATCATGACAGTGAAAAAATTCCCCAGTTTTTGTTTCCCCAACTGTCAGTTTGACCCATTTTCAAAGCCATATCCCAACGTGTTTTATTGCTTTCTGACATGTTTTCTTATAGGCAGTTTGAGAGGGCAACTTTGACAATTAGTATCTTTTGGCTAAGAATTTTTCATGAGACAAGATTCAATAGGGTAGGAGTGTGTGAAATAAAGAATTGGTATGTTTGATTCCAGAGCCTAATCAGGTGTTTTGGTCAGTTTTTAAGGCCAGCCAAAGGACCTCTTGTCACAAAAGTGATAGTTTACAGAAAAGGATAAAATAATTTTGATTGACAAATGAATGTTCAAATTTGAATCCAATCAGTGCAAAATGTTTAGTAGGCTTGTATGAGATATTAGGTATTTGAAAAAGAATTTTTTAAAGTCTGATCCACTTTTGGGGCCCACCTAAATCCCATTTGATTGATGAAGTATTATGGGTTTGCAAAAGTGATCAATAATGACCAATGTATGATATTTTTGTAAGCATAAGTTGTATATTGGATTATGCATCCAATGGAATAGAATGAAATTAAAATTTTATCCTGATTTTAACATTTTTTAAAATTTATTATCTATTAAGAGGTTTAGTATAGGAGGAAGTGAATTATCCATAACTATTTAAGCTCCATGAATGTGTCCAATGCTCCACTCAAGATCTATCTACCAAGGATGATCCAGTGCTAGTTCACCATGAAGGAGCACTAGGCGTGTATCTGATGCCTTTGTGCTAATGTAGATTTGATTTTCTCCCCTTTGGAGTTTCATATGCGTCGAATGTCATTGCTCACTAGAATATGCAGATTCAATGTATACTTCTGAGATTGATATCCTCATGTCACTATGTGGTAATGACCAAGATTGGTCCATGGTGGTTGAAAAGGAAAGAAGTTACACGAGGGAGTTGAAGTGTTTGTTGTGCAAAAATCCTTGTTTGAAAAAATGTCCAAGCAAGACATCTCTATTTTTAACATCCACCCACATGCAAATGAAGAGGGAGAATAACCAAGTTGCTAGAAGGAAGCTTTGAACAAGGCTACAAGATTAGGGTCATTAAAGGGTCATCAAAATTTAGATATTAGTGTGAATGCCAATTTAGATGGTGAATTTGGTTTTCAATGCTGTGATATTGTTGCAGGTTTGGATATTGTAAAAAAAAATGTGGAGATGAGATTTATGCTACAACACAAGTCAGGTCATTTTGTTTTTTTTAAAAGTACTTGCCATTTTGATTGGAGATGTGTAACGCAGATGAAAGCTCTTGTGTCTGAAGAGGCAAAAGTAGAAGAACTAATTAAGAGTGTTGTTGATTCTTGTGCTAAAGTCATTCTCAGTGGAGGATATCAAATCCAAAAAGAGCAGTAAGATCACATCGACAGAGAGCAAGGAAATTAGAGAAACCCATGGCAAGGGAAGAAGATGTAAATACAAGAAAGATACAGTATAGAGAAGAACCATGTTGCTATCTATTACCATTGCAAAGAGACCATCAAGTACCATGCTTTTTCATAAGGAAAAATGTCATACTTATGGAATGGAGAGATGTGAAAGCTTCTAAGGTAAAAGGATAAATTTTCCATAAAGAAATCCACCTAGTTCCAAGGAAAGCCTACATGAAAATGGAGGAAAAGGGTTGAGTTTTAATCCCACATTCATGAAGTGGGGTTTTTCTTTATATCTTAAATACTCCTCTACACATTACATGAAATGTCTTAAGAGACAAAGGCTTTTGAAGCCTCAAGCTCATGTATGGGTATCAACTGGAGGCTGAAGAGTAAAGTTTTGACCAAGCACACTAACAAAGAAATGGCATGGAACTCTAATGAATCCAAAATTAACACATGGAACTAGCTAAAATATTCACAACCAATCAAATGATGATAGGTGGTGAGATGTGCTTCAACGTGATGTGGATTCTAAGTTAGCACCCTACTAATTGTAATGTAGGGAAGCACCTAGTTGACATGTGTCAGTGGGCCTTAGTTTTTGGTGATGTGGTAGGTCTAAGATTGATGTGTTAGATTTTTCCACATGGAAAGATTTGATGGCTTGTGCTTCCCCACTTCGCATAAGTGCTTGAAAGATAAGCAAAGTGGTAAAGCACCTAGGTACCATGTGGCAGTGTGATCAACACACTGAGGTGTATGGTGATCGTGTAGAAGTTTGACCAATCAGAGGTTGACATGTGGTAGTCATAAGGAGGGTTGACCCAAATGGTATTTCTCTCTTTTCTCATTTTAGGAGGCCATGTTTATGAATTGTCAATGATTTGATTTGACTTCCTTACTAGTTTTCAATTTGTAATTTTGATATTACTATAGCGTATATTTCATATGAGGATCTATTAGAACTTGAAACACAAATGAACCAATTTACATGCATATACAAGGAACTATCAAACTAGAATAACTTTCTTTCCATTGTATCAAATGCATAACATATTGATTTACAAGTCAACCACTTATGTTTGAAATGAGTCAATTATATCAATAAGGATCTTCCATAAAAATAAACTATGAAATATTTCTACTAATTGATTTAAAGATCAACATAAGAAAGAGTGTCTCAATTACATAGCTTCAATATGATTCTCCACAATATTAGATAATCTTAAACATGGAATAATATGTATCCTTACTTACACAATTTCAACAAGATACAATAATCAGAATATCCCTCTT
Organism: Cupressus sempervirens; assembly: GCA_028749045.1. NCBI lineage: Eukaryota > Viridiplantae > Streptophyta > Pinopsida > Cupressales > Cupressaceae > Cupressus > Cupressus sempervirens. Next base: position 400,743,776 of record CM053791.1, on the reverse strand, counting down.
TACATCACAATGAAATGGTCATGGAGACTTAACATCCTAACACATTTATAATGACTTCGAAGATTTGTATCTCTACACACACTTGGATTCCATCATTGCCAAGAATAAACCCTAATCTCTCCATATGGATCACCTCTTCAAAGAAACATGCAACACAATACAAAACTTGGAACCATGGAGGCTCACCTCCCATCCTAGGCTTCCATGAAGCCACCCACTGAATAGGGAAAACAAGTCCAAATGAGATGCACACGCACAACACCTGACAGTGCATAAAAAATATCACATAACACAAAACAATCCCTCCCATGACTTACACATTGATTCACCATTGGAATCATTGAACATAGGGTGAAGGTGTGCTTTCAAAAAGGAGACTTCTCATATCATCACATATCTACAATAAATAATTTTCATGCCCTTTCAAGGTTTTCACAAATCAACAATTTCATGCCGTTTTATGGCTTTCACAAATATCCTCCCACATACAACCATTAACTATAGCATCCTTGAATACTCATATGCCATAATCTTCCTTTCTACACCATCATTTCCCTTATCACCTCCAAAGGAAGATATGAATGAATATGGCCTACAATGGAGCCCATACTCCAAGGTTCTCAACTATATTTCAAGCCCAACTAAGCCCTTCACCCTGGACTTCTCTTAGTTGGTTTACTTATTCATTAGCAAGGTAATTAGTTTTAGGGTAAAATACCACCATGACCAAAACCATGTCATAACACACAAAATCCACAAGTGTCAAGTGACACCAAAAAAAACACATTCTATATCTCCATGACATGTCCCTAATGCATCTTTATGATTACAAATTTTCCACATATAAGAAAAATTACATATACAAAACAAAATACTTTCACAATGAGGCTTTTGAATCTTCCAAAGATTCACTTGGTTAAACCATGTTCACATAGGTTTGGAACTTGTTCCCCCCCCAAAAATTTCCATGGTTCCACTTCCTGTATATTAAACTTGAGAATCAGTAGTCTAAGGAGGTCATATAAAATACATATGAAATTGAATTTAAATGTTAATTAATCCATATTAACATAATTCAATGGAGTTCCTTTACTTAATCATTTCAAATAAGACCTTCAAAATGTTAGGGTACCAAAATTTGCACATCACATTTAATCAAAAATCATCAAAAAACAATTTTAACATTCTCAATTGTCATGATCAACTTTTATTTCTTAATCATTTTCATATAGAGTTTTTGAAATGTTAAAATGTCAAAATCTACATATCAACATTAATTTTCTAATCAAATGATCCAACTAATATTTTGAACCACATCCTAATCCATTTCCTATCCAAATGATGAAAGGTTGGATCTATATTTCTTAATCAACCATCATGAAAATTATTTCCGATTACATACCTTAGGTTGAAACCACCAAAATGTAATCACAACTTAGTATACTTGATTTAATTAAATATAGTTTGATTACTAACACTAGCTTGTTATCATTATGAGATATTACATGATAAGGCTTATGTATCAAAATCACTAATGTCAAGGAATTAGATGTTTTCATAATCGTGTATGCATAGGTTCAAAATTAGTCATTGGGTAAACCCATTATATCTGTTGGTCAATATATTATATCTTCATCTTAATCATCATTCATTGTGACAAACTAACGTATTATATTTACATCATGTCAAGCTCTACCAAGTAAGCCTTATCTAAATTGATAAAAATTCCTATCTATAATTATTATTAGTACCCACAAGGGAAGTGTTAATTCATCTTTCCATATTAGCCATCCAATTTAATTATCCTAATAGGCCATCAAAGATCAAGAACCCATCGACATAATTTTCTAAGTTATGTCACCTCAAGTCTTTATTCCATATGGTCTTAACTTATCAACCTAATGTAATTTGAACATGATACTTAGCACAACAATAACTACAATATACATCCATCTTAATAAGATTCAAGTTCATTATAAATCAATGCATACTTAGATTTCAAGACCTATCATAAGGTGTGTGGTAATAGTCTAACATTCACAAGAGATAGAACACAACATCTTACCTCCTATATTCCTCCTAGATCTAACCCTATTCATGTTATTAAGATTTATAATAAGGGTAAAAACACAGATCTGTGTCACCGTTTGTGATATCAAAACCTGTTTTGGTCAAATTTCATTTCTCTATCAAAACTCAATTTTATTCAAAAACTAAAAATACCCTTTTATAGATCTTAGATTCAATATCATCATTATATAAATTTTTGAGTGTTTTTATTAGTTATAATATGTTAGAATTTCAAATATTATAAGTCAATATTTTAATGTTTCAGAAGATGCTCACTTTAAAAACGGAAAAAAATAGTAAATCATACCAAAAAAGCAAAAAAATTATATTTATCTCTAGAGGAGAGAGTCCTCTTCATGAATATGTAATTTTTTTCTCAAGAAGGTGTAGATTTGATTGGGAAGTTTTGACGGGAGGAAAAAACTATTGGCTTTTGAGAAGGTTGAGCTTGAGTACTTATAACAAAGAAAATATAGATAAAAAATAATTTTATTTTTTTTGTGCACTAGATATACATGTCATCTATAAGATATTTTCAAATCAAAACAAAAAAAGATGATTTGCATTTTTTTTTGATAGGAACTACACCCTATATTTTTTATAGTTAAAAAAAGGACTTCAGAATAAAAGAAATGAATAAATTCTTACTCAATTTTTTTTTTATAAATAATAGCCATAAATTTCATCCAATTCTACACATTTCATCAGTTTACATCATTTTCAAATTCTAAACACAAATACCATTTTTTTTGTCATTAATGTTGAACTGTCGCATTCTAATATCACGTTTCTTCACAAAAGGTGACATAGGTTTGTGCTTTTACCCATAAGGTACTAGGGAAGGGGCCTTACAGTATTCTTGGATCTGATACCAAATGAAAAATAAGAGAAAGAAATATTGTAATAGATTGAGATATATTATTCAAAAATTGATGCCTTCATACAAATAATATAAATGGATTTATAAGGCCATTTATTGCTGCATATTTGACTTATGGGATGCAACTTCCCATTAACTAAAACCTAATCTTTCCAGTAGTTCCTAGCCAACATTTGAAATTGTTATTGTTGGAATTATTTAGAATAACTGAGAAGGCAAGGGGGGGGTGAATCAATTATCCAAGGTTTAGATGTACAAATAATATTTTTCAATGGTTAGTTAACCCTTATCCATAAAATCTTAATATGCATACATCCATTAGATCATACCATACTTAAACTTTGTAGGTTAGTGTCCTAGGTCAAAACAACTTTGTAGAAATATAAACATGAAACAACATAAGAATATTCATACAATTTGACACAAGAATTTTATGTGAAAAATCAATTTGGGAAAAACCACCAGTAACATGCTACTAATTCTCACTCTTTTGAAGTGATGCCCTATGAAAGGCCAACCTTGTTAAAGGTTATAATACACATTGTTAAATGTGACTTGGTTAAAATATTTCAATGACTCTATTAGGAGTGAGCCTTGTTAGAGGACTTTAGACCATTCCATTAAAATGTCACCTAGTTAAAGCATTTACAAATGACTATTAGGTCAACCTTAATCCAAAGGACTTACCCTAGACTAATACAATGATTAGAAAGTAATAGTAAGGCTTGATTTGATAGAAAATTACAACTCACTTGCAAATTTCATATCTTTTTTTTAGTCCTCCATTCTACTTGGCATTCACACTCTTCAACTCTGATATCTTGTTCACCCTTAAAGCATTCATACTCTCAAGCCTTCTTTCTTTACATGCCAACTATAGCCACCTCTACTTGGCCATTGAATGCAGCAATATCCTAGACTCCTTATCTTCCTTAGGTGTCACACATGAAAACCCTTTCATTTTACCATCTATCTCTATAAATAGAGAATTTAGATCTTTTTTTGATTAACCAAAGTCATCCATTTTAGGGTTAGGTAGGATTATGTAGGATATAATGAATGTACCCACTTTTTTATTAGGTTCCTTAAGAAATGTCTTCTACAATATTTCTTGTATTCATCTCTAAAAGGTTTACCTTGAATTTTGTGCCACCATATCATCATAGTTATCTTCTATACACTTCACATAATTCAATAAATCAAAATAGTTGGTTTAGATTTGTCAAATCATTGATTTAACACTATTTGTTGTCACTCGGCCAACACTAGTTTACTTGGAAAACACTAAAGTTTACTGATGCTAGAAATCAAGTAAAATTTACTTGGCATATACTAACAATCACGTGGCTTACACTATTTTTCATCTTTTCTCAACACTTCTTGTTTTTCACTCAGCTTGCATTGACTACTTGATAAGGCTTGGCAGACCCTTTTCTTACTTGATCTTCTTCTAGTCTTGAGTAATCTTTCATTTTTGACTTTAAGTAGATAAAAAATGCAATATAGTATCAATTTCTTGTATGTTCTTATTTCTTCTTTTACATACCAAATAACTCAACCTTTCTCTAGGTCCAATTGTTATCTCCTCTTTTCAAATCCTCTTCATCAATCAACTAAATTATAGATTTTAGACCAAAAAAGCAATTGTTTCACCAGTATGTAGCAAGTTTGACATCACTGAAAAAATAATGATTCCATTACAGGTTATCTTCAAAACAATCTAATATCAACAATCTCCTTCTTTTGCATTAATGAAAAATCAACACCAACAATAATACCAAAAACAAAATAAATATTTGAATTTTCTCCCTCTATCACTATAGTATATATCCTTCCTTTGTATAGGGTAATGTGAGCTCTCTCTCTCTCTCTCTCTCTCTCTCTCTCTCTCTCTCTCATATCTCCCTCTTTAGGGTATCTCTCCCTCTTTTTGATATTCAAGTATTCTATCTCTCTAAGTTTTGCTCTTATAAGTTATCTCTCCCTCTTACTAGGTATATATCTTTATTGTGTATATCTCTTAGTCATTTCTCCTTTAGTACTTATATTTAGGTATCATATCCCCCTCTTTAATAAATTTCATATTCTCCCTCTATCACCTTTCATGTGTCTATAAATCTTCTAATTGATCTCCTTCATTACATTAGGTAGCTCCTAACGTAATATCCACTACATCAAGTTTTAAGATACAACATTCATCTCAGTTGATGTAGGGAACTACTCATGCTTCTTAAGTAGCTTTGGATAGGGGTATCACCCCTATTTTACCTCTAAGATATTCATGGGAATCCTTGTAATCACCTAAAAATGGTCATCTAGACTATTAGCCCCCTTTTCAATATTTTGGCTAAATTAATTGAATCATTTACCTAGACCAAATTGCTAATAATTAATTTATTTGATTATAATCTATAGTTTGACTATGTTATCCTAAGTTCATTATTTGATTAAAATAACATGTCCCCTTTTAATTAAATAAAATACCCCATTCTTCTAACCCACTTAAAGTGCACACATAAAGTCCTTTTTCTATTTTGCAATTAAAAGAAAAGGCTTTGTGACTTTTGTCTTATATGACAAGTCAACTTATATTCTATTGGTTGACTTGTGTGTGCACATGGATCACACCTATTTTTGAATTCCACTATTGATCATCCACCATCTTCATCTTGATCTCTACCGTCCGTATGACTTTAAAAGGGAGAGAGCTTTCTCCATCAAAGAATCCATCCTCATTTTGAATATTGTTATGCTACAAGTTTTCTAACAGGTTTCTTTGGAGCTTTGTGGAGAACTTCTATTTCTTGTCTACATTCTCTCATACCATATCATTTTAGCTTAGATTCATGTTGCATGTTAGTTTAGCTTATATTTTGCAATAATCTATCTCACATAGCTTAATATTTAGATTGTAACACTCTCATCCATGCTTAGAATAGTTGCATTTTTCATATTCATTCTAGTTTAATCTTTAGTTGCATTGTATCCTTGAGGAACTCCTTGGGACATTTGCATTCTTGCATCTTGTCTTTGGAACCTCCCATTGCATGGTTTACTAGCAAGAAGCACATTTCTAAGGATGGGCTGAGAGCCTTCATGCTTGAATACTAGCTTCTTGCACTCCGTGGATAGGGAGCTCTAAGCTAGCATCCAAACATTCCAACTCATAGAATCGTTTGGATAGAATGGTTTAGAGTGTGACACAAATCAAGTGTACATTTTTGGCACCCATTGTGGGGCTTGAATCAAGTTTCTAGCTCCATTTGCTTTTATTTTTCATCTCTAGTTTTTTACAGCAGCATATTGGATCTGATTAAGTGCTTTTGTAGAATTATCACTTGGGTTTTAAGGCCAACCCATAAGTAGATTGGTTTGAAGGCCAAAAATCTAGTTGGTTTAAAGATTTGATTATATCTTTTAAACCACTTAAATTTTGGTTCTAAATTTTTTTTTGCAAGTTGGACATGTGTCCAACATGTCTCACTCCAATTTTCATATAATTTTGACGTGATTTGCAGGAGTTATGAGTTTTTCTTTGTTTTTCATAAAAAGCCATTTTTGATCGCAAATCAGTGCATTTTTTGGAAAAACATACATTTTTAGAAATCTTTTTGAATTATAAGAGGGATACTCTCTTTTTTTTTTTGACTTTTGAGGTCGTATTAGAAATCAAAAGCCCGATTTGATAAATATAGTTTGTTTTGACAAAATCGATCTCTAGGGAGCAAATGAAGAGATTTTTTTTGCATTTTTGAAAAGCTCTATGATTTTTAATAGGGGTCTCTTCTTTTTATTTCTATTTTTAGATCCAAAATAATAGCAAAAAAGTCTAATCTTGGTGACTAGATCAAAAGCAAAGAGTAAAAATGAAAGCATTTGTGATTAGTTTGCCCTTTCTTTGCATACACTTGATTGGAAGATAACTTGGATATTTGAGGCAACTAACCACTTTAACCACTTTTTATTGTAGTTTTTTATGTTATTTCATAGTAACTTGTGCTACTAACAAATTATGATTGCAGGTTGCCATCCTTGTGAAAAAAATTGAAACATTGCATAAAAAAAATGCATGTCAAAGCTTCAAATGCACAAGGGCTACTAACATTGTTTGCAGGGCTGCCCAAAGCATAAAAACCCAAACTTTCTTTCTTTTTTGTTTTTATGTGTGGCATTGACTAATTGTTCATTTTTCATAGGCACATAAAACTTGTGATTGGAGTCTTTTGGTAATAAGAGAGTATGCTCTTCACCCTTGTGGTGAATCAGAAATCTCTACTCACCATTTGGTTTCAAAAGCAAGGGGTAACTGAATCTTCTTGGTGTGTTTGGGAGAAAATGATTGGAATAGGAGAGTATGCTCTTCACCCTTGTGGTGAATTAGAAATCTTGACTTCCAAAAGTTGATCCACTCTTTGTGTAGTTTAGAATCCTTTAGAGGGCCTACTCTCAGACAACCTGAGAGGAACGACCCAAGTGGGGACAAGAAGATTACCTAGCTCTTCCAACCCACTATAAACTCAAGGCTATCAAGGACACAAAACCTTGGTAGATGTAGTGTTTGTCTTTGCCTAGTGTGATCGCTTATGGGATTTCGATCATAGGGAGATCACTAGGCAAGAATGCTTAAGTTACTCTTGTGATCGCAAGATCGGTTACTCATTGCAAGGTGAGGTGTCCCATAATTGGTAGCAAGAGGAACACTATGAACGGAAGCCCTATCTAAACACCCTAAGTTAGTAACTACCCTTTTAGCCACTCAACTTCTTGGTGCAAGGATCGATCCTAGTGGACTACCCGGATCACCCCAAGATTTTACACTCACCATATGTGTTCCCTTGGTTGTGCTTATGGAACTTCTATGACAAAGCCAATATCTCTTGTGGGCAACCACTTGGTGTGAGGTGAAAGAGCATCAAGCGTGGGCCAAGTTGTTGAGTAATGAACCATGACTTCTAGGTAGATATTTATTGATGTGTTCTTGAATGTGCTAGACCTGTGAAAATCTTTGGAACATACACATGATGATAGTTATACAGCTTTCTTTTAAGACCTCACATATGCTTGTATCATGCAAGGTTTCTTTGTCCCTTGCTTTATTGTTTGAAGACTACTCCATGTGTCACTATCTTGCTTGGAAATAAATTATTTTTGAACATCAAACTTTCTATGCTATCAACAATTGTCAAAATTTGTCAACCATGTCAAAGCATCAAGTCTTAACATTTTTCTTGTGTTTCTTGCTAAGGGGAGTCTCATCATTTGACTTTGATTTGCTATGTCTCTAGTTTTTGAACATGCTTAAAGTGGCTCTTTGGTCTTAGCACTCTTGGTCTTTCTATCTTCATGGTCTATGTCCACTTGCTAGTTATCTTTTTGCTGAAATGGTTGCCTTGATTTCTTGACTACACTCTTGGGTTGGAGAGTTGTTCACTTGTCACCCCGCTTGCTCTATCTATTTGGCTATTTGGGCATCTTGCCTAGCTATTGACTTGAGTCATTCATGTCATAAGTTTCTTGGACATATTGTTTGATGAGTTTCTTTAATCTCTCTCTACTATCTTGGCAAGTGAACACTCTACCTCCTATAGTTTCAACATCAAGTTATCTTGTAGGCTCTTTTATGCTTGGCTTTGCATCTAAAACTATGGGATCTAAACCTTGTGCTACCAAACTTCAACCAAATCTAGATGATCGTGATATCCTCCATGTCACTAAAGAGTTTCAAGATCTATATGCACAATACAAAGAACTAGAAGAGACAAATGATCTTTCTTACCTTCATCTCTCTAAGCGCATGATGGAAATGAAGTCTAAACTTGAGAAAAGGTTGGAGGAGAAGATTAAATTGTTACATGAATCTTCCTTAAGGTCTTTATATGCATGTGAGTCACCTTCTTTGAGGTCATCCTCTTCTTCTAGGTCTACATGCTCTACTTCAAGACATCAAATTTCTTCATCTTCTAGATCTAAAGACCTCTTTAGAGAACAAGCAAGTGATACTTTCTTTGAGCCTATGCCAAAATTTCATGATGGACCTATCTTTGAAAAAGTAATGATGAAGACATGAATGCATTCTATTCACTTGAGAAACAACCAAAGGACTCTAGACATACTTTTGAGAGAAATTTTACTCCCTTGGGGAATTCTTATGATGACATTTTGAGAACACTTCTTGGCACCAAGCTCATCATGTTGCCTAAGTCTAGCTCCTATGGAAATCCATTATTGGATACCTATTGTGCCTATTATCGATCTAATGACCATGCTACTTCAGATTGCATTGAGCTAAAACATAAAATCGAAGATCTTATTGATAATGGAACTATTGATACCTCTAATGATTCATACGATGAGGATAATTTTCATGAGCAAGATTACATTAATGAACCTATGTCTAGTAGCAGCTCTATTACATCTTCCACTTCTTCCAACACTTGTGCATCTCCCAACACTTCAAATATTTCCAACATGCCTCCATCAAATAAAGAACCTAATGCTTTCCACATAGACTATGTGTATCCTCAAAGGCTACCTCTAAAAGAAACTCAAGCTAACCTTCACTTGGCTGCAAACCTTTTCCATGCTGCTAATCCTAAACATCCTCAATCTTCATGCACTACTATGCCTAATCCAAACACTACTCCATTCACTTTCCATTCTCCCTTGTCCTTGGAAATGGCTCCATGTCAAGAGGACTCTCAAAAAGAAAAAAGCTATAAATTTCAAGAAAGATTAAGATCAAACACCCTTTCATCTCTTTCAATATTTTTCCCCTCCATATCCTATATCTTGTGCACCCCCCAAGTATGATGAAGATACAACTTCCATTATCTCCCTTGAGCTTACTAAAAATTATGAGAAAAGTTCTCTTCATATGCTATCCAAAGCTACTTGTCAAGATCAAAGCATCCCCTCATGTTCTACTTCTCCACATCCACTTCAAAATTGTGCTCAAGCTTCAAGTGCTTCTATTAAAAATGTTTTTCCTATCAAAGGTACTTATGAGTCTATTGATGGCTTTGACCATGTTGCTCATTCTAAAGATGTTGATAACCCTTACCACTATCCCTTTGCATCTTCTAAATCTATCCTTGGTCCTTATCCATCTAAGCTAAAGCATTCAAACCTTCCATCCATATTGGGGCCTTATGTTCCTCCATCTCCTAAATTCACTCATATCTCATTCCCTAGCTCTCCTATAATACCTCAAGATCAACAAAGACACTCATCCTTGATGACTTTGCACCCATCTATACATCTAAACTAGTCATATCATCCTTATTCATCCACAAATCCCAAGTCTTTTGGAAGTGAGAATAAACATAAGAATCCATTGAAAAAGAAAGATCACTATGTCCCATCTAATTTACATGTGAATGCTAAGAAGGAGAAAGCACAAAAGAGACTACAAAGGTACACTATTAAAAAAGATAAATCAAAGAAAATATGGGTTCCTAAACTCATTATTGAAGAAGTGTGTTTTGAAGTATCCAAAGGAAAATCTAAAGCTATATGGATTCCCAAGTCTCTTTTAGAAGACTTGAATATTGAAAATACTTCAAAGTTGACATTCAAGCTTCCAAAGGCTTCCATTCCATCTTCTTCCAAAAATCTTCCTAAAAATATTCCGTAAACCTTCCACTCCACTTTTTTCCAAATCTCTTCTACCACCTCATACATCTAAACCTCAAGCTACTTCATCCATGATTCCTCCATTGTTCCAATACCCTTAAAGGTGTGTGTCAATGTTGATCTTGTCCAATATTTCCACTGCCCTCATGAAATCCTCTAAAGCTTACACTTACTTTCTATACATGAACTCTTATCCTCAATATATTCTTCCTACTACCATTTCTCTTTCATCACCCTATCAACATCTTTGAGCATACCTTTCTATGGTCTTGTCTTATCATGACTTATCTTTCCTATAGGAGCTCTATCTACATTCAAAAAGCTTGAGCTCTTTCTAAAAATTCAAAAAAAAAAAATGAAAAATGAAAAAAAATGAAAATGTGCCTTGGTGAAAACCACTTCTTGTGGCACCTTGGTAGCAAAAGTAAAGAGAAATAAATTTATCCTATGGTGAAAACTACTTCTTGTGGCACCTTGGATAAGTACCATGATGAAAACCTAGCAAACAGGCATCATGCATAATTCTTCCATCATCCATCTATCCCCTCTTCTCTCTTTGATCTTGACAATGTTGAGATATCTTTGCATATTGGCTATCTTATCCACAAGATTTTCTATTGTTCTCTCCCATTCACTCATAACATCTATCTTGAGCTTTATTCTTATTTCTCTATCCCATTACTATCATATCTAGTTGACCTATAAGTCTTGATCATAATAAATGAAACATGGTTCTCATAGGCCTCTTGACATGTCTACTCTCTTGGATTGCATGCTTTCATGTTATCTTACTCATTGGCTTCCATCACTTATCTTATATACTATCACACTTGTTGGCTTCACCACTTTTCCTACATGCTATCTTTCTCATTACTTCCATTTCTCATCCAAAATATTCTTCATATGACTATTTCACCTCTTTCCCTAGCTTGGGTACTCTTGAGGAGTCAGTTCTTGAGGATCACTTTCACTTGCTTCACATTCTTATCTTATGTATCTTTTCTTATCCATCAGCTTTTTTTTCCATCATGTCCTAAACCTTGCTAGATATTGGGAGAAAATGATGTGATCTTGCTTGAGAACTAGTAATCTCTAAAACCTTCTAAAAAATCCAAAAAATCATATATGATGCTGAAAAAATCTTAAAAATCAAAAAAATGTCCTGAAAAAAAGATCATCTTAGTGAAAACCTAGCAATAGGTGCTTTGATGTATCACCAAAAAAATCAAAAATAAAAAAATACAAAAAAATTGAATTTTTTTTTGAGAAAAACTGTCAAGTGGTGAAAACCTGGAAACATGCACTACTTGAAACCCTCGCACCTATGTCTGTCTATCTCAATCATCCATTTCACTACACATTTTCTGACTTGGAATTGTTTCTTGTCCTCATCTCAGGGGCATAGCTACTTAGCCTATTGAGGTATTCTTGTGCATTAGGGTTTCTTTGACAACTCACAAAATAGTGTTTCTCAACACTTTCCCCACCTTGACATCAAGTGTTTTTTAACACTTTTTTAGATAGTGTACATACGGTCTCCAATGTCATGATATTTCTCACTATCAGAATTAAGTCTTGAAGAAATGGCCAAGTGACTTACACACACACACACTTTAACACTTAAACAACTGAGCTATGTTGATCTTTATCTACTTTGTGTGCTATCTATAATGATTTCTTTACTATATGTTCCATCCCTAATAGTCTTTCAAGGATGTCATTGACTAGAAGACTGGCGGCATGGGGCATGTTTTCTTGATTTCTGCTTGTGGGTATACTTTTTTTGTCTATAGTGTTGTAACCATTTATGCTTGACCTATTCAACATTTTGACTTACAAATGTATCATCCTTGACTATTTCGCAAGACTGCACTAGGGGTTTATCCTGGCACTTATACCTTGATACAGGTGTAATCTTGCTAAATTAAACTTAGGGAATCTAATCATGTAGTTATCTTGACTTACATGTCTCTAATGCTTAGATTGGATTTTCACATACCTATTTGATATTGATCATATTCATATCCTCATAGTTATACTAGTGATGGTTGTATGATCACATGATGTCCCTAATAAATGCTCAATGATGAAATTAAGAGTCTAAATGTTATGCGCTTCTTGCTGGTAAACCACTTTGTATATTAGCTTGCATTTTAGGTTCATTTTTTAGCTTAGTCTTGCATTCTTGCATATGGGGAGAGCTCTCTCTTCATTTTTTGTGGACATATCAACTAACTCCTTTCATATATTTCTTTACTTTCTTCTTGTTCATGTCTTTTCACCTTCTTAATCTTTCACTTCATCTCTTTTCTATCTTATCATCACATTATATAAAGTTTTTATCTCTTAAATAATTTGACATCATGGATTCATTTTTGGGATCGAAATCTAAATTCGAGTTCATCTTGATGGTCAAAATTATCTTTTAAAAATTCTACTTTCTTCTGAGCAGTTAGCTAACCTTTTGAGGTCTAATCTAAGAATCATCACTGGGTCATCTTCATTTCTTCATGTCTTTATCATTTCCATACTTCATATCTACTTCAATTCACTATTTCATGTCTAAAATCACCTTTCTACTCATTTTGACCTAATTTTTATGCTATATCCTTCAAGGTCAACTCTAGTCAAACTGGGGCATTTTATCAATTTCTTATAATAATTCTTGGGTTCTAATCATCTATCTATCATCTTGGACATTGCTCTATTCTAATTTTCTCATGTCTAGCCAGTTTCTGCATCCCCTTACCTCATTTCAATTTCGATCCCGAGGGGGTAGAAATACTCTATTGCTGATTGTTACAACTATCTATTTCTTAGGAGCATTTGTTTGACCTTATCACTTGCTCTCGATCTATTCACTTTGCTAGGTGTTAGAATTCTTTTTGGATCCTAACATCATCTTCCTAGTGTTTAGTACTACCGCTATCAGGCTGTGCATTTAGGACTTGCTATCTATTTTTGCATTTCATTCTTCGAAATTAGACATTTATTTCTATTGCTGCCTACTTGGCTTCTATTTTCTTTGACATAATGTGTTCCCAGATCGATCACGTATTAGTCAAAGAGGGGCAAACGTAATCACCTAAAAATGGTCATCTAGACTATTAGCCCCCTTTTCAACATTTTGGCTAAATTAATTGAATCATTTACCTAGACCAAATTGCTAATAATCAATTTATTTGATTATAACCTATAGTTTGACTATGCTATCCTAAGTTCATTATTTGATTGAAAGAACATGTCCCCTTTTAATTAAATAAAAGACCCCATTCTTCTAACCCACTTAAAGTACACACATAAAGTCCTTTTTCTATTTTGCAATTAAAAGAAAAGGCTTTGTGACTTTTGTTTTATATGACAAGTCAACTTATATTCTATTGGTTGACTTGTGTGTGCACATGGATCACACCTATTTTCAAATTCCACTATTGATCATCCACCATCTTCATCTTGATCTCTACCATCCGTACGACTTTAAAAGGGAGAGAGCTTTCCCCTTCAAAGAATCCATCCTCATTTTGAATATTGTTATGTTGCAGGTTTTCTAACAAGTTTCTTTGGAGCTTTGTGGAGAACTTCTATTTCTTATCTACATTCTCTCATACCATAGCATTTTAGCTTAGATTCATGTTGCATGTTAGTTTAGCTTCTATTTCGCAATAATCTATCTCACATAGCTTAATATTTAGATTGTAACACTCTCATCCATGCTGAGAATAGTTGTACTTTTCATATTCATTCTAGTTTAATCTTTAGTTGCATTGCATCCTTGAGGAACTCCTTGGGACATTTGCATTCTTGCATCTTGTCTTTGGAACCTCCCATTGCATGGTTTACTAGCAAGAAGCACATTTCTAAGGCTTGGATGAGAGCCTTCATGCTTGAATACTAGCTTCTTGCACTCCGTAGATAGGGAGCTCTAAGCCCGCATCCGAACATTCCAACTCATGGAATCATTTGGATAGAATGGTTTAGAGTGTGACACAAATCAAGTGTACAATCCTTAGGTAAAGCTTTTGTGAATATATCATCTATCTGTTCTTTTGTATTCACATATTTCATCCTTACTTCTTTGTCTTGAACTAACTCTCTCAAGCAATGATACTTGATTGCAATGCGCTTAGTCTTTGTGTGTATCGCGGGGTTCTTTGATATGTTTATAACACTTGTATTATCACAACAAAGTACCATAGGTTTAGTGATTTCCTTAATACCTTTGAGTAGCACATTTGTACAATTTACTACAACAACCACATATTCAGCTTCAACATTAGATTAAGATGTACAATTTTGTTTCTTGCTAGTCTAGGTGACCAACCTCTTTCCTAAGAAAAATACTCCATTGCTTGTGCTCTTTTTGTCATCAATGTTTCCAGCCCAATCAACATCTATATAGGCTCTCAACTCAAATTTTTCATTTTTCTTGTAGTATAGACCATAGTCTTCTATTCCTTTTAGATATCTCATAATTCTCTTAATAGTCATCAAATGATTCTCCTTAGGATTTGCAAAAAATATTGCAACAATCCCAATAGATAATTCAATGTTAGGTCTGCTATGTACTACATATTGCAACTTGAGAATCATAAACCTGTACAACATTTGATTCACATTAGTAGAATCATCATTCTTTGATAGTTTGTGTCTCATCACCATAGGTGTGCTAACTAGTTATGAATCTTTCAATCCAAAAGTCTTCAATATTTCTTTCACATACTTTGATTAAGTGATGTGTATACCATATTTCATCTGATATACTTGAAAACCAACAAAGAACTTGATCTCTCCAAACATAGACATCTCAAATTATTTCTTCATTTCATTTTCAAATACCTTACATAATGTATCTTGACCTCCAACTATGATATCATCAACACAAATTTCAGCTAGTAAAATACCTTTACCTCCTTCCATCTTCAAGTACATATTATTGTTATCATTAGTCTTCTTAAAACCAATCTTTGCAAGATAATTGTGAAGCCTTTCATAGCATGTTTTTTGGGCTTTCTTTAAACCATATAAATCTTTGTGTAGTCTACATACCATTTTCTTATTGTTAGCATCACCAAATCCTTCAGGTTTTTCTATGTAAACTTTTTCTTCTAATATACCATTAAAAAATACTAACTTCACATCAATTTGATAAACTTTGAAACCTATGTATGCAGAGTAAGTAAGTAGAGTTCTTACTTCTTCCAATCTTGCAATGGGGGAAAATGTTTCTCCATAGTCTGTTCCTTCTTCTTGTGTATACCCCTTGCAAAATAATCATTCCTTATTCCTTATGACTTCACCATTTTCATCTAACTTTTTTCTGTACACCCACTTGGTTCCAATCACATTCTTGTTCTTTAGTCTAGGAACTAGAGTCCATGTCTTGTTCTTCTCAATATGATTTATCTCTTCTCTCATGGATTTTCTCTAGTCCTTATTTTCTAAGGCATCTTTTACTATGTTAGGCTCATGCATGCTCAACAAACATATATCACTTCTCAGCCTATTTCTTGTCATTGGTCTAGCATCTTTATCAATAAGGTGATATCTTTTAACATACTTTGAGAATCTTGTTTTTCCTTTTCTTTCTTCAATATGTCTACCAAATTCGGAATCACTCTGTACTTATCTATTAGGTAAATCAACATTTTTTTCATGTACACTTATCTCAAAATTCTAATGAGTCTTAACTTATGTCTACTGACTATAACTTGATTCTTGAATGCAACTTGATATTCATTGTGTGTGACTTAGTAGTCATAGAAAATTGTTGTTGATTTCCAACTTGGTTTATAGCATCTTCTATAGTAGGCATACTTTCATAAAAGTATTAAATGATTTGTACTCTTTAGGTTCCTTCATAGGTTCAGCTTCATGTACCTCTATTTATTTATCAAACTTCACATTCACACTTTCCACAACTTTGTTAGTGTTAGTATTTAAAAACTTATAAGCTTTACTTCTTGTGGAATAGCCAAGGGATACACCTTCTTCACTTTTAGCATCTAATTTACCATTCTTGAAATCCTTAAGAATGTAGTACTTTCTTCTAAATACCTCAAAATATTTTACATTGGATGAGTATCCATACCATAATTCAAAACATGTTGAATGAGTACCTTTCTTGACTTGTTCATGGTTCAAGGTATAGACAATTTTACTTATAGCTTCTCTCTAGTATTTCAAAGCAACATTCTTCTCCAATAGTTTAAGTTTTAATGTAGATAGTATGGATTCGTTAGGTGATTTTTGAAGTACTCTGTACATCTTTCATGTATTTGATTTCAAGGAAAATAAATAAAGTGCAACAAAGGGTTTCAAATTCAGTCTAAATCTTGTCTCCTACTCATGGATATGTAATCTTTTCTAATTTGTGAACCAAGAGCATAAATTAGGTTGCATTTCATTTTGGAATGTATGTGGTTAAATATTCTAGTTCTAGGATTTGTTAGGTGATTAGCCTGAGCAGAGCTCCTAGAACTAGAAAAAAATGAAAACCAACCAACAACCTTTTTCAGAGAAGAAGAAAGAATAAATATCAAGAGGGCAATTCCTGGATTGAACTTACAATCTACATGTGTGCACTTTGAATTCCTTCCTAAGAAGATCAAAAGCCTCTCTCTACCTTCTCTCTATAACTAATAATCAAATCCCATGATTTTGGTTGTTAGAAGCATAAAGAATATCAAATATTTGGTAGAAAATATAACTAATTTCTGATGTCACATTTGAACTCAAAGTAAAAAGTGAAAAATTAGTTACATGACCTTTAGAAGCCAAGAAAACATCACAAAATTATTTTTCTTCATTTTCCTATTTCACCAAGCTCTCATATCTGTCCTTTTATGTCATGTCCCCTATTCAAATAATTAAAAATAAATAAACTTTGTTAAGGCAGGCAGGCTCCAAAAAGGTGAAATTTTGGAAAAAGGGGTTAATCTTTGGAAACCAATGGACTAATAAATAAAAATTATTATTAAATTATATTTTATTAACCCCTCTTGGATTTGAGTTAGGGTTATGCCCTCTTTAAAAGGGGTTTGGAGGCATTTTGGGCTCATTCTACATCTTGATTCTTGCTAATTTTCTTGTTGTTCTTCAGAGGCTGCCAAACCTGTGGAGAAGGAGACCCAAGAACGGGATTTTGTAGGTTTCCAGGAAGGCTAAGGATGGGATTTTGAAGCCATTCCATGTGCATGCTCATACAGAGTTTTCCTTTGTGCTGAATAGTGCCGATTTGGGTGTTTTCGAGGTTGTTTTTTGGTTTGAGTTTGGGTTTTCAGTTGAGTGTTTCATATCAGTTTGGTTTGCTGCTGTATTTCAGACTTTATGATATTAGAATAGAGCTGAGAATATGTATTGGGTCATGATTAAACTTTTGAGATAGTTTATGAGTGTTTTGTGGTGTTTCCGGGCATTTTTGTGTTAATTTCGGGAGCCCGATTGAGCATAGTTTTGCCCTACATTTGTGAGCTGTTGTGTAAAGGCTATAAAAATCTGGAAATGTCATTTTGTAGGCTGTTATGCTGCTGAAATTTCTATAAAAATTTCCATTTTCAAATTTATTAATAATTTGTGAAGTTGTGAAGTTTTTGGCACTAATTTGGACATACCCGATTTGGGTTTTATTGGGAAATTGGCAGATCTTTGTAATATTGGTTGTTTGATTTTAAAGTTCTGATTTGAGGCTGGAAATATCAATAAAAATCAGTAAAGGGACATTTCAGTGGTATCAGAGCCGTGATCTTGCCAGCCTGAGGGTTTGTAGAAGTTGCATGTCAGTTTTAACAACTACCCAGATCTTGCATGTCAAGTTTTGATAACTACCCAGATCTTGCATGTCATATTTTATGATTGCATGCAACTAAGTGAAAGAGAAAAAAGATATTTGCAGCGAGAAAAGAATAAAGAAATTTTGATCAAACCCCCAGTTGAAAGCAAAAGTACAAAATCCAAGGAAGAAAAAAGTATGGCTGATCCAGATGAGGTGGCAAAGAAATTCTTCCAAGACATCCAAAATACTCAGAAGCAAACAGTGAATGGTTTGGCGGAAACTAGAGAGGCTTTGCGAATATTGACAGAAAAATTACAAGGAATTGCATCTATTAATGAGAAAGGGAGCACTTTAGAGGAGCCGAGAAATGGGAGATCCACACCATCTAAATCAACCAAATCTATTTTCTTGCCTGCAGATGAGCCACCAGTACCAAATCCAGCCATTAATCCAGTGGAAGAGGTTACAGGTAATTTGATTACATTAAGAGCTACTTACAATGGCTTAGATGATGACTTTCGTAGTTCAGTTCCTTTTAGAGAATATGTGGATATGATGAACACTTTGATGCCCAAGAAAGAGAACAGGAGGGAGCATGACACAAGTGGAAGAGAGCTCAAAAATAAAATAAGCAAGTTTACAGCACCTACTTTTGATGGAACAAATAAAATTTCAGCTAGAGCATGGCTACAAAAATTACAAACTTTCTTCACACTTAACCCCATGAAAGAGAGTGATGCTATTCAATTTGCAAGTCTACACTTGGAAGATGCAGCCTATGATTGGTGGCATCATGGAATGACTACTCAAGGTCACGATTAGGTAACTACATTTGAAGATTTCAGTCAAAGGGTGATAGATAGATTTGACCTCAAGGACGATGAAGAGTACTTTAAAGAATTGTCAAAGTTGAAGCAAACCAAATCAGTTAATGAGTATATAGAAGAATTTCAAAAAGTGGCTATTATGGTACCTGATATGAGTGAAAAGAGGATCGTTTATCTTTTTCTTGATGGTTTAGAAGATTCTGTTAAGGGTTTGGTTAAGGCTTTCTCACCCTCAACCTTACAGGAAGCTATCAAAAGAAGCTTGCAACTTGAAACTTGCATGCCTATGAAATAAATCACTAATCAAAAACCCCCAAATCTTTGGCAACATAAGGGAAATTTTCAAAAAAAGACTTTCCCAACACTACCACCAAAAGATGTGACAAATGTGGCAAAAAAGAAGGTAGATGAAGAAACTATGGAGTTTAAATTTCATTCCAATGGGAAAGAAGTCATATTGAGAGGGTTATCGAATGGAGCACCTAAGGCGGTCTCTGCAAAGAGGATGGAGAGGACTTTTTGAAGAGGACAAGTAACATGGGCAGCAGGAGTCATAATCCAACCAACAAGCTCTCCAAAGAATCAAGGTAATTTCCATTTTGAAATTCAAAATATTCTTGATAAGCATAGTATAGTTTTCAATGATTTGCCTCCAGGATTACCACCAGATAGAGGTTTTGAGCATGTTATAGAGTTAGAACAGGGTGCCAAACCAGTTATAACAACCCCATACCACCATCCAAAAGGTTATAAGGAAGAAATTGAAAAAACTATTAAAGAACTCCTGGACATGGGATTCATAAGGCCTAGCTCTAGTCCATTTGCATCATCTGTGGTACTTGTCAAGAAAAAGGATGGTACAATGAGAATGTGTATAGACTATAGGGCTCTAAACAAGAAGACCATAAAAAATAGGTATCCCATACCACGAATAGATGAACTCATTGATGAGTTACATGGTGCTGTATACTTCTCAAAAATTGACTTAAGATCAGGCTACCATCAAATCCGAATGAGGAGTGAAGATGTGGAAAAGATTGCTTTCAGATGTCACTATGGGAACTTTGAATTTCTTGTTATGCCATTTGGACTCACTAATGCACCTACAACATTCCAATCTTGTATGAATAAGGTATTCAGTCAGCATCTTCAAAAATTTGTTTTGGTATTTTTTGATGATATCTTGATATACAGTAAAACATGGGAAGAGCATCTAAAGCACATAGACACTGTTTTGAGAATCTTGGAGCAGCAATCCTTCTATGCTAAGCTATCTAAATGTGAGTTTGGTTTGACAGAGATCCTATATTTGGGACATATTATAAGCTCTAAAGGAGTACAGGTTGATCAACAAAAAATCCAGGCAATTTTGGATTGGCCTCCACCCACTAATCTTACACAGTTGAGAGGTTTCTTTGGGTTGTGTAGCTACTATAGGAGATTTGCCAAGGGATTTTCTCAGCTTGCTGCCCCCTTGACTTATTTGACAAAGAAAGGAGCTTTTGTTTGGACAGAAGAGGCACAAAAAACATTTGATAAGCTTAAGGAGGTAATGAGTTCATGCCCTGTGCTTGCGATTCCAGATTTCTCTTTACCTTTTGTTGTTGAATGTGATGCTTCGGGAGAAGGTATAGGGGCTGCCCTAACTCAAAGGGGACATCCAATAGCATTTGAGAGTCAAAAATTAAATCAATCAGAGAAAGGGTACTCCATCTATGATAAGGAAATGTTGGCAATCATGCATGCACTTCATAAGTTTAGACAATATTTGGTATGTGGGAGATTCATTGTAAAGACAGACCATAATAGCCTCAGGTTCTTCTTGAACCAAAGGGATTTGAATGATTGTCAAAAAAAATGGGTAAGCAAATTGCAAGCTTATGATTTTGATATTGAATACATGAAAGGAAAGAATAATGTGGTTGTTGATGCTCTCTCAAGAAAGCCCACTTTGTGTTCCTTATCATCTATCTCTGCTGATTGGAAAGTCTCCATAATTTTAGAGTATGCTAAAGATTCATTTGCCACCAAGATTTTGGATAAGTTAGTGGATGATAATAGGTACAAGGTTGTTGATGAATTGATTTATTACAAGAACAGGATCTTCTTAGTGTCAGGGTCAAAAACTAAGGAGAGGATATTGAGGGCCTTTCATGACACACCTTTGGCTGGTCACCAGGGATACTTCAAGACATACAGGCAAATTTGAGAGCGGTTTTCATGGAAGGGTATGAAGGAGGATGTCCTTAAACACATTAAGGAATGTATGGTATGCCAACAAAGCAAGAGTGAGAAAAATTTTCCTGCAGGGTTGTTGCAGCCACTTCCTATTCCCGAACAAAAATGGAAAAGTATTTCCATGGATTTCATCACTGGGTTGCCCAAGGTTCAAGGTAAGGATTGCATATATGTGGTGGTAGATAGACTAACTAAGTATGCACATTTCTTTCCTATCACATCTGATTTCAAGGCATCACAAGTGGCCGAATTGTTCTTCAAGGAAATTTTTAGATTACATGGTTTGCCTAGAAACATTGTTAGTGACCAGGACAGTAGATTCCTCAGCTCTTTTTGGAAGGAGCTCTTTCATTTGGCAAGAACTGAACTCACTCCTAGTACTAGCTATCACCCTCAAACAGATGGACAAATAGAGATAGTTAATAAATGGATAGAAGGATATTTGAGGAACTATGTTTCAAATCAACAACATGCTTGGGTGAAATGGTTACACCTAGGGGACTATTGTTACAATACATCTCATCACATGTCTATTGGTATGCCTCCTTTTTGTGCTTTTTATGGTTATGATGCCCTTTCCTTTGTTGATCTAATACTTTCCAATAGCAGAGTACCCGCAGCAAGTGATTTCATCAAGCAAAGCCAAGACATAATAAGGTCCCTCAAGGATAATCTACAACATGCACAAAACCAAAAAAAGATATATGCTGACAGGAAAAGGATTGAAAGATCTTTTGAGGTGGGAGATTTGGTATTTGTTAGGTTGCAACCATATAAGCAAAGCACCTTGAAGAGAAGTGGGGCAGAGAAACTCAAGCCAAGGTTCTATGGGCCTTATAAAATCATCAAGAAGGTAGGAGAGGTAGCTTATGAATTGGAGCTCCCACCAAACAACAAAATACATAATATTTTTCATGTATCTTGCTTAAAGAAGGTTCTAGGCCAGAAAACTATAGTATGTACAAAATTACCACCTCTTAATGATGAAGGGAAATTAGTTTTGATACCAGAAGAGATTTTAGATACAAGAGAGAAAAGGTTGAGAAATAGGAGCATCATAGAGCATTTGGTCAAATGGAAAGGATTACCACTAGAGGATGCAACTTGGGAAGGAGAACATATTCTTGAGAATTCCAACCTTCATTTCTTGAGGAAAAGCAATATTTGGGAAGGGAGGACTTGTCATGTCCCTTATTCAAATAATTAAAAAAAAAAAACTTTGTTAAGGCAGGCAGGCTCCAAAAAGGGGAAATTTCAGAAAAAGGGGTTAATCTTTGGAAACCAATGGACTAATAAATAAAAATTATTATTAAATTATATTTTATTAACCCCTCTTGGATGTGAGTTAGTTTTATGCCCTCTTTAAAAGGGGTTTGGAGGCATTTTGGGCTCATTCTACATCTTGATTCTTGCTAATTTTCTTGTTGTTCTTCAGAGGCTGCCAAACCTGTGGAGAAGGAGACCCAAGAATGGGAGTTTGCAGGTTTCTAGGAAGGCTAAGGATGGGAGTTTGAAACCATTCCATGTGCATGCTCATACAGAGTTTGCCTTTGTGCTGAATAGTGTCGATTTGGGTGTTTTCGGGGTTGCTTTTTGGTTTGAGTTTGGGTTTTCAGTTGAGTGTTTCATATCAGTTTGGTTTGCTTCTGTATTTCAGACTTTATAATGTTAAAATAGAGCTGAATATATGTATTGGGTTGTGATTAAACTTCTGAGATAGTTTATGAGTGTTTTGTGGTGTTTCCGGGCATTTTTGTGTTAATTTCGGGAGCCCGATTGAGCATAGTTTTGCCCTACATTTGTGAGCTGTTGTGTAAAGGCTATACAAATCTAGAAATGTCATTTTTTAGGCTGTTATGCTGCTGAAATTTTTGTAAAAATGTCCATTTTCAGATTTATTAATAATTTGTGAAGTTGTGAAGTTTTTGGCACTAATTTGGACATACCCGATTTGGGTTTTATTGGGAAATTGGCAGATCTTTGTAATATTGGTTGTTTGATTTTAAAGTTCTGATTTGAGGCTGGAAATATCAATAAAAATCAGTAAAGGGACATTTCATTTTACCAATTCTAATGATCCACGATGAAAACTACTCATTCTATTGAGAATGCCCCAAATTTTACAAATTGGATTATAGCTCAAATTGGTAAGCACCTATGCACAAACTAACTTCAAAAATGGAAAATTCAAATTCTCCCAGTTTCGATGGTATATTGAAGTGCCCATTTTCGATAAAAATTTCTCCAGATATGGCCTTCTAATGTTTCATGTCTCCATTCATGGCTTCCATTTAAAAAAATTTCAAAGATTGAAAACTTTTAAAATATTATAGCTTGAACTATAGAAAAATATTTTTAATCTTTCAACTGAATGTGAGAGATAGGATATCATTATAAAAAACATTATTTATTTATTTTTTACCCTTATATCCCCTCAACCTCAGAGACAGTGCCATGTGTCACTCTGTGATTTACCGACGACCTCATTTTTGCTACCATGTGTCGTCACAACATCAACCCTCACCATGTCACTATGGTAATTCTTATGCATCTTCCATTTGGAAATGTGGCGATGACCACATGATTAGGACACATGTCAACATTTGGTAACCTCTAAGATTTTCCCACCACATCATCACTCAACCATTTTATCTACTGCCACTTGGCACTGCTCGATTCGTTTCCAAATCCGCAAGCAGGACCCATCTCTATCTGTCAAGTTTTCATGATTTTTCGACAACTCGCTATGTCACTACTAGAAAACCTTGCAATTTTTTGATGGCGACATAGTGAGTCACCATAATTTGCAACTTTTCTAGTGAATTTGAAAGTGCTAACATCATCTCTTTGGTCTGTGTGTTAGTTCAAAAATTATTTCTAACTATGTCCAACTATCCAACTAGCCATCCAGGTTAACGTCATCAGTGGGGTCCCTCATCTGAGCACTTCCTTTCTTCTGAAAAGCTTGTGTCTTAAAGACACTTAAGTTCATACTATTAGGATATTTGAAGATTTAAAATTCACCCCACATGGGCAATATGGGATTAAACGAACTTAGTTTTCTTTATCTCTTCCTACCGCCAGTGAGCCTCAACTTTTTTATTGCAAACAAGCCTTTGCTCATGCACCACAAAATACTCCACGCCTTCTACCATAACCAAAAACTCTGCCTGATTTCCTTCTTGTGTTTGCATGGGTTTCTTCTTCATTTCAAACTGACTACTCTTTCATTTTAACCTATGGCTATCCTCCTCTCAAGTTTGACTGCAGCTTATAAATTTACTTGCACAGGTTTCTAATATACTCCTTTGCTCTAGATTGCTGGGTCAGTTCTTTGCTGAGGATGCTTTGACTCATTCTTTTTAAAATCCCCAATTGTCCATGCATTTTTTCATTTGACACGCTAGGTGTCTCCCTGTCTTCAATTGCCTTTGGTCTTGTTTGCATGTTCTTTATACTTTGACTACGTGGACATCTTGACATGGGCTTCCTCCCTTTTTACTGGCATGTGAAAAGCAAATCCCCCCTTTGCAAATCAAAATGGACGTGGAGCTCCCTTCAACTTCTGCCCTACATTTGGGTGATTCCTTTGCATAAGCAACTCTATTCTGGAGCTCATATGTGGGGTACTCTACATTTATGCAACAGGTCTTTGAATTGATGTTTCCCCTGTCTTTGGGCTCCCTGCCATAGGTTTCCCCTTGTGCTATGCTAGTTGTGTGATGCTCAGTCCTCTTCTCTTTTACATAGACTACGACTTGATGTTGAATGCAATTTACTTTCCTTACTATAGGTGTTGTATTTGTGGGCCTCTACCTTTTTTTTAAATGTAGACATTCCTCTGTTCTGCAGGTGTGTAGATGTGGAGGTGTTGCCATCATCAAAAAGAAGCTCCATCTCTATTTTTTTCTACTTGCTCCCCTACTAATACCATCTTTCACCTGCAGATGGTGTTGACAACTTCATCTCTACCATGGCTTTGTAAAATTCTTTTCTAGTGTGGGGCTATTTACATGCTACCCCTCTAATCATTTTTGACTAGGTTTGGTTCCTTATTACATCTTTCTTTACCTATGGCTTCACTTCAATTATGTTGTTGGATCTTCATTTTTAGTGCAAGGTCTACTCATTTGTGCTTGTCTTGCTCTTGCCTAGAAAAATTGTCTTGCTCCTTTCTATGTATAATCAAGGAGCATCACATGAAAATTATTCTACTATTACTAGGAATCACCCAAGAATACTTGTGGGTTCCTTGACTCTATAATAATGGGGATGATGTTATATGAGAATGTGTCTTATTTGAACCATTCTATAGGACCTTAGAAATAAAGGGATAACACCATTTAAATAGAGTGTGCAAGAAGTTTGTCTTATCAATTTATACCTCTTGTATTTTATAGATCTTCCCTCATTTTGCAACTTGATACTATATGAGGGGAAAGTGATCAACATGAGGACTCCATTAAATTCATTTAACCTTGCAAGTGTAGAAATGATACCTAAATGAGCAAATGAATTTCATGAGATTTGATTGACCCTCAATGACTTCAAAGGAGGATATCTCTATTATAGTCAATTGTCCAGTTCATATTAAATATTAGTTTGCATTTGAAGCAATATCCTTCACATTTTATCAATATGGAGAAATCAGTCAGACCCCAAATTGGGTCTGACTAAAAAAAAATTTGTTTCCAAACAACTAATACTTCAAACTGGCCCATCGATCATCTTGAACTAATTGAAATTGATTTCAAGCATTAATTCGATCATTAAAAACTCATTTACCCACTTTTTGCAAACTGTGAATTTGGTGGCAGGAGGTCCTTTGACTAGCCTTAAAAATTGATCCAAACACCTGACCTAGCTCTGAAAACTGGGGCACTGATTCTTTATTCTACATACTTTCACCTTGTCAAATCTTGTCTCATTATGAATTTAGGGTCAAAAGATATTTTCTGCCAAAGTTTCCTTCTTAGAATTACCTGCAAGTAAACATATCAGAAAACACTAAACTAGGTTCAGAATTAGCTTTGAAAACTGGGAAAACTGACACTTGGGAAGATGAAAATTGGGCCATTGGTTCTCTATCATGAGGAGAGTATGGATCTATGATTTGGGCTCATGATGAATAATAGGACGAAAATGGTAAGCATTCAAAGTGGGCTACTCAGATTTTGCAGATTGGAAAGAATGGCAGAAAAGCAATTTTTGCAAATGGAAGTGACTTGGAAAAGTGTGCAAACAAATTTGTCATGATTTAAAAACTAACACACTTGGAGTATTTTTAGTGGACAACATAGTGGTACAATCCATTTAATCTAGGCAATCACATATCTCAAGTTATAACATCTCGAATAGGGGTCCTGACAAATCTGCAAATGCTGACACCAGTAAAACTTTTAGAAGTTGCGTTTGGAATTGCGTTTGAAAACTCATCAAATAGATTCTTCATAAGCTGAAACTTGAAACATAAAAAGTCTCTAACTACTAGAATGCAACGCAAAAAGAATTTTCACATTTTGGTCAACTGGGTCAAAATTATTAATCGTCAAATAGGGCTTCCCAAAATTCAAAAATAATTGCAAAAGCATGAAAAGAGTAATTGACCAACTTTAAGGGTTTCAAAACCTAGTCAAACAAACTCAAAATCTGAAACATAGGTTCTTGGATATGGACACTAAACACACTCAAAGCGGTGAATCACAAAACATTTCTGGGTGCAAGATATTCAGTTGCAAACACAACCTCCAGTTGCTATTTGACACTTGGGGTAAAATGTAGACTTGAAATGTGCTCGAAATGGGACTTCACAAAATGGCTCAGAATCTCAATTTAACTTCATGGAACACTTAGAGGCACTAAATGGGGGGTGTTAGAAACATTGAACACCTCATGGGCCTCAAGGGTACAACCAAGTACAATCTCATCCAAAAGCATTTATAGGGCTTAATTTATTCAATGGTGCTCAAAATTGACCATGCAATTTTTAGTGCCAACACCTTTATCTTTATAATCTTTTCTATCCTCGTCTCTTTTACTTTTGTATTTATCTCCACTTTTATTTTTCTTCTTCTCTAGACATCTAGCAACAATATGACTAACCTCATTATAATTAAAGTATATGATAGGTAACTTACCTTTGAATTTTCCTTTATCTCTATGAAATCTCTGTGTCAGCAATGCTTCAAGTTGTTCTACATCCTCCTCATCTATATCACTATCAGCAGAAACATATTTGATAGCTTAGCTTTGAAAGAAGATTCAACACTCTTAGATTTGAAATTATCAATTAGAGAGTTCAAAGGTAGCGAGTCTACCTAAGGGTTAGATCATTACCAGGTGTGCACGTTAGTTCTTGTATGGTAGAGACTCTAATAGCATAGATGGACAACAAGTTTATCATTACTTTTTTTATCATAATATCATCTTCAATATTACTAGTTGCTCCTCTAATAGCATTAATTGCTTCTTTTACTCTGGCACAAAATTGAACTATATTCTCACCTTCTTGCATTCTCATATCATCAAAAATATCTCTTAGACTTTTAGATTTGGCTCTTAGCACATTTTTATCTCCTCCATAAATATTTTCTATAGTATCCCACATCTTCTTAGCAGTATCGCATTCATTGATGTCATCAAACTCAGTGTATCTTAGTGCAGATGCAATCTCCAACATAGCTTGATTGTGTTCTTTCTTCTTTTTTAGATCCTCGACAGTTAGGGCTCTAGCAAGGTCAACATGCTCAATGGTGATGGTAGATTTGTTAGCATTAATTCTGATGATACTACATTGGGTGAGTATTCTAAGCATTGGAGAGTATTGACATGTTGCATTCATGACTGTGTTTTTCATTGATGTCAACATAACACAATTTTTGTAAAGACTGGCTGAGTAATAGATAGAGATGTTGATGGTACCAAAAATAGTTTGATTAGTTGGTGATGTGTAGTTATAGACATGTTCAACATAGTGTTTTTATGATATGGTCAAGTGCATAGAGTCTAAGTCGAAGACATATGGAAGTTGTACTTGATTCACATAGAGAAATTTAGAGATAGTATTGGGAAAGTAGCTCTAGATGCTTGTTTACTATCTTACATCTAAGATGCAATACAAAGATACATAGCTAGATAGTGATAGAGGATAGTTAGATAATGACATCAGTGATGTGCAAGCCCTACTATTGCATTTGTGAAGTTTTTTATATACTATGAACTGGCAATGCTATTGTAATTGTAATTAATTAACTATCTTACTATAATAAATTGAGAAATCCTCAAGGCTGACTCAAGGAATTAATACGAAGATATGGTATAAAGGAAATATGGTTTCTTTGATTATAAGGTGTTGTGATCATTGTATGAAGTGCAAAGTGCAAAAAGAAGTAGAGTTCTTATTAAATGCATGCAAGCAATACAAGGGATTATTGAATGCAAGATTTGTGATCTAGTTACAAGATCAGAAGGAGCATAAGTCCAATTGATAGGATAGAGAAAGAGGAAGGAATATTATAGTACAATTCTATTATTCTACAAGGAATAATACATAGATCATTTGGACAATGGGTTCATTGGTCTTTCCCTTGAAGCTATTTGGGTAGCAGGTCCAACTGTCTTCCACAACTGCTAATAGGGTTAAAACAACTCCTAATAGGATTAGAATCTTCTAACAGAGTCCATTATCTAACAAAGAATATTTATATTAGTACATCATCTTGTGGGTACCATCCCCATCAGGATTTTCCCTCTAATCAAGAGTTTCCCTAGTTAACATATCTTGTTGTGGTTTCATTTTATATTACTCATATGGTTAAGTTTGTTTAATGTTCATAATTGTGATAATAGTTGGATAACTGATTCACCCCTCACCCCTCTCAATTATATCAATGGACTATATATTATAACAATTGATATCAGAGCATCAGGTCTTTGAAGGATAAGATTAACAACTTTGGGAGATTAGTAATGAGTTATTTTAGAAAAGATAGTCCTAAGTTTAATGAAGGAAATTTTGACACGCTAAAGTGTTGTAACATTGGAAATATTTTTTGAAGATTGGAAAGATTGATTTGATTATGATACATTAAATTCATGACTAATTTTGTCATTGATGTCAACATATCATGTTTTATGTCTTCTATGGTATCTAACAAAAAAATAGTAAAAAGATTAAGTTGGTACAGATGACTAGTTGAGCATGATAACTACACAATGTTATGAGAGATACTTTGGAGTATCTGGTATATGTAGTTAACATTGGAAGTAGAAAGGATAAGTCTAGAAGAAGTTATGTAAGTTTGGTGATGTCTATTCTGAGATAGAGTTTACAAAGGCATGCTCTAGTAAACTTGTTATATCTTTTAGCAAATTTGATATCTTGGGGATCAAGGTTGAGGACATGTAGAAGACATGTTGAGGATGACATAGCTAAGCTCTCTCATCATAATATTGCATGTACAAAAATTTATTCAAGTTGCAAGGTAGAAGATTAAGGTTATCACTAAGTATAATATGTTCTTAATGTGGTCATGTAATAATTAATTGAGAAGGACTAACTACCAACATAGGGAATTTATTTATGGACTCCTTTATAAGGGAAGGAAATTTTCCTTTATCATGGGATGTGTTGATATGATTGAATGATCAATGAAAAGTAGCAGAGAGTGCAGAATGTAAAGTTGAGTAGAGCAGTGTGAAAGTGAAGATAACTTCATTGCCAATGTTTTGTTGATTGATCTAAGGTTTGGTATTTGGATTTGAGGTTCATGACATGGTCTACAAGGTCTGATAGTGATTGGTCTAGTTGATAGGATAGAGGAAAGGAAAAAGGAAAGAAGAAGATAATAGTAAATTACTTGTTTGAGTAGTGGGCTCTTCTTGTAGTTTAAATTTCATGTTTAGGTAGTGGGCTCTTCTTGCATACATAATTCCACAATTTCTAACAGGGTTGGCACAACTCCTAATAGGGTTGGAATCTTCTAATAGGGACTCATTGTACTAAATGTTGTAATAGACTTGTAACAGGGTCTATCCTCTAGCAAGGAATATTTATATTAGTACATCATCTTGTGGGCATCATTCCCACTGGGGTTTTCCTAGTCAACATATCAGGTGTAATTGTTTATGTGCATATTTGTATGGTTGTTTTGTACTTTGGTTGAATGGTTAAGTTTTTTTAAAGAAGATTTGTGTTTTAATTATTAGATAGCTAATTCACCCCACCCCCGCCCCCCACTACCCCTCCTCTCAGCTATCTTGGTGGACTATTGTTTCTAACAATTGGTATTAGAGCATCAGGCCCATGAAGAAAAAGTTCAATAGCTTTGGGAGATCCATGGTGAACATATTCAGAGAAGATAGTCCTACATCTAATTGAAGAAAATTTGACACCTATTATCATATTTTTGTAAAGAGAAAAGTATTGAGTTTACAAATCCAAAATTCTTCTATTGTATACAAGGGAACAATAACACAAGTGATGGTAGATCTAGAATAGAAGATGACATAAAGATAAAAGAGGGTATTGATCTTCTTACAAGGAGAGAACCTGAAGGTCTGAAATTTTTTGTTTGTTGGAAATGTAAAGATTTTGGTCATTTTTCAAGTAAATGTCCTAAGAGATTGAGAAAAGCTAGGAAGAATCTACTTGTTGATAAAGTTAAGGAATTTAGAGAAAGTATGGAAAGATCCTTGAAAGACTATGTTAATGAGTCTAGATTAGTTAATGGAAAGAATGTATTAGAAGAAACAACATTAGTGACTATAATGGAAAGTGAAAATGTGAGAATTGATGAGAAATTCAGAGTACAAGAGAGAATGATTTATTATAATTTAGATGATGATGTTATTACTAGGCCAAGAAATGATGAGGTATTGCTTGAGACTAATAATGATTTGTAGAGTGAAGGAGAGAAAAGGCTAGAACATAGCTTGAAACCTTCAGTAGAGCCAAGAGTTGAGATAACAAATCCTACTTTAGGAAAGAACATGATAAATAATCATCCATCAGAACAAATCATCAGAAGCAAAGACAAAGGTGTGATGAAAAAAAATAGAGTGAATTGAGAACTATGCTTGATATCTCAAGTAGAGCCTAAGAATGAAAATGAAGCATGGAAAGATGACTAATGGAAGCAAGCTATGCAAGAGAAATTAGATTAGACACTAAAGAATGAGACATGGGAATTGGTCCCAAGACTAGCAAAAAAGAATGTCATAGGAACTAAATGGTATTCAGGAACAAGATGAATGAGCAAGGAGAAGTTGTAAGAAAAGAAGTAATAATGGTATGTAAAGGTTACTCGTAGCAAGAAGGAATAGATTATGAGGAGACTTATGCTCCAATGACTAGAATAGAAGTTGTAAGATTATTCTTAGCCTATGTAGCACAACATAAATTCAAAGTATATCAAATGGATGTCAAGTCAACATTTCTAAATGGAGAACTTGAAGAAGAGGTATACATTAAGTGGCTTGAAGGATGTCCTTTGATAGATGACAAGGACATATTATGTAGACAATTGAAAATATAAGAGGAGTAACTAAGAGGGAAGGGGAAAATCAGTTACTACTAAAATAAATCCTAGATCCTTTAGATGTCAATACAAAAATGCAAACTAAAAACTAAATACTACTAAAGCTTAGTAAACACACAAACAAATGTTGTAACTCAGTAAGTACTTGTTAAATGCTTAGCATATAAACTTTTAGATGTTGTCAGTGATTGCCATTACTTTAATGTATAGAAGGAAATGGCATGAACACATTTGACACTAGGATTTAATGTGGAAACCCAATTTAGGAAAAACTACCAATTGCAACTAGTTACTATTTTCACTCTTCTAAAGTGGGCCCTATTAGGAGCCAACCCTATTAAAGGTTACAAAACACATGGTTAGGTGTGACCTTGTTAGAGAATTTAATCACCCTATTAGGAGTGGTCTTGTTAGAGGTCTTAAAAAAATTCAAAAAGAACTACCACCTTGTTAGAGGATTTGCAACTAGTTGTTAAGCCAACTTTGATAGGAGATTTAGATCACTGTTGCAATGGTTAAAGAGTAACAATGAGATGATCTTATTTGAATACAACTAAATTTTTTATTATAGATCTCTATTCTAGCTTGTACTTGATCATTCCTAATTGAATATAACTTTTCTACTCTATAAGGATATTTTGCTTATCCTTCAAATTTTCTTCCTCTTCTCATCATTAAATCTTCAATAGCAACTTTATTCATTCACATCCACCTCATACTTTGAAACTAAAAACTTGACCTTATACTTATATCTTTCACTTTGTCAAGTTGGCTCAAATAAAACTTAGAATAATTAATATTCATCACCTCAGTTGGCTAGAATCAACAGATAAATCAATTAAGCTTAATATTCCAAAATAAGAAAATCCTTTGTTTGTCGACCTAGTTTGGTAGAAACTAACTCAGAAAATATTTCCTTGGTTAACCAACAGAAGATCAGTTAATATTGCAAACCCAAAAAAATCCTTTGGCAACCAAGTGAGCTTGGTTAGCACTGGTTCCATCCAACTTTCCTTCATTAACCAAGTGAGCTCGGTTAACACTCATCTCCTGCATATTTTTGTTTGACGCTTGAGTGAACTTGGTAGATACTACCTTCTGAACTAGGCAATCACAAAAATGCTCAATAGACACAGAAAACTATCTTTACTACCTAAGTGAGCTTGGCATATACTAACTTATAATGATATGACATTTTTGTAACATCAAAGATAATACACAATTAATCAATTATATCCAACAATCTCCTTCTTTGGCATTGATGGCAACACATGTCATAGGGAAATGAAATTTTGGATTTAGACTTGAGAACTCCCTCTGTCAGTATGAGCTCTTCCTTTCACTAGATTCTTCTTCTGTCTACAACAACTTTGGCCAAGTTCATTCAAAAATTTCTCCCTCTTCGTTCCTTACTTTATTCTGGTTCAAAATATTTCTTAGAGATATGATAGTAAACTTCTCCCTCTTTGATAACACATTCCAAAGACAATAATTCTATTAATACCAATGTACCTTAAGTAGTGATTCATTTGCAATATGCCCTTGCTAAGTCTACACCAATTGATTGATCTTCAACAGGTTCTAGTTGATGCATCACTAAACTTTATTTAGTGAACTTTATATAGGGGAATGACCCCTAGCTTACCTCTTAGATATAGAAATGCATCCTTAAGTAATGGCTTGGTGAATATGTCTACAATTTGTTCTTTTATATTGACATATTTCAATATGACTTCTTTTTATTGTACAAATTCCCTTAAGAAGTGATATTCTATTGTAATGTGTATGTGTCACTGGATTCTTTGATATGTTGATTGCACTGGTGTTATCACAGTATATGACTATTGGATCCTTGATCTCTATATTCATTCCTTCCAACAATTGTTAGAACTAGAAAATGTTAGAACAATTAACTATTGTTGCCACATATTCTACCTTTGTTGTGGATTGAAATGTGCTATTTTTCTTCTTGCTTGTCCAAGACACTAGTATTTTACCAAGAAAGAATGCTCCACCACTAGTGCTTTTTCCGTCATTAATACTTCCTGCCCAATCAGTATTAGTAAATACTTTTAAGTCCAAATTGCCTCCAAGTTTATACCATAAGCCATAGTCTTTGGTACCTTTTAGATATTTCATGATTCTCTTGATTTTCATCATGTGATTTTCCTTAGGATTTGCTAAGAATCTTCCCACTATTCCAACTGCTAGAGCAATATAAGGCCTTGTATGTACTACATACTATAATTTTCCAATCATTGATTTGTATGTCGTCTGATCTACTTCTTTGGAATCATCATTTTTGGAGACCTTATTTCTAGTAGACATATGGATTCCAATTGGTCTTGAATATTCCATTCCAAACTTCTTCAGTATTTCCTTGATATGCTTAGATTGAGGGATGTAGATACCATTTTAGTTCTATTGTATCTGTAATCCAATAAAGAATTTTATCTCACCAAACATGGACATCTCAAATTCTTTACTCATTTCTTCTAAAAATGCTTTGCACAAGTCATCATTTCCTATAAATAGAGTATCATCAACAAATATTTCTACCAAACAATCTTCTTGTATGGTCCTTCCTTAATATATAGACTACTGTTATCATATTTCCTTTGAAAGAAAATCTGTACCAAGTAATTATGAACTCTTTCATGCCAACCTTTGGAAGCTTGCTTGAGACCATATAATGCTTTGTGTAACTTACAAACCATGTCTCTTTTGCTAGGATCTACAAAACCTTCTAGTTGTTCAATGTAGAATTTTTTTAATCAAGAATGCAAATTTGACATCCATTTGATATACTTTAAATCATCTATATGTTACATATGCTAGTAAGGTTCTAACACCTTCTAGTCTTGCTACAAGAGCAAAATTCTCACCATAATCAATACCTTCTTCTTGAAAATAACTTTTGCACACCAATCTTGCTTTGTTTCTTGAAACTTTTTTATCTTCATTCAGCTTATTTCTGAATACCCACTCTGTACTTATTATATTTTTATCCTTGGTTCTAGGAAAAAGAGTCCAAGTTTTTCTCTTTTCTCCTTTCTCTATCTCTTCATTCATTACTTTAATCCAACTTTCATTATCCAGAGCATCTTTAACACTTCTAGGTTCAAATTTAGCAAGTAAACATGTACCTTTTAATTTTCTTCTTGTCATTGTTCCATTAGATTTTTCATCCTTTGAATGAGTTCCACCATCTTCATCAAGAATTTTAGTTTCAAGATTGGGTCCTCCTATCTATGACTCGAGTCCATTAGGCTTGGTTTGAACTAACTCGATAGTCTCTTATTATGACTTAGGTTTGGGTTGTATTGTCTATAACTCAATAACTATTGGAGATTTTGGGAACTTAGGAGATGAAGATTCCTTCCTTTCAGTTAGATTTGGAAAGGTATCAGGCTCATAGTAAACAAATCTTCTATAATCTTCTGGCTCCTTGTTGCTTTCTTCTTCATTCTTTTTTATGAACTCATCAATTCTAACATGTGCACTTTCTATAATTTTATGAGTAGACAAGTTCAAACATTTGTATGCTTTATTTCTATAGGAATATCCTAGAAATATGCCTTCATCACCTTTTACATCAAATTTTCTTTTTCTAGATTCTTTTAAGATATAACATTTGCTACCAAATACTTTCAATTAACTTGCATTAGGTTTGTAGCCATAGCGTAGTTGATAAGGAGCTTTGTTTGAATCTTTCTTGAATTGTACTATGTTCAAGGTATGAACTACAATGTTGATAGCCTCCTTCTAGTATTTGAGAGCAACATTCTTTTCAATCATCAAGGTTCTTGCACAATCTATGATAGATTTGTTTCTTCTTTCAGCTATACCATTCTACTATGGTGTACTAGGTGTAGACACCTAAAAACCTTTAGAAAATAAAATATTTTTATTTTTTGAAAAAGTCCTGATGACATCATCATTTATTAATTAATTAATTATTTAATTAATTTATTTATTTTTATTCCATTAAATCCCTTTATCTTAATTAAAAATATTTAATTAAGGAATCCCTCCCAAAAATGTTTAAATCTTATTTAAACATTATTTCCTTATTTATTAATTATTTAATTAATAAATTGACCAAAAATCTCAAAATAATTTTTTTTTTTTTTTTTTTTCCAAAACTTGGCCAATTTCCTTAAGACCACTAACCTCTTCCAAAATCTTCTAATCCTTCTTTAATTTTGATTAAAGGCTAATCCCATCATTTCCTACCCCTAATCCCAACTCAAAATATTTAATTCAGATTAAATATTAATCTTCATGTTTATTAAAAAAGTTTTAATAAATATCTCCTCAACCCAAACCCTTGAAATAAATAAAACTTTATTTATTTCCTAAAAATCTAATTTATCCTCATCCTAAGAAGTTCTAGACTCTTCTAGAAAGTCTTCATCCTCATCCTAAGAAATTCTAGACTATTCTAGAAAGTCTTTATCCTCATCCAAAGTCTAGACTCTTCTAGAAGATGTCTTTAAACCTAATCCTAATCCCCTCCTAACCTTGTCACATTCCTTAAAAATGGGTTAAGACTTACTAACCCAAGACAAAGTTAACAAATATCTCCTCCTTCACCCACCCTCGTTAATTGCAATCCACTTGCCTATCCCTAAGCTAATCCTAAACCATCCTAATCCATCCTCTAATCATTTGCACAAGCCTAAGCAGGATTAAAACCTTCCTAATCAAGTCCAAGTCGAAATTTCTCTCATCACCCTCAAAATATCTCAACCATAAAACTTTATGAAGCCCACTAGGCCATAAATGACTCTTCCAAGCCCTTTTATTTCTCTTACAAGTCATTATGAGGGTCTTTATGAAGATTTTATCCCTTGAGCCTCTTTTGTTGACTCATCCTTCCCCTTTCTTCCATCCTCTCATCCTGTGACATGTGTCACTCTCTGATTGGCTGTAAGGAAGCACAATCCATGTGCTCTCTTCTCATGCAATTTAAGCCCTCCATAAGCTTTTTCCCATCCTTGCATCTTAGCCCTCAATCCCTCAAGCCTCTTGCCTATAAATTGGATCCTCTCCCAAGCCATTTTAACACAATCCATGAAGTAAAGTCATAATGCCATTTTGAGAAGCCATTTGACATCAAAACCATACACTCACACCCAAATTCCAACTCCATTTGAAGCCCTTTTTGAAGCATAAGCTTGAGCATACATCCTATCTTTTTAGACAAAGCTACTCAACAAGAGAGCTTCTCATTGAGAGAGCCCATTAATGGCTCATATTTTCAATTGAGAGCTCATCTTAGTCTATCTTGAAGTTTATGAATTTTGTTTAGTTTGTAGAAGCTTTATTTAAATTTGGTTTCTATTAGCATACTAACATTGCTCATATACATTTTGGCACGCCCGGTGGGACCCCGCATGGGTCATCTTCATTAGCTTTTTTAGTCAAATTTTGTATGTCATTTGCTGATTTTGTCTAATTTTACTTATTTTTGTGATTGGTAGGATTGTATAAATTGGTTTTGTAGGTCCACATGAGCATGAAGAAGACAAAAGAACTCATAATCTATCTCATAGTGTTTGCAGATTTTTCAAGCTTATAGGTGGACAAAGAACTTGAAATTCTTCTTCCTCTTCTTGTCTATATTCTTCTTATTCCATCTACTTCTTCTTCTTCTTCTTGTGGGAGATCTTGGCCATTTTTTTTTTTTTAAGGAAGCAAAATCATACACACTTCTTTTTAGTGCTTAAAATGAACCCCCAAATCATACTTAAATCCATTGAAAAATTAAAAATTTGCAAAAAAGAAAAAATCTTTTAACAAGTGAAACTAAACCAATCTAATCATTTGCATCCTTGCAACATCAAGGTTTTAGATGCATTCATGCAAAATTAGGAACACTTCATTTTTGGGAATTTAAAAAGAACTTCAAGTTTCCATTTCAAAAGGTTCAAAATCAACACTAAGTGCACACTAAAATCTAAATCAAACTCAAAGTATCAATCAAGGATAAAATGAACCTCATTTGCAAATATTTTAAAGTTTTTTTAAAAATCTCATGAAAACTAAGAGTCTTAAATGGTTGCCAAAATTGTCCTAAAAAGCTTTGTTATTTGTTCCAAACAAATGTCTTGTTGCAAAATCTTGAATGTTTCTTAGGTTTTTTATGCATCAAAATAATCTAGGAATATCATTTTTGGGCTTAAAACATGCAAACTAGAACACAAAATCTTGAACGAAAAGCAAAGTCCAAAGAGTCATTTTCACTTTTGAGTCCAAAAACAATCTTGAATGATCTAAGGTTAAAAAAAAGCACTTCAAAGTTCTTAAAACAACACACAAAATCTCAATCTTGAATGCTCAAAGGAAAAAACTTGAATGTTTAATCACTTGTCTTTGAATGCATGTTGCTAAAATCACTCTTGAGTGCCATGGATTAAAATCAAAGTTTGTTTTTTTATGAATGCATGATTAAAACAAAAAATCCAATCTTGAATGCCATAGATCAAATAATCATCTTTTGGAGCATAAAAAGAATCTACATTTTTGTAATCTTTTAAGTTATAAAAACAAATAAAAATGCTTTGAGTGAGTTTGTCATTGGACTCACCCTCTTTAATCACCCATAAATTTAACCATTGGTTGCAATCTCAGTGCCATCTATGGGGATGGGTCCACCTAAGAGGGTGTTAAGTGCTCCACGCAAATCAAACTCCACTCACTTGGGTTTTTAGTGGTTTTTCTAAGTTAGAAAATTCCTTGAATGCGCATTAATCTCGCTCACACTTCATTTGGGCATAAAAATTGGACAAATCTTGACGTGGATGGCCTTCGAGCGCGTGCTTGAAATTGAATCTCACACACCTCTATTCATTGGAGATAAATTCACCACCTCTATTTGATCTTAAGAATTTCAACCTCTTTCTAGTTTCCTTTTCTACTCTTGCCAAATACCACTTGAATTTTTGAAAAGCTTCTAATTTTCTTTTAAATACATTATAGGCATCATTCTAGAATAGTCATCAACAAAAAGAATGAAAAACTTTTCTCCACTATAACTCTCTATTCCAATAGGTCCACATAAGTTTGTATGAACAATTTCCATGACTTCTTCTGACTGATAGTTTTTTCTTTTGAAACTAGTCTTTCCCATCTTACCAATTTGGCAATTCTTGCATAGTCTCATGTGAGGTTTCTTCAAACTAGGAATACCTCTTACCCTTTTATGTTTATTTATTTTAACCAGATTATCAAAGTTTACATGAGATAGCCTTTTGTACCATAACCATCTTTCCTCTACTTGAGCAATAAAACATGAACAATTACTAAGATCAAGATAAAATAGATTACCTTTTGTTTGCTTCCTAGATCCAACCAAATTTCCTTTTCCATCTAGTAGTTTGGCCTGTCCATTCATGAATTCTACCTTCAATCCAATGTTATTCAACTATGCCACACTTTGTAGATTATGCTTTAGTCCTTCAACCCAATAAGAATTGTCACATACAAGTTCTTTATTCAATGAAATTCATCCTTTTCCTTTTATGTTAGAAGGTTTATTGTTTCCAAATCTCACACACTCCATCATAATATTCTATGTGCTCAAAAAAAAATTTCTCTCCAGTCATATGATGTAAATAGTCACTATCAATAATCCATATATCATTTTTTCTAACATGAGAGATAAGTGCCATCTTATCTCCTTCATCATTAGATTCATCTTTCATAGCAATATATACAATTTCATCTTCATTGTTATCAGAATCTTTAGCTATAAAACAAGATTTCTTACCTTTGTCCTTGCAATTCTTGTAGTTTTTGGAATCCTTCTTACTTTTGTGCTTATTATTTTTCTTTTCATCTTTTATTTCCTTATTTGGACACCTAGCAGCAATGTGACCAACTTCTTCATAGGAAAAGCAGATTAGAGGAACTTTACCTTTGTACTTTTCTCTACCTTTAAAAAACTTCCTTGCAAGTAGGGCTTCAACAACTTCAAGATCATTGTCTGAACTTTTTTCTGATGTTTCCTTCTTCTTCACTTCCTAATTGACTAGATTTTTATTTCTTACCCTTTTCTTTGAGTGAGAGTTTAGTTTTAAAAGCAACTTCAATAACCTTTGAACTAGGAACGTAGTTATCAAAATTATCTAACTCAAAAGATGTCAATCTTCCAACTAGAGTATCCAAATATATTTTATTATTTGGATCACATCTCATTTCTTGAATAGAAAATACTCTAATTACATAAATAGGAAGAAGAGTTCTAAGTACCTTTCTTACAACTATTTTCTCTTCAATGTCTCCTCCAGATGCTTTGATTGCACTTACACTTGCTTTGATCCTTTCCACATATTTTGCAACATTCTCATCTTCTCTCATTTTCATCTGATCAAAATGACCTCTAAGACATTCAACCTTAGCTCTTCTTACATTGGTATCTCCTCCATATATATCTTTTAGTTTGATCCACATCTCATAAGTTGTTTTGCAGTCTTTGACCTCATCAAATTTAGCATAACTAAGAGAAAATTAATATTAATCATCATGATGTTATGATTCTTCTTTTCAAAAATATCTTTAACTAATAATGTTCCAATGGGAGTCTTGTACTCAGTATCAAGATACCTCCATCCTAAGTCACTGATGGTAGCTAAGTGTAACCTGATATGTCTTTTTCATTCTACAAAATTATCTCTATTTAGCTTGGGAATCTCTATTTTGTAAGACATCTTGATCTTTGGCTTAGGTCCTTGAAACCTTCTCTACAAGCACCAAAAGCTCTAATACCAATTGTTGGAAATATAAGAGGAGTTACTCAAAGGGGAGGGGTGAATTGGTTTCTACTAAAATAAATTCTAGATCCTTTAAATGTCAATACAAAAATGCAAACTAAAAATTGAATACTATTGAAGCTCAGTAAGCACACAAATAAATGTTGTAACTTGATAAGTGCTTGGTAAATGCTTAGCATATAAAATTTTAGAAGTTGTCAATGATTACCATTACTTTAACACATAAAATAAAATATCATGAACACATTTGACACTAGGATTTAATGTGGAAACTCAATTTGGGGAAAACCACCAATTGTAACTAGTTATTATTTTCACTCTTCTAATGTGAGCCCTGTTAGGAGCCAACCCTATTAAAAGTTACAAAAAACACTATTAGGTGTGATCTTGTTAGAGGATTTAATCACTCTATTAGGAGTGGACTTGTTAGAGGTCATTAGACAATTCAAAAGAACTGACACTTTGTTAGAGGATTTGCAAATAGCTATTAAGCCAACTTTTTTAGGAGATTTAGATCACTACTACAATGGTTAAAGAGTAACAATGAGATGACTTAATTTGAATGAAACTAAATTGTTGATTATAGATCTCTGTTCTAACTTGTACTTGATCCTTCTTGATCAAATACAACTTTTTTTCTCCATAAGTACATTCTTCTTATCCTTTAAATTTTCTTCCTCTTCTCATCATTTTAGTCTTCAATAACATCTTTATTCATTCACATCCACCTCATACTTTGAAACCATAAACTTGACTGCATACTTATATCTTTCACTTTGTTAAGTCAACTCAAATACAACTTAGAATAATTAATATTCAACACTTCAATCAGCTGGAATCAATAGATAAATAAATTAAACTTAATATGCCAAAATAAGAAAATCCTTTGTTAGCCATCCCAATTCAATAGAAACTAACTCAAAAATAATTTTCATTGTTAACCAACAAAAGCTTAGTTAACACTGCAAACCTACAAAAAATGTTTGGCAACTAGATGAGCTTGGTTAGCACTAGTTTCATCCAACTTTCCTTCATTAACTGAGTGAGATTGGTTAACACTCATCTTCTATATACTTTCCTTTGACACCCGAGTGAACTCAGTAGATACTACCTTCTAAACTAGGTAATCACAAGAACACTCAGTAGACACAGAAAATGGTCTTTACTGCCCAAGTTAGCTTAGCATATACTGACTAATAATGATATGAAATTTGTGTAACATCAAAGAAAATACACAATTAATCAATTGTATCCAACATAGACTAAGAAAAGCATTGTATGGATTGAAGAAAGCACCCAACACCTAGTATACAGGATTGGACAAGTATTTGACAAAGCTTGGATATAGCAAAGGTATGGAAGATAGTAATATGTATTAGAAAGAAATTGATGATGGTTTGATGATTTTGGCAATATTTGTTGATAACATTATATTTGAAGGTAATGATGAAGAAAGTGAGAAGTTTGTAGAAGAGATGAAGAAAGAATTTGAAATGAGTATTATAGGAGAGATGAAATATTTCCTAGGATTGTAGATTGTACAAAATAAAGAAGAAATCTTTATTTCTTAAACTAAGTACTTGAAGGATTTACTAAAAAGGTTTGGTTTGGAAGCATGTAAACCTATTGGAATAGCTACGGTAACTAGACACAAGTTATCTACTAAGGATGATACACCTACTATTGAGTACAAAAAGTATAGATCTATGTTTGGAGGTTTGCAAAATCTGACTCACATAATGCCGAATATAGAAAATGTAGTTGGAATTGTTGCAAAATTCTAGGATAATCCCAAAGAAACACATTATGTAGCAGTGAAAAGGATATTTAGATATCTAAAGGGAACATCTGAGTTTGGATTATGGTATGATAGATCTAATG
Organism: Cupressus sempervirens; assembly: GCA_028749045.1. Lineage (NCBI taxonomy): Eukaryota > Viridiplantae > Streptophyta > Pinopsida > Cupressales > Cupressaceae > Cupressus > Cupressus sempervirens. The sequence continues at coordinate 400,701,162 of CM053791.1, read as the reverse complement.
ATTTTACTCTAAGTGCTTATAATGATGCAGATTGGGCAAGCATGATGGATGACCAAAAAGAGCACTAGTGGAGGAGCTTTCTTTCTTGGACAAAGATTGGTTTCTTGGTTAAGAAAGAAGTAGGATTTTACATCTCAAAGTACAAAAAATTTAGAGTATGTTATAGTAGAAAAATAATTGCAATCAAGTTATTTGGATGAAGTAGATGTTGAAGGATATAAGGATAGAAATCAATGAACTTCTTGTTTTACATTGTGACAAAACAAGCATGGTAAAAATGTCTAAGAATCTAGTATTGCGTTTGAGGACTAAGCACATTTCTATTTATGTTGAGAGAAAAATTGCAGAAAAAGAAATCATATTAGAGTATGTTAGCACAAAAGAGTAGATTGTAGATATATTCACTAAGCCTCTTCCCAAAGAGACTTTTGAGTATTTGTGAGGTATACTTGGGGTTATGCCCCTTCCTACATCAGAGTGGAAGATGCAAGAGTGAATTAGCCCAGGGTAGCAGATCACCATAATTTTTTTGGATTGGATGTTGATGCTTCCTATATGGGGGATTAGTTATGATGGACAAAGTCATTTAGGACTCTTGTTAATGTTGTTTTGAATAGTGTCTTTTGACACTCAAGCTGAGTAAGTATTAGTTGTTGTAGAGTTTGATGTACAGATGTTGGTTGCTGAAACCTTTGACATTGATGTCAATGGGGGAGATTTTGGCATGAAAAAAATCATAGTATGAGGGAGAAGATTGGAATCACACTATGCGGGAGAAGTTTGGCACAATATTTGTAATAATAGTTTGGTATAGAGCACGTTGAGGTATATCAATGGGGTAGTATGATTGATGAAGAGGATTTGAAGACTATCTATCTTTTGTTGGTATTCTTGGAACTAGATATTTTTCATCTATGTTTCCATCAATGGAAAAGGGGAAGATTGTTGGAAGATTGGAGAGATTGGTTTGGTGATGATTGTTACATTTATGACTAAGTTTGTCATTGATGTCAACATAGCATATTTGATGTTTTCTATGGTATCTGACAAAAGAACAATAGAAAGATTAAATTGGTATGGATGGCTAGTTGGGAATGATAACCACCTAAGGTTATGAAAGATACTTTGGAGTATCTGGTATATGCAATTAACATCAAAAGTAGAAAGGATAAGTCTAGAAGTTATGTAAGTTTTAGTGATGTATGTTCTAAGATAGAGTTTATAGAGGCATGTTCTGGTAAACTTGTTATATCTCTTAGTAGAGTTGATAGCTTGAGGATCAAGGTTAAGGACATGTAGAAGACATGTTGAGGATGACATGGCTAAGCTCACTCATCATTATATTGCATGTGCAAAAATATTTTCAAGTTGCAAGGTAGAAGATTAAGGTTATCACTAAGTGTAACATGTTCTTAGTATGGTCCTATAATAATTAATTAAGAAGGAGTAATAACTAACTAAGGGAATTTTTTTATGGAATTGGTATAAAACAAGGACATTTTCCTTTATCATGTGATGTGTTGATATGATTGAATGATTGATGAAAAGTAGCAAAGAGTATAGAATTTGAAGTTGAGCAGAGTAATGCGGAGGTGAAGAAAATTTTATTGTCGAGGTTTTGCTGAGTGATCCAAAGTTTTTGACCTGGTCTACAAGGTCTAATATTGATTGGTCTAGTTGATAGGATAGAGGAAAGAAAAAGATAATTGTAAATTACTTATTTGAGTAGTGAGCTCTTCTTGTAGTTGAAATTGCATGTTTGGGTAGTGGGCTCTTCTTGTATACATTATTCCACAAGATAACAGGGTTGGTACAACTCCTAACAGGGTTGGAATCTTCTAATAGGGATTCAATGTCTCCTAACAAGGAATAATTGTACTAAATATTGTAACAAACTCATAATAGGTTCTATCCTCTAACAAGGAATATTTATATTAGTACATCATCTTGTGGTCATAATTTCCACTAGGGCTTTCCCTCTGATCAAGGTTTTCCCTAGTCACCATATCTAGTGTAATTGTCTATGTGCATCTTTCAATGGTTGTTGTTTACTTTGGCTGAGTGGTTAAGTTTTTTTAAAGAAGATAAGTGTTTTAATTATTGGATAACTAATTCACGCCCTACCCCCTCTCAATTATCTTGATGGACTATTATTTCTAAAAATGGAGCTTCTTGGTGAGATATAAGAATTGTGTATAGAACTGAGTATTGAGTTTCCCAATCTAGAATCCTTTTGTTGCATACAAAATAATAGAAGCATAAGTAAAGATAGATCCAAATCAAAATAAGACATGAAGATCAATGAAGGTATTGATGTTCTTATGAAAAGGGAGCCAAAAGTTATGGAAATATTTGTTTGTTTGATATGTAAAAATTTTGGTCATTTTTCATCTACATGTCTTAAGAGAGTAAGAAAACTAGAAAGAATTTTCTTTCTAATAAAGATGAAGAATTTAAAGAAAGTATGGAAATATTCTTGAATGACTATGATGATAGAGATAATAAGCCTGAATTAGTTAAGAAAGAGGAAGTAGTAGAAGAGATAGCTTTAGTAACTATTGTTGATCCAAAGTCTAACCATGTGAATGTGGAAGTTATCATTGAAACTAATAATGATTTGTAGAATGGGAATTAGTTTGAGGATAAGAGATTTGATCCTAGAGTAGAAGAAAGAGTTGAGTTGACAACTCCCAGTAGAAGTATATTAAACAAGATGAATGAGCAAGGTGAAGTTATGAGGAACAAGGGTAGACTTGTATGAAAGGGATATTCATAGCAAGAAGGCATAGAATATGAAGAGACATATGCACCTATAGCCATAATGGAAGCAGTAAGGATGTTCTTGGCTTATGCAGTGAATAAGAAGTCCAAGGTTTATTAGATGGATGTTAAATCAGCTTTACTAAATGGAGAAGTTAAAGAAGAGGTATCTATTGAGCATCGTAAAGGTTTTCCTTTATTAGAAGACAAAGACATGGTATGTAGATTAAAGAAAGCTTTATATGGTCTAAAGCAAGCACCTAGAACCTAGTATGCAAGGTTGGATAGTTATTTGGTAAAGCTTGGATTTGCTAAAGTTATAAAAGATGGTAACTTGTATTTGAAAGAAGTTGAAAATGGTTTGTTGATTAATGTAATATTTTTTGATGATATCATTTTTGGAGGTAATGATGAATCAAGTGATAACTTTTTTGAAGAGATGAAGAATGAGTTTGAAATGAGCATGATAGGAGAAATGAAGTTTTTACTAGGATTTTAGATTGTACAAAACAATGATGGTATTTTTATTTCACAAGCTAAAAACTTGAATAATTTGTTGAAAAGGTTTGGTTTGGAAAGTTGTAAACTTGTTGGTACACCTATGATAACTGGTCATAAGTTATCTGACAAAAATGAGACAGATGAAAAAGAGAAGAAGAAGTAACACTAGAACGGATATAGAAAATATGGTTGGGATTATAGATAGATTTCAATCTGATCCTAAGGAATACCATTTTGCAACAATGAGGAGAATATTTAGATATTTGAAAGGGACACTTGACTATGGAATTTTGTATGATAGATCAAGTGATTTCACTCTATGTGCATATATTAATGTATATTGTGATGCAGACAAGGGGGTGAATAACTAGGGCCAAAGGCTCACCCAACTATCCAAACCACCCTGCAAGAGTTAATACAATAGAAGCCAACACAAAGAATAGAAACCAAAGGAGGAAGAAGAGAAAAACCATTTTATTGATTCATCAAAATATCTTCATACATGCCCATCTGTAAGGCCTTCTGGGTTACGGCCAGATACAAAATACAACTTCCAGATCCATGATACAATTTTAAATTCACATTTGTAGACACATACCTTTTCTTCTTTCGCTTCTCTAAAATCTACCTAACTCTTAGCCTAAACACCCTACTTATACTTGCCAAAATGGATTATAGATCATTCTAGAACATAGAGAAGCCACAAGTTAGCTTTCAACAAATATAACTACCTATACCAAAATTAAATGTGAGTAGAGTTGGCCCAAGCTGGAATCATACATAGACAACTTGGTAAATATAGGGTAACTTGGTAGTGACTAGAACTCGGTAGTAACTAGAACTCAATATCCACTAGCACTCAATAGCAACTGAAATTCAATATCCACTAGAACTTGGTAGCAACTAGAACTTGGTAGCAATTAAAACTTGGTATCCACTAGAACTCAGTAGCAACTGGAACTCAGTAGCAACTAGAACTCAATTGTAACTGGAACTCAATAGCAACTGGAACTTGGTAGCAACTAGAACTCGATAACAACTAGCACTCATTAGCAATTGGCACTCCATAGCAACTAGAACTCAGTAGCAACTGGAACTCGGTAACAACTGGCACTCATTAGCAACTAGAACTCAATAGAAACTAGAACTCAATAGCAACTAGCAAAAAGATCAAAAGTGTAGAATTGCAAGGAAACCCCAGATGCTCCTGCATTAGACAACCAGGGTTGGAGAAAATGATTCTGCTGAATCATGCAAGTGTCACAACCTGAGTTAAATCCAACTCAGATTGAGAAATCCATGTAGCATCTTTGATAGGTCTATTCTTCCACTTCACCAAATACTCATAGTAATCATTTCTTCTCATGATTTTTCCAACTCTCTGATCCAATATCTATTCAACTTTCTCAATATACTTCTTAGGATAATCATCAAGTATAGCAACTTCATCATCTGACTCATGATACTCATACAAATTAGATATATTGAATATAGGAGATATATCCATGTCATTAGGTAACTCAACTTCATAAGAATTACCACTGTCAAACTTCTTTAAAATCTTACAAGGTCCAAATTTCTTCATCTTTAGCTTACTGTATGTTCCAACTGGGAATCTTTGTTTCTTCAGATGAACCATCACCTCATCACCAACTTGAAAATTATGGTCTCTTCTAGACTGATCAACATTCTCTGCATGCTTCTTATTACTTTGTTCCAACCTCAACTTCACTTCCTTATGCAAAGACTCCATAAAATTAGAAAATTCTTCTCTTGCAATGCTTCTCTTTTCATCACTAGAAACATCTCTCAAATCTGATATACCTCTAGGATGCATTCCAAAAACAATCTCAAAAGGTGTCTTCCCTGTACTCCTATTCACAAAATTATTATATGAAAATTTAGCTTGTGCCAATACGATCTCCCAATTACTCAGCTTATTCCCAACTAAACATCTTAGAAAATTTCCTAAGCTTCTATTCACAACCTCTGTTTGTCCATCTATTTGTGGATAGAATGTAGAACTAAACTTTAGCTCAGTACCCATCTTCTTCCACAAAGTCTTCCAAAAATAACCAAAAAACTTACTATCTCTATTTGAAATAATACTTCTTGGTAATCCATGCAATCTCACAATCTCTTTAAAAAAAAGTTTAGCAACATGCTTAGCATCTGATGTCTTCTTACATGGTAAAAATGAGCCATCTTAGAAAATCTATCCACTACAACAAATATAGAATCATACCCCTTCACTATCTTAGGCAATCCAAGAAAAAAATCCATACTAATGTCAGTCCAAGGTTTCTCATGAATAGTAATAGGTGTATAAAAACCCATATTTTGACTCACTCCCTTTGCAACTTGACAAACTCCACAACTCTTTACAAATTTTTGAACATCCTTATACATTTGTGGCCAGTAATACTTCTCTTTCAGCAAACTCAATGTCTTATCAATTCCAAAATGTCCAACTAATCCACCACTATGCTTTTTCTTAATTAGATTCAACCTCATAGAACTTCTAGGAACACACAATCGAACACCTTTGAACAACATACTTTCTTGAATGAAATACTCATCATACCTGCTTATGTGATTTGTCAGATTTGGTACTCTACACTCTCTCCACACCTCAGAAAAATTAGGATTCGCATCATATAACTCTTTCATTTCATCAAAACCAAGAACTTCAACTTTCATTTCAATCAACAAAAAAATTCTTCTACTCAATGAATCAACAACTCTATTAGTAACTCCACTCTTATGCTTGATCACAAATGTAAAACTCTACAATTATGCAACCCACTTCATATGTCTTTGATTCAATTTATGTTGACTTCCCAAGTATTATAAAGCTTTATGATTAGTATACAACACAAACTCCTTAGGAATCAAATAATGTCTCTACTTCTTCAATGCTTGAACAATGGCATAAAATTCTTGATCATACACATAATACTTCTTTTTAGCATCATTCAACTTTTTACTAAAGAAAGCAATAGGCTTACCTTCTTGACTTAATACAACTCCTATTGCATTACCACTTGCATTACATTCAACTTGAAATACTTTGTTGAAATTAGGTAAAGCCAATACAAGTAATTCAATAACTTTTTGTTTCAATGTCTCAAAACTCTTATCAGCTCCATGTGTCCACTTGAATTCCTTTTTATCTCCCTTCATTGTCTCAGTCATAGCATTACAAACAACACTAAAATTCTTTATAAACTTTTTGTAAAAACCAGCCAAACCATGAAATGACCTTACCTCACTCACATTCTCAGGTGTAGGCCATCCCAAAATCTCTTTAACCTTCTTAGGATCCATCTTCAATCCATTAGCTGAAATCACAAATCCCAAATACACAATCTCCTCTTGCATAAAAGAGCACTTTTTTAGATTAATCAACAACTTTTCCTCTTTCAACCTCTGCAATACTTGTCTAATATGCTCAAGATGTTCTTCCTTAGTCTTACTAAATATCAAAATATCATCCAAACAAATAGTCACAAACTTACCCAAAAATATTTTTAGAACTTCATTCATCAACCTCATGAAAGTACTAGGTGCATTAGTCAAACCAAAAGGCATAACTAACCATTCATACAAACCATCTTTTGTCTTGAAAGTAGTCTTCCATTCATCACCTTCTCTGATTCTAATATGATGATAGCCTCTCTTCAAATCAATCTTGGTAAAATTCTTTGCTCCACTCAAACAATCCATTATGTCATCCATCATCAGCATAGGAAACCTATATTTCATTGTTATCTTGTTAATGGCTCTAGAATTAGTACACATTCTCCATTCTCCATTATTTTTAGGTGCTAATATAGTAGGTACAGCACATGGACTCAAGATTTCTCTAATCAAACCTTTCTACAACAACTCATGCACTTGTCTATTAAGTTCTTCATTCTCTATAGGTGTCAATCTATATGATGCTTTGTTTGGAAAACTAGCTCCAAAAATTAGATCCATACAATGACTTATACTTCTTACTAGAGGTAAACCATCAGGAATATCATCAAAAAATATTTTTTTATACTCATTCAACAATTCAGAAACTTCTTTTGGTACTTGGCTTCCATTAGTTTCTGTTGTCACTTAATCACCACTGACTGGTACTTGGCTAACACTAGCTGGAACACAACTTGATCCTCTAGGAATTATAGTAAAATAAACTTGGTTCCTTTTCATTTCCTTTTCAAATTGTTTCCCATTAACCATACAAACTTTTATTGTAGTACAACTGACCTCATCTAGACTTTCAATCAAAGGCAGCAATATTTGTTTCTTCCCATTTACCCAAAGAGTATATTGACTCAATCTTCCATCATGTATACCAATATCTTATGCTCATCTTTGATCCATGAAACATGATAAGGTTTGGGATGTTTCAACCTTTGTAACTGCAATTTTGTATCCAGCTCTTCTAATGTCAAATTTGTAGAACTTCCACTATCAATGATCACTTTGCAGCATTTTCCAACCATCTTAGATCTTGTCTTGAAAAGACTTCTCCTTAAAATAGGTTCCTTATCACTTCCCTTATTACATAAGGTTCTTCTCACCATCAAATTTTCTCCAATCTTAGGTCCACTTGGTGAACCCTCATCATCTTTTTGAATCACAATATTTCTGTTACCTTGCCTACTTTCAAAGGATCTACATCCCTCTTTACCACATCTAAAACAATTACCATGAAATTCACCTCTAGAATAGGAATTACCTCTTCCTCAATAATAATAAGTGCCTCCTTAGTAAGAATTGCCACTTTTCCATTTAGTCTTTCCTTTTTCATCATTCTTCCATTCAGATTTGCCTTTACCTATATAGAACTGTCAGATCTGCTACTTTCTCCATAAGATCTACCTCTGCCTCTTTGAAATCTACCACCTCTACCTCTTTGTCTTTGTTCATGCTTCTTTGTCAAGATCTCCTTAGCTTTCAAGGCATATTGATATGCTTCTTCCACACTTTCCAACTTCACAAAATTTATTTCATCTTCTATTCTAGATCTCAATCCATTAATGTACCTCGTAATTTTCTCAACATCATCATCCACATGTCAAGATCTAATGTCTAATCTATAGAATTCCTCGATATATTCTTTCACAATCATGTCCTTTTGTTTCAAATTTTGCATCTTTCTCAATAGGCTAACTTGGTAATTAGCAAGAAGGAATTTGTTCTTTACCTTGTTCACCATCTTTGGCCAAGTTTTGATCTTCTCCTTTCCTCTCCTTTGTCTATTAGTTTGCAAATGTTCCCACCATAGTGATGCATGACCTTTCATCCCAGTGACTACAATCTTTACCTTTCTGTTATCAGGAGTGTTTTAGATCCAATTCAACATATCATTGGGATCCAACTTCTATGACAAGATTTGAATTTTCCCTAGACAAAACTTGCAACAATCTTTCCTCATCTTGATCTTCTTAGGGTTCTAGATTATGGTTTGGTGTTGTTGCTTCATCATCACTTACATCAACAAGATGCACTCCTCTTCTCTGGGCTGTCTCCACAGCATCTAATCTGGTTGCAATTTATCTCAACTGATCTAATATAGTATCATCAACATTTATTCTACCACAAACCATCTTTACAAATTAGGTTCTTGTAAGATCGTAACCCTCTGCAAGTTATAGGTCAAATCCATAGATTTTCCACCATACAAAAAAATCTAAATTAGGGTTTTACATGATCCAATCTTCACAAGGATGAACCTCAAGCTCTAATACCAACTGACATAGGCAAAGGGGGGTTAATAACTAGGGCCAAAGGCTCACCCATCTATCCAAACCACCCTACAAGAGTTAACACAACAGAAGCCAACACAAAGAACAACAACCAAAGGAGGAAGAAGAGAAAAACACTTTTATTGATTCATCAAAATATCTTCATACTTGCCTAGCTATAAGGCCTTATGGGTTACGGCCAGATACAGAATACAACTTCTAGATCCATGATCCAATTTTAAATTCCCATTTGTAGACACATATCTTATCTTTCTTCTTTCTCTTCTCTAAAATCTACCTAACTCTAACCCTAAATGCTCTACTTATACTTGCCAAAATGGCTTATAGATCATTCTAGAACATAGAGAAGCCACAAGTTAGCTTTCAAAAAATATAACTACCTATGCCAAAATTAAATGTGAGCAGAGTCGGTCCAAGCTAGAACCAAATATAGACAACTCGGCAAACATAGGGTAACTTGGTAGCGATTGGAACTCAATAGCAACTAGAACTCGGTATCCACTGGGTATCCACTGGCACTTAGTAGCAACTAAAACTCAGTATCCACTGGAACTCGATAGCAACTAAAACTTAGTAGCAACTAGAACTTGGTAGCAACTGAAACTTGGTATCCACTGAAACTTAGTAGCAACTAAAACTTGGTAGCAACTGGAACTTAGTAGCAACTGGAACTTGGTAGCAATTGGCACTCATCAACAACTGGAACTCAGCAGTAACTGGAACTCAATAGCAACTAGAACTCAGTAACAACTAGCACTCAGTAGCAACTATAACTCGGTAGACACTAGAACTCAGTAGCAACTAGTAGAAAGATCAAAAGTGCAGGATTACAAGGAAACCCTAGATGCTCCTGCATCATATTGGGTAGGTAGTATGAATGACAAAAAGAGCACTAGTGGTGGACCATTTTTTCTTGGAGGAGGAAAGGTTTCTTGGTTAAGTAAGAAGCAAGATTGTATTTAGTAGAGTACTACTGAGGCAGAGTATGTTGCAACAGAAAATAACTGTAATCAAGTTATGTGGATAAAGCAAATGCTAAAAGATTTCAGAATTGAGTTTGAAGAACCTATTATCATTTACTATGATAACATAAGTACAATGAGTATGTCTAAGAATCTTGTATTGAATTCTAAGACTAAGCATATATATTAAGTAGCATGTGCCAAGAGAGAAAGAAATAGAAAAGGATATCAAATTGGAGTATGTGAGTACTAAAGATCAAATTACAAATATCTTTATGAAGCCTTTGCCTAAAGATACATTTGAGTACTTGAGAGGTGTGCTTGAGGTTATGCCCCTACCTACTTTAAGTAGATGATGTAGAGAGTGCATCAGTCTAGTGGTATAGACCACTATTGTTAGCTTGGATTGAGTGTTGATGCTTCCCATATGGGGGAGTATCTATGATGATCTGAGTCACTGAGGACTCTTGGTATTTGGTATTGAATAGTTTCTTTGGACACTCAGGCTAGTTGAAGACTTGGAGCAACATATTAGCAATTGGTATATTAATTGGTATGTGGCAACATTGAGATTGAGGTCCTTGACATTGATGTCAATGGGGGAGAATATGCATGAAAAAATACATCTAAGGTATGGGGGAGAGTATCTCCTAAGGCATGGAGGAGAGATATCTCTTTAGAGAGACTTAGAAAGATTCATGAAAGGAAGTAGTAATATGCATTTGACGTATTGTGAATTGTTTAGTGTGAAGTAAATAGTTGATGTCTAGGAAGAAAGAGTATGCACCTATTGTACACCTATTGTTTTGAGATTCTTTTTAGCAGATGGACAACTAATGTTGGTCAATAGTAGCAATAGAACACTATTTTTTATTCTTAGAACTTAGATGGTTTTTTCATCTATGTTGCCATCAATACCAAAGGAGGAGATTGGTAGCATGAATGTTGATGATACTAAATTGGGGGAGTATTCTAAGCATTGGAGAGTATTGAAATGTCAACATAACATGATTTCTATAAAAATTGGCTGAATAAAAGACAAAAATCTTGATAATACAGATAGTGGTTTGATTTTTTGGTGTTGCAAATTTATGGACATTTTCAAGTGTGCAGAGTTTGAGTCAAGGACATATGGAAGTTGTACCTAATTTACATGTTGCTCTATTATTTTGAATAATGCTTAATGATAGGAATCCTTTAAAACTCCTCTCTTGAAAAATTGATCTAGGATCAACTCCAAGGTTCTAGGAAATCTTGCGACCTACTAGAATCTACTCAATTGAAGATAAATGTATTTTTTCACATGGAGGTCTTTGGTGGTTCAAACCAAATTGGTTGAGATGATAAATCTACTTGTTGTTTCAAAATTAACCACAAAAAAGAGATATGTTTTTGGTATTTTTTTCTTTTAAATGAATGCAATCTAACAATGCCACTATATGAATTCCTAATTTAACCAAGTGTTAGTAAAGAAAATTATGAAGATAAGGTAGTGAGAGATGAATGCAAATAGCATGAGAGGTAAATTCTTAATGGACATAAACCATGGTAACAACGCCAAATGGAGGAGAATGTGGTAAGAACCCTAGCCCTTTCTCTTTGTTTTGGTTGAGAAGTGGCAACCTGTAGGGTCCAGGAACTAGCCATAGAATTTGAGGGACCCTGTAGGCCCCCCTCAAATTCTATAAGAAATTGGTTTGGTTCTCACTTTTGACACATTTTTGAGTTAAATCATTGAAAATATTAGGTAGGAAACCAATGAAAAAAGGAGCAGTGCTTCCCTGAATCCACCGATGCAATCATCAATGGGAATTTACTATAATCAAAAGATATTTCACTTCTTATCGAATCTCAAGGCCATGAAAAGTGCACTCATGTGAGACAAGAAGCTATGTAGGAATAGTGGGGTTATATCTTCTCCAACTCAATACATCATAAAAATTCATCAACACGCAAAAAACACTAGAACTAAAATATTGCACAATCAAATCAACATAATAAAACTATTGGCTCCATTATTATTATGAACAAGAATTCACAAAAATAATACACTTTGGCAAGAATAACTACACTTAGAATGAGAGCACCAATAGCATATATTATTGCATCAAAATAATGGATTGGAATACATGTTACATTCCTAAATTTATAAGAATCATCTCCTCAATTTGTGTTGAGAGTGAGAGATCTCTTCATGCAAATATATGCTTAAAAATAATAAAACAAGTCTAATTATGTACAAACTAACTCTCTAAATGGTGCTAAGTAGGACTCTACCCTTGTTTATATTGATCAATGGGTGCATGAGTCTTTACATGTCTTAAAACAAAGAAAGAAGCAAGAGATAAGAAGAAGGAAGTTGTAAGAGGATCTAGGAGTTAGTATAAGCTCTAAAAATCGAAGCTTGGGCTTCTTTGAATGTTTTAGGAGTTAAACTATCATCAGAATGCATTTCTAGTACATGGAAAGCTCTAAATTGGAACTAGTACTTAACTATCAGTGCACCTTTGACTTCTTCAAAAAATTTGGTGCACCTTTAGAGTAGTGCACCTATGGGGCAAGGTCAAAAATTCCAAAATTTTCCCAAGTGTCAAAACTAAATTTGTAGCTTTTGAGTTTTCTTCCCCCTTATACCAAAGTGATATCTAGATGTTTACACTTGAATTTCTCTATAATCTCTATCACTTGGGAAGCTTTTGGAAAATATAAAGCCTTATATTTATGCCTGACTTTTTGCCAATAATTACTGATATCCATTCTAGTTTCCACAAAATTGTCAACTCTACTATCAAGTTTCAACAATACCTCTTCAATCTTGAATGCTTGCCTAATATCTTCATCAGACGAAGCATCCTTGAAAGATCTTCTAAATTGGTCAACCACTTCATGCACTAACTTGAGCTTCATCTTTGACATATCTTCAAAAATATTTAGGGAAATAGCATCATAATACCTATTTGCATCCAAAATTTTCTCTTGAGACTAGCCTTTTAAATTCTGAATATCTTCATGAAGTTCTTCCATGACCTTATTTCTGGCAGCTATCTTTCCAATCTAATCCTCAATTTTATCAATCTCCTCTATTGTATACACTTCTATGAGTATATGATACCTTTAACTTTTTATTTTTTGGATTGCTTGAAGGTCTTTTCCCTAGGTATGTACCTCATCCATAAGCCCAAAATCTTAGTCTACTATAGATACTAGTTTCTCTGCACTAGAGTGAACATTATGCAACAAGATCAAATTAGCATGAATTATCTCTACACCTTTTTGTTCAAAATTATCATGCCATTGTTGACATGCTCCCAAAAATGAATCAACTTGGACACTCCCCTTATCTCTCCTTTCTAGTGTTGTAGTGAGAGTAACCTTTGGGTGATCTTAATCCAATGGACTTGCAATTCCATGCAGAGATCTAGATTTGGTGTCCCTATATTTGTATCTATCCTTCTTCTAATACTTCATTGGCTACCCTTTTTTCTAACTCTTCTTTAGTAACAGGATAGAGAGGAGTGGTTGAGCCTTTGTCCAAAAATGACAAATCCTAAAATGATGGTGGTGAGGTACCTAGAGATCCTTGTGGTAGAGGTGGTATTTGGTTCCAATCCTCTCCCAAAGGTTGGTTCATGGGCAGGGATAACTTTAAGAAACTCCCCTTTAGAAAAAAAAGTTATAAAATTTTGGTGAATCAAACATTAGTTTAGGGGAAAAAATAATTTTATTTTGGTAAATTTTTATTTTTAAGTATGAATTTTTTTTAATTTATTGGCGATTATTTTTCAATCATATGGAAATTATATAAAATCCTGGTGAATCTTTCATTATTGATGAAAATCATGGAAAAAGTACACATACCTAGAAATAATATTTTCATTATTATTATATGGAGCCTAATTAATTATCAAACTTTAAGGTTAAATTTAGCTTGCTTTTATCATTATAGTTTCACTCCAAATTATTGAATGGTGGTTTGGGGGAAGCACCTCTATTATTTTTAACTATTGGACAATCCTAAATAAATGGCCTAAATCCTATTTCAAGCCAAACTTTTAAAAGGATACCAAGTTTTAAAGAAAGTTTCCAAAATAAAGACATGTCCCCAATCAAATCTATTTCATAGTAAAGTGAGAAAGGATAAAAAGTTCCATGAAAATTCTTTGGAATAGAGACACATGTCAAATCTACATACTTAAAATGTAGTGGAACTTAAATTTTTACCAAATATTGGTGAATATGACCATCAAATAAGACAATCCTTGAAAATTGTAGGTGAAAATATTTAGTTTACTATGTAGAAAAATTAGATTCCATTGGTGAAATCATCACTAAAATATAAATACTTTTGTATTATTATTAGTGATTAGCTTAAGCATTGGACCCAATTTTAGTAAACTGTTGGCAACATGGACACCCCAAAAGTGCAAAAAAAAGCCAAATTTGGGGTCCCTAATGAGTGAGATTAGCCAATTGGTGAATATTAGCCACTAAATTTATCCTTGTTCGTGGGTGTATCTCATATTTTATCACCCACCATTTCAATTCCTACTGGCATAAAGTTGAAATCATATATGTTGAAAATATATGTTCCCTACCCCTCTTACTCATCCATCCACTATTGTTTCTCATCCTCTAAAGTTGTAACCTTAATAGGTTACTTGGGAATAGATGCTAGTGTAATGGTGGAGTTTCTCCTTTTGTCTTCCTAGGTAGCCCTTGCCAAGTGTGTCCTTTGATTCAATGGGAGATTCTCTTCTTCATCTTCTTCATCTTCTTCATCCACCTTAGGGATGGTTTCCAGGACTAGAGGAATAGTATAAACTTTCTTTGTAACTTCTTCCTTCTCGTCCTTCTAATTGTAGGTCTAACCCTAGCTTTCTTAGTAGCTGAGGGAGAGGCTTCTTCCTCTTGTATAGGTGGTGACACCTCCTATGCTTCCTACTATAGCTCTTGTTCTTGTTCTTGTTCCTGTTCTATTAGAGGCACTTATGGAATATCATGAGCTTTAGCTGCTTCTTCATTTTGAGGCTCTTGGTTCTCAAGTGCTTGAGTTGCCTCTTGGGCTTGAGTTTCTTCAGCTTTGGGCTTAGCTTGCTTAAATCTTTGTTCATTTTATTCTTTTGTTTGTCCACTCTAAAGTAACCAACATCCCTATCATATTTATATACCATATTTTTCCTAATTGGATATTGGGTAGGGAATGTTGACACTAAAACTTTTGCACCTTTACCCTTTACTAGGCATGCTATAGCTTTGAAGTTGATAGTCTAAGGAACTATATCTAGCTTAAAGGACTTCTTGATCTAATCCCTTATCAGTTGGATTATATGTATTGCCCTATGATTGATATCTGCATTCTCTTCCTTGTCAATCTCTACATTCATGATATGCCTACAAATATCTTTTTATGATTACACAAGGGATCCAAGACATCTTGAGTGTCTTGTTGGACAACTTTTAGTGGGATCTTTATCTTCAAGGTGCTTCATGCCAGATATAGATTCATCCTAAAATAATCCTTAATTTGGATATCATAGTCATCTATCATGTTCATCTAATGGTCTTCTACTAAATCTTCATGAACAATTTGCTTTCCTTCCAAATGTTGAACTCTAACAATATTATCAAAATACATATGAGGGCATTTGTAATCTTCCAAGGGATATTGATCCCATTCTACATCAAAGATCATGATATCCTACTTCTACTTTAATTCAAATGGACCTATAGTAATGAGCCATACCCATGTCTTCTTACGTTGTTTCCTCACTCTGTCATATGCAAATGTGAGTTGTCTTGCAATCTCCAATAAGATGAGCCTATCTGATGGATAACTTGTGAGTTTCTTCAAATTCACCATTGTACTAGCTACCCTTAGATAACTGAATATCTTGAACTAGATGTAGTAGGCACCAATTTCTACAATCCTTGTTGCTACCTCTACTGACATCCTCCTAGCATAATCATCCTCTATGAATTGGATGATTACAAAAATGAAGGCATCATTCACTATCTTGTATTCCTTGCTCTGGTCTAATAGCTTCTTCTTCACCAGTTGGTGATATGCCACATAAGGCCATGCACTAGCATCTTGCATGCTTCCCATCTTGAACAGTCCTAGATAATCAGTTCTCCTTGTCACCAATAAATACACCAAGTATGATGTCATGTAAAACTTGGGGTTGGTTTTTACTCCTAGTAGCTGCTCATCTAAGTTTTCACTTAGTATTGTGGCCCAATCAATTGGCATTTTAGCTATTCTAATAATCTCTATGAAATGTATCATCCAAATGTTGAGATGCCTACTCAAAAGTAGAATGGAGTATCTGATATCATCCTTCATATATACTCTAGTCATATCTACCTATTTTGGTTTTAAAATGCGCACCCCATTTTGATTCACAAAATTGGGGTCCCTTGCTTTTAAAATTCCCTATGAGGCATCTAGTCCAAAGCCTTGATCATTTTTGACTATCTTGGGTCTTGGTCAAACCTTGACCTTTTATCGAAAAGGGTCGAGCAATTAGACAGGAGAAAAAATGTCAATTTTAAGACTTTCATGTGCTTTTAAAGTGTGCATTGGTGAACACACACACACCTTAACAAGGTGCACATGTGCACAAAGTATGGAAGTGTGCACTTCACCCTATTCTAGGGATGTGCACATGCACATGTGCACACCTTCAAAGGTGCGTACATACGAAGGTGTACACTTAGGACCCCTATCACCTCTCTCATTTGCACAATGTGAAGACACGCATGTGTATGGTTGCACACATGTGCAATGTGTACTAGTGTGCAATTGCACACTTTTCCAATTTTCTAAGGTAAATTTATGCACTAGTGCTTCTTCCTAGGTGCTCTATTTTGTAGTCTAGGCTTTTTGGGGGAGAAATTGACTATTTTGATTATTTTCAAGTGTTTTGGGCTAGGTTTTTTAGCATTTATGGTTTTTTTAAGGTTTGATTTTCAACTTTTTGGACTAATGTTTTCTTCTTTGTGTAGATAAAAGGCATCCTTAACTTGTCGGAGTCATAAATTTTGACCTAGAGCTTGGAATTCAAAACCATTTACATGTTGGAAAGAAGAACTAAAAATATAATTTTAGTCCCTAAAACAAGTAGCCTTTAGTTGCCCAATTTTAGGGACTGATGAAAGTATCAACTGAAAATTTTGAGCAGAAGACCTTTGAAAAAGCCAGTTAAAAGGACCTAGAAAAACTTGTAGAAAAGTATGAAAAAGCTTCAAACATTTGATCATTTTGGATAATCTAGATCACTTGGTTTTTGATTGGGAAGGATCAAGTAGTAGGAGAGAAGAAAGAATCAAGCAATTTAAACTAAAGATCAAAGATAGAGAGGTTGGACACATAAACTAGATCAGGTTCCTTATCTTATGCAACTCTTAATGACATGATTCAACATAGGTGCCTTGGGATTTTAGATTAAAGAAGTAGATGGAGTTCAAATCCATGAAAGTGTTTGACTATAAAGAGGGTATAAATCATCAAAAGGATCAGAGTATGTATACAAAAGTGATCTAAAACCCCATTTAAGAAAAAACTCAAAAACTATTTTCAAAATAGAGAACTTCGATTTTTTGATGAATTGTGCACCTTGCACAAATTCTCTGAAGGTGTGTGCTTCTTCAAAGATGCATCGATAGTTAACTACCAGTTCTAAATTTAGAGCTTTTCATGCATCAAAAATGCATTCTAATGACAGTTTAACTCCTACTAACATCCAAAGAAGGTGGAGCTTCTATCTTTTGCATCTTTGAAGACTCCTACATCATCTAATCAATTTTTTCTTCTTATTTTCTCATGATTTCTTTTTTTAAGACATGTAAAGGCTTATGCACCCATTAATGATATAAGCAAGAGTAGAATCCTACTTAGCACCAGTTAGAGAGTTAGTTTGTACATAAATAGATTTGTTTTACTAGTTTAGAAGCATATGTTTGCATAAAGAGATCTCTCACTCTCAACACAAATTTAAGAGATGATTTCTTATAAATTTAGGGATGTAATATGTATTCCAGGCCATTATTTTGATGCAATAATATATACTATTGGTGTTGTCATTTAGAGTGTAGTAATTCTTGTCTAATTGTGTTATATTTTGTGAATGTATGTTCATTGAATGTAATGGATCCAATTATTTTATTGTGTTGATTTGATTTTGTGATCTTTTAATTATGGTGTTTGCCATGTGTTTATGAATTTTGCTGATGTACATAGTTGGAGAAGAGATCACCATATTGTTCCTGCATAGCTTTTTGTCTCACATAAGCAAACTTTTTGTGGCCTTATAATCTGATAAAAAGTGAAACATCTTATGATTACTAAATTCCCATCAAGAATTGCATCAGTATTATTGAGGAAGTATTGCTCCTATTTTCATTAATTACCTATTGATCTTTTTTAAAGGCTTAACTTGTAGACGTGTTGTTTCCATGATTTATGTCCAATAGGAATTTACTTTTCAAGTCATTTTCTTAAACTTCTTGTTACCTAATCTTCATTATTTGATTTTCTAATCCTTGGTTAAATTAGGAATTCATATATTTTCATTATTAGATTGCATTAATTTAAAAATAGAAAATACCAAAAAATATATCTCTTTTGTGGTTAATTTTGAAATAGCAAACAAATTAGACATCTTATTCAAAATTGGTTTGAACTAGCAAAGGCCTCCCTATGAACATATACATTTATCTTCTACTAAATGAATTCTAGTAGGTCTCAAGATCACCTAGAACCTTGGAGTTGATCCCAAATCAACTTTTCAAGAGAGGAGTTTGAAAGGATTCATGCCATTAAGCATCGTGCAAATCAACAGCTCAACTTACCTTGCCTACTCTTTGTCCCACCAGAATTCTATCAATCAAGAATGATGATTGTACGATTTATGTTGCCTTCTTCTCATTCTCCCTATACCATCTTTCTACTTGATGATAAGTTATCCTCACATATTGATCTTCTCTCAAGAGATGAAAAACTTTCTTGATGTTCCTTGGTCTTAGGTCTAAGATGATCTTCCCTGTGATAATCTTGACAACTCTTTCTTCGAACACATAGTTTTTTGCTAATGTCATTACAAGCTCTAAATATTATAATGATGTTGGATGTGATGCTGCATTAACCAACCTTGATCTGATAAGTGTTGAGACCATTGGGGGCCTCTTGTTAGGTTTATTGCAAAGTGCCAAGAATTTGTTCTAGTCTATGTGTCCCAACCCAATATCTCTAATCTCTAAATGGTCATCTTGAAAGCATGATTTCTTCAATACACCTAGAAATTTGAAAACAACTAGTTTTGGAGCCATCTTCTCTTCAAATGAGGATGATGGGAAAGTCATTTTATCTACATAAAACATAAAAATATTAGTCTAGAAAGTTTAAAGTCAAACCCTAAACAAACCCTAATTACCAAAAAAAAACCCAAAACACCAAAACCTAACAAAACCACTTAAAACCTCCTTTTTTTACTCTAATATGTAATTTAGCACACCTTCATAGGTGCACTAGGTGTGTTAAATAACCCTTAAAGGGTTCTTTAGTGCATAATTACACACCTACCTTGTGGAGTGCACACAAGCACATCTGCACTACTATGCACATGCATTTTACATCTACAAAGAGGGGGGCTAAGTGGACTTACAAGGCTAAGGGTGCACACATATGCACCTTTATGGGGTGTGAATTTGTGCACCCTTTGTGTTTAGTGTTAAGGGTTAAAAAATGGTGTGCACATGCACACCTTGACAAGGTGCACATGTGCACACCATTACCTTAGGCTTTTACATTGGTGTGGGAAAGGTGCACATGTATGTACCTTGGGAAGTTGTGCACATGTGCACCTTCCATTTTTCATTAGGTGATTTTTTAAAGTTTTAATGTGAACAAAGGTGCACATGTGCACACCTTTGTGTTGTTAACTTCTTTTTTTGTGTTTGCAAATGGGTGGAGTTTGTGGACCTCTAGGGGTGTGGTGGTGCACTCACAAAAGCTAAGAGGAGAAAAATGAGGGAAGGGGAGAGGATCTTGGGATTTTATAGGCCTAGGATGGTGTGCACCCTTTGGAGGTGTGAACCTACACATGTGTGGAGGTGTGCATCTTGAAAGGGAGACAAGTGCACATTTATGCATTTAGCACACCTGTGCACCCTAGAAGGGTGTGCATGTGCACTAGGTGTGCAATTGCACCCTTTCACACTAAAAACTCCCTTTTCCTCCAAAATTCTTAATTTCTAAGATCTATTTTTTTCAATTAAAGGGCTAAGGTTTGACCCAGACTCTAGGTGGAGTCCCAAAAAATGACTCAAACCCTAGACTAGGGGTCTAGGAAAGAAAAAAAAACTTACTAAGGGGTCCCCATTTCTAGGAGAAATGGGGCATGCATTGTGAAACCACAAAATTATAGAGAGCAGTGCACAGATAGAGTATTGGGAAAGAAATTCTTGATGTTTGTTTTCAATCTTACATTTAAGATGCAATAAGAAGATACATAGTCAAACAATGACAAAGGATAGTTATCTGATTATGTTAGTGAGTGCACAAGCCCTAGTATCACATGTGTGAAGTTTTGTATAGACTGTGAGCTAACAGTACTAGTGTAATTGTAATTAATTAATTATATTACTATAATTAATTGGGAAAGCCTCATGGATGATTCAAGATGAAGATATGGTATAAAGGAAAGATCTTTTCCTTGATTGTAAAGTGTTGTGAATCATTGTATGAAGTGTGAAGTGCAAAAAGAAGTAGAGTGCTTAATGAGTGTGTGTAAGCAATCCAAGGGATTATTGGATGTAAGGCTTTTGATCTAGTTACAAGATTAGAAGGAGTAGAAGCCTAGTTGGTAGGATAGGGAAAGAGAAAGGAATAGTACATTATAATTCTATTATTCTACAAGGAATAATATAGAAATCATTTGGAAAAAGGTTTCATTGGTCTTTCCCTTGAAGTTTTTTGGGTAGTGGATCTAGCCATCTTTCACAACTCCTAATAGGGTTGGAATATCCTAATAGGGATTCAAAGTCTCATAACAGGGACTCATATGTACTAAATGTATTTATAGAATCTTAATAGGGTCCATCCTCTAAAAAGGAATATTTATATTAGTACACCATCTTGTGGGTACCATCCCCATCCCCATCAGGGTTTTCCCTTTGATCAAGAATTTCCTTAGTTAACATATTGAGTGCTATTGTGTATGAGTATCTTGTTGTGGTTTTAGTTTATATTACTCATACGGTTAATTTTATATAAGGTTGATAATTGTGATAATATTTGGATAACTGATTCACACCCCCCCCCCCAGTTATATCAATGGACTATATATTCTAAGAAGATTGTTCCTGGTCTCCAAGACCTCCTAGGTGTAGCTTCATTAGAACTTTTCGTGCAAGGAAGTTTTCCTTGTAAAGCTTGGGTATCTCTCTTTTGGACATCTTGATCTTTTATTTCAAGTGCCTTCAAACTAGTCCTCTCAAGCACTATGACTCTAATACCAATTGTTGGAATTCTTTAGAATAACTAAGAGAGGGGTTAATCAATTATCCAAGGTCCAGATGTACAAATAAAATTTTTCAATGCTTATTTGACCCATATCCATAAAAACTTAATATGCATGCATCCATTAAATCATATAATACTTAAACTTTGTATGTTACTATCCTAGGTCAAAACAACTTGGTAGAAATATAAACACGAAACAACATAAGAACATTCACACAATTTGACACAACAATTTTATGTGGAAACCTAGTTTGGGAAAAACCACTAGTAACATGCTATTAATTCTCACTCTTCTAAAGTGATGCCCTGTGAAAGGCCAAGCTTGTTAAAGGTTACAATACACACTATTAAATGTGACCCAATTAAAGGATTTTAATCACCCTATTAGGAGTGAGCCTTGTTAGAGGGCTTTAGACCATTCCATTAGAATGTCACCTGGTTAAAGGATTTGCAAATGACTATTAGGTCAACCTTAATCCAATGGATTTATATTAGTCTAACATAATTATTAGAAAGTAATAGTAAGGCTTGATCTAATAGCAAATTATAACTCACTTACAGATTACAAATCTTTTTTTTAGCCCTCCATTCTACTTGGAATTCATACTCTTCAACTTTGATATCTTTTTCACCCTTAAAGCATTCATACTCTTAAGTCTTCTTGCTTTGCAGGTCAACTGTAGTCACCTTTGTTTGGCCACTAAATGAAGCAATACCATAGACTCCTTATCTTCCTTAGGTTCTTGCATATGACAACCTTCTCTTCTAACCAACTATCTCTATAAATAGTGAATTTAGATCTTTTTATGCTTAACCATATTCATCCATTTTAGGGTTAGGTAGGATTAGGTAGGATACAATGAATCTACCCACTTCTAGAAACCTCTTCTACAATATTTCTTTTATTCACCTCAAAATGGTTTACCTTGAATTATATGCCACCATCTCATCATAGTTATCTGTCACACACTTCACATAATTCAACAAATCAAAATAGTCAACTCAGATTTGTCAAATTTTTGATTTAACATTGTTTATTGTCACTCAACATCTATATTATTCTGTCACTCAACCAACACTAGTTCACTCAGCAAACACTTAAGTTTACTGATGCTTGATAGCAACTACACTTTACTCAACACATACTAACAATTAGTCGACTTGTACTATTTTTTATCTTTTCTCAACACCTCTTGGTTTTCACTTGTCTTGCATTGATTTCTATCTGGTTTGCACTGACTACTCAACAAGGCTTAGTAGACACTTTTCTTACTTGATCTTTTTTGAGTCTTAACTTGAGTAATCTTTCCTTTTATACTTTAAGGAGATAAACAATACACTATAGTATCAATGTCTTACTTGGTCATAGGGCTTCTTTTACATACCAAATAACTCAACCTTTCTCTAGGTGCTATTTGTATCTCCTATTTTCAAATCCTCTCATCAATTAACTAAATGATTGCTTTCAAACCAAAAAGAAAATGTCTCACCAGTAGGTAGTAGGTTTGACATCATTGAAAAAATAATTATTGCTCCATTATAGGTTCTTCTCTTCAAAATAATCTTATATCAATAATTTTCTACCCTTCTAGTTCACATCTTTCATATTTGTTTTATAACTATCTTTGCCTTGATTCTAAAACTTTCACATCAAGTAAACATATTTTTCTTCCTTTGATAAGGAAAATAGGGGTTAGTAATAGGTCTCCTCACCCATTAAAAAATGTCAGAAGGACAATATAGTTGTAGGAGGGGCAGAGGTTTTTATTATCACACAATAATAGTGATAATGAGAAAGTTGAAATAATACATATAACCAAGAGTTAGGGACCTTATTTACCACACTATAGAGAATTGAACCTTGAGGTTAGTGATTGCCTTCAATTCATCCATTATTAGCATCACCATCTTTGATAAAGGAGTGGTATCCACTGTATCCATATTTAATAAAACTTTAGTTGAACCCTATAGGCCACAATCTAACAAAACTAAATCTAAAATTGTATCTGAGTTGGATTCAGATTTGGAAGATTGTTTGGTTATAGTGGCAGTTGATTGGTTCCACAATACATCTTTTTAATACTTGATTAGATATACATTTTTTTATGAGATATTTAGGTGGATACAATGGGTTATTAATGGTCAAGGTAGATACAGTGGGTTACTACAATTGAAGGGCATAGTACATTTTGGTATGAGATATTTAAAGAATGATGAGTTGATGTTGCAGGGAATTGTGGGTTTTGACTAGGTAGGAGATGCAGGTGATAGGAAGAGGATTTTAGGATATTGCTTTAGTTTCATTTTTGAATTCATATCTTAGATAGAAAGGAAACAATCTTTAGTGTGATGGAGTTTAGTAGAGGTGGAGTACATGACAGCAATGCTAGTAGTTATGAAGCCATCTGGCTTTGCAAGTTGATTATAGAGCTCATAGTTATTTATTGTGCTCATAGTGTTAGATTAGAACACCTCCAACATGGTTCATATGTGGAACCTAGGTACACTTTAGTAGTGCCTACAGTAAACAAGAACATGAGTTCTATTCTTGGAAGTTTGTATTCATGGCTATCTAGATTCAGGAGTTTCTTTTGTGTAATTTTTTTTTCAATTTTAGGATAAAAACTCTTTATGTAGTAGATTTATTTTGTCCATTTTGAGTCTTGATAATGCCTATTTAAGGGTGCACTTAGGATAAAATTAGATTAGGTGTTGATGAAGCCAATTTTGAGAATTGGCTTGGCAAAGTAAGAAACATGTTGATAACTTTGAAGATGTCATGTATGCCTAGTACATTAGTCCCATTTTAAAAACTTGTTCTTAATGTTGGCCTTTCTAAGATATTTTTTATAGAAAAACATGATAATTTATAAAGTTTCAAGTTGAAAGTTGACTTATTGCATATATCAGGTATATGTTTTTGACAATATATGAACTATGCAAATTGCTTCCGACTAAAAAAATTATTTTTTATTATTGCATTTTACAAGATTTCTTTTATTTTTTAGTGCCCCAAAGATGTTGATGCTAATATCTGGATTCTATTACAGCTCCTTGTATGACTTGTTATGTATTTTATTTTTTCTTTTATGTAAACTATATTCTATTGACTAGAATGTTATCTAATTTTAGATTGTCCATCTTGTAGGCCACTCTTGTAGATTTATTTTTGGCTGACGTTAACAACGTGTCTAACAATGATATGATGCATAGTGTAAGTCGAGCTCAACTTTTATAAGTTTTTCTTTGGATAAACTAGTAAATACTAAATATCTACTTATTTTCTGGACATTAACATGAGGTAATGATTGATTTTCATTTTTTCCATGTAAGCTTGAAATAATAGTAGTGCTTGATATGAAGTTTCAAATTTTCTTAGTTAAGTTGTGTATTGGCAGGACCATGAGAATGATGATGCAAGGAAGGAGGAAGAAGATGTTGATGATGAGATGGAAGACATTAAAACATACTCTATGTACACTTCCCCACAGAAAAATACTAGGCATGATGGACATTCCATTGGAGGTTATGGTCCAAGTGCAGGGACTACTAGAGGTTATGGTCCAAATGTTTCACATTCTAGCCCAAGTAGAGGTTATGGTCCAAGTATTAGTCATTCTAGCACTGGTAGAGTTTATGGTTTGAGGATTGGTCACTTAGCCCCAACTAGAGGATATGGTCCAAGTTCTCAACATTCTACTAGGGGTTATGATTATCACTACAGTAGCTAATGATATTAGATGGAGAAGCAAGTACACTGACTATTTATTCTTTTATTTGTAGGGAATCTAGAACATTGACAAGGTTTTTGGATGTTGAATGTAGTTGAAATGGCTTGGGTGCTTATTTAGACTGATTTTCACATTACCCAAGTTGATGTCAATGCAACAAGTCTTTTGAAATTCTTGAAATTTTGTAATATCTTTAGGAATCATATATTGTATCCATAGGTAGGGTGTATTCTTGTGTGGTATGATTTGTCTACTTTTGTAGGTTCCATTACAAAGTAAAATATTATTGGGACATTTATGAAATTGAAGATTTTCAATGTTTACATGTTCTTAACATTTAACTTAATTATTGGTTCAAAGTTGTGCTATGCCATCTTTTTTTTGTATTTAATTTTTATATTTTCCTATTTTTCCAATTCATGTTCTTGTAAAAGAATTGACTGCCCCCTATCAAAGTGGTGATAAAATAGGTAGTTGCTTTTGAAATTTGTAGTCTTGGCAATCTTGGTGTCTTCACTATTCCAAATTTGTAGTATGTCATATTTGAGATGGAGGAAAGTGCAATGGCTTGTATGAATCTAATAGTATAGGTCCAATGTCTAACCTATGGTGTCTATGTTGTCTTCCTCAACTAGTTTAAATTTTTCTAATTATGAACATTTCAAATTATTTTTATTGAACTTATTTTTTCAAATGGAAATTGTGAACTCAGGAGAAGCATTAACTACAGAGTTTCATGTTATGGATTGCATTCTGTCTACATGTGAGCATAAAGAATAGATTGAATTCTTATAGTAGTGAGGAATATTTTTAATGAAATTCTATTTGGGCTCTTTACACTATGAAATTCATATTGGGTTTTATTTAGTGTGAGCTTGGCAGTAAGTTGTCTAGCATAAAATGGTGATGCACGATCTGAAACTTATAATGTTGAAAGTGAATTGATTAGAAATTATACTACACTTAAAAAAACTTTCCTGGAAGCCATATGTAACTAGATGAATGCATGGACCACCTTAATATTGGTGGCTTAATCATTAATCAGTTAGTGGAGGCCTTGTGTTGCTAGGAGCTTCAATCATTTTATGAATATTATATTAAGCGTGATGGGTACCCTTTTTTTGTCATTGGAGGTGTTAGTTTCTTAGAGTAGTGAGGAATATTGTTTAATGAAATTCTATTTGCAGTCTTTGCACTATGAAAGCCTTATTGGGTTTTATTTAGTGTGAACTTGTTGGAAAATTGTCTAGAACAAAATGGCGACTCATGGTCTAAACATATAATGTAAAAAATGAATCAATTAGCACTTTTTCTAACACTTAAAATAACTTTTCCTAGAAGCTATCTATAATTATACAAATGCATTGGCCCATCTTGATCTTGGTGCTTTAATCATTTAGTAGAGGCCTTCTGTCGTAGGAGCATCAATCATTTTATGAATATGATATCAATCGTTATGGGTATCCTCTATTTTGTGTGTGGATTCAATCGTGTTTTTTATGTTTTACCTTTGACATATTTTGCTCGTTCAATGTCCATTGTATCAATGGTATTCATAGAAAGTATAGATAAAATTGTATAGATTTTTTCTTATTAATGTTATCTTCTTGATGATGAATCATAGGGTGATGTGAAATATTAATATAAACATGGCACAAACTACTAAGTTCTTGGAATAAGGATCTAAAGGAAAATTAGTTCCTTCTTCCTTTTATCTTGATTTTTATGAACATGCGGGTGTGAGGGAGCTAAGTATCAATATGATAAGATTAACTCACATGCCTAATGCATAAAATATGCTCTGACATCCATGCCTAATATATTTGGTAAGTTTTGATTTGTGGTACTCATGGTGTATGTAGTAGTTGAGATTATGGTATAGGTGGACTGCCAAAGACCTGAGGATAAATATCCAAACTAATCACTAACTAGGCTATCATCAGTGATTACTTTGGATATTTATCTTTGGGTAATTTTTTTTTAAACAAAACATGTTGTCAAAAGTTTGACCAATTCTTACCAACATTGGCCAAATTTTTGACCAATGCATCAACCAGGATGCCATTGTGGGTTTGGCATCCCGGTTGATTGAGGGTCAGCATTGGTTGAAATTTTAAACAAACTTGGTTAAAATTTTGACCAAAGCATCAACCCAAATGTCTATGGGGGTTTTAGATCCTGGTCAAAAGTTTGACCAAGTTTAATTGAAAGTTTGATGACTATTCTCATTAACAAGGGAGGCCATTTTTGACCAAATTGTGTGCCAAAATTCTGACACTCACAAGACTTGGTCAAAGTTTTAATGAGGAAAAAGGTGAAATAAAAATTTGCAGACCATTTGATCAACATGAGTTGACAATTTGACCATTTTTTGTCAAAAAATGAGGCCAATTCTACTAGTGACAATTGGACCATAGGGAATTTGAAGATTTGTGTGATGTTGTGGAAGAAAGGATCTCATAGAAGATTAAAGTAGAATTCATATCTAAGATGTTGCTGATGAAGAGTGATATGATCACTGAGATCATAAGTTCTATAGGTGGTGTACCTCAACATATGGGTACCAAAGATGATTATGAAGAAGTTGTTGAAGACTTTGAGGTTGCTAGATTGAGTGGAGAGGATGGAACTAAGTATAAAGGCCTATGGGAAATAAGGCAGGTCATTTTGATAGATCTAGATCTTAGTTGAAGCTTGTTGAGCAGTTATTTTGCACAATGCTTAATGACAAAAATCCTTTCAGATCTCTCTTTTGAAAAGATGATCAATGACCAACTCCAAGGTTCTAGATGATTGTTTTTCAACCTACTAGGTAACTCAATTGAAGATAAATGTGAATGTTTACAAGGAGGCCTTTCATGGTACATACCCACCAATCTACACAACTTTGCTAAAATGTAACCACAAAAGAGATAAAATTTTTGTATTTTTTATTTTAATGATGAATGCAATTTCTAACCAATGAAACTATATGAATTTCTACTTCAACCAAGTATTCTAAAAGTAAAATAATGAAGATAGATTACTAAGAGATTTAGAGAAATTTACTAAAAGGAAAATTTCCAATGGACATAAGACAAAGTAACAACACGTATGTGAATTAAATTTTCAAAAGGATATGGTTGGAAACTAATGAAATTAGGAGCAACACTTCCTAAATGCCACTGATGCAATCATCGATGGGAAATTCAATTAAAATCAAAATATGTTTCATGTTTCATCAAATCATGAGGCCACACAAAGTGCACTCACACAAGACAAAATGCTATGTAATGACAATAGTGATCCTTTCTCCAATTCATCGCAACAATGAAATTCATCAACATAAGGCAAACATCAAAACTAAAAGATCACAAAATTATAAAAATGCAATAAAACCATTAGCTCCATTATTATTCATGAACATGTATTCACAAAATAACACACTTCAACAAGATTTACTACACTCAAAATGAGATTACCAAATAGTATATATTATTGCATCAAAAAATCATCCTTGAATGCCTATTGCATTCATATATTTAAAAGAAATCATATCCTCCCTTTGTATTAGGAGTGAGAGCTCCTCTAATGCAACTCATGCTTAAAAAACTAATAAAATAAAGTTATTTGCATACAAATTAACTCTCTAAAATGGTGCTAAGTAGGTCTCCACCATTTTTTATATTAATTAATGGGTGCATGAGCCTTTACATCATTTAGAACAATCAAAGAAGAAGGAGATAAGACGATGTAATCCATGAGATGGTCTAGAAATCATTGAGAGCTCTAAAAATAGATGCTCAAACTTCTCTTGGTGTCTTCAAGAATTGAACTTCCATCAGAATGTATTCTAATGCATGGAATAATCTAAAATGGAAACTGGTAGTTAACTATTGGTGAACTGGCTCTTTAAAGTTGTTGAGAGCTCTAAAAATAGATGCTCAGACTTCTCTTGGTGTCGTCAGGAGTTGAACTTCCATCAAAATTCATTTTGATGCATGGACTACTCTAAAATAGAAATTAGTAGTTAACTATTGGTGAACTACTTCTTTAAATTTGTTGGTGCACCTTTCAAAAAGTGCACCTTCAAAAATTGCACCTTGGAGGCAGGACCCAAAAATCCAAAAATTATTTCAAGTGTCAAAACTTGATATCCAACATCTAGATTTTCTTTTCCTTTATACCAAAATTATGTTTGGATGTTTTCTTTTGAGCTTCTCTATTATCTTACCTACTTCCTTAGCCTTTTGTAAATCTAATGAATCATATTATTTCAAACTACTTGTTGGTAGTTGCTTACTTCTATCCTTGTATCAGCAAAATCCTCAAGCTTAGAATCTATTTCTAACAATGCTTCTTCTATTTTGAATGCTTGTCTGATGTCATGCTTAGACAAAGCTATTTCAAATGTATCCTTGAATTGTTGAACTATTATTTTCAATGAGGAAAGTTAGTCCTTGACTCATCTTCAAAAATCGCAAGGCTAGCAATGTTGTAGTATTTGTCTCCTTCCATAAATTACTCTTAAGCCTTATTCTTTATTTGTTGAATATCTTTGTATAGTCCTTCCATGACTTTATTTACCCAACATATCTTCTCTATCCAATCATCTAATTTATCTAACTTCTTTGTCAAATATATCTCCATTAGCATTTGATACCTTTTCCATTTGATAGATTTTAGTGCTTAAAAATCATTGGCCCAGGTAAGTACTTCATCCATCAGCCCAAAATATTGCTTTGTAATGGAAACTAGTTTTTTGGGATTAGTCTGGATGTTGTGTAGAAGGTTCAAATTACCTTTTATTATTTTCACTCCTCTTTTCTCAAAAGTGTGATGCAATTTCTAACAACGTCTAAAAATGAACCCATTGGTGGCCCCATTTCTTTCCTATACAATGTAGATCCTAGAGAAATTTCAAAATTTGCAAGGTCTATAAGAGCTACAACTTCATTTAATTATCCCCTGAATAATTCATTCTATTTTTGAAGCATTAAAATCTCTCACTCATCCTTTTCAAGGTGTGAAAACAATTGTTTGAGGCACATGGTAATCAAAACTTTTACAGTATCCACCATGGGTTTTCCTAGTATGACCTCCTTCATATAATATTATTTTGGAATCAAATATTTTATGTCTACATCGGGAGATGAAATGGTGATATGCACTATAAGGTCCTAATCCTAGTTCTTCATTATAAAGGCAAGTGTTCTAGCATCACCCATAGGTGGCTTAGGTTTCTTAATCACCTTTATTAGCTCTATTATGCCTTCTTATTTTAATTCCATCTATCTCTTGTGTCTAAACATGACCTCTTTCTTAAGCCATGATGGTGTTGTCCCCATTGGTGACATGTATTATGTTGAAGAGGTAGGTTCTGCTACAAGTTCATTTCCCTTATCATTCCTCTCCAGAGTCTTCTTGTATCAAGGAAGAACTTTAGAGTGAGCTTCTATGTCATGTTGGGTTGGGGAACTAGCCTCTATATTAGGAGAAATTTTTTGTCCTTTCTTCTATAATCTATCCTTCCTCAAATACTTCATTGTCATATAACTACACATATTCTCCTTCCTCTAGGATTTGACTCTCAAGTTCAACCATCGAAGGAGGTAGGGCTACTGATCCTTTATCCATTACCTCTAGCATATCCTATGCTGGTGGAGGAGGAATGCCAAGAGGTCCTTCTAGTAGAGGAGGTAGTTGATTCTAATCTTCTCCAAAGTCTCATTCCAGGATTATCTTGTATCCTCTCTCCCACCATCTCAGTACCCACAGGCATGAAGTCAAAATTTGAGAGATTAGAAATATTTTCCCCCTCACCTTCCATCTCTTAAACCCACTTTTGTTTCTTATCTTCTAAGGTCTCAACATGAATAGGCTCCAAAGGTACAAAAGGAAATGTTTGATTCAAGCTCCTTCTTCTCTCTTCCTCTGAAGCTATAGCTAAGTGAGTCCCTTTATTCAAAGGGAAAAATTCTATTCGCTCCCCGTCCTCCTCATCTACCACCTTAGGGATGGTTTCTAACACTTGTGGTGAGGGAGTGTTCTTTTTCTTTAGTCTCCTTCTCTTTGCACCTACCACCATCATCTCCTTTCTGGCTCTTTTAGGTATCGACGGGGCAACTTTTCCTTCTATGGTGGCTACCTTAGCCTTAGCTTGAGGTGGTGGAATTCCTTCCTATGCCTGTTGAGCCCAATTTTTCTTAGGTTGGGCTTATTTTGACTTAATTTGGGCTTCTCCTTCTATGGTAGCTAGCTTTACTTAGGCTTCTTCCTTTTTCTCTCTTCTTTAAGGGGCTCCCTTTCTCTTCTTGTCCATACCCTTTTGTGTCTTGAAATACTCAACCTCCCTCTCATGTTGGTGTATAGTCTCTGCCCTTACTAGTATTTTGGAAAGGTAGCTTGCTATGGTGACCTTTTTTCCTTTACCTTTTTTAGGTTGAGTTATAGCTTGAAGAGACAGGGCTTGAGGAGTTGGATCCATCTAGAAAGGCTTCCTAATCCATTCTCTTGTTAGCTCAACTACATGTCATCCCTCGTGATTGATATCATTGTGCTCCTCATGTCCAATTTCTACATTTATAATGGGATTTTCGTAAATTTTGTCCCTATTGTACAAGGGATCTAATATCTTGGGGAAATCCTTGTCCCATGATTTGAGGGGTATCTCCATGTTCAATACCTTTTCAGTCAACTGTAGGCTCATTCTACAATAGTCCCTAATACAAACTTTATAGTCATCTACTATACTCATCAAGTGATCTTCTAGTGCATCTTCTAGCACAAACTTGTTACCCACCAAGTGTTGTACCATCCTAATGTTATCAATGTATGGGTAAGGTTCTTGGTAATCCTCCAAAGGATATAGATCCCACTATAAATCAAATGTGGAAATGTCCTACTTTTTCTTTACCTCAAAGGCTCTAATAGTGATTGGCCATACCAAATTCTTCTTATGTATCTTTTAAACCTAGTCATATGCAGAGGCTAGTTAACTTGCTATCTCCAATAATATAAGTCTTTATGATGGATGTTGTAGAAGCTTCTTTGGGCACAAGAGGGTCCCTAAGTTACCTAGAGAAAGGTGAATGTTTCAAATTGTATTTAATATGCACTTGCCTATGTTATCCAAGGGGAAAATTCCACTGATATTCTATTCACATACTCCCTCAATGAACCTAATGATGGAAAATATAAAACCATCATTGACTACCCTATATTCCACAATTTGCAGTGGAAGCTTCTTCTTTACCAATTATGGGTACACAAAATAAGGCCAAGCATTTGCATCTTGCATGCTCCCTTTTCTATATAATCTTGGATAATTTGTGGTTCTTTTCGTAGATAGATATATCATATAAGAGGTCTTGTAGAAAAGGCAATCATTCTTCATCAAAATAAATTTCTCATCTAGGTTATCACTTAGGATTGTAGCCTAGTCAATTGACATCCTTCCTATCCTAATGGTTTTAGTCAATTAGGTACTTCATGTCATGTCAACCTTTCCAACTCTTCTCCCCAAGGTTGTTTTATCAATTAAGTACTTTGATTGTACCAACTCCTTGGCCTATGTTTCATTCTCCCTATACCATCTATTTGTACACTCATAGGTGATTTGAGGGTATTGATCTTCCTATGGAAGATGGAAGACCTTTTTAATATTTCAAAGCCTAAGGTCCAACACTATCTCCCCAGTCAGACTCTTGATAACCTTCTCTTTTGGTACATAGTGATGAGCTAAGGTCATGATCAGTTTAGATGATTGAACTAATGTTGGGTGAGAAGCCATTCTTAGAAACCCACTTTGGATCAGATCTAACATCATTTCTTACCTCTCTTTAGGTTTTTTACATAGGGTGAGAAAGATGTTCCAATCAATGTGCCCCAATTTGGTGTCTTAGATCTAAGTGTGTTTATCTTGGAATTTGGATCTCTTTGGTGCTCCTTGATACTTGAAAGCTACTAGCTTTGGTGTCATATTTTATTCCATGGAGGATAAATATGATGTCATTAAATCTGCATAAAAGGGATAAATTTTATAAGTATAATCTCAAGAAACTATGATGACCCTCAAATGAGATCTAGACTGACGAGAAACTAAACAAAAATAGACAAAACTTATCAAAAACCCCTAATGAGTCTAATATGTGCACATGTATACCTAGTTCATGTGTGCAAGTGTGCATATGCACTACAATGTGAACTCTTTAAAACAAAGTGTAGAGTTGTGCACTTTGTACACATGCGTGTGTGCACAACTACAAACCTATGAATGTGTTGAAGTTATTTTATTTTTATAAAAGGGGGGTTTTTTTGGTTTGTCTTGGTGCACACATGTGTATCTCTTCAAGGTGCACATGTGCACATCTCCAAATTTTGCATTTTACCTATTAGGTTGAAATAGACTTTTAGAGCAACAGAGTTTCAAAGTAGTAGAGCTCACAAAGGTATGGTGATCAGAGAGATAGAAAAAGACAAGTGACCAAGAAGAGGTGGCTAGGGTCTATTTATAGACTAGGGAATGATAGTATGTACCTTCAAGGGTGTGCAATGTGTGTATCCTTAGCGGGAGGTGAGTGCATATATGTGTGCTTAGTGTACATGTGCATGTGTGCACATTATACACTTAGAAACCAAAAATTGATTTTTCGACCCTTCGATACTACTCGATATTGTTTGAACAAGGACTAGAGATTGACTTAGACCTAGAAGAGGGTCCTAATTAACTAAGGCCCTGACTGGGTGTCTCAAAGAGAAATTATGGGTTCTCCATTTTGTGACTCAAAATGGGGCATGTGTTGGAAGACCACAAAAAATAGCCCCGACAAAAGGGAAGAAATGACAAGGTATTTCTTCATCAACAAGCATTCTTCTAACATGTGTCAAGTGACAATCGGATCCAAATTTTATAAGTAGCTTTCAAGTCTATTGGAAGCTGAAACTTCATAATCTTGAATCCTCGGGCTTAGTGTGTTCTTATTTTTCCAATTCTTTTTGATTTCTCAAGGTTTCACCTATCATGAGTTTCTAGCAACTCAGAAAAAATCATTTTCTCAATCGGCACAAGAATTGGAAATCCCAAAAAACCTATTTATCCATCTGTGTATGACCAGATGAGAGAATCCATTTTAAGGGATCTTAATGAGTTATTGATCTCTTTTCTTTGAGTCTTTCATAACATTTTTTAACTTGATTCATAGAGCTCACATGTTTCCACTTGATTCTTCCTTGAAGTCTTTTTTTCATTGTATAGAATACGACATAAATTTAGAAGTGTGTATCCCTATATTTAATTACATTTTACAATTTCTTTTTTCTTTCTTTTCTACCTTGACCATATTTAGATTATGTGGCCAAGGCATTGATGTTTCTTTTCCAAATTAATTTTTAGTCTGATAAATCTTGTGTTCCTCTTTTAATGAACTTTTTGGGAAACTCTCATGCCAAATAGTGATCTTTACAAGTCTTTGAAGAGACCCTTTATGTGAACCAATAAGTTTCTAAATATCCCTTTGTTGGTTAACAGTTTGTCTTCCCTAAATTTGGTTCATACCTTGACACTTAACATGCCTAATGTGGTGGAAGACTAAACTAAAACCAATAGAATGGGTCAATATAGGTATTCTATCAAGGACCCCTAAATTGAAAGGTACAACTCCCTTATGTGCAATATTTTAAATGAATTATGTTTTTAGTAGATCAAATAATTTAGGGGTATACTCTTAACAAGAGAGAAGAAGAGGATAAAAGTAGACTACACAAAAATTTAGAAACCTAGGCAAATTTCTAATGATGACTCACAACCTCCACAACCATGAATGTATATGAGTAACCTATAAAGTTAATCTAACTTCTACATTCAATCTAATCTGACTATTAAATTCATTATGCAACTATGCAAGCTTAATTACTGATACACACTACATAAGAAAAGGAAGTGTGATTAACTAAACAACATATAGATTGTCCAATTTGTTGAGATTCCACAATAACATATTGATTCTAATTTAACAACTCATATCAATCATATCCCACAACTTCCTCACATAGTAATGAAAATGAAAATGAAATTAATTTTTATAGCACAAAGGAAGTGGAATAATATTGTAAATGATAGTGAAATCACTATAGGGAAAGTAATAAAACAAATTTTATTTTCAATCCCAAAGTTTTCATTGACAACACAACTTACTCCAAAGAACTATACAGAATTAAACTATGCTAACATGAACAACCAAGTTAAAGTATAGATGTAGATTCTCACACAATAGTCAAAGCTAAAAGGTTTTGTCTAGACCAAAAAATTTCCAATCTTATTCACCTTTTCAAAAGTTACATTTATAAGCCCTTAAATTTTGACCAATGACATTTCATGATTCAATATAGAGAATATTTGGAAGATGTATCTAAAATTAGGATTGACTAGTCTATTATCTATTACAAAACATGCATTTGAGGAGAATGCCAGATTTGGATACAAAATCAGAGAGAGAGAGAGAGAGAGAGAGAGAGAGAGAGAGAGAGAGAGAGAGAGAGAGAGAGAGAGAGAGAGAGAGAGAGAGGAATAAAAGGGGAACTTGTTACATATTATAGTAGATTCATTTTGGAAAGAATGTAACACCTCCAATAGAGCATCAATTATTCTTTGGAGTTAAAGATTTAGCTTTATGTGCCTTCATAGCATTAGTTACATTCTTTATCTCCTTGACACTTGGGATAAGGATGTTGTTAGTTATGACAACCCAATGATCATGTATTTATGTCAATTCTTCAACTATGGAGACCTTTGATTGGGGCTTCTCCATTGCACACTTGAGGATGCAATCAACTATTGTGATCCAAAATCTTTTCCACTTGGAAGTTCGATGGATTAATAATTTTTTCTATGGATTATAGAAACTTAGATTTTGTCCATAACCCTTTTTACTAAATCATACATACCCTTTAATTCTTCTTCTGACTTCACTTATTTTTCAACTTTAAATTCTATAGATTTCTTGCAATAAAGTAATGGTTATTGACCTGACTTAAGGATTTTGTGTGTCATAGCAACATTAGTCTTCATATCAATGGCCAATTTTTCTACTAATCTTTTTTATTCCTTCATCATTTAGGTATGGTGACTTGCACTGCCTCTCTCAATTTGTCTATGTCTAACAATAGATTTTCAAGGTTCACTATGAGAGGGAAACCTCGAGTCTTCAATTCTTCAATCTAGACACAACCAAGTTGAACAAATTTTCTTTATTGTTGTAGCTTAGTCAATAGATTTCTGTTCTCCTCTACACTTGGGTCAAAAGTACTAACAGATGTATCACCAAGTGTTTCTCTAATGTAGTCCTTTAGTTCTTTGTTTGAGGCCTTCAGTACCTCTTTCTCTATCCTTAACTCCTCTAACCTAACTTCAATCTTCACATTTGTTGATTTCCAAATGTTAACTAGAGAATCATGTACTAGAATACCCATATCAATAGTTTTGAGTTGGAAATCATTTAGAGTTAACTCATGAAGCATACCCTCCTTTTGAGCTTCTACAGTCTCCACAAGCATGTTTCCAGTAGTTGTATCAATTTCCAATATTTCTAGGGTTTTTTATTTCTTTTCCTTATTTGACATTGGCTAGGGGTGAGTTGCTTGTTTGGTTAGATCTTTAGATGGAGTTCTTTCCTCACATATTCTTTTCTTCCTATCAATAGTCTCTTCCAACCAAAGTTTAACTGAAAGGATATTAAGTTTGGATTGTAGGGATGATGGATCAAAGAGTTTCCTTGCAACTAGGGGTGTCACCTTTCTCCTACTAGCAAATGAAGGGGTAGCTGTCTTAGTAACAAATAGGGCTAATGTCTTACCTTTCTCATATGCTCCTTTCTCTTAACCATCCAAAGGATTATTATCACCATCAAGATTGATGACTAGGGTTGGGGAGGAAATCATGACTATTGATTTCTCCTTCCTCTTCTCTTTATCTTTCTCTATATCTTCATCTCCAAATTTTTTGGTATTTGGTAGAGATCCTCCTCCATAGGTTGGAAGGACTTGAATGTTCTTCTTAGGAGGGTTTTCTCCTCCTCTGCCAATAGATTTTGTTGGTCTAGTTAATTTTGATGTTGCTATAGTAGTGGAAGTGGCTGCTAATGGGGACTATGCTACTCCATTAGTTGAACTTGTGGTTCTAGATATCTTTTTCCTTGCTCTGCTCCATTCTACCCAATTATCTATTCTCTTAATGATGTCATCCATCAAGCCCTTCATTGTATCAATCATAGGACCATCAAGTAGAATTAACACTATGGGAGTGTCCTTGATCTTTTCATAAGTAGTGGGCCTCATGTAGGAACCATCATCTGTAATATCACAAACATCAACCTTATCATTATAAAATTTAATCTTATCAATTGTCAATCTAGACCAATAATTCTCTCTAGTTTGGCATTCCTTATAACATCCAACCCAATAGTCTTCTATTTCTAGAACATGCCTATGAGCATACCCAAGCTTAAGATGGTCTTTTATAAAGCTAATAGGATCATATTGGGGCCTTATAACTTCATAATATGTAAGTTTAATTCTATTCTCAAAGGCCTTGATTAGATTTTAGGCATCAGACCTAGAGGCACAAGAATAGGTCCCTACTATGATTGGAAAAGAAATGTCAACTATGTTCTTCACATTAGAGAATAAGGTGTTAACCTCTAATATTTTTCTAAATAATTCAAAAAGTACTACCTTATCCTTTGGAAACTAGGGGAGTCTCTTCAAAAATCCATTGAATACACCAATCCTAATGTAGGAGAAAGACAAAAATTGAATAAAGTAACATCCAATTTGGCTTACCGCAGATATGGCTTCAGGTGAAAACCTTTGCACAGGGCATCCTTGTAATTCCTAGCATAGCCTCATGGTAAAGGCATCGTTCACCTTCGCATATTCCTCAAAGCTCTTCTCTAGCTATAGAGATGGATAGAATTTATACACCTTAGTATTCTCATCAAAATATTCAATAAAAGGCAAACCAGGCCATAAATGATGCGTGGCTAAGGCATATATCAAATAGGAAGACATATAGGATTTTTTAAATGTCTTAGTTCAATTAAGCCACAAGGAAATTTCATCACAGATTATATGAGCCCAGCTAATTTTCAATTTATCAACACAAATGGTTTGAACCAAGAAAAAGTGATGCTCTATGGAATCCAAGACCTCCTTCTTTTCCTTTAATCTTAGTAATAGAGCTAAGATATCCACAATTTTCTTCTTTAGATTAGTTCCAAAGAGAGTCCTTGGCATTTTTCTTTTCTTACTTTGAGGTGTCTAGAACCATGTGCTTTTTATATCTCCTCTCCACTCCGCTCAATTTTTTTTCCATTAAACATTGATCCAAAGGATCCAAAATTAATATTGCAATATTACTCCTTTACTAGAATTCTAAAGGTAGACTACAAAAATTCTCTATTTATTGAAAGTAGAATAGATTTATTAGGTAGAATCTTATTTGTCTCTGGATTACACCTTTCAATGCATCCTTTCACCAATTTTGGTGCTTGCACAACCATGAGAAACTCAGCAACTTCAACTAATCTACTCTCCTTTATCTTTTGTATGATTAGATGGATGGGTTGAGTTTTCCATTTTCTACATAAGTCACCAAGATAAAAGAATTCAAGAGATGTATCAGTATAATTTTTAATTTTATTCTTTAGCCCAACCAAATGATAATGCCCAATTGATCTAACTACCATTTTCTTATATTTCACATAGAAATATCAAAAGCTTAACAAATTTGTAGAAAACAGTTGTTAAGAATTGACAAACTTTGCTCA
Organism: Cupressus sempervirens; assembly: GCA_028749045.1. NCBI lineage: Eukaryota > Viridiplantae > Streptophyta > Pinopsida > Cupressales > Cupressaceae > Cupressus > Cupressus sempervirens. Next base: position 400,662,123 of record CM053791.1, on the reverse strand, counting down.
TCTAAAATCTAATCATATAGATTCAAGAATTCAAATATTGGCACCACACAAATGAAATAACTCACATATAATGACATAATAGTTGGATTTACATTTAATTAGGAGGATCAATAGTCCTAAAAGTGATAGTAAGCCTACCCACATAATATCTTGCAACTCCAAATAAATAAACTTACTTAAATCTCCTAGGGTAGTGAGATTATTTATTTTTTGAACCCCTTTATAGTTATTCTTTCTAAAAGATACATATTTTACTAAGAAATATGGATCATTATCATGCATTAAACTCATTAAGCATGAGAAAGGAGGCAATATACTATCTCTTCGCAAGCCAAGCTCTGCTATGGATTTTCTTCAATTTGAGAGCACATCATATGGGCTTCCCCTTTAGTACCTAGGAGACACATTTATTTCTTTTCCTCATGATTATTTTCTTTAACTTTAACACAATGATTTGGAGAAGCCAAGATACAACTTTTCCACTTTATATTTAAGTGAAATATGTCCTTTGTATCAGGCTTGGGCTTGGCCAAATATTCCAACAAATGACATTAAATTAGCATCTCCAAAGGATATCCTTTATATCTAAGATGACATGAATTCAAAAATCTCCATCTTCTTAACCTCCAGAAGGAAAGGTTCATGGATACCTCTTTAGGTGGAAAAACACCTTGGGAACCTATACTTTTTGAATGGCTCATCAATCAAAAGGATTTCCAATATTGTGGTTGCTTTTCTATGCAAGCTTTAAGGTGGACTATTGACTGTAAATTTAGCTCTTTATAACATCAAATCAAATGTTGACTTCAAATTCTTCTTTGTAATTTTCTAGAAAGGTATTTGAAGTGTTTCACTTCCAAAGGAGGAATAATGAAATAGATGGAACTCTACTTTGATGTATAGACTTGATATTTTGAGTTCGAACCTTAGCTCTTAGAATTCCAAAACCTTAAATCCATGCTTTCCAGGTCATCTCACCATTGTCCAACTAAAAATATATCTAAATATTCATTTATCATTCTAATCTTTAGAATCCAGTGTGATGAAGATGGCTAGTGACAAAAAGACAACAGAATGAGATGAAATCTAAGAAGAACATTTCCTTGGAGAAAGGAAATTTTTGCAGAACCAAATATTACTTTCTCCTCATTGGGAAATTTCTCAAATAGAAACCCAACTAAACCTAGATTACCTAAGGCCAAAGATGCATAAGAATTATAAGAATTCCATGTAGAGGTGTAGGTAGGCAACAGAGTAGGAAAATCTTAGGAATATGCAAAAGGGAAATCCCTTGGGATGTTTGATGAGAAGAAAGTCACCTAGGGGATAGCTAGGCTAGGACTTAAATGTCATGCCCAAAGACTCACAAGGCAAAAACACAACTTTTTTTTTTTTTGAAAGATATATTAATGTTTATAATTTAGTTGAATGACTTGATGTTTAATTTAGAAGGGTTTATACTTATATCAGGTTGTGGTTTTTTTTAATGGTACTCGTTATGACTAAATGTGTATAAGTTGCATTCTAAGGTTATGGGATTATGTCAAAGATTCAGATATTGCCGACTAATTTGAATTTTTGATTAGATAAGGAGATACATAATCTACACTTAACTTGGAGATGTTAAAGTTAGCTGATGGAATGAAGATTGTGCCATTCAAAATTTGGACTCAAGTTTTCTATGGTAAGTTGTCGATTTGACTATCAATGTGTGCAATGCTAAGTGAAACTTGTATTTTGGATGATAACCCTTCACCTGTAATGCTCTTGACTAAGATACTTCACAATGCATGTGAAAATTCAATTTCTTGAGTCAATGGTTCTAGGGTATAGTGATGTGAAGATGTTTTATGATTACCCTAGTTGTTTTCCACTTCATTTAGATGCAAAAATTATATTCCTCTTTGACGAACTTCTTACTACCTTTCTTTTCTTTTCTCAACTCTAATCATTTGAGTATGCACTACTACTACGTCTCTATTATTATTTATTTAAATTGATTCTCTTTTTCCTCTTTACATGTCTATAAATTATAATCAAATATATTAATTGAAAATATGTTCAATAATAAAAATATATATATTATAAAATCAAATATAGATATTATTAGATTCTTTAGTAAACTAAATGAATTTTACAAATTATAAATACCTCCCAAACTAATTATTTAAACTAAAATTTAATTGGAAAGAAATGTTGACATTGTTTTAAAAAGAAAACTAAATATAGTAGAAAAGAGTATTTTTTGAGTTATTACTTTTTAACTATTTACTACATAAGTAATTAAAGAGATTTTTATTAAAACATTTAAATTTGTTTCCTTTTTTTACCTTTATATGTAATTTTTTTAAAATTTATTATTTATACTTTTTCACAAGGTACTTTATTAATTTAACTAACCCTTAAATAAATTCTATTTACTAATATTTCTTTTTTCTTTTTACTATATCCTAGCTTAATCTTTATCTAATTGTAACTTAAATCATAAATAAAATCATTAACTAATGTAACCCTATTAAAATTAAAATTTATCTATCTACCAATCTTACCTATGCCCCCCCTCCCCACAACAACATAATCTAAAATAAAAATATATATATATTACACTTTCAAAAATATATTAATCCTTAAACTATACAAACTTACACTCTTTAACATATTTTTTTTTTAAAAAATCTTTTCTATAAACATATCACCATACTTACATTCACAAGCCTAATTTAATACAATTTTATGTATATTTAAATTTTCTTTAGAAAGAACAAAAAAAAGAAAAAAATAACTAACTATCTAACCCCTAATACTCTTTACTCAAAACAATTAAATATATATTAAAAAAACAATTAACCAACCAACCCAACTTTTTCCTATATCCTATATCTAACTTAACACATTAGTAATTTTCATACATTATACTAATATTAAATAAAAATTTCCATAAATTTATTTATACTTATTAGCACCTTAAAAAAACTAATTACATTATCAACTTTTCTTTTTTCTATCTTTAAATCCACCCAAGAACTTTTTTATAAATAAATTAAAATAAACATTAACTACCTAACTGCCCTTACTCCCCCTAGTTGCCTTGGGACCACCTTCCTCTCTTCCCATGTCAAATTAATTTTTAAAAGAAATCTGACCTAATCTAGCCGCCAAGCAAGGGAGGTAAAAAAAATTAATTCTTTTCTTCCAACCAACTCTTTAATCACATTAATATGCAAGCCGGCCTTAGGTTGCAATATGGATTTTTTTGATATTTTATTAGTTATTTATTTAGTCCATTGACTACTAGGTGTCTATGGCAATGTACTTAGTTTTTTTTTTGAAATGACCTCTATAGGACAATATTAATATGATGGTGACTTAATATATATAATTTTTAATTGGTATTTGTAGGAAAAAAAAATATTATCCTATTCTAATGTGATTATTTTATTGACTATATTGTTGGAAATGGATTTAGTTGAGTTGCCATACATTTTCTAGCAAGAAAATATGCACCTATAGATTACTTTTGAAGTTAAATTTATTTTTTCTTTTGGCTAGTTTTCTTCATGGCTACTTATATTTCTCTATGGTTTCTTATAATAGAATTGATGGTACTCTACCATTGTATAATGCATTCCAATACATATTCTACTTAGCCATTCTAATGTGTTGCACATAACAACTATTATATTACTATAAAAGTCTAATTACAATATACTCTAATATGAACATCAATGAAATCTTCTTGCTTGTGATTCCGAGAACATCAAGTATTCAACTTAAATTATTGAGATCCAATTCTTGACTATAGCTAAATATGAATACATTAACTATTGCATACATATTCTACAATTATGTATCAATCCAGTTTGATCACATAATGCATCTAGTTATTTCTATGAGAATGGAGTACAATGGAATAACAAGAGATAGTTTCACCTACATCTTACTATTGCCTACAATGATACTTAACTCTTCTCTTCAATACATTCCTACCCGAGGTTATGAACAACAACATCAATGCAATAAAAATTTCTCCTTCATGATTCTCTCAAATCTTCCTTCTAACACACTTATCAAGCATGAACAAAGGGTGGTGAAATGACCATATCAAGCTATACACAATGAAAGGTACCTTTTAAATACATAAATTATTCAAGACTCTCTCTATGGACAATGAATGAGAACAATGACCACACTCTTACAAGAACAAATAGAATCACATATCAAGATGTAGCTTGGTTCACCCTTTCCTTCACAAATACAAAATTGTCATTTTCTCCTATGCAATAGAAGGGCTTCATGAACTCCAAGTTTCCAAGAACACAAAGTAAAACTTGCAAAATAGAAACAAAAATGGGGAGCCATGGGGGGCTCACCTCCCAATCTAGGCCTCAAGGAGGCCACCTCTAAGCTTGGAGAAACAAGGCACAAATAGTTGTACACTACACATTCACATAACATGCATGATCACAATAATATAACAAAATACTACACAATACATTACAAGACAACCCAACCCAAGGCTTTCACAAAGATTCAACAATTGAATCAAGTTATAGGGTGAATGTGGGCTCTCTCCACGAGGAGGATTTCCAAACTATGATTCACAATATGCACATATTCGACTTCCCTCTTTATACACCTCCTTATACCTCCCAAAATGCAAGTAAACAAGAAGCCCATATTCCTTTGAAGACATAAAAATCATCTCCACACATGGGAGAGTTCCTCAACTACATGAGTGGGCCCAATTAACCCCTTCACCCAAGCATCTCTTCCCTCGCAAGGGTGAGTGATGCTTCATACCCATTACAAAAACAAACAACATGAAACAAAACAAGATTCAAGGAGGAAATCACATAAACTTCTCACATGAAACACTCAAACAAAAAGATCTTTTTTTACAAACCACATCTACAATACACCAAATTTACCATAGAATGAAGAATAACATATCAACTCTACATGCAAATGAAGAACACCATGGATCATGGATACCAACCTCACTCCAAGCAATGGCAAATGAAAAGTTGTAGTAGAGCTTTGTATCCTCTTCCTCCAAACCCTAGTTGTCTCTAAAGATAGAGAGTGGTCAAGTGAGTTTCTAATTTGGCCATGCCTATATATATCACTCTCATTTTCGGATTCAATATAAAATTCATTCTTTTTGGGGTCTCCTAGGTCTTCTAGGCACCCTAGTGGTCATTATTAGCTCCCTAACTTAAAGTATTAACATGGGTAGGGTTTATTTTTATCATAAATTCACCCTAGAGCTACTTTATGGCCCTCACAATGCTAGGTAAGTTCAAATTTCTTATGGTGGTAATCTTGCTCTTGTTACTAATTTAAGGCCATTATTCAAATTTCTCAATTAAGGTATTTAACTCGGGATATGGTGGCCACATGATCCATCATCAAAGAGCATGTCATTTTCACATAATGAGTACAAGTATCAAATGACACACACAAAATTCACTATAAATCACAAATGACACATTCAAAATCTACACATGTAGTACATACTACACAAATACATCTCACATTTACAAAATAAACACATCACAATGAGGTTTACGAATCTTCTAGAGATTCACCTTGGTAGTGTCATATTAATATGTGTTTATACCTTATTTCTCCATTATGTTTCCATGGTTCCTTTCCTACACACTTAACTTGAGCATCAGTAGTCCAAATTAAAAATCACATATAAAATACATATGAAAGTAAAGGTACATAATAATTTTTTTATTCCACCATGGTCATATAACACATTCCATAATTAACTTCCTATTCTCCATCATTTGCATGTAAAGCATTTAATCATTAACCCAAAAAAAAATAGCATATTACTAACTTTTCTAACAAGATCAAATTAAGCATTGAATCACATCATAATTCAATTTCTTATCATAATAGTGAAATACTAAATTATATCCATTAATTTATCAACTAAGCCAATTTAGTCCTAATACATACCATAATGAAAGATCACAAGGTAAATATCATCGGATAAGTAGAAAAATTTATTGTCCATCAAGTATCAAAATATATATGTCGAGATATCTAGTCATAAGTAAGAAAATAGAAATACAATATCTATGCTATGATGGATCAAGGTGAGGCCTCACATCCTCCCCCCCTAGGCATGAACTTCCTCTTGGAGTTCATAAAAAAGATAGGGGTACTATGCTCTCATCTGTGCTACATCCTCCCATGACATTGTGACCTCATCGTAATAGTCCCATTGGACTCTAACCTAGTCCAGCTCTCTACTCCAAAGTGAGAATTGCAAGTAATTCTGGGTTACAACAGCTAACTATAACTAATAGGAAACTATGTACAAATAAGTGCAGACTAGTAGTTTAAATCTTCAAATAGTAAAGTAAACTTGATTTGATTTTTATAATTGTGATTTGTGCAACCACATTATCTTTAAAAAATTTCATTTCAACATATGATCAATGCCTTATCCACTGTCACACAGAGTCTACCCAACAAAACTTTGACCTAATTAATTGTCTTACAATTAATCTTATTACTAGTGATCCTCGAATTTCATTCTTATGAATATCCCATCCAAATATATAGAAACCCTATCAACTCTATTAGAAATAATAAAATCGAAATGAACTAAAATTAAAGAATTGTAAATTAATCCAAGAGAGTTTGTGATGAATGTAATTACCATCATTTATAAGAGCTTTCCAAGATCAACACAAAAGAGGAGACAAGGATTTTGAAAGGGGAAAGAAAAGAAAACCCATTGTGAATTATATGAATGAGGCAAATGCCTAAAAATGAAGAAAGAGAAAGAAGGAGATAACGGGGAGCCATAATGCTCATTACATGAACTACATCATGATTGTGTGTTTAGAATGAGAGAGAAGCATCTCTTATAAAGAGATGAGAAGAGGAGTTATTTGTAACTTCCAAGTTAATGATTTCCACATTCATAAGTGTGTGCTTGACAAGTGTCATAATCCTCTTAAGGAGTAATAAACTATTTTTCTTAATAAAGAAATTACAAAAAAGACTTGTCCTCACATGTGGACTAGAGGAAAAACAACTTAAGGGATACCTTGGTTTATCCCATTTAATAGATACAACCAAGGAAAGATTATAAATTCCAATACCCCCCTTTAATCTTTACTTGGGGAAATTACATCAAAGGGTATTAAACCCAAATTTTACAATGATATGCTAAATAGCAGCAACTTGAGCTTTGAGAATGTCTTCAATTATGTGAAAGGTCTCTTGTGAGTGTAGGTAGATCTTCATAAAGCCAAGTGGATAGGTCATTAAAGTTCACCAAATCTTGTATGTGCCTAGATGGATTACCTGAAAAACATAGACACAAGAAACAAGACAACTATCCACAAGAAGTATTTCATCTTATATGAAAATTAGAAATGCTTTTGAATAAGGATAATAAAAAGAAAGAAACAATGAGGAAAATAAAACATGTTACCACAAAACAATGGAGATAACCCGATATCAAGATGAAGTATATGCTCAAAATATTATCAAAAAGTTTGATCAGTATTCTCATGAAAGGTATATTATACTAATGTACTAATGACCACAGACAAGGCCAACTAATGATACTTGCATCAACATTGCATCAATCATGTGGATATAGATAGTCCACTTAATGAATCATCCCACTGCAACTTAATGGGTGATCAATCCATAACATGCATGACTCATGATCTAAGCAATAAAGTATGCAGATCATTATCACATTAATATATGAAAATAAAGTAAAAGGAAAAAAATGTTGATCAAATTAGTATTATCATGATTTTGTTAGGATACTCAAAGGAATGGATTATGAGGATTTAACAACATATTACCTTCAAATTGGATCAAATCATTTGAATTTGGAGGGAAAAAGTCCAATAATAACATCCTCTTTATTGAGGAAGAAAATGGAACAACATGGAGGGAAAACTCCATAAATATCAACCTTTCAAAGTAGAGCATATAGAATCAAATGGAGGGAAACTCCATATAAATATCAATCTTTCAAAGTGGAACCAATAGAACCAAATGGATGGAAACTCCATATAAAATGAGTGCACACCAATATAGGATGGAGGGATACTCCATGGGCCAGATAAAGAAACTATGTATCAGTTATACTAAGGGGACCTACATAGTTATCCTTGAAAAATTGGCTCCCTATGCAACTCAAAAGAAATATCATATAAATCATATAGATCAATGGTATAAAACCATAAAGTGCCAACATGGGCATAGAATGATGCTATAAAAGCATAAAAGTGCAACTAAGTGAATGTCAAAATATCACAATGAAGGCAAATGTGTAAGATAACGCATAATCCATTTAAGGTAAATGCAGGTATCCAAGGAAGATCATGGAAAAATAAACAAAGTATGGATATTATGTATAAACTCCTTTGAGGGTAAACATGAGTACTTAATTCATTTTGTGAAGGTATATATCAATTTCTAAATCATAATAGTCATAAATAAAATTATATATTTATTTGGGTATATATGTGTGCACCCATATATACTTAAATAAAAATATTTACCTTTAAAAAGCATTGATAGGATCCTTCTATAAAAATATATCAAATAGAATGAATATTTTGAATAAAGAAAAAATGCCTTAAATAGTAATTTTTGATAAATTGAAAGACCGAAATCATCATTTAAAGAAATGCATGATCATTAGGAATGACTGCCAAAGCAAATAGAGTACTCTTATTTTGTTAAAAAATAACATAACCAAAATTTCAGAATGATGAAAGCCAAAAAAGCATATTACATGAACAACTAAAAAAAACTAATTTTTATGCATACATGAACAAAGACCTTAAATCAATGATAGAATTTTAGCAGTTACAAAGGAATAGAACTAGAATAGATAGTTGCAACTAAGACAAAAAAGAATCCCCTAACATGCATTGGGCATTCAACAGTGTAATTGAATAGAAAAAGGGAAAAAAAACTTCTATAAGTTGCAAACAAAGAGAATGAAGTTGAGAGAAGCATTTAGAGTCTTACTCAAAAACTTCAGTTGAGCTAGTTCTAGGTGAAGGTAAAGCATATGAAAGTAGAGTATGCAAAAGTATCTTTTTGTCATGAAAAAACACTTATATTTCTTATGTATTTTGAATGCAGGTTGCAGAGAGGAAATGGATCACAAAGTACTAAATCTCTGAGTGATGATTCCCATTTTAAAATGGGAATTTCCACTGGAGTCAACATACTTGAGGAGAGATTTTGATGAACTATTTCAGGCAATGCCTGGAGAGGTGGAGCATGCAATAAGGAGCATAATAGGAGATTGGGTGTTGAGGCCAAGGGCACCATGACCTATCTATCAGACTCAAGTATTGTCCATATTATACTCAAACATATATGATATGTTACCTGAGAACAAGATGTTGATGAAGATTCTAGAGATCTGTATTAATCCATCTTTTGTGAATGCAGCCATATTGGATGAAGCAATCAGTGGTTATATGTTGCATGGTTCAAAGGTATGGGTGGGAGTAATTATTCCCATCAAGAAGTTTGATAAGGATATGGTACAAATGGCCCTTTTGGATACTATGAGGATAGGATTGCGGCTAAGGAATCGCATGTATTTTGAAAGGGAAATGATTCATATTGCAGGGCTCCTACCAACAGATATGGTGGCAAAAGCATATGCATTATTTGATGCAATCTTAGTGGTGGTTCAATACTATGAAAATAGAAGGGTTCATCCTCAAATGAGGGCCTCTTCTGGGGATGACAACATAAGGATTATAGTGGAGTCGGTAGGTTCTACTAATCAGGTGTAGGGGTTTGGGCCTAAAGGAGATGGTTAAAAAAAGGTAGGGATGCAATAGGTTTAGGTTTAATTATGATAGGAGAGAGAGAGAAAAGAAACATTTATGTACTGATTTTATTTGAAATAGACTTACTAAATTAATTGCCTATATGAATTCATTTTAACATAGGAAAAGATGTTTTAATGTTGTTAACAACTTTTCTTGTTAGCAGTGATCTCTCTTTATCTAAGGCAACGCTACAAATGAAAGTATTGGTAATAATAATTATTCTTCCCTCATGAGACTATGAATAGTATTCTAAAAAATTAATCTTGAGTTAAAATGACTTGTCAGAGAATAACTTAAAAATAGATGTTATAGGTGAATAATAATGCAGACCTGCAAGAAAATGTTAGAGGAATAATAATCCTGCAACTTAAGGAATCAAACTAAACCATTATTCAATTACTAAGAAATCTACAAATATCCTTTAAAATAAACTTTAAAGAAAACTATTTTAAAAAAAAATTGAAGTCAGACGTATTTGAATACAAATAAGGGCCAAATGTACAAGTTATAAATGAATTTTATAACTCGCAACGTAATAATTTATAACTTATAAAAAAATTAAACTAAAGTAAATAACCAAACTTATAAATTTATAACAGAGTTCTAAGTGTGATCAAAGGCCAAGTATAAGATTATAAATTAGTTTTATAACCTACAATATGACCATTTGAAACTTATAAATAATTTAAAATATATATATATAAAAGATTAATACTACAGCTTGATTATTGCTCAAGGTTTGAAAAAAAAAACTAGAACTACATAGAATAAGTACAAAAAATATAGATATATTAAACTTAACAATTATTAATGACCGAAAAAAACATGATATGTCTAGGGATATAAGCTCAAGGTTAATCAGCTTACTACAGTACTTCTTAAAATTAGTCAAGTCTCTGAAGTAAAAGAGCCTGTGACTACTACTATCAAAGAAAACGTATTGAACTTGGCACTCATCTCCTGAACACAGCCATTCAAATGTTAGAAAATGTGCATGAAGTTTGGTCTGAATTGGATCCAAATTCAAAAGTGTTGCCATGATACTAGCAAGCACATGAAGATGATCTTGAAGCCTATTCAAGTTCAAAGATCCTTATTTCGAGATACAGTTAGAAATAATGTTATACCTTTCAAGAAGCAATATATCAAATGCAAGGAAACAATGAAGCATAGGAAGGGGATTCTTGATGATCTAACAAAGAATTTGTGGAAAGCATAGGAAACTAGTGTTGAGAAAGGGCAAGATATTATTGTGAAAGTTGGAGCAATTTCCATCAAGTTGCTGAATGAAAGTGAAGAGTTCCTTCCTGAAGTTCATTAGCACCCCCTTTCTCTTTGACCTCAAACTTCTACCATCTCAGAAATGGGGTAGAGAGTGGCCACCAGGGTCAGCAATATGTATGAAAAATCAAGCTCTTAACAATGGTGAAATTTGCAGAAAGGGAGGGTGTGGACGAGGTGCAAAAAAAATAGTAATAGGCTGCTCTAGGCTCAGCGGGAGTGAGATTCACTCCATATGTCATCACCATAGTGTCAGGAGAGGAATGCAAAGAAAAAAAACCTCAAATACCAAATATGGCATAAATTTTACCAAACATTCAAGAAAAGTCATGCTAGATGAATCTGCACGCAGGTGAAAAAATAATGGAGGATATAGATCAAACATGCGTACTGAAGGCTCATGCCAAGCGTAGATCAAACATGCAGATCAAACATACATGTTTTCTTGCACTCATGTAGAGGCAAAACTCACACAAAGCTCATGCAGGTGAAAGGAAAGGCACTCAAATCTACAAGAAAAGATCATGCAGGTGAAAAGAAAGGCACTCAAACCTGCAAGAAAAGACACGACAGAAGGTAGATAAAGCAGAAACAAAGCCTAGTTAGATCAAGAAAAATTGCAAATTAAAAAAATGTTAAAAAATATATGAAAGGAATCCAAAAGAATGACATGAAAACAAAATGCTAACAAAGAATAATTCTCATCTAAATAGATAGCCAAATGGAAAAAAGATAAAATACAAAAAATCAAGGAAAGATGCTAAAAGATCAAAAAAATGCTAAAAAGATCTTGAAAGAAAATTGGAAAGGTAAGATTTAGATTTGGAAACCATAGAGATACTAAAATGAAATTATTAAAATTAAATATTTAATAAATCTCATAAGATTATAGATTAGAATATATATTAAATTTTAAATATAAATATATGAATAGGTTTCAATTAACTAATGTAAGTAGGAAAAAAAAAACTCTTACAATTAAAAGTGTTCCTTCCAACACAATTGAAAAAAAAAAATGAAAAAAAAAGTTTAATAAAAAATAATAATAATATAATGAATTAGTGTTAATGTTTGATTAAATATTTAAGATTTAAAAAAAAATGCACAGTGTGTGTGTGTGTATATATATATATATATATATAAATGCTATATATGAAGGATTAAATATAGAAAATTATTATTTTAAAAAAAAAAATTATGAATAGGATTAAACTTAATTGACTATAATGTAAATCATATTATTTAAGTGTTATTTGCAATAAAATGCTAGGGAAATAATAATGTAATAATTTTTTTTTTAAATATTTAACAAATAAAAATAATAACAATAAATACTATTAAACTAAAATTGATAAATGCTATTTGTTAAAGCAAGAGCAAAAAAAAATTAATAATTTTTTTTAATAGAGATACCTAGGTAGAGATTATTTAATAAGATGTGCTTTCAATGAATGACAACCTTCATCACATAAAACTCAAAATAAGGATTAATAGCTCTGATACCATGTTAGAAATAATAAAATTGAAATGAACTAAAATTAAAGAATTGTAAATTAATCCAAGAGAGTTCGTGATGAATGTAATTACCATAATTTATAAGAGCTTCCCAAGATCAACACAAAAGAGGAGACAAAGATTTTGAAAGAGGAAAGAAAAGAAAACCCCTTGTGAATTATATGAATGAGGCAAATGCCTAAAAATGAAGAAAGAGAGAGAAGGAGATAATAGGGAGCCATAATGCTCATTACATGAACTACATCGTGATTGTGTGTTTAGAATGAGAGAGAAGCATCTCTTATAAAGAGATGAGAAGAGGAGTTATTTGTAACTTCCAAGTGAATAATTGCCACATTCATAAGTGTGTGCTTGACAAGTGTCATAATCCTCTTAAGGAGGAATAAACTATTTTCCTTAATAAAGGAATTACAAAAAAGACTTTTCCTCGCATGTGGACTAGAGGACAAACTTAAGGGATACCTTGGTTTATCCCATTTAATAGATACAACCAAGAAAAGATTATAAATTCTAACAAATTCAATGAAAGTAATTACTTAACTGCTTGAATTAAAAGCAATCAATGAAAAGATATACAACCTATCCAAGTTGCATTGAAATGAAAGAACCTTATTCATTCAATATCAAAATTATTGACACATGGAAATGGAGACAAAATTCAAAGACACAAATATTGCAAAACATTCCTTTTGTATTAATCCTCCTTGAAAATCATACAATACTAGTATAATAATCAAACATACCTCATGATATGACAAACTGTCATTCTATGTTCACTTGTATTCTCATATTTTGAAAAATAAATACATCACACACAAATTACACAAAGACTGACTAGACTAATTGCAAAAATAGCATAACATTAAAAATTACATAGATTTCAGACATCAACTCCACATCTTGGAAATCCTTTTATAGGAAGGATTACAACAAGCTTCAGATGGGAGGACACATGTCAAAATTCAATTGGGAGACAAATACAAAAATATTTTACATTTGTACATTACAAAAATTCTTTGTACTTCGATCAAAAACTGCATGCAGTTATAAAACTAGCAAGTGGCACTTTGTGTAGGTGCCTTTGAGAAAATTATGTTAATCTTCAACCTTCTACCACTTTCCTTACCTTTCTCTTGTCTCCTCTACATCTAACTGTATCCCTGATTTTCCTAGTCGCTACCAACAAATGGCAGGGCTTTGATATCTACAATGAATTCCCATATGGAAATATTTATATCTATGTCAGGCTAGGTGGTATCCCTAATTGCATCTAATTCTTCAAGGCATTTGTTCCATTTAACATTAGTTATTGCTTTCATCTTTGCAATTTCTTTTGACATTTATGTTTCTAGCTTGTAAAGCATGTCAATTAAATCATATACTATTGCTACACCTGCCTTATCATTGTAGTAAGCTATGAATCTAGGATGGTTCAAAATGTTGTCAAAAGATGCTGACCATTCTACCCAGTCCTTAACTTTTCCATCTTTCTCCAAAATTATCGGTACAAAATTGGGTGTCCCTGTGGTAATTGCCTTCATTTTATTCTATATTAGTTGCAATTTAGATCTTTCACCTTATTTATGATTTTTCTTGTGTTTATAATGGTTACTTTAGGTAGATCCTTTTTCTATGGTAGCACAAGTACCAAACTATCAAAAATGGAGTATATGGACCCCATGTAGTGAAAAGTGGAGACAATAGAGCAATCGCCTTTGAACATCTATATTCTACTCCTTGCGACACAAGATAGTTGCTATGCACATTCTGAGAAACTAGTTTTAGTGTGTTTATTTTATGAATTAGCAAGTTCTTGATGGTTTTGATTTCTATCTCCTTGCATGGTTCCAAATGTTCTTCCTCATCAACTTGCATTGCTTGGCTTGATGCTTCCCCTATTTTAGGTACATGACCCTCTACCTACACACTCTATCATGAAATTTGGTAGTTGTTCTAATAGTGTTCTTTAATGTTTCTACCTCATTTTCTGGCTTGAGGATCTTTTGCTCTAATACATAAGTCTTTTTCATTTCTTCCTCATAGCTCCTCCTGGTTCTAATAAACCTCTCATAGGCTCCCTCTAACTATTTTTGAAGGGTATCCATCTTTTTTTACCCAATAGAGCCACTAAAGTGTTCATCCCATTAATTTGGCTGTAGAGGTGGAATGTACATTCCAAAAGATAACATTACCTCTTGGGGATTCCTTGATTTCCATTAGAGTAGGCTTCTAGTATTTTGGAGCTAAACTCTGTATTGCTATTTTTTGGGCATCAATGTTATATCCAAAGACTCTTAGTTCTCTGAGCTGATTTTCATCTTCAAATGATATAGACTTGTCTTCTCTTCTCATCTGATCTAGTAGAAAAGAAGAACCAATATCCCATCCCAGGAAGACAATCATGCCACTTTTTCTCATCAAGTCCCTGGAAGGATCATATTCTTGTAGCTTTTGAACTAATTTAACAACTAGCTCATCAAAATTACATATTTTCATCTGCTAAGACAATTCATTTTGTTTCAATTTACATAAGAATCTTTTAAACTCTTCAGTTTGATCAAGTTGTCATCACTCATGAACTCAGCTACTTCTATGATTTTTTCATCAATCATCTAAGCTTGCAACTACAACTTATTAGCCCTTTTCTCATTCTTAGATGCCTAAGATACCAAATATCTACTTCTAATATCATCAAAGTATTGACTGCCCCTTGGTAGAATTTGTAGGGCCTTTTGCTGAGCCTTCTATGGTACTTCCACCATCTTTTGTTTCTTACTTCTTCTTTTTTCCCACTCTGAGCTTTTAGGTTGATCCTCTTGATCATCAGTGACCTCAATAGCTATGTCTTCATCAAAATATTTAGGTTCAACCTTCTTCCTTATATCCTTAGGGACTTGTGTTGCTATTTCATCAAAATTTTCTATACACTTGTCTAATTTTGACTAGTAGTCTTCTTCATGATAGAATTCCTTGAAGGATGGATCTGCCTCTTTTATTTCCTACTCAAAGCTGACAATATCTCTATATTTAATCATCCTCTCCCTATAGACATCCTCATTTAGCCTATTAGCAATGACATCCTTTTCCCACATAGATTTTGTAGGGGGTAGGTTATATCCTTTCATGTTTTTCAAGGCATTTTTGAGTATATTACAATGACCATATATTCTAGTCAGTCCAGTTGGAAATTTATAGCCTCTCAAATAGGCATTATTTTTCTCAAAAGCATTCTTTCCTATCTCTAAGTCTCCTACTTTGGTGCATCTACACAAGAATGTTCCTTGCTTGACAAGTTTACCTAGGTATTCTTTATTTAGTGATATCATTTCCCAAAACACTTCTACAAACCCTAGTCTCTCAGCGACATATTTGGGTAGAATGTGGGGTGGCTAAGGGAAACCATAAATTTTGATAATAGTATATTCCTCAAACAAAAAGACACTTCCCCAATCATGTGTTAACAACCTTTCTAACACTTCTAGGAATTCTTTTATTAATTATTCCTATCATTTTTAACATAGGATTAACAAAATCATTGTAAAAAGAAATGACATTTGAGTATGGGTAGAACTTTTTCCATACCCTTGTCCACCTTTGTACTGGTAATCTTTTTCCCCATTCCTGTGTGGACTCAAAGAAGCTTTGATCAAAAGAATCAACATTCTTGAGCAGGATTACATGCATGATCATGGAATAATGAGAGAATTTGAAATTCTCCAATTGTCCTTGCTGAGCAATAGTGATCTCCTCATGTATCTTATCAATTAATTAAGCTAAGTAATCATACCCAAAATTGGTGTTGGGGTCTTGGATGTTCAAAGCCATAACATAATGTCCTCCAAGGGCATTCATGGTTCCATATGAACTTAGGACTTTGTTTAGGCCAAAGAATTTTTTTGAAAGTATCTATGGAAGAACTCAAGAGGCATGATCTTTTCTATTTCCTTCTTCTTTGGAATCTCTCCCTTCTCTTTATGGAATGAAGGGATATGCCTTGTCATTTCCCTACCCATATAAAATTTCTTATGTTTCTTAACAAATTTAGTTAGGTCATCAACATCAATAGGAAATGCCATTGGGCCTCCCAAGTCAAATGCCTCTATGAATGTCTCTTTATCTAGGGCCAAGAAGATGCTTCTGTCTCTCTAGTGGAAGGACTTGCTAACTAGATTATAACATTTGATCAATTATTTTATTAGATCCACATCTATAAAAACTTTTGGCATGATCAGTTTGCCTAAATTCTTGACTGAGGGGTTGCAAACTAGAACCTTCTCCATTCTATTTTTATAGAAGAACCAAAACAACTCATATCCATTTCTATGATGAACCTTTGCATCTATACAGAATGCATATGGATCTTTGAAGGCATGATCATTTTTAGCTTGTGCATTACTAGAACTAGGAAGAATGTGTATCCACTCTTCAACAAATGATCTAGGGCTTTTCATCTTATTCTCCTTCCTCTTGAGCCATTTCTTCAGACAATTCAATCAAATTTGTATGCTATATGTTGAATAATCATTTAAAATATTCTCTACAACTCAAAATTTTCTCATGAAACTCAAACAATTATGAAACTAGTAAGGAAAATCTCATGCCCCTCAAAATTTATCTATTTCATCAACAGGAGCATGGTATTAATGGAAATTAATTCAACACATTTCAAAACCTATTAATTCTTGAAAAGCTAGAAAAATCTATGCTTTTTCACATTTCATACATCCAACTCATCCCTTTTTTATCTAGCTCAAACATGGTGGTTGAAAACCATTTTATGCTTTCACAACTGAGTGTTGTGATGACACGATTACCACATTTTGGCTAATTCACCACTGTTTATTTTCTTTCTTTTTTTCTAACTACAAACATGCAAATAGGGCTTTTGTCACTATTTCACAATCTCACATCTCTTTTCTTTAACAGCTAGGCCTAGCCTGCAAGGATGTGATTCCCTTTGTTTGCTACTTCTTAGCTTCTTTTCACTTTACACTTTTGACTACTATGATCTGGCGATGATCTCTTTATTCACCATTTTTCATCTTCTCCATGGTTTGGGACTTAACATCCTTAATACTTGCGATGTTGCAAACCTTCTAATTTTATCATTATCACTTCCTTGAAACCACCAAACATGATGCTTTCTCTAATCGTGTGATGTTTCATTTTCTTTGAGTAATACTTCATCCTTCTCAATATCACAACTAAACAATCTAACTATCTTTGAAAGCTTGCAAAAGTGCAATCAATAATTCTTCACCACTTCATAACTTAAGATTTTAACAACAATTGAAACCATGTGAAGATGCAATTTTTTTATTTGTCTAACTATCACCTTTTTTCATGAATTCATAGCAAAGATCTTAACTATTTATGGAAACCTTGCAATCTTGTGCTGACTTTCAAATTTAATTTTTTTGAGTTCATTTCGCAAGCTTGAAACTTCAAAGATGTAACCGTAGCTAAACCTTGTGACAATGCAATCAACAACATTTGCCACTTTGTAGCTTTGACTCTGAGTCAATCATAAACCTTGGTGATATTACAGTGGTCTAAATCCTTAATTGCATGATTACATTTTGCACCATCATGGCTTAACTTGTCACTTTTCTTCAAACCCTTGCAAAAGAGTGACAAGAATTTCTTCTAACTATTAGATATCTTTCACATTTTGCAACTTATAATCCTCCTTCATGGCTTAACTATGCAATCATGTGAATAAGGCTTTAACTTGACTATTTTCTGTTTATCATTTTTTTACAACTTAAACTCTTAACTCAATAAGTAACCTTGTGAAGGAGTGATTACACGCTTTTGCAGCCTCACTACATTAACCTCGGATTTCCTTTAACTACTTGAGAAGATGTGCTTGTCTTAACTCTTAACTACTACTACATTTTTGCATCCTCACAACTCTATCTTCATAGTTTATCTGACCATTTGCAATCATGCACTAATTCACTTGTTAACTATTCCCTTCTATTTGCATGGTCACAATTTAAAATATACTCAATTCTTTCTAGCCTATGACCTTGCAATTACTATTTGAAACTAACCCTTTTCCTTTCATTGCAACATCACAACTCGAATTCCCTTAAGCCAAAATGACTTGCAATCATGCACTTTCATTGTTTTTCTCATTTTCACCTCTAACATGAATGTTAATCATAACTACTATGAAGCTGCACTAAGCTAAGAATAGACCATTTTGGCTCATCACAACCTTGAACATGGTTAGTGAGAAAAACAAAGCAATGTTGTGATTAAGGAGATTTTGCAACATCACAACTTAAAGGATATAAAAGGTCATAAAATATAAAATTAATATTAGCTCAAAAACTTAGGGATATAAAGATATAAGTAATATTTTTCACATATCCCTATTTTTAATTTGTAAATCAATTTCAAAAGAACTTCAATCTACATAAAGGATAAGATCTCGCCCTAGGTTTCTTTTAGGGTTAACATAATTTTTAGAAACCCTAAGCATAACTAAACATAATTTTACTTGATTTTGACAAGTTTTGAAAAATATTTGCTGGGTGAAAATTCAAGCCATTAGTGGCTCTGTTTGGGGATGATGGATAACTTGTATCCATGCAAGAATGCAAAATTTCTAGCAAAAGCAGACCACACACTTGATACAAAAGCTAATAACTTATTTAGAGAGCACATCTAACCAAGTAGGTGAAACATTAGGCCAAGAAATGAAAGTTGATTATGAAGAAAATTTGAAATCAGGTAAGGAGATAGAAATTAGAACAATCAAGAACTTGTCAATTCATAAAATAAATGCACTAAAACTAGTTTCTCAAAAAGTGTATATAAACTATGTTGTGTTCCAAGGAGCAAAGTATAGATGTTCAAAGTTTGTTGCTCTATTATCTCCACTTTTCACTGCATGGGGTCCATATACTCCATTTTTTTATAGTTTGGTACCTCTGCTACCACAGAAGAAGGATTTTCCTAGAGTAACCATTTTAAATACAAGAAAAATGATAAATAAGGTGAAAGATATGAATGATTTCTTTGGTGGAAAATTGAATCTAATATAGAATAAAATGAAGGCAATTCCCATAGGGACACCTAATTTTGTACCTACAATTTTAGAGAATGATGGAAAAGTTAAGGACTATGTAGAATGGTCAACATCTTTTGATAGAATTTTGAACCATCCTAAATTCATAGCTTTCTGCAATGATGAGGTAGGTATAGCAATAGTATATGATTTAATTGACATACTTTATAGGCTAGAAATATAAATGTCAAAAGAAACTGCAGAGGTGAAGAAAATAACTGATGCCAAATGGAACAAATACCTTGAAGAATTGGATGTAGTTAAGGATGCCACTTGGCTTGACAAAGATATGGATATTTTTGTATGGGAAGTCATTATAGATATCAAGCCCTACCATCTATTGATAGTAACTAGGAAAATCAAGGATGTAGTTAGAGGTAGAGAAGACAAGAGAAAGGTAAGGAAAGTGATAGGAGGTTGAAGACTAACAAAATTTTCTCAAAGATATCTACATAAAGTGTTGGAAAGGTAAATCTCTAAGGCAGGGGGGGTGGGGGGGTGAATCAATACTTTAAACTCTGACCCATAAAACATTCACCACACATCCATCTCATACATTCAATAAGTAAGCTAAAATACCATGTAAAGCATGTACATCTAAATCATGTAAACAAGTAAGCATTCACACACATATGACACCAAACATGATTACCTAGAAACTCTCCAATGAGAAGGTAAAACCAGGGTGGGGATGACACCCACAAGTCTTCACTACTACATTAATAAAGTGTATATAATGAAGGTTACAATGTTTGATCATGAAACATGATCTATCCTATAAAAGGTCTAACTTGTTAAAGGCTTACAAAGATTGTTAGGTCTTACCCTATTAAATGATTTCAACACCCTATTAGAAATGTGCCTTGTTAAAGGACTTCAAATCACAATTAAGTAAGTACCTTGTTAAAGGATTTCAATATAGCCTGTTAGGACTACTTTGTTAAGAGATTTAACTAATTCACATATTAGAATGTCTCAGCATTGATCTTATGGTTAGCACTTTGTTTCTTGATGATGGATCACCTCTAAACTAATGCATTCTTGATCCTTCTTAATTAGTTGTCTCTCTGATGTATGCTATTACCTTCCTCTATTCTCCTTCAACTAATTCTATAATGCAATTTCAATTCACTATACCTTGGTCACCATGAATGTTATGTTTGCATATGAAAAATTCTCTCTTCGCTCCTTCCACATGCATAAGAAGTTTAGGGTTTGTCCTCCTTAAGAAGAGTTAGGTGACTTAGGGTTATGTATGAATCAATGGTTGTGATTCATCCATTTTACTGCTTAAATTTTCCTTTTATCTAATTGGATGCATGTAATTCATAAGGATTCTAACTTAAGATTTGTCCTTATCTCCAAAATATCATAATTCAATATTTAAGTTGGCTCAAAAATGGCTTACATAGTAGTTTGTGCCATTACAAAAAACTATGACAAAACTTTCTTACTCGACATCTAAAGTCTTTGATGTTCGGCATATACTAGTTTTTATATTATGACTCTGCATCTAAATGGCTCAGCATACATTATATGCTCAGCACTTGAGTGACTCAACACATGAGTGACTCGACACTCACTGTGGACTCAAAATGTTTTATGTTGTGCTTGGCATACACTACTTGTTTGGCATGAACTAAGTAAATGACTTAAGTGTATAGACACTCACTTGTCAAAACCAATCTGAGATCAACAATCTCCCCCTTTGACATGAGTGTCAAAAAAATTTGGTCATGCATTGATATCCTTATACTTACAAGAATAACATATCTTTTATTTGGCTTATGTACCAAACTCCAAAGTTTCAAAATTTTGCAACAACTTATACCTCAAAAACTTATAACTCCCCCTGAGTCGATTCATCTATTTTGTATGCAAAATAATCTTACTCCTATTAAGTAGATATGTCTCAACTAATATGCTTGCTCCCCCATGCTCTACTCTTACTCTATGTCACTTTATCTTCTTTTCTCCCCCTTTTCTTAGCTTTTCTCTCATTCTCCCCTTTTCTCATTCTCCCCCTTTTTGACACTGATGTCAATGAGTTATTAACTAATAGTGTGTTTTTCCAAGAAAGATTTATGGACCTCTAGTATAATTTTGAGAGTTGCATCCAAATTTTCACATGCTACATCGAAAGACTTAATTTGGATAGCCAGCTCAGCAGCAAGGTGAACTAAGTCATCTAATGCAGAAAGAATGGGGTCTTTCTTCATAAGAGTTTCTACATAGCCTAACTTCTTATGCAAAATCTCCATGTGAGGAGTCAATGTGGTTTGGATGCTAATCAGTTTCACCCTTATGTTGGCTTTTTCTACAGATAATATTGCTAACTAACTCTAAGTTTGTAATAGAGTCCTGATATGCTTCTCACTTTGAGCTAGAGTCATAGGAAATTTTGCACTTGATGCATTAATTTGACTTTTCAAGCTCAAAATGTGACCTCTTGTCTCTTGTGTGAAGAGTGTGGGGTTGCACAATTTGGTTTACAGTGAGAAAATGTTCTCAAGTGCCTTCTTCACACCTTCTACCTTAGTTGCCAATGCAGCTTGTGTAAGTGTTATATCACCTAATATTTTCTCATTCACTTTACTTTGAAATTTATTTTTAGAACCATTCTAATAATTTTGCATTTGTATCAAGGTCTGCATCACTGACCTTTTCCACTATATTTACCAATTGTTTAATAAGTGGCTTGGTCTCATCTAGAGTGGGTAGATTAAATGCATGTAGGAAGATGTCTTTAATATCCAACAAATCTTGCTTCTACCTATGCTGCCTTCTGAGCAATTCTTGATGCTTCTTTCTAGCCAAGGCTTCTTGTAATATGCCCATCTACTCTATTGTCATGGTGGAATAATCAAACTTTGGCAAAACAATTTATTCATCAAGGCTTACATCTTGATATTGTATTACCTCTTCTACCTTTGATGAACTTGGACTTGGCACTAATAATTACAAGGGTTTTGCATCTATTCTTGTCTTGTAAAGATTGTGACTAGAAGGAATGCTAGATTTTGGTAAAGTTACCAAGGCTTGAATTGTTGTAATGCGCTGCCAAGGGATCCAAAGAATTTCACTAAGTTTGCCAAACAACAATTTTATTTATTTTTAAACATGAAAGATAAACCATTCATAACATTCGCGAAAGCAATAGTAACATCCAACTGAAAGTAAACATAACATAACATAACAGATTACATTCTTTAAAGATCCCTTAACATTGAATTACATCTAAATCAACTAATCCTCTAGAATCACATCCTTATGAAATAACAATGATACATCCAACAATATACAAGTGTTCCTTTTTTGTAATTACATTTTAGATTGCTCAATCATCCACTGTACATGTCACAAGGTATGAAAGGCTTGAAAGAATAAACATCTGTGTAAATAATGTACATCATCATCCAATATTAATTCATGATGCAATTAAAGTAAATGAAACCACATATCATACATGATACATCATCACAAAAGATATAAACATCCATCATAAAAGATAACCATATATCACAAAACATAACTAACTAAGTGCATGGTTCCTGTCAACCGTTAATAGCATCATTAGACCATCGTGGATCCTAGCCATCCCTCTATGTGTAACATTCCAAAGCATCAAAGAGATCATCGATATTATCATAGTAGGAATGTCACTCCTAAAACATCCTACTAACATGCAAAGTAAAGCATAAGATAACATCATCTAACATATGTAAATCATCAATGTAAGAAACATACCAGTAAAAACATCCATCATGAGGTATATCATCTATCATAATGATCCAAGCACAGAATGAAGATAAATACCGACCAAGAATACTCCAGCTATGGTGTCTCGGATAGATCTCAAATGATAAGAGTGAAAAAACACTACCACCCGACCACGTGGAACCTAAGTGGTCCACTCCCACTGTGCTAAGGAGATAATCTCAAGTCCCAAACAGGCTATCAAAATCACGTAACATGAAAATACTCTCTAAGTCCAGGAATCCTAAAGGTATACTAACTCAAAGGTTCCATCACACAAAACTGACATATAATTCCCAGAGGCACACAATGACATGTAGGAAACCTACTTTGCAAGCGAGAAAGTTTCATCGCATTTATCACATACAAGTTACTCTGGCAGTTAGCTAAACTCCATGGTCCATACTAATCTCATGCGGCCACTAGTATCCTCTCATACTAACGAGGCATACTATGGAATGCAAGGTTGCAACCATGCATTCTCTCTACTCCCATCCTAGTTTGTACAAGCACTTGAGGCATGGGTGAGAACATCAAAACAATTATCTTTTTAGGTTCATTTAATCCCTATTTAGTGTGTAAATGTTATCACTTATTAACAAAACTTACAATGAGTTACCCTGGCAGCCACTTAGAGCCCTGGCCCCCATTGCAAGCCACTTCTCGACACTACAAGTAGATAACCTACCCTAAGCTCATGGAATCATAAATCACCACAGTCCTGTACAAGCAACTGTAAAGAAAATCCAAAAGATAATCCATAAAAAGAATCATCAAATAACCAAGATAAAAGCATCAAATATCCACAATAAGAATCATCAAATCTCCATGATAAGAATCATCAAATCTCCATGAGCATCTGAAAAGCATCCATAGAAAATCATGACCACAACAGTTCTTTATTGACAACTGAAGGCATCACTAATAATCATAAGTATCCATTGGTTCTCAATAACCAAAATATATCTCAAAATACATCACAATATCCATTGGTTCTCAACAAGCAACCAAGAATATCTCAAAATCATACTGATCGAAGACTCCAAAATGGTTGAGTCAAAACATGTCACAACATGACATCATCAAGAAATAAATCAACATTTCAGTCCCATCATGGCGACTAGAAAATAAACCAAGGATAATTGATCGATGACTCAAAAATGATTAGCTCAAGTGTCTCAGATACATATACATCTCAGCTTCACACATGAAGACTGATGAACAATAACAATCAGTAAATACAAACATTTCATAGAGCATACGATCACATTACCATGGTTGGGTTTATAAAGATCGAGACGAAATAAGATCAACATGCCATCACATCTTATAACTCTCGAGCCTCTGGTAACAACCTAAGATTGGTCAACACTAGTCAACCCAAAAACCCAAAACAAGAAGCATAGAGAATACACAATGCAAACACATGTTTTGGTTTACTAAAATCACATAGTTTAATTAAGTGTAGAGCTTTAGTTTTTGTTTCAAGTATACTTCAAGTGTCTAAGTTTAATCATTTGACCTACAAGTCAACCCATTTGTTCTCTGATAGCATTATCCTTCCATTATTTAAAATTACATTCTAAAAATAACTTAAGGATAAATATTTTACTCATTAAACTGATCATCATTGACCTTTAATTAACTTGTTCTCTTTATTTAACTATGATCCATATTCTAATTGATTAACTCTTCTTTAATGTTACTTCAACGTAATCAGAGGATCTTTATTCGTTATATTATAAGAAAGCCAATTATCAATCTTTGAATAAGAAGATTATAACTTTATTAAAATGATCAATTAAATCAATCAATTAACATAGGTACACAATCCATGACCTTTTATCATTCTAATAGTTTTCAATTCAATATTACTAAGTTTCACCATTAAAACATCTAAGGTCATTATTCAAGTTATTAGAATAAGACCTATCAACTTGATATCAATATTTTTACAATCTCATTAAAAGAACTATACCAATTAAATCTCTATTACATAATTATTAATAACAATTCAATGAATATCAATTGATTAAAAATCAACTGTACTCCAAAACTAATATCTTTTACAAAACTTCAATCATTCAATAATCTCTACTAGATTAACTCCAATCGAATTTATTCATAACTATTTAAACCATTATTTATTAATAGTTTACTAGTCCTTACAAACATTAATAAATAATAAACTCATCAAACTATAAATACTCAATCTATAGAAACTTCCATAACTATTTTTCGATGCATTCCAAATGATATAAAGTTAACTATCTCTCAAAATCATTATTTAATACCTACTTTAACCTTATGTCTCATATCTCCTGAGATTTTGTCCAAACCAATTATTGATCTATAACTTATTACTATACTGCAATTATTAACTAATCTCAATTTGAATTTAATTGAATTAATTAATAATTATATAAAATTACCTATACTATCTTTCATTAATAATTTGTTGAACTTAACAATTATTAATAAATAATAACTTACTAATAACTTCAATATTCAATTATAATGATCGATATTCGAACCAATCAATAATCGTTTCAATCAAAAATCTATACCACATAACCTTAAATAGACTAAATTCTAATTAATAATTTGATTAATTTAAAACTATATACTATTTATTTATAAATCTTTGAATACTAAAATTTCATTAATTATATTTATACATACATATATATATATATATATATATATATATATATATATATATATATATATATATATATATATATATATATATATATATATATATATATATATATATATATATATATATATATATATATATATATATATATATAACATTAGTATATATATATATAATATAAATATCATACAAGCAATATTTATTAATGATAATATAAAATTGATTTATACAATCGATTTAAAAAGTAAATATGACATATGCTTCCATTGTCGTACCCTGCACATTAATGTTTCTTATTTTTGGAGCGGGTATCGGCATTTATCCCACCCTACGACCGTAGTACATGCTCGCGGCAATTGTTTTAAACAACCGTGTCCTGCATCGACAGTCATGACGTCAGTCGTGTTGCCAGTTGCGATAGTCATGACAGTCACAAGTATGACCTCCATTCACAGGCTAGGAGAGGGGGTACGAAATGATGGCCCAATTACATGCTCCTATTTTTTCAAGATTTTCTAGCACACTGATAGTGGAACTATGAGAGTTGGAACCTTTATTTGACCAAAATGTGTGTCCAAAAATGAAAACACATGAAACAGAAACTAAGTCTAAGTACTTTTTTTTGGTGACACAGGATTGCCCTTATACCTCTGGATGCTCCTGCATCAGACACCCAGGGTAGATTGAAAAGTGACCCTGTCACTTTATGAATGGTAGAGGAGATCCCAAATGGGAAACCTTAGCTGCTGAAATCCAAGTTGAGTCCTCAATTGGTCATCCTTTCCATTTGACCAAATACTCTTCATACTACCTATTTATGGTACTCCTACCCACACGATGATCTAGAATGTCTTCTATCTCCTCCTTCTTAGAAGCAGGAATTGGACATGGCTCTAACACCAGCTCCTCATCTGCACCATCATCATGATACTCTATTAAATCTACAATGTTAAAAATGGGAGAAATGTGAATACCATCTGGCAGCTCCACCTCATATGCATTTCCTAAGTCATGTTTCATCAAAATTTTGCAGGGGCCAAATTTCTTCATTTTCAGCTTGTTGTAAGTACTGGCTGGAAATCTTTCTTTTCATAAGTGCACCATAACTAGATCCCCTACTTGGAATTCCTTATGTCTTCTCCTTTGATCTGCCCTAGCTTTATACTCTTGATTCATCTTGGTAATGTGTGCCTGAACCTCCTCATGTAGACACTTGATATGTTAAGCAAATTCTTTCGCTTCAGCACTTGTCCTCTCCCCTTGCTCTATCTTCCTCAATTCTGGTGCAGTCCTTGGGCTATTCCCATATACAATTTGGAATGGTGATTTTCTAGTACTCCTATTTATAGAGTTATTGTAAGCAAACTCTGCTTGTGGTAGAATCAAATCCCATTCCTTGGGCTTATCCCCAACTAAACATCTCAGCAAATTGCCCAGACTTTTGTTTACCACTTTTGTTTGGCCGTCAGTATGTGGGTGATGCGTGGAATTGAATTTCAAGTCTGTTCTCAACTTTTTCCACAATGTCCTCCAGAAATAACCCACAAATTTAGTATCTCTATCAGAAACTATAATCCTTGGAAGTCCATGTAGTCTTACCACCTCTTTGAAAAACAAGTCTGCAATATGGACAGCATCATGAGTTTTGTGGCATGGAATGAAATGTGACATTTTGGAGAACCTATCAACCACCATGAATACTGAGTCATTACCCCTTTGTGTCCTTGGCAATCCAAGAAAAAAATCCATACTTATGTCTTCCCATGGCCTTGATGGAATAGGCAAAGGCTGATACAGGCCAGTATTATGACTAAACCCCTTGGCAACTTGACAAACCTGGCAACTCTGTAAAAACTTCTTCACATCCTGTGAAATTTGAGGCCAAAAATAATGTTCTCTAAGAATGGCAATGGTCTTATCTTGACCAAAATGTCCTACCATCCCTCCACTATGTTTCTCCTTAATCAGATTTTCCCTCATGGAACTCCTTGGAATGCACAATTGACTACCCTTGAACAACATGCCATCCTGAATTAAATAGTCTAACCACTTGGTTCTATCTACAGCAACAGGTTCTTTACAAGCTTTCCATGCTTCAGCAAAATCAGGATCCTCGGGGTACAAATTCTTGAGTTCATCAAACCCAACTACTTCAACCTGCATTATTGTAAGCAACAATTGTCTCCTACTTAGTGCATCTGCAACCCTGTTAGATTTTCCACTTCTATGCTTCAACACAAATGTATAACTCTGCAAGAACTCTACCCACTTCATATGCCTCTGATTCAATTTACCTTGGCTATTTAGGTACTATAATGCCTGATGATCAGTATACAAAACAAATTCTTTTGGCAATAAATAATGCCTCCATTTCTTTAAGGCCTAAACTATTGCATAGAACTCTTGATCATAAACAGAATACTTCTTCTTTGCATCATTCAATTTTTCACTAAAATATGCAATAGGCTTACCTTCTTGGCTTAATACAGCCCCAATAGCACTGCCACTGGCATCACAATCCACTCGGAAAACCTTTCTAAAATCTGGAAGTGCCAACACAAGTTGTTCTACTACCTTCTTCTTTAGCAATTCAAAACTTCTCGCAGCTGTTGCAGTTCATTTGAACTCTTTTACATCCCCTCTTATTGTATCAGTTAGGGGTGCACATATGCTACTGAAATTCTTAATAAACTTCCTGTAAAAACTAACAAGACCATGAAATGATCTTACTTCAGTAGCAAACCTTGGAGTAGGCCATTCCAAGATGGCTTTTACCTTCTCTAGATCCATTTTGAGACCTTCGGGTGATATAACAAACCCCAAATAGACTAACTCCCTTTTTGCAAAGATACACTTCTTCAGATTAATTACCAATTTCTCTTCCCTTAGCCTTTCAAGGACACTATGAATATGTAGTAAACGTTCTTCCAAAATCTTGCTCAAAATTAAAATATCATCCAAATAGACAATAACAAATTTTCCCAAGAACTTCTTAAGTACCTCATTCATGAGCCTCATGAAGGTGCTTGGGGCGTTCGTCAATCCAAAGGGCATGACTAACCACTCATAAAGACCCTCCTTGTTCTTGAAGGCTATTTTCCACTCAACTCCTTCTCGAATCCATATCTGATGATAGCCACTCTTGAGATCTATCTTTGTGAAGTACTGAGCTCCACTCAAGCAGTCCATAAGATCATCCATCCTTGGCAAAGGAAACCAGTACTTGATGGTTATCCTATTTATAGCTCAAGAATCTATACACATCCTCCACTCTTCATTCTTCTTTGGTGTGAGTACTGTAGGTACTGCACATGGACTCAGGCTCTCTCGAATCAAGCCCTTTCTCAATAGCTCCTGAACCTGTCTATTTAGCTCCTTTGTTTTAGTAGGAGTCATCCTGTGAGCAGCCTTGTTAGGAAAACTAGCTCCTCGAATCAGATCTATCTGATGACTAATTTGCCTTACTGGTGGCAATCCATCTGGAACATTATCAGAGATAATATCTCCAAATTCCCCTAGTAAATTTGAAACTTCAAGTGGTATTTCACTACTACCTTCTTTATCTTTCCTAGGAATCAAAGCATAGCACATATGCTGATGTTTCATGCCATCTAAAAACTTTCTTCTATCAACAAGACAAATCCTAGCACTACTACATACCTTTTCACCTTCCTTTTTCATGGGCTTCAATTTGTGGCGAACTCCATCCTTTGTTAGAGAGTATGTGTTTGCATGCCCATCATGTACTGCATGTCTATCAAACTACCATGGTCTACCCAACAATAGATGGCAAACATCCATCAGAATAACATCACAGAGAACTTCATCATGGTAACTCCCAATTTTGAATTTCACTAAACATTGTTCACTTACCAGAACCTTATGATCATCTTTTACCCAAGCAATCCGATAGGGCTGGGAATGTTTCTCCCTCTTGAGCTTCAGCTTAGAGACCATCTCTTCTAATACCAAGTTATCAGTGCTACCACCATCAATGATCACGTCACAACATTTATCCTCACACTTGCATCTGGTACGAAACAAACTCCTCCGTTGTCCTGGTTCAATCTCACCACTTAGTAGGACTCTTTCATTTACCAAGGTCTCTCCTCTTTCTGCATCCTCATCCACATGAGCAACCCTAGCTTGGCCCTCAGCTCTCCTATCTGTCCTTCCTTGTCGTTGAGGGCATTCAAAGGCACGATGACCTTCTTCATTGCAATGGAAACAAGTACCACAAAAGATTCCTCTTCCTTGTCCATGTCCTCTACCTCTTCCTCTCTGATTTCCAAAGTCTTGATCATGGGAGCGGTTGAAACCCTCATTCCTCTGGTTCCCGCTACTACCCACATCTTCATTTTTCTTTTGGGTTTCATTACGGCCTCCAGATGATCTATCGCTTCCCCTTCCTTCTTGATCGTGCCCTCTTTGTCTTCCTTCAAACCTTTTATTCAGCTTCTCTTTAACTCATAGGGAAAAATGGTATGCCTCTTCAATGCTGGTCATTCTTACTAGACTTAATTCCTCCTGGATGCTAGGTCACAACCAACTGATATAACAAGAAACCTTCTCCTTATTTGCTTCTGCATGCCCCGCTCTAATCAAGAGTTGATAAAATTCCTCTGTATATTCTTGGACTGATCTTCCTGCTTGCTTTATTCCATGCATCTTCTTAAACAAATCAAGCTCGTAGTCCACAGGAATGAACTGCTTCTTCAATTTGTCCACCATGCTATTCCATCTTGTGATCTTCTCCTTTCCTCTTTTGTTTCTTTCCAATTGAACCTCTTGCCACTAGATTTTGGCATGGCCTTTCAGTTTGGCCTTTGCAAACTTAACCCTATCTAGGTCCCTGATATCCTCATACTCAAAGTATTCTTCCAGTTCATTGATCCAATCAATCAACTCATCTGGTTTCAGATTTCCTGAAAATACACCCACTTCAATTGTAGGTCTTTTCCCAAACTTAGTAATGGCCCTAAAAAGCCTTTTCTCTCCATGATTTATAACTTCCCTGTCAAATTCCCCTTCTAGTCCCATTTCTTCTTCTTCATTGTCATCCTCACTGTCGTCACCTGTGGCAACATTTGCTCCTCTACGGAGCTCCTCTTGCAATGCCTGTACCTGCCTTTGGAGGACTCTAACCTCCTTAGGATTAATAGCTCTAGCCCTTCCACCATGCTCTCTTCATGGAGGCATCTTCTAACTCAAACCAACAACCACACAGTCCTGGTGCAAACTGCCTCACAGTTGGCACTCTATCTACACACTCAAGAAAACCTACTCTGATACCACTTGATGGGGCCACAACCCAAGAACAGAATGGACACAATAGAAAAGGGAAATTGTATTAACTGAAAAATAAGCTATTACATTCAATATAGAGAAAATAAACTTCAAAACATGCCCTAAGGGCTTACAATAGCATAAATGTGGAGATAATTTCTCCTTTCAGTACCTCCTCTCAAACTCCACTCCGAACTACCTTTTACAATGCTAGGAATCTCCTTAAATAGACCTCGAAGGGTTAAGAACTAGGAATACATTCTAGAAATTCCTAGTAGGCATCCATCAACCAAATAGAGGGCTCCAGAAGCTGTGTTAGAAGTCAGCGAAAATCTAGAAGAATCTAGAAACGGTAACCGAACTTCTGAGAGGCATAACTTTTGAACCGTAGCTCCGATTAATGAACCGTTTAAATTTTTGGAAAGCTATAGAAGTTCTCTATAGCCTTGTGGACAGCTTCTCTTTTTCTCCATCTTTCAACCCTTTTTGAGCTCATTTAATGCCCCTAACTTGACTTTGAAGCATTCTTAGGAGGTCTCAAAAACCCAAAAAAATGCAATAACTTTCAAAGCGTGGGGCCTTTTGACCTAATTCTTTTTCTAAAATTTTCTAAATCACAATTACATTCATCTGGCCAATTCACACCTTCTAGTTTACCAAAATGATGGCCCAATTACATGCTCCTATTTTTTTGAGATTTTCTAACACACTGATAGTGGAACTATGAGAGTTGGAACCTTTATTTGACCCAAATGGGTGTCCAAAAATGAAAACACATGAAATAGAAACTAAGTCTAAGTACATTTTTTTTTGTGACACAGGATTGCCCTTATACCTCTGGATTCTCCTTCATCAGACACCCAGGGTAGATTGAAAAGTGACCCTGTCACTTTATGAATGGTAGAGAAAATCCCAAATGGGGAACCTCAGCTGCTGAAATCCAAGTTGAGTCCTCAATCAATCGTCCTTTCCATTTGACCAAATACTCTTCATATTGCCTATTTTTGGTACTCCTACCCACACGATGATCTAAAATTTCTTCTATCTCCTCCTTCTTAAAAGCAGGAATTGGACATGGCTCTAACACCAGCTCCTCATCTGCACCATCATCATGATACTCTATTAAATATGCAATGTTGAAAATGGGAGAAATGTGAATTCCATCTGGCAGCTCCACCTCATATGCATTTCTTGAGTCATTTTTGTTCAAAATTTTGCAGGGGCCAAATTTCTTCATTTTCAGCTTGTTGTAAGTACCGGCTGGAAATCTTTCTTTTCGTAAGTGCACCATGACTAGATCCCCTACTTGGAATTCTTTATGTCTTCTCCTTTGATCAGCCCTATATTTATACTCTTGATTCATCTTGGTAATGTGTGCCTGAACCTCCTCATGTAGATGCTTGATATGTTCAGCAAATTCTTCCGCTTCAGCACTTGTCCTCTCCCCTTGCTCTATCTTCCTCAATTCTGGTGCAGTCCTTGGGCTATTCCCATATACAATTTGGAATAGTGATTTTCTAGTACTCCTATTTATAGAGTTATTGTAAGCAAACTCTACTTCTGGTAGAATCAAATCCCATCCCTTGGGCTTATCCCCAACTAAACATCTCAGCAAATTGTCTAGACTTCTGTTTACCACTTATGTTTGGCCGTCAGTTTGTGGGTGATGCGTGGAACTGAATTTCAAGTTTATTCTCAACTTTTTCCACAATGTCCTCCAGAAATACCCCACAAATTCAATATCTCTGTTAGAAACTATACTCCTTGGAAGTCCATGTAGTCTTACCACCTCTTTGAAAAACAAGTCTGCAATATGGACAGCATCATGAGTTTTGTGGCATGGAATGAAATGTGACATTTTGGAGAACCTATCAACCACCACGAATACTGAGTCATTACCCCTTTGTGTCCTTGGCAATCCAAGAAAAAAATCCATACTTATGTCTTCCCATGGCCTTGATGGAACAGGCAATGGCTGATACAGGCTAGTATTGTGACTAAACCCCTTGGCAACCTGACAAACCTGGCAACTCTGTACAAACTTCTTCACATCCTGTGAAATTTGAGGCCAAAAATAATGTTCTCTAAGAATGGCAATGGTCTTATCTCAACCAAAATGTCCTGTCATCCCTCCACTGTGTTTCTCCTTAATCAAATTTTCCCTCATGGAACTCCTTGGAATGCACAATTGACTACCCTTGAACAACATGCCATCCTAAATTAAATAGTCTAACCACTTGGTTCTATCTGCAGCAATAGGTTCTTTACAAGCTTTCCATGCTTCAGCAAAATCAGGATCCTCGGGGTACAAATTCTTGAGTTCATCAAACCCAACTACTTCAACCTACATTATTGTAAGCAACAACTGTCTCCTACTTAGTGTATCTACAACCCTATTAGATTTTCCACTTCTATGCTTCAACACAAATGTATAACTCTGCAAGTACTCTACCCACCTCATATGCCTCTGATTCAATTTACCTTGGCTATTTAGGTACTGTAATGCATGATGATCAGTATACAAAACAAATTCTTTTGGTAATAAATAATGCCTCCATTTCTTTAAGGCCTAAACTATTGCATAGAACTCTTGATCATAAACATAATACTTCTTCTTTGCATCATTCAATTTTTCACTAAAATATGCAATAGGCTTACCTTCTTGGCTTAATACAGCCCCAACAGCACTGCCACTACCATCACAATCCACTTGGAAAACCTTTCTAAAATCTGGAAGTGCCAACACAGGTTGTTCTACTACCTTCTTCTTTAGCAATTCAAAACTTCTCGCAGTTGTTGCAGTTCATTTGAACTCTTTTACATCCCCTCTTATTGTATCAGTTAGGGGTGCACATATGCCACTGAAATTCTAAATAAACTTCCTGTAAAAACTAACAAGACCATGAAATGATCTTACTTCAGTAGCAGACCTTGGAGTAGGCCATTCCAAGATGGCTTTTACCTTCTCTAGATCCATTTTGAGACCTTCGGGTGATATAACAAACCCCAAATAGACTAACTCCCTTTTTGCAAAGATACACTTCTTCAGATTAATTACCAGTTTCTCTTCCCTTAGCCTTTCAAGGACACTACGAATATGTAGTAAACGTTCTTCCAAAGTCTTGCTCAAAATTGAAATATCATCCAAATAGACAATAACAAATTTTCCCAAGAACTTCTTAAGTACCTCATTCATGAGCTGCATGAAGGTGCTTGGGGCATTCGTCAATCCAAAGGGCATGACTAACCACTCATAAAGACCCTCCTTGGTCTTGAAGGCTATTTTCCACTCATCTCCTTCTCGAATCTGTATCTGATGATAGCCACTCTTGAGATCTATCTTTGTGAAGTACTGAGCTCCACTCAAGCAGTCCATAAGATCATCCATCCTTGGCAAAGGAAACTAGTACTTGATGGCTATCCTATTTATAGCTCGAGAATCTATACACATCCTCCACTCTCCATTCTTCTTTGGTGTGAGTACTGCAGGTACTGCACATGGACTCAGGCTCTCTCGAATCAAGCCCTTTCTCAATAGCTCCTGAACCTGTCTATTTAGCTCCTTTGTTTCAGTAGGAGTCATCCTATGAGAAGCCTTGTTAGGAAAACTAGCTCCTCGAATCAGATCTATCTGATGACTAATTTGCCTTACTAGTGGCAATCCATCTGGAACATTATCAGAGATAATATCTCCAAAATCCCTTAGAAAATCTAAAACTTCAAGTGGTATTTCACTACTACCTTCTTTATCTTTCCTAGGAATCAAAGCATAGCACATATGCTGATGTTTCATGCCATCTAAAAACTTTCTTCTATCAACAAGACAAATTCTAGCACTGCTACATACCTTTTCACCTTCCTTTTTCATGGGCTTCAATTTGTGGTGAACTCCATCCTTTGTCAGAGAGTATGTGTTTGCATGCCCATCATGTACTGCATGTCTATCAAACTACCATGGTCTACCCAACAATAGATGGCAAACATCCATTAGAATAATATCACAGAGAACTTTACATGGTAACTCCCAATTTTGAATTTCACTAGACATTGTTCACTTTCCAGGACCTTATGATCATCTTTTACCCAAGCAATCCGATAGGGTTGGGGATGTTTCTCCCTCTTGAGCTTCAGCTTAGAGACCATCTCTTCTGATACCAAGTTATCAGTGCTACCACCATCAATGATTACGTCACAACATTTATCCTCACACTTGCATCTGGTATGGAACAAACTCCTCCATTGTCCTGGTTCAATCTCACCACTTAGTAGGACTCTTTCATTTACCAAGGTCTCTCCTCTTTCTACATCCTCTGAATGTGATGATTGTGCATCCTCATCCACATGAGAAACCCTAGCTTGGTCCTCAGCTCTCCTATCTATCATTCCTTGTCATTGAGGGCATTCAAAGGCATGATGACCTTCTTCATTGCAATGGAAATAGGTACCACGGAAGCCTCCTCTTCCTTGTCCACATCCTCTACCTCTTCCTCTCTGATTTCCAAATTCTTGATCATGGGAGTAGTTGAAACCCTCCTTCCTCTAGTTCTTGCTAGTACCTACACCTTCATTTTTCTTTTGGGTTTCATTGCAGCCTCTAGATGATCTACCACTTCCCCTTCCTCCTTGATCATGCCCTCTTTGTCTTCCTTCAAACCTTTTATTCAGCTTCTCTTCAACTCGTAGGGAAAATTGCTATGCCTCTTCAACGCTGGTCATTCTTACCAAACTTAATTCCTCCTAGATGCTAGGTCGCAACCCACTGATATAATGAGCAACCTTCTCCTTATTTGCTTCTACATGCCCCACTCTAATCAAGAGTCGGTAAAATTCCTCTATATATTCTTGGACTGATCTTGCTGCTTGCTTTAACCCATGCATCTTCTTAAACAAATCAAGCTCGTAGTCCACAGGAATGAACTACTTCTTCAATTTGTCCACCATGTGATCCCATCTTGTGATCTTCTCCTTTCCTCTTTTGTTTCTTTCCAATTGAACCTCTTGCCACCATATTTTGGCATGGCCTTTCAATTTGGGCTTTGAAAAATTAACCCTATCTGGGTCCCTGATATCGTCATACTCAAAGTATTCTTCCAGTTCATTGATCCAATCGATCGACTCATCTAGTTTCAGATTTCCTAAAAATACACCCACTTCAATTGTAGGTCTTTTCCCAAACTTAGTAATGGCCCTAAAAATCCTTTCCTCTGCATGATTCAGAACTTCCCCATCAAATTCCCCTTCTGGTCCCATTTCTTCTTCTTCATTGTCATCCTCACTGTCGTCACCTGCGGCAACATTTGCTCCTCTATAGAGCTCCTCTTGCAATGCATGTACCTACCTTTGGAGGGCTCTAATGTCCTCAGGATTAATAGCTCTAGCCCTTTCGCCATGCTCTCTTCATGGAGGCATCTTCTAACTCAAACCCACAACCACACAGTCCTGGTGCAAACTGCCTCACAGTCGGTGCTCTGTCTACACACTCAGGAAAACCTGCTCTGATACCACTTGATGGGGACACAACCCAAGAACAGAATGGACACAATAGAAAAGGGAAATTGTATTAACTAAAAAATAAGCTAGTACATTCAGTACAGAGAAAATAAACTTCAAAACATGCCCTAAGGGCTTACAATAGCATAAATGTGGAGATAATTTCTCCTTTCACTACCTCATCTCAAACTCCACTCTGAACTGCCTTTTACAATGCCAGGAATCTCCTTAAATAGACCCCAGAGGGTTAAGGACTAGGAATAAATTCTAGAAAGTGCTAGTGGGCATCCATCGACCAAATAGAAGGCTCCAGAAGCTGCGTTAGAAGTTGGCGCAAATCTAGAAGAATCCAGAAATGGCAACTGAACTTTTGAGAGGCATAACTTTTGAACCGTAGCTCTGATTGATGAACCGTTTACATTTTCAGAAAGCACTCAAAGTGCTCTATAGCCCTATGGACCAGCTTCACTCATCCCTCATTTTTTAGCCCTTTTTCAGGTTATTTAATGCCCCTAACTTGACTTTGAAGAATTCTTAGGAGGTCTCCAAAACTCAAAAAACTACAATAACTTTCAAACTGTGGGGCCTTTTGACCTGATTCTTTTTTTGGAATGTTCTAAATCACAATTACATTCGTCTGGCCAATTCACACCTTCTAGTTTACCAAAATGATGGCCCAATTACATGTTCCTATTTTTTCAAGATTCTCTAGCACACTGATAGTGGAACTGTGAGAGTTGGAACCTTTATTTGACCCAAATGGGTGTCCAAAAATGAAAACACATGAAACAGAAACTAAGTCTAAGTACATTTTTTTTGGTGACACAGGAATTCCCTTATACCTCTGGATGCTCTTGCATCATTTTTTATCACTAGAGAATCCATCTTGATCTAGTCTACTCCTTCTGAATCAATATGGTCAAGATCACTGAAGGTTGACTAAATCATATCTTCTATCTAATCCCTCTCTTTTAAGATTAGCTCTAATGAAATATTCAGCTCCCTCTGAATCTCAATGTCTCTCTTCTTGTAGTAACATTGTCAGAGGAAAAGATCAAGGCTAATAGCTCTTATAATATGTAAACAACATAAAAGAGAGACTACTATAATACTCAAAAATAATAATCAGTTTTACATAATTATATGTACAATCATAAATTAAAAAATGGATAAATATCTAATTAAATATATTCTTTGAACATATATACAAATAGTCAATATTTAACATATTATTATTTAATTTCTTCTTTCAAAAATAATAAATTATTTTGTTGTAGTATACCTCTTACTCAAGGTGTGGGATCACACCTTTCCCACAATCCTCTTAATACTAATGCTTTTATTTGTATGCAAGTCACCACTAATTTGACCCTTTCTTTACCATTACTCACTTACTGGTGACTACTAACTTCTTTGTTTTATTCTTAGTAGTAACATTTTGAATTAAAAAATAATTATTATAACATATCTATTACCTTAGTGGTGTGTCCTAGAATGCGTGCAATGACCTTCATGCTCTTATTGACCACACGATGTTCTATCAATTATTCACACCCAAGATGATATTGTTTTGTGATTGTAAGGGCCCATTTGTTTCACAGAATTAGATTGGAATTGGATTTGACAAAACCTAGTTTTTTCAAAATGGGCATTTGGGTCAAAATTGTGAAAATGGAATTAGAATTGTAGTCTTCTAATTTTGACCCAAAATGAGGATACTAATCTTCCATCGAAATAGTAGGAATTGAGAACTAAATCCAAGGTTTGACATTTTGGGGATTACAACAAAAAAATTGAAATGAACAATTTTTTGCATCCGTTGAATTTCTAACCTTAAAACAAATTCAAACCATCGCACCACCATGGTTTTCACCACTTGAATGAAAACTAATCTTTGTGCCATGGTGAATAAAGGCAGTTGTATTTCCCAGATGTGTATTCCAACATTTTCTAGGATTTTTCTTTGGCTCTTGGGGTGGAGCATTTTTTAGGGAGGTTTTTGAAAGCAATTTTTTTATGTCCACTACAAAACTATTTGGTTTATCATTATTGGCTTTGATTTTCTTCTCATCTTTGTTGTTTGTAATTTTTTCACTTCGAATTCTAGCTCCTCCACTAGTATGTGTACTGGATGCTTTATTTTGTAGTTCAACAAGGTTACAATTTTTCTTTTGCAACACCAATTTAACAATTACAGAAGTGTTACTGAGCATTTTAGAAAAATCAATTAAATAATAAAAAATATTCAAATTTAATAAATTAAAAGATTGAAAAATTGAAAATAATAATAATTCCAATTCCAATTTTACAAACCAAATGTGGAAGATGTATCTTCCCACTCATCTTCCAGGTTAACTAAACAAGAAAAGTTATTTTTTGAAAAATGGATTTTCAAATTTTAAACCCAATTTTGACAAAACTAGATTTTGAATGAAAACCCAGTTTTGCTAATTCCACAGACCTAAGAGTCCTTCACACATCGTGCTCCTCTAAAGAATCTTTCCAAAGCATGGAGGAGTTGCGCATAAAACATACTTTGAGCCCCATGCTCTATTTTCAAAAAATGGATGACCTCTCCATACACTCCATCATGTCAAGACTCGACCTCACCACACACTATTCTTGACAACACATTTTATATAACTTGCCCTTTCTCTTTATCGCTTATGGTCCATTTGGATATGGGAATAGGAATAGGGGAATAGGAATAGTTGTTCTAGAATACTTATTATGGAATAGAAAATAGGGGTACATATTCCTATTCTCTATTTGGTTCAGCTTGATTTTGATGGGGAATTCGCGGACCCAAAAATTTATGTTTTCTAAAATAAATAAAATTGGAATAGGAATACGTATTCCAATTCCACCTATTTGGGTGGAATTGTAAAACCTCATTTTTGGTCCAAAATTAGAATATGTATTCCTATTTTACTTTGTATTCCAATTCTAATTTGGTGCATCCAAATGAAGAATTAACATATGCCTATTTCGCTTGTATTCTTGTTGCCAAACAGGCCCTTATGTTGTTGACAAGTAATAAAAAACATTGTAAGATGGAATTGAAATACTAGGCTAACATATTTAGAATTTAAAGCTTTCATGCTTGCACAAATGTGAAGATGTAAATGTTGATGATATTAAAGCCATTGTTCATGAAATATAGTCTCATGGATTCTAAACGTCACTATTATTTGTAAAGTCTTAGCAAAAATTCATAGTTTCAAACAGAATCATCATTGCATGGCAAGTATTGTAAATTCTGTTTTAACATGGAATAGCTCAACAAAAATATTATTGATCCTTTTCAAATGATCACATAAATCTCATCTAGCATTCAGTTCTAGAAACATTATATATACAAATGTTAACTGTGTCTTTGTAATAGTAAAAACTCTTGTTGCATGGAATTGAAAATACAGTAAATCATGACACATTGATATGCAAAGTTTTTGACCTTTCTAACCTTGATTCAAATAAAAACCTATGAAAACATTTTCCATTAACATCTTGTGTCCCCATTTCAAAACTCTTCCATATATTTTTGCACTACTCCTTTTCTACCACTGACTAAATTTTCATTAAGGTTATGAAGCCAAAAATAAAAGATTAAATACATTTGCCACTTAAATTTATCACATTTGATGGATTTTGACTCTCTATAATTGCTTTGTTTATCAGTCTAGTTCTTATTCTATACCTTATTTTCTAAGGTTCCTCTACATGATGAGTTCTTGACCAACCATTTTGGGCTTCTAACCTAACATTAAAAAAAAAACCTTGTGCTCTATCTATGGACATAGTCTCCTTCATCTTCTTTATACGTTGTCTAATTTTGCTAACTTTTCTTAGGCTATATGCTATGTATTTTCTAGGCACCATAGTGTCATGACCACCTTGTGTGACTCCTATTTGGTAGTAGGTCATCAACACTTTTTGACTCATTTGATTAGGTTGGTTGACCTTGACTACAGAATTTTATCTTTGCATCAATTTGTGTGAGCTAGACACTAAGTTGTTGTGTGTTCGACTTAATACTATGGTTGGTATGTTCATGGTCGATATGTGTTCCAACTATATGATGATGACCTTCTTCAATTTTGAGTATTGATTTACTATGTATGACTTGACTTAGTCAAATCATTATGAACATTGTTTAAAACTTTCATTGATAATGTTCTAGATGATAATTTTATTTAAATATCATTATGATGGTCAAAATTTGTTTGATTTTATGAGATGTTGATATGATGATTAAATTTTTTGTTGTATCTACATGTTTAAATTTTATGATGTATGATGAGTGCTTAAAATTTGTATTATTAAATATAATGATGTTATAAAATTTGGTAAGATATATCATAATTTAAGATCTTATTTTATTTATCAGCATGTTGGCAATACTAATGTGTTGGCATGTTTGAGGTTGTGAGTGTGCAATTACTGAAGGCAAAAGGGTGGTTGAGGTAGAGGAATCTACCTCATCAGCAAGGTCGGCTTAGAATTTGTTTAGTGTAGTTATGCACACACACACACACATAGTTATATTTTGTTTTTAATTTATTATAGTTTAACTTTGAAGTAAGTTTGATTTAAAATATCTTAATGAATAAACATAGGTGAATAAAAGTATGGTTTTATTTATTATCTAATCTACTTGAACATTAAATTCATATGAGCATAATTAGGAAAGAAAAGGTATTCCTTCTTTTACTAATTTATAATTAATAGTTTTCAATTCAAAAAAATATAGTTTTGAGTTAGTAGAGGATGCTTTTAAGTTAACTATAATTTTATTTATTGTTTGTAAAGCCAAGTGAATTTTTTTAATTTGAATCATCTTGTTTGTTGCTGAAAAATTGGGGAAGAAGTATCTATTGAAAGAGGAAATCCATTAAACATTAATGACTTTTGTTTAGTTCTCATAATAAGAGAGTGTAGAAAGATAGGAACCGTAACTTTGAGGGGTTGATGTTATAGGGAGAGGCAACAACTTTTGGAAGTAATGGCTAGATTAGTATTGGAAGAGAAGAAGGAGACATTTTTTTCCTTGGCATTAAGAGCTCGCAAAAAGTGTCTTCTTGGATTCTCCAAATCATTTCCAAGTTCCTTTCTATGATTTATTTGTTGTTAATTATTTGTGATTTGAATCATGTTCTATTTTATTTATTATTTATGGGAAGAATTAATGTATGCATCAAAAATTTATTAAGAGCATAATATTTATTTCTTAAAATATGTTATGAATGGAATAAGACATCATAATGCCAAATAGAATTAAATTAGTAAGAAAAATGTTGTCAGGAGTTTGATGCAACTATTTTGTTTTTTCATGTGTTTTCTATCCACTTTATTTTTATTGTTCTATATAGAGAAATCAACATCTATAAATCACATCCTATAGTTATATAATTGTTTGACTCTTATTTGGATAAGTAATGTAGCTATACCATTTTAATATGGATAGTTTCTTGCCAAATTGATTTATTCTAAGAAATTGATGTCCTTGTGAAACCATTAACTCTTGAGGAATTTACCTACAAGATCTGAGAGGACAGCGGCTCATCTTATTTTCCTTTATTATTGTTCAATTCTCCATGAGTGTCTATTTATTTTAAATTTGAATCTATTCTTACTATAAGGTAGGAGGATAACCATTAGAAATTGTTTTATCTAGTCCAATACAAGGGGGCTTGTGATGTTGTTAGTGGTCTTTAGATGTTAAGGTTATTGGATCTGAAACAATCATTGCACCTTGTGAAATATCTTCACACAATTTTGAGAAACCTGACGCAACAGATTCCACCCTATCTCTTTATTTCATACCACTATCCATTATCTTATGTTGTGATTGTTAGCTTCAAATGTTAGCACAACACTAATCATGCTTATTTTGGTTCTAGATATGTTGTCAAATTCCATACTTCAAAAGATGGTTTGGCTTATATTTTCTAGTGTAGATAAACTTAGATTTTCTTAGTGCAAGGTGATCATAGGAAAATATTGAACAATCCATTGGTTAGAGCTCTCCAAATTCTGGATCCATTATGTTTAAATAATTTGATTTAACATTTTTCTCCCAAAAAAATTTTGGTAAAAAGGCAACGGTGTATCTAGATTTTGGTTGACAGTATACAAATTTTTGTATGTAATTCAATAACTCTTCCATATTTGTTATGCTATGTTGGCACTTTCATTAAATAGAGTAGATAATGAGGGTTTGATTGTAATACATAAATAACAATAGGTTAGAAATTCACTAGTGACAATTGGAGTTTAGAATCATAACCTATAGAGATTGGGGCATTAATATGAAACATTAAGAAATAATGACTTGTGTGTAGAGCTAGGAGGCTAAGGATATATATAAGCAAATATAACCTAGGTACTGATGTTTTTCTGATTATTGAAAGTTGTAATTATAATTTTATAGATCAAACATTGCTAGATTTATGTACTTGCTATAGATTCACAATTTTGTCCAGTTAAGATTTTCTATTATCTATAGAGTGTTATTTTCTTTTTATTTGGGAAAATAAATAAATTTAAGATCATTATGTTTTAACTTGACCATGTTTTTTTAACATTAAGGAAATTTAGGAAATATAATTACATATATTCTAGAGTGGTGTGAATAATAGGAATGGGTGTTGAATATGGGATCAAAGAGGAGGGTAATTATTGGAAAACTTGTGTTAGTGTTCCTTATATATTACCTATCAGTCTTTTACACTAAATTAGTTTATGATTCTTGTCCAAGCTCAGTAAAACATTTATGCATATGATTGAGATGCATTGGTTATGTTATATTGCTTTCCCTCTTCCACATCCTTGTGTATGTTTCTAATAGACATATGTGTAAGTAGATTAAGAACTTAGCTATACCAAATCTTTTTGATCCAATTGTACTGAGTTGCTAGTCATCTTGCATCAAGGTCAGGTAGTTCTTCTTAATTGAAGAATCTTGGGGAGCTAACCACTCCATGGTTGAGGGTTAAAAGTGCTTGGACCAATCTTCCATCTCATGATAGTAGATGGATAGTGTTATGATGGCTTGGAGATAGGACTACATGCAGATGTACACTAAGGGTCAATGGCATGTTATTTTTATATGTTTTAAATTATCATACAATTTATACCATATGATGTATTGATGTTATGCTTATGTTCGACGTGCAAGTCAACATAGTTTTTGACATAAAATTGATGTATTATTTGTATATTTCAATATCTTATGCTTTTGTTGATCTGATATGTGGTCAACTTGTAATAGAAATAAACAACATTAGTTATGCCCAAAATTATGATATTTATGATGACATGTTTCATCTTTGTGACTCGTTTGAATGTCACTATCATTAATTTTTCAACTTTGATGAAATGGGAATAAATGCTTATGCAAATGTAGTTGACATTTTTTTTTTTTTCAAAAAAAAAAATTTCCACAATTTATGGTTGGTTTGCATATGTGGCAACATTGGAGAATTTGGTTCTTACATGCAATCACTTGGTTCATCATGAATATGGCATTCTACAAGATCATTCTCTTTCAAAGGGACATGCATAATCT
The DNA here is from genome assembly GCA_028749045.1 of Cupressus sempervirens. Taxonomy (NCBI): domain Eukaryota; kingdom Viridiplantae; phylum Streptophyta; class Pinopsida; order Cupressales; family Cupressaceae; genus Cupressus; species Cupressus sempervirens. The sequence continues at coordinate 400,617,640 of CM053791.1, read as the reverse complement.
GGTGAGTTTTTTTTATGATGTATCATTAGTACCCCATGGAAGAAGTTTATGATATAGCAAGAGCACAAGCTCATCACATTGATTTCAATGATTCCTAAGTAATTGTATGCTATATTCCTAGTGGATCAAATTTGGAGGTCTAAGATTCTTCTTGTTAGGTTCTTCTTCATGCTAGTTATCTTATTCACCCTAGGCATTCCTTTTAACCATCAAATGGGTTCTTAGCAATTTATTTTTTTATTCTATTCTTTGTAAACTTTTTATCCAACACAATAACTTTCATTGTGCCCACCAAATTATTTCATGCCTAGTTGTGGTTTACTTGCAATGGCATCATTGCAGGTGCAGTAATTTGAGTAGTTGCCTTCATCTATGTTATCCAACTAGAGGTACTTTGCACCTTGGGTGACCTCTTAATTCCCTTTTCAATTCATTAGTTCTTGTTATTTTCTTTGCATTATCATTTTCTCTCTACCTACTTACATTTTTAGTCTCAACTAGGCTATGATACCATGTAAATTTGTAGGATTGTTGCAAATGTATTAAGCATTGCCAAATCTTTGTGGTATGTGTTTTCCAAATGGCAGTAACCTCTTATATATATAAAGAAACTAATCGATGAAGAGACATGCCCCTTTATGGGGCATGTCTATTCATTAATTAGATAATTAATATAATATAAAATTTAATCATAGCTATATATATATATATATATATATATATATATATATATATATATATATATATATATATATATATATATATATATATATATATATATATATATATATATATAAACTTATATAGATAAACACATATATATGATGAATGCACATATATAAAGGATAAAGTCATTCAAATTGACTAAAACTTCAAAAAAGAAATGCTACTTCATTCAAAGCATTGCAGTCTATAATCATTGTGCTTAGTTTTGGCTCAGCATTTATTTTAATCTGGTTCTGCAATCCCTTCCAAGGAAGCCATAATTGGGTGAAGTTAGTTGAGAACCATCCTCTTAAGCACCAAGTCCATTCTATGCTCAATAATAGGCCATATGTTTCTGGAATTTCTACCACATATATGTCTATAATATCTTGGATCTAGGGGTTGTAGTCAACTATATCTAAATATCTTTCAAGACTCCTATGAACTTCACTTCTTTTTTGTCAAGTTGAATCACTATTCAATTTGTGGGTTGTTGGGTGACTCCCAACTTCTGAGATATCGAAAGAAACATGACATTGCAAGAATCTCCTAAATCTATGAGACAATTATGAAGGTTTCTTCCAAATATTATGAGATTGCACTTTAGCCTTATCTTTATACATGGTCGGCATAGCCTCATAGATGTTAACCTATGGTGATACTATCTTCTGAGGGCTTGCACTTGGCATTGTCTTTGTATGATCGAGAGTTTTCAATAGTGCTTCTCTTTGACTAGAACAACTTTGTAGTATATCATACATGTAGATATTGGCTTTGGTCCTCTTTAGCTCTTCAATGAAACTATATATTTCAATTGACCAATTGAGATTCTTTAGTATTGTAGGTATATTTCCTTGGTTTTGAATTTGTTGTCCAGAAAAGGGTGCTCATGTAGGTGCCATATTATTATTTGCTCTTGGGTCTAGAGGTGTTGGTTGCAATCTAGGGGGAATTCCATCATTCATGTGTTCCCTTCAATTTTTAAATTGTAAGTATTTCAGTTGTCATTTCGAAAAGAGAACATCCCTATTAGCTTGGGGTCCAATTCTTGATTGAATGGAAAGACAAATTTTTCATTGACTCAGTCCCCCATTTAGTGTTCTATGGAGAATCATAAGATTCTAACAACATGAAATTAAACTAAATAGGGGACTTATTATAAGTGCACTACAAATTCTAGTTCACTTCTTGATTTCCATTGAAAAATGAGCCACCATCATTGGGTATGTTTTGATTAGTGTCTAATTGATTGAGGAAACTTTGGGTGGTTCATATACTTGGTAGGTTATAGCTAGAGATGGCGTAGTTGGTGCCTATTGTAGAGGGATTGGAGTTAATGGAATGAATTGACTAGGCATAACTTGTGCTCTAGCATGGTATGTTGGTACTCTCATGCTGGTATGAACTGGAACCATCAACCCTCCTCTATTAGGGTTGGCATGTTTAGTAAAAGTGACTACTTCTATAAAGACCTTTTCTAGTGTATCAATATCTATAGTAGGCAATATCCTTAGGAAGATTGCATTGAGGTGGTCCAAAAAGTTTAGATAAATCTGAATTGTAGCTACTACATGTATGGTGTAATGGGTTTGTAACTTGTGGTATGCCATGTGGAAGTGATGATTGAAGCCTGAGATGATCTATGTTAGATCCTTCCTGATATATATGAACTGGTGGTGTATCACAATCAGATTGATGAATGTTTTGAATTGATCCAAGAACAAATTTTCAAAAGCTAGCAAGGTTTAAATAGATCATGGTGGCATATTCATGTACCAGTCAAATGCAACCTCTCCTAATGTATATGGGAACAAACAAAGGACCACATTCTCTTGTTGAATCTATTTTTGATTGCATATATCTTTGAAAACCTTAATATGATCCTCAGTTGTCTATATTTCTTCATAGATGAACCTTGGGAAAAAATTCTCAAGGTTCTTGGGAAGATCATTCAGTAGACCTTGCAAAATCGAGTGGTGAACCTAATTCATTTGCAAGAATAGCCATAGATGGAGGATTAGGTAAAATGATAGGTGGAGGTAAGTTTGAGGGTGGAATAGAGGAAGATAAATTTGAAATGGAAGTGGTAGAATTCTTGGTATCCCCTTATCACTATGAGGCTTGTGAAAGTAATAGAGTTCTAGGAACTTGTGCCCATCACGTGAAGATCTTAAAGCTCATTAAAATGAAGATGGTAGATCAAGATCTTCTAGTTTCTATTTATATTGAAAAAGTTCACCTTCTCATAGTGACAAACTTCAAAAATTTTAGAACTTCGAAAAACTACAGAACTTTCAAACAATAACTTTAGTTTTTGGGGAAAATGGTTTTCGAGCACTCCTTCTAGCACCACTTCTCTTGAGCGGTCATTTGATTCTTAATAGTAGAAATCCTTTTGAGTCTCTCTCTTGAAAATTTTATTAATGACCAACTCCAAGGTTTGTGATGGCTATTTTTCAACTTGTTAGGTAACTCAATTAAAGATAAATGTGAATCTTCACAAGGAGGCCTTTTTTGTTACCCACTAATCTGCACAACTTTGCTGAAATGTAACCACAAAAGAGATATATTTTTGTATTTTATGTTTTTATCACTCCTCTTTGGAGTATTCTTGTTTTGAGGAAGAACTTTAGAGTGAGCTTTTGTGTCATGTTGGGCTAGGGACCTAGCCTCTATATCAGGAGGAGGTTTCCTTTCTTCCATAATATATCCTTCCTTGGATACTTCATCTGCATGTAACTGCACATATTCTCCTTTCTCTAGGATTTGATTCTCAAATTCAACCATTGGAGGAGGTAGGGCCACTAATCCTTGATCCATTACATCTAGCATATCCTATGCTGGTAAAGGAGGAATGCCAAGAGGTCCTTGTGGTAGAGGAGATAGTTGATTCCAATCTTCTCCTAATGGCTTATTCCAAGTAGTATCTTGTATCCTTTATCCCACCATCTTGGTACCCACAAGCATGAAGTCAAAATATGAGAGGTCAGAAATATCTATCCCCTCACCTTCCATCTCTTCAACCCAATTTTTTTGCTCATCTTTTGAGGTCTCAAAATGAAAATGCTCCCTAGGTATAGAAGGTGGTGTTTGAATCAAGCTCCTTCTTCTCTCTTTTTCTACAATTGTAGCCAAAAAGTCCTCTTATTTAAAGGGACAATTTCTATTTGCTCCCCTTCCTCACCATATTTCACCTTAAGGATGGTTTATAACACTTGTGGTTTAGTCTCCTCCTCTTTACACCTATCACCATAGTCTTTATCCTGGCTCTTTTGGGTACTGATGGGGTGTCTTATTCTTCTACAATGGCTAGCTCAGCCTAGGCTTTAGGTGGTGGAACTCCTTCCTGTGTTAGTTGAGCATGTTCTTGCTTGGGTTGGGCATGTTCTAGCTTAGGTTGTACTTCTCCTTTTGTGGTAGCTAGCTCTTCCTCTCTTCTTTGAAGGGCTACCTTTCTCTTCTTTCCCTTACCTTTTTATGTCTCCAAATACTCAAGCTCTTGCTCATGTTGGTGTACCATCTCCAGCCTCATTGGTAATTTGGTAGGGTGGGTTAGTATGGTGACCTTTTTTTCTTTACCTCTTTTAGGTCAAGCTATAGCCTAAAGAGGTAGGGTTTGAGGAATTAGATCCATCTAGAAAGGCTTCCTGATCCATTCTCTTGTTAGCTCAACTACATGTCTACCCTAGTGATTGATATCATCATTATCCTCATGCCCAATTTATGGGCCTTTCATAAATATCATCCCTATTGTACAAGGGATCTAATATATCAAGGACATCCTTGTCCTATGTTTTGAGGGGAATCTCCATGTTGAGTACCTTTTAAGCCAGTTGTAGACTCATTCTACAATAGTCCCTAATACAAACATCATAGTCATCTATAGTACTCATGTAGTGATCCTCTAGTGCCTCTTTTAACACAAACTCCTTACCCAACATTTGTTGCACCATCCCAATGTTATCAAAATATGAGTGAGGTGCTTGGTAATCCTCTAAAGGATATTGATTCCACTCTGTGCCAAATGTGACAATGTCCTTCTTTTTCTTTACCTTAAATTCTCTAATAGTGATGGACCAATAACCAAGTCTTCTTATGTTGTTTACTAACCTTTTCATATGCAAAGGCTAGCTATCTTCCTATCTCCAATAATATAAGTCTATCTATTGGATATCATTCAAGCTTCTTTAGGCACAAGAGGGTCCTCACTACCTTAAGATAGGTTAATGTATTTAATTGAATGTAATGTGCACCAACCTATGTTATCCATGAGGTAGGTTCCACCGATATTATATTCACATAATCTCCCGCAATGAACCTAATGTTAGAAATGTTTAGAATAACTGAGAGGGAGGGTGAATCAGTTACTCAAGGTCAATATGTACCACTTGAACAATAAAACAATAAACACTTCATTTTTCTTGTTATCTTGTTGTTGTTTGGTCTATACAGGAAAAATACCATAAACATAACTTGCATTGCATAATGAAAACATTATCAAATGTAAACACATAAATCATTCATCATAGTTTTGACACTAGGATTTTATGTAGAAACCCAATTTAGGAAAAACCACTAGCAATATGTCACTTTTTTCACTCTTTCAAAGTGAGCTCTATTAGGAACCAACCCTGTTAAAGGTTACAAAACACATTGTTAAATATGACTTGGTTAGAGGATTCAATAATCCTATTAGGAGTGGCCTTGTAAGAGGACTTTGATCATTTCATTTAGAATGTCACCTAGTTAATGGATTTACATAGATTGTTAAGTCTTAAAATGACTAGTAGGTCAACCTCTATTAAAAGGATTTCAATACAAATTGTTTACAATGACTAGAAAGAAAATAGTAGGTTTTGATCTATGTGATTACAACTCACTTTTGTAGGTTTAGATTTCTATTCAGTTTTGTAGGTTTAGATTTCTATTTAGTCCTTATTTTGGTTTACTCATAAGTCTTCCACTAATATCTCTGATCTCGATTTTCTTGGACACCCTTCAAGAAATCAGTTCACTCTTCTCATCAATACTCAAGCCTTATTCTTTAATGTGCTTATCAATAAAAATATCATATCTACAAGGTCTCTCTATTAGCTTCACATTTACTCACACTCATGTGTTTCTAGTCAACTTTTCTTTGTATACCACTCTTCACTATACAAGATTTTCATTCACACATTCACATGCTCACACACACTCTCACCATTTGTTTAGCTTTGTATCTCTTTAAATAAACAACTTGGGCTATATTGTTTTCTACATTCACCATAGATCTTAGGGTTTATGATCAGATTTAATTTGATTCACTATATTTGTTCATCTTCTTGATCTTCTTCTAGAAACTTCTCTAGAATTTGGCTATTAGGTCTTTACCTAATCCCTAATCCTTGCCTTGAATTAAATGATACAGCTCATCAATCTTATCTTCAACATAGTTTACATCTCCCAAGAAATCAACTTAGTCATCTTGTTCTCGTGATTTCTTTGAATTAATTCTTATACCATCACTTGGCAATCTCCAAATTATGGTACTTGGTCCTCACTAAAATAATTGATCATTGTAAATCTTTTTGGCTCGACATCAACTATCTGGCTCAACTGATGCTAATGTTCAATTAACACTAAATTTTCTCAGCGCTAATTGTAGCTTAGTTGACACTAGCATTACATAACACTAACTATATTTTACACTTTTTCTTGGCTTTTCTTAGCTTTCTTGACATAAACAATCACTTTACTTTATCAAAGTCTATATAATCAAATGTCCATTGTAACTTCCTTTTCATAACTCAACCTTTCCTCTAGGTGCTATTGTTATGATAATCTTGTCAAATCCTCTTCATCAATCAAATAGATATGACATTTAGATTAGGTAATAATATGTCTCATCGATAGATTTGACATGAATGAAAAAACAACAATTGTTCCAATTCTAAGTCTCCAACATTATCCCTCTTTTGCATTGATGGTAACATTTCAAACATCTTAATACTACTAATAGCTTAGTTACCATACAATCAAAAGATTTTTTATTAACAGTCTAATTCTTCTTTTCTAAATTTTTTTTAGGAATAATTACACCCTCTTTCTAGAATCTCTCCTTCCATAAGTTTCTAACTAAGTTTCTCTGTATAGTAAGTTCTCTTTCTTAAGTAATCTCTCCCTCTGACAAAAAGCCAAAGACGTGTAGTTGTCTCAGCTTCAAAGTCTTCATACATCTAAATTATGTAGATTTAGCATGTCTGGCTAATATATTTTCATCTGGTAATGACTAATCTATTATGTTGTACTAAATTATCTACCTTAGGCACTTCCCAAACTAGAGTTATATTACATCATTTTGTAGGATATTATGATTAGTATATGTGATACAATGCACCTTGCATGCTTAAATAGCTTTGATTAGGGGAATCACCCCTAGTTTACCTCTAATATATTCATCGGCATCTTTAGGTAAGGGTTTTTTGAGTATGTTAGTAATCTATTCCTTGGTATTGACATATTCTTGCTTCACTTCTTTGTCTTGAACTAATTCCCTCAAGTAGTGATACTTGATAACAATGTGCTTTGTCATAGTGTGCATCACTGGATTCTTTGAAATTTTGATAGAACTTGTGTTATCACAATAGATAACCACTGGATCTATGATTTCTTCTTTTATACCTTTCAATAATTGTTTGATCCACATAATATTTGAACATTTCACTATAGCTACCATGTACTCGGCTTCAGCTATAGATTGTGAAATAGAATTCTTCTTCTTACTTATCCATGAACCCAATCTCTTTCCTAGAAAGAATGCACCTTCACTAGTAATTTTTCTATCATCAATATTTCTTGCCCAATCTAAGTCAACAAACACCCTTAGTTCAATTATCATTTCTTTTTTAATACAATCTATAGTCTTTTGTACCTTTTAGATATCTCGTTATCCTTTTCACTTCCATCATGTGATTCTCTTAGGATTTCTAAAAATCTAGCAACTATCCCAACTACCAAAGCAATATTTGACCTGTTGTGAACAATGTATTGCAATTTTCCAATCATGGGTGTGTATAGGGTCTAGTTCACATAAATAGGATCATCAATCTTACATAGCTTATGTACAATAGACATGGGTGTACTCAGTGGTCTCGAATCTTCCATACCAAAATTCTTTAGTATCTCCTTGATATATTTGGATTGTGGAATGAAAATACCAAACTTCATTTCACACTCTTGTAGTCCAACAAAGAATTTGATTTCACCAAACAAAGATATTTCAAATTCCTTCTTCATTTCATCAACAAATGATTTGCATAAAGCTTCTCTAGCTCCAAATATAATATCATCAACAAATATTTCAGATAATAATACTTCATTGTTCTTACCATTCTTCAAATATAGGTTAATGTTTTCATTTGTCCTTTCAAAACCAATCTTCACCAAATAGTTGTATAATCTTTCATACCATGCTCTTGGGACTTGCTTCAATCCATAGAGGGCTTTTTTCAGTTTGCATACCATGTTCTTTTTGTTTGGATCTACAAATCCTTTAGGATGTTCAATGTATACTTCTTCCTCTAGTATACCATTTAAAAATGTAGATTTGACATGTATTTGATATACGTTGAAGTTTTTGTATGCTGAGTATGCAAGCAGAGTTTTGACCTCTTCAAGTCTTGCTAGTAGAGAAAATGTTTCTCCATAATCAACTCCTTCTTCTTGAGCATAACCCTTGCATACTAATCTTTCCTTGTTTATTGTTAATTCTCCATTCTTATTGAGCTTGTTCCTAAAAACTCACTTTGTACCAATGACATTTTTGTCTTTAGGTCTTGGAACTAAGGTCCAAGTATTGTTCTTCTCAATTTGATCAATTTCTTCATTCATTGTGTAAATCCAATCTTCTTTGTCTAAAGAATCCTTTATTGACTTGGGCTCAAACTCACAAAGTAAGCATGTATTATCTTTGAGTCTTCTTCTTGTCATAACACTTGATTCAACATCACCAATTATTTTTTTAGGTTTAAGATGTCTTCTCACATATTTTGCTAGCATAGGTAGTTTCCTTCTCTGATCTTCTATAGGTTCATCTTTAAAATTAATCTCAAGTTCACTTGCTCTTCCTTTTTCTAGTTCTAGCTCAAGTTCTACATGCTCGACATTTTCTATCTTATGGTTGGCATTGCTTGTTTGAGACTTGAAATCTTTAGTTTGTTGCTCAACACCCACTGTCTATTGCTTAGCAATTTACATTTTCACTCTATCATTTCTTATTTGATGGGAACTTATAGCTTGGCTTTTCTATTCACTTTGAGTTTTGGGAGCATCATCATCCACATAGATGAATGTACTATAGTCTTTAGGTTCTTCATTACATGAAGTGTTACATTTTTCTACAAACTCGTCAACTCTCACATTTTCACTTTCCATAAATTTGTTAGTGTTAGAATTTAAATACTTACAATCTTTGCTTTTAGTCGAATAACTTATGAATATTCCTTCATCACTTTTTGCATCAAACTTTACATTCCTATTATCTTTCTAGTATAAAGCATCTACTACCAAATATTTTTAAATACATAACATTATGAGTAGAACCATAACATAGTTCAAAAGGTGTAGCATTTGTACCTTTCTTGACTTGTATTCTATTCTAAGTATAAACAATAGTACTAACTACTTCTCTCCAATATTTATGTCATACAGTCTTCTCCATCATTAATATTCTTACACAGTCCATATTGATATCTTTCTCCTTTTAGTTATCCCATTTCAAGGAGGGGTCCTTGATGTTGACATCTATCTTTTGATTCCTTTGTCATTGCAAAATGTATTGAACTCATTTCAAATGAATTCACCAACTCTATCAGATCTCAAACACTTTAGACTATTCCCTGTTTCTTTTTCATCTGTGGCTAAATACCACTTAAATAACTAAAAAGAATCAAATCTATCTTTAAGAAACATTCAAGTCATTATTATAGAATTGTCATTCACAAATAGAATGAAAAATTGACCTCCACAATAACTTTGAACACCAATGGGTTCACATAGGTCAATATGAATCAATTCCAAAATATAATTAGTAGTAAATGTTTTTCTCTTAAAACTAGACTTAGTCATCTTTCCCAATTGACATTATTTACACATAGCATTGTTAGACTTCTTTAGTTTAGAAAACCCTCTTACTTTCTTCATCTTACTGATGTTCACCAAATTATCAAAGTTCACATGACATAATCTATTGTGCCATAACCAAGCATCTTCTTGTTGTGTAAACAAATATGTCTCATTTGATAGGTCTAGATAGAATAAGTTACCTCTTGTATGCTCACTGATTCCAATTATCTTATCACCACCATCATGTATCTTGGCCTTTCTATTGTGAAATTCAACTTTATAACCTGATTTTTTAGTTGTGAAACACTCAAAAAATTGTAGTCAAGTCCTTCAATACAATAAACACTATCATATGTTTTCTTGTCAGTCAGTTGAATAGTATTGAATAGTACCTTTACCTTTTATAACACATGGAATATCATTTCCAAATTTAACACATGCACCATTGTGTGGACCAACAACTTCAAATTTATCTTTATCACTAGTTGTATGATTAGAACATCCACTATTAATTATCCATCTATCACTTTTGTTCACATAAGAATTTAATGCAGTTTTCTCATCTTCATCAAAATCTTCTTTTATAGCAACATAGATAACTTCATCATCATTACTCTCAAATTCATTATTAGTCTTTTCTTCAACAATATAAAAATATTTTTTTTCCTTTTTCAGCCTTTCTTCTCTTGTAGTATTTGTCATCTCTTCTTCCTGTGTACTTCCTTTCCTTCCTTTTATCCTTATCATCTCTATCAAGACATCTAGAAGCAATATGACTAACTTTGTTACATGAAAATCAAATGATAGGTAATTTACCTATTTATTTACCTCTTCCTCTTCCAAACCTTTTTGTGATGAGGGCTTCAATTTCATCAATCTCATCATTAGAAATATCAATTTCACTCTTCACATGTTTTCCTTTCTTCTTGCTAAGAACTAGTTGTGACTTGAAAGAAAATTCAATAGTAGCAAGTGTATAGTTATCAAAGTTAGACATCTCAAAAGTAGTAAGTATACCAATTACACCTTCTAAGTTCAAATTATTACCTAGTGTGCATCTTAGTTATTGGATTGCAGAGACTCTAATGGCATAGACAAGGGGTAGAGTCCTCAGTACCTTTCTTATCATTGTTTCATCTTTGATTTCTCCATTTGCACCTCAAATAACATTAACAACCTCTTTAACTCTTGTGTAGTATTGTACTATGTTATCATCTTCCAGTATTCTCATCTCATCAAATTTACCTCTCAAGCTTTCTAATTTTTCTCTTAGAACATTGTCATCACCTCCATATATGGTCTTCAATCTATCCCATGTCTTCTTTGCACTCTTGCATTCTTTTTGGTCATCAATATCAGCATAGCCTAAGGCTGGAGAAATCTCCAACATTGCTTGGTTGTGTTCTAGCTTCTATTTTAGTTGTTCAATAGTTAGAGGAGTATTTTTTACCTTTACATATTCATTGTCCAAAAAATTGACAACAACATTACTGATATTGGATATGTGCAACTTCATCAAGATTTGTCATGTAGGAAAGTTCTCCTTATTCAACTTGGGTACATCTCTCTTATTAGTCATGATATTTAGCTTAAGTACCTTCAAGATTTTCTTTGTAATCACTGGGCTTTGATACTAATTGTTAGAAATGTTTAGAATAATTGAGAGGGGGGATGGGAGATGAATCATTTACTCAAGGTCACACTTGAACAATAAAACAATAAATACTTCAATGTTCTTCTTATCCTATTGTTGATCGGTCTATACTAGAAAACTATCATAAACATAACTTGCATTGCATAATGAAAAAATTATCAAATGTAAACACATAAAGCTTCATCATAGTTTTGATACTATGATTTTATGTGGAAACCTAATTTGGAAAAAATCACTAGCAACATGTCACTTTATTTCACTCTTTCAAAATGAGCTTTGTTAGGATCTAGCCTTATTAAAGGTTACAAAACACATTTTTAAATGAAACCTAGTTGGAGGATTTAATCATCCTATTAGGAGTAGCATTATAAGAGGACTTTGATCATTCCATTTAGAATGTCACCAAGTTAGAGGATTTACATAGATTGTTAAGTTTTGAAATGACTGTTAGGTCAACCTCTATTAAAAGGATTTCAATACAAATTGTTTACAATGACTAGAAGGAAAACAATAGATTTTGATATGTGTGATTACAACTCACTTTTTTAGGTTCAGATCTATGTTCATTCCTTATGTTGGTTTACTGATAATCCTTCCACTGACATGTCTGATCTTGATTTTCTTAGACACCCTTCAAGTAATCAATCCACTCTTCTCATCAACACTTAAGTCTTCTTCTTTAATTTTTTTTATCAATAATAACATCATATCTATAAGCTTTCTCTGTTAGCTTTGCATTCACTCGCACTCATGCACATTTCTGATCAACCTTGTTTTATATTGCTCTCTTCACATATAAGCTTTACATTCACACGTGCACATGCTCACACACACTCTCACCTTTTTTGTGGCTCTATATATCTTTAAATATACAACTTTTTCTTTACCATTTTCTACATCCACCATAGATCTTAGGGTTTATGATTAGACTCAACTCAATTCACTATATTTGTCCATCTTCTTGATCTTCTTGTAGAAACTTCTCTAGAATTTGGTTGTTAGGTCTTTACCTAATCCTTTCCTTGAATTTAATGATACAACTCATCAATTTTATCTTCAACATGGTTCACATCTCCCAAGAAATCAACTTAGTTAGCTTGATCTCATGATTTTCTTGAATTCATTCTTATACTGTCACTTAGAAATCTCCAAATTTTGGTACTCGATCCTCACTAAAATACTTGGTTGTTGTAAATATTTCTAGCTTGGCATCGATTGTTTGGCTCAGTCGATGCTAATGCTTAGTCAATACAATATTTTCTTGGCATTAACTATAGCTCAATTGATACTAGCATTACTCGACACTAACTCTTATTTTATACTTTTTCTCAGCTTTGCTTAGCTTTCTTGACATAAACAATCACTTTGCTTTATCAAAGTCTATCTAATCAAATATCCATTGGAACTTCGTTTTCATAACTCAACCTTCCTCTAGCTGCTATTGTTATGAGAAACTTTTCAAATCCTCTTCATCAATCAAATAGATATGACATTTAGATTAGGTAGCAATATTTCTCATCAATAGATTTGACATCAATGAAAAAACAAAAATTGTTCCAATTGTAAGTTTCCAACACCTAATGATGGAAAATATAAAACCATCATTGACCACCCTATATTCCACACTTTGCAGTAGGAGCTTCTTCTTTACCAATTGTGGGTACATGACATAAAGCCAAGCATTTGCATCTTGTATGCACCCTTTTTTGTATAGTCCTAGATAATTTGTGGTCCTTTCTTCCAATAGATATAACATATATAAGGTCATGTAGATGAAGGGGTCATTCTTCACCAAAATCAACTACTCGTCTAGCTTATCACTTAGGATTATAGTCCAGTCAATAAGCATCTTGTTGTACTAATGGTTTCTATGAAGTGTACCACCAATGTCTCTAGATGACTTGCAAAAAAAATGCTTGTGGCTCTACTTGGGAGAACTATCAAGTAGCCAATACTATCAATCATATATCTATGTGTCATGTTGACCTTTCCATCTCTTCTCCCCAAGGGTGTTTAATTAATTAGGCACTTTTTTTGTACCAACTCGTAGGCCTCTATTTCATTCTCCTTGTACCATATATTTGTGCCCTCATAGGTTATTTGAAAATATTGATCTACCCACGGAAGATGGAAGACCTTTTCAATATTTTGAGGCTTGAGGTCCAAGACTATCTCCCCAGTCACACTCTTGACCACCTTCTCTTCTAGTACATAGTGATGAACTAAGGTCATGATCAATTCAGATGATTGAATTGATGTTAGGTGAGAATCTATGTTCACCAACCTACTTTGGATTAGAGTTAACACAATGAATAACCTCTCTTTAGGTTTGTTACATAGGGTGAGAAAGACATTCCAGTCAATGTGCCCCATTTTAGTGTCTCAGATCTTAGTGTGTTTATCTTAGAATCGAGATTTCTTTGGTGCTCCTTAATACTTGAAAGCTAAAGGATTTGGTGTCATCTTTTCTTCCATGGAGGATGAAGATGACACCCTTATATCTGCAAAAAAGGGTGAAATGTCTCTATTCTAGTGTCAAAAACTATGATGACCCTCAAACAAGACCTAGACTAGTGACAAATTGACAAAAAATAGACAAAATTGATCAAAAACCCCTAATGAGTCTAATATGAACACATGCACACCTAGCACATCTGTGTAGGTGCACAAGGTGCACATATGCACTTCAATGTGAACTTTTTAAAATAAAGTGTGTATTTGGGGACTTTGTACACCTGCGCATGTGCATAAGGTGGGCATGTGCACAACTACACACCTGTGAATGTATTGAAGTCCTTTTGTTTTTATAAAAGGCTTTTTTTTTTGTCTTGGTGCACACATGTACATATATTAGAGGTGTGAAATGCACTACTATGCATATGCACATCTCCAAAGTTAGTGTTTTACCTATTAGGTTGAAGTGGACTTTCAGAGTAGCAGAGCTAGCAAAGGTGCAATGATTAGAGAGATAGCAGAAGATAAGGACCATGAAGAGGGGGTAGGGTCTATTTATAGACTAGAATGTGATAGTGTGCACCTTTGGAGGTGTACACCTCCAAGGGTGTGTAATGTGCAAGTGCACATCCTTGAATGGAGTGAGTGCGCATATGTGCACTTAACGCACATATGTGCACTTAACACACATGCGCATGTGCACACTTTATGCACTTAGAAGCCAAAAAATAATTTTTTAACCCCTCATTAATACTTGATATCATCTAATCGGGGACCAAGGATTGATCTAGACCTAGAGGATGGTCCTAATTGACTAAAGCACCTCACTGGGTATCTCAAAGAGAAATTTGAAATTGGAGGGTCCTCATTTCATTACTCAAAATGGGGCATGTGTTATGAGACAACAACAAAGCTAAAGCATAAGATGGAAGTTTCTAATTTCTCAAGTACTTTGAATCTTGAGGAATTGATTAATTGGATTAGAGAATTGGAAGATTACTTTGAGTTAGAGGATATTGAAAGTCTACTTAGAGTGAGGTTGACATAGACTAAGCTGAAAGGGCATGCAATTTTATGGTGGAAATAATTGCAAAGAGATTGAGAAGAGGAAGGTGAAGTGAAGATCACTTGTTGGAGATTGATGGTGACAAAACTAAATGTTAAGTTCATACCTATTGATTATGAACTTTATTTTTTTAAGATATTGTAGAATCTAAAGTAGAAGGATATGTATGTGAAAGATTATACTGAGGAGTTCTACAAGCTAACTTTTTAGTCTATACATAGAGAATTATCTAAGGAGAAGGTAGCTTGATATATTAATGGTTTGAGATTCAATATTCAAGATGAGGTTTCTATGCTAAAGATTGATTCAATTAAGGATGCTTATCAATATGCTATAAAGGTAGAAGCTAAGTTGAAGAGAAGAAATCAAGGAAGTTCTTGAGGGAAAGAGAAGCATGACCACTCAAGGAAAGACAAATAGAGTGCAGAAGAAGAACCAAAACCTATTTATCAGAAGAATAGGATAGGTAGAGGTGAGTTTAAGGGTACTTGCTATAGATATGGTGAAGAAGGACATCAAGCTTATGAATGTTCCTATAAGGATGGTGATAGAAGAACTATTGGTGTGAACGAGGCTAAAGATTGTATTAGTGATCCTGAGCACTAAGAGATTTTGTTGGCTTAGTGAGTATCTTTTGGAGATGACACTAGAAACCAAGTTAGAGGAGTGATTTTTTCAACACTCATTGCAAGTCTGGTGGTAAAATTTGCAATGTGATTGTGGATGGTGGTAGTATAGATAACCTTGTTAGTGAAGAGATGGAGTAGAAACTTGGTTTGAAGAGAATGAGACATCCTTGTCCTTATAAAATTGGCTGGTTACAAGATGAACATGTTTTGGAAGTAAGGGAGAAATTTCTTGTTGATTTTTAGATTGTGCAGTATAAGGATCAAGTGTTGTGTGATACTGTGAACATGAGTAGTATCACATATTGCTTGGTAGACCTTGGTAGTTGATGAGGCATATTAATGTCTCAAATTTGATATAAATTTTATATAGTCTAAACTTACTCTTTGAGCCATGTAAAAACATTTCCAATATATCTATTTTAAATATCTTGTGAACTTATCTTGAATGTAGCTAGAACCTATTAAACCTATGGATAGTGAATATAAGATACCTTGCTTAATATTATATATAAAGTGTAGTATTTCATATAAATATTTTAAGATATGTTTTAATATTTGAATGAGAGTAGAAATGTTGTTGTGCATATGGTTTGAATGTTTCTAATTTTTAGGAAATGGAGAAGTGGCGCAAAGAGTGGTGAGCACCATATCAAAGAAAAAGTAATGAAGACCGATAATAGCATGAGAAGTGCAAGTCAGTTCTAGGTGTTAAGTAGCGTCTATAAGGGGAGTTATTCCAGGAGACCTAACTTGTTACATTATCTGTGGACTATTATTTTGTTGCTTAATCAATATTCTAAAGTGATGGTTGACATTCTACCTTTTTCTTCTAACAATGTTTTCTATTGATTTTTTTTGCATTATGTTTGTAATAAGTTCCAATCCTCTATATCTATGGGAGAAATGGGAAAAAGTAAGAGTTAGTTAGAAAGGATTCTAAAGTTTTTTTTTTGTTGTCTATGAATTATTTGGTCATGTAACAAAAGAAGAATTCTAATGAAAGAGTTATGTTGGACTACCTATTTTGTTCTTAGTTAGGTTAAGCTAACCAAGGGGGGCCACTTGGGAGGTGGAATAGATTTAGGTAGAGTAGATTCATTTATTGCAATTTCCTATTTAATATAGATTTATTGTATTAGTCATGTAACATAATTACTATGAAATTTCCTACAGCACTTGTGGAAAATGATCATAGTGGATGTTTCAATTGTTAATTAGTTTAGGATTCCCTTTTCTATAGTTCCCACACTTCTCTATTGATAGTCTAAGTGTGTTTACTATTCTGTGTTAAAGTATATATTCATTTCATTCATTTTACTTTCTTGTAGCATAGGTGTTAAGACTCTTAAAGGAACTTAGTGCACATATTGTGCTGACCCATTTCAAGTCTTGTGTTCTTGGGTTGACAATTCAAATGTATTTTCATAATGGAATAGATAGTCCTTAAAATGGATATAATATCCTTGTGAGAGGAATAGTGGTGTGACTATCTTGACCTATTATGGAAACCTCCATTTTTGGCATTGTTTTTAGGGATGGTGTCAAACTAGGAACCTTCATGAGTCCTTTATTTTTAGATTAGTGTGTTAGTTAGAAACTACAAGATTGAGTGCTTGATTCACAAGTCACCAATTCAATTGTATGCATCGAAGAGGTAGATAATAAGATGAATATGGAAGATTTCTTCCATAGGAAGCTATTAATCTAAATGAAGAAATTGAAGAACAGGCTGAGTTGCCTTTTTTGGATGCAAGCCCTATTTTTCCTATAGAATCATCCTCAAGAGCAGAACCTTTGGATACAAGTGGTCTTCAACCTTTTGCTGAAATTTTGGCCAGGTTTCTTGATAGTACTACTCCAAATCCACCAGTTGTTAACAATCCAGTGCCCAATGTTCCTTTTCAGTAGTAACCTCATAATCAAATACCTCCAATAATGGCACAACCTAATTTTCCATTTCCTCTCCCAAGCCTTGTAACCAATGTTAATCTTAAAAATATACCTCCAAATGCTCTTCCAAAGTTTTATGGCCTTGCAACTAAAGATCTTGATACCTTCTTGTTTGAGTTTGACATACTTTGTCATAGCTTTAACTCCAACACTGATGCCCATAAGCTCAAATTATTTCCGACAACACTGAAAGAGTCAACTTTATAATGTTTCATAGGTTTAATAGCTAATGTAATAGGTACTTGGGATGAAATCCAAACTCTATTTTTGGACAAATACAAAGAGTATTGCAAAGAAAATGATTCAATAGGAGATGATATCTTTAGAATATCACAAAAGGAGGAAGAAACATTAGAAGACTATGTTTCACATTACTTGTATACACTATAGAAGAACCCTCAACATGTGTTGTCTAAGGATTTACAAAAGCTAGTCTTTTTGAGAGGTGTAAATGATAGTTGTCCAAAAGCATTAGACTTGATGGCTAAAGGAGATGTATATTAATCTTCTTGGGATGACCTCAAGAAAATTTGTCTTAATTACTCAAGATCAAGAATGAAGAAAGGAAAATGACACTAGACTATAGCTACTAAATGAATCAGTCAGGGTATTTTAAAGCTCAAGATATCTAATCTACTCTCAGACTTCAAGCAGGACATTATAAATGATGTCACTACACATCTTGACACAATGACTACAAAGAAGAAACATGAAAAATTTGAGGTACAATTAGCTAAGTAGTGCCCATATTGTCAAAAGAAGAAGAAAGATTGCCAATGCAAATTGGTCACTAGCATGGAAAACTAGCATCTTCCACCTAAGTACATCAAGATAGATAGAGATGATGAGCAAGTATTCCTTGTTGCTCAATGTTGGCCATGGGCCCAACCTCAAGGTATGCCTTAAGACCCTTTGCAAAATTCAAATCTATATGGTAATCAATGGCAAAATCATAATACCTAAGGTCCTCCACAATATAGTCAACCTAATTGGAATAATACTTGGAAAAATAATCCACAATAGCCTCAATAGCCTCAAAATTCCCAACCATCCTAGCCAAAAAAATAGAATAATCAATGGTAGAATCAACATAACCAATGACAACCACCCCAGGGGAATTGGCAATCTACAAATCAATGGAGGGGACCTCAATAGTGGCCTAACTAAAATACTAGTAATCCACAATTACCACCTCTAGTCCAACAACCTGCACTAATGCCACCACCTGCAAGTCATGGACCTCAAAAGTAGACCTAGTTACTTGCACAGTCTCAGCCAAATCCAAATAACTAGTAGTCACAGCAACCCATGTACTTTGCTAATGCTCAACAATATCCTACTTATGCTCTAAATGTTGCAAATGTACATTTGAGATCTAGTACAACCCTACCAGTGCCTAAATTGCCTCTTATAACTAAAATATCAGATACTCTTGCAGCATCAAAACCTATAGTTTCTAAAGAAGTTAACCCAACTAATGTCACTAGCTCAGCTCAAGCCCAACCAAGGGTTGAACCTCCTTTTTCTAGAGAAGCTCATACAAAGTAAACCTGCACAAATAGAGGAACATTCTTTTGATATTATTGATTAGTTAAAGAACATGCATGTCCAAAAACCCCTATTCCAAGCTATTACAGATGTTCCTATCTATGGAAAAGCCATCAAATAAGCCTACCTAAAAATGCCTAGGAGAAATAAAAAGGACCCAACTAAAGTCCATGTTGTAGGACAATGGGTAGACATTATGTTAGGAAAATTGATCATTCCTAAATATTTTGATTTAGGAAGTCTAGTTGTGAATGTGATTATAAATGGTCAGTCTATTAAAAATGCTTTAATCAATCTTAGTGCTACTATAAATATCATGACTAAGGATACTATGAAGAAGTTGAAAATAGAAGGATTAAGGGCTACTCCAACAATTCTACAACTTGCAAATAGTTCTACTGCCACTCCTGATGGGATGATAGAAGACATAGTCATAACCCTAGACTCTTTAGAGTACCCTACAAATTTCATGATTCTCTCTCCCAAAGTTAATTTATCTAGTTGCCCTGTCATTTTAGGATGACCATGGTTAGCTACAGCTAATGCAAATATAAGTTTTAGGTTAGGGAATATGACCATATCTAATGGTCAAGAAATAAAGAAATTTTATTTATATCTTTCAGCACAACTATGACCAAATTTAAGCACATCTATCTAGCCATATTTAGGGGATGGAGAAGAAGAGTTAAACTCTATAGAACAACTTATGATGTTACATAGACAATCTTTTCTAAAGCTACAGGAAGAGGATTCAGTAATTTAGAGTATTCTTACTAACACTTGTGTGGTAGAAAAATATGTATTTGATAGTTCCATGTTAGAATTAACCACATATGAGGAATGTAATGAGAGTTGTATTCTTCTCAAGGAGCTAGACATTATTCATCAACTCTTACCATGTGAATTAGATATAAGTCAAATCTCTAAAGCTGCTATAATTGAGTCTACAATTACTATTGAGATGTGAAAAGATCATAATCTCCATGTCAATCCCAAATTATCTTCCACATAGATGAAACAATTAATAGAACTACTTCAAAAACATGAAAAGGCTTTTGCATGGGATTATGGGGATATGAAAGGGTTCAGTCCTACATTATGTACTCATAAAATATACATCAGTGAAGGGTGCCTCTCACTCTATCAACCCTAGATAAGGATTAATCCAGCCCTTAGAGAAATAGCTAAAATTAAATTGCAAAAATTGTTTGATGTTGGTTTTATTTATCATATATCTGATAGTAGATGGGTGTCACCCCTAGTCATAGTACTCCAAAAGAGAGGGAAATGGCAGATTTGTGTAGATTATAGAAAATTGAATAAGGCAACCAAAAAGGATCACTTTCCTTTACCATTCATTGATCAAGTTTTGGACACCCTAGTTGGAAAGAAGTATTTCTCTTTTCTAGATGGGTATAGTGGTTATAATCAAATAAGTATTTCTCCTAAAGATCAAGACAAAACTATATTTACATCGCCATGGGGTACTTTTTCATATTTTGTTTTACCTTTTGGCCTATGTAATGCCCCTACAACATTCCAACGAGCTATAATCAACATTTTTGCTAATATATCACATGATTGTATGGAAATATGTATGGATGATTTTACAACATTTGGAGTCACCTTTGAAGAAGCCATGATGAATCTTGAAAAGGTTCTTATCTGATGTAAAGAACATAATCTAGCACTTATTAGTAAAAAATGTTTCATACTCATGTAGGAAGGAGTGGTACTTGGTCATTTCATATCAACTACAGGAATACAAGTAGATCCAGGTAAGATAGAGGTAATTCTAACACTGCCCATACCTACAAAACCAAAAGATGTAAGATCTTTTTTAGGTCATGTTGGTTATTATAGGCATTTCATAAAAGACTTCAACAAAATAGCTAGTCCTTTATACACATTGTTGACTAAGGAAGCTGAATTTATTTGGAAACTCGAATGTAATGAAGCCTTCCTATAGCTTAAGAAACTCCTCACCAAGGCACTAGTTTTACAAGGACCAGACTGGTCAATTCCATGTCATATTCATACCGATGCATCAGACTATGTCGTAGGAGCCATATTAGGACAAAAGGTTGCTTATCTTGAGAATGTTATCTATTATATTAGTAAAAGCCTACATGGACTGAAGTTGAATCACATAGTAACTGAAAAAGAAATTTTAGCTATAGTCTATGCATTGGACAAGTTCAGACATCATGTGACTGAATATCCTATTTTTGTTCATACCAATCACTCAGCTATAAGGTATTTAATGAACAAACTAGCTATCACTAGTAGACTGACAAGATGGCTCTTGTTGTTACAAGAATTTGATATTACTATTATTGATAAGGTAGGAAAATCCAACATAATTGTAGATTATTTTTCAAGATTGACCATTGCTGATGAAGATCAAACTCTAATTGAAGACACCTTTCTAGATGAGCACTTGTTCCATATAGCAACTCATACACCATGGTATGTAGACATTGCAAATTATCTTGCTACAAATAGAATGCCCCCACACTTCTCTCATAAACAAAAGAGAAAGCTAGCAAAGAAAAAATTTCAATATTCCTGGATAGATAACAATCTCTTCTATGTAGGACCAGATCAAGTCATGAGGAGATATGTCAGAGAAGATGAAATATATGATATATTGCATGCTTTTCATGATGAACCATGTGGAGGCCATTTTGTAGGGAAAAGAACAGCACTAAAGATACTTACAGTGAGATATTATTGGCCAGCATTACATAAGGATGCAGTGACATATATAACTAATTGTGAAAAATGCCAAAGGATGGGCCAACCAACCAAAACTGATGAGATGTCACTCACTCCATAGATTGTAGTCAAACCTTTTGACAAGTGGGGCAAGGACTTCATAGGTCCAATTGATCCACCATTAAGTGGAAAATCCTACATCTTAGTATGTATAGATTATGTAACTAAATGGGTAGAAGTTAGAGCAATAAAAAATGTTAGAGATGAGAAAGTAGCTAAGTTCCTATATGAAGAAATATTCACCCATTATGGAGTGCCCAGAGAACTTGTCACAAATCAAGGAGCTTAGTTTACATCAAACTTGATCACTAAGGTTATGAAGGAATACAGCATAAGGCACCATAAATCATGTCCTTATCACCCTCAAGAAAATGGGCAAGCAGAGGTTACCAATAGAGAACTAGAAGCCATTATGACTAAAATAGTGCACATACACCAGAAGGATTGGACAAGCAAGTTAACTAAAGTTGTTTGGGCATATCAAACCACATTGAAGACAACAACTAGATTCACTCCATTTGAGCTTGTCTATGTTAAAGCATCAATGTTTCCCATTGAATTTGAACAAAAGACATTGTGTACCACTTTAGAATTGAACACTAATCTTCATGTAGCACAACAAGAGAGACTCCTCCACTTGAATCCATTGGATGAAATATGAAAGAGAGCTTTAGAAAGAATAGAAATTATTCAACAACAGTGAAAGCAGTGACATGATGCATAAATCAGCAATAAAATTTTCCAAGTAGGAGATTGGGCCCTCCTCTATGATTCTCACTTCAAAGAGAATCTAGGGAAATTGCAGACTCGATAGTTAGGGCCTTATGAAATTCAGCATGTATTTGACAATGGTATAGTGCAACTAACAACCATTGATCTTGTTCAATTTAAGTCACTTGTAAATGGCCATAGGTTATGTCTCTATCATAAGCCATAGACTAAAGCATAGTTCCTATAGCAATTCCAACCAACCAGTGCACCAGATCTTCTGAACACAGTTCCTGCAACAGAAGATGAAAATCTTCTTCCTCCAGCCATACAATGATAGAATTTTAAAAAACCTTTATAATAAAACCTCATTTCAATATGAGGCTCCATTCTTCCATTCACTTTTCTCTTTCTTCATATCAACCCATCTCATTTCTCTAACTACCATCCATCCACACTTCATGTCACCCACACACTTATTTTTTCTACTTTCAATAAACCAAACCGTCAGCACTTTCTATGGTCATCAAACTTCACCACCTAATCAACTTGCATATGGATGTACACTCTCAAATTTTTAGGTATAACAATTTCTTTTACTCTTTATTCATTTTTAGAATATAGGTTTCGATGTTTATATCTATACTACATTATATATATCATATAAGACTTAAGCCAATTTCTCCTTCCCATGCCAAAATTTTTAAAGTGAGGACACTTGTCAAATTTTAGTGGGGGGCTAGGAAAGTATAGTAATTTATGAATGTCATCTCCACATTATTCTAGTCATGTCTACATTAAAAGATGTACTTTGGTGGCAGTTTGATAGTTTTCATTTCATTAATTTTTAAAATCTTTTTGTATCCATCATACCATTTATTGTGATTTTTTGGAAAAGATCTCATGTACTTGGCATGATTGAAAGGACTAAGAGTTATTATGGGAACACCTTTAGTTAGTCTCAATGTCCTTCATCATTAATGTATCATTATTCTACATACCAAAAATAAAGGATCTTGATTACAAGAAGTGGTAATGGCGTACAACATTTTTTTTTTCATTTTTCATATAGATTAGTTTTGAAATTTAGAGAAAGAGGGAATTTGTAGAGGTAAGAGGGGAAAAAATTTATTGTAGTAGCAAGAGTGGAAGCCAAAGATTTTGAAGATGGGGGACAGCTAAAGAAGTATGAGCCAATCATTCATAATGTTTTAATCGTGGACATTGAAGCAGTTTGTAAATTTCATGCTTGTCAATGTCATGCCCATACTGATTCATGGCAAACACAACTTTTTTTTTTTTAATTTTTTTTTAAACTTGGTGTGATGAATTAAGGTAAAGAAATGAAGCTATCCTAATAAGTTTCTAAATTAAAGTTCCTTATGGGAGACACACGGTTGCTATCTACGAGATGCAAACTACGTTAGATTGTCATGGATACAAGCCTTTGTTGTGAAGCCCTATGATGTGAGAGGGTAACCCTATTTGTGTCAAAGTGATGGTGAAGATCTAGGGATGCAATGCAAAGGAGTTTTATCCATTAATCAATTTAGTTACATTAATATTGAATTTACCTTTATTTTAATAATTTCCTTTTTATATATTCTATAATTATTATTATTTGAACATGCCCATACTTACTATTTTAATATGTATTCTTATTTAGTAGTTAACACTACTATTAGATAGGATGTACTAATATTATTACATTGCAATATAATATTCAATTGATCATCAATAAAACTATCATCAATTCATTTCCACCTATGCTACTCTTAGCAATTAATCTAAAACAAGGTATTGCTAATAGATATTTATTTTTAATTTAAATTATCTAAAACAGTGTATGTTGTAACTAAAATATCCTATAATAAATGTATATATCTATCTCCTTAAGTTTTCATCTAGTTCATATTCTAAAATCAAAATAACTAAATCTAATTCAACAATTCCTAAAGTCCAATTATAATAAAAATAAGTCATAAACAAAACAAAAGAAATAATCCTTTTTCCTTTTTCCTAGAAGACCCACCTATATTGACTTGACATTTATATAGTTTAACATAACACTATCCTTAGTTTATTACTTCCTTAAATCCCATTAACTTTACCTAATAGTTTCCATAATTTCCTAAATCCAATCTAACACTATTACCTAGGCATGTGCACTTAACTTGGCACTAATGGAGGGGGTCATTTTTATAAGATTAACTTGGCACTAATGGAGGAGGGCATTTTTATAGAACATCTTATAAAGTAGACCCAAGCTTATGTGCCTCTTTTCTTTTTTTAAAAAAAAAAGTCAACATCTGTACTTTCTTATTTCTAATCTTCCCAACTATAAGTGAATTGATTTTCTCTCAACTCATAAATGTTGATAGGCAAGAGTCCTTTCCTAGGCATGCTTGCATTGGTAAAAGAGGATTTATTAAATTCCATGTGCAAATCACAAGGCATCATGCGGCTAAGGCAAGATGAAGGTTCCTGACAAGTGTCACATCTATGACAAGGTCTTGCAAAGATTAATCATAAGTTTCTAAAGCATGTATCACCTAGGGGTGGGGTTAGATGTTTTAACACTAGTCTAAATTAATGCTTGCTTGATGGTAGCATCATGGGGTGGTCGGCTATGTAGGTGGAAACCTTGCAAATGCCCCTTTTTCAAATTTGAAAAATATTTCTTTCAGTACTCCAAGCTTAGGTAAGAAGGGATTGTTAGAATAAATATATTTTTTTTCATTTATTGTGTTCGGTCAGTAGGAATTATAAAACAAATTTTATATTTATTTTCTATCAAAAAAATTTTAATGTATACTTGTCCCTTGCTTAAGGTCATATCCTAATAAGGACTAAGTCTGACCCTTATTTAATATGGTAGATTATTGGAAAAGATTTATTTATGACTTGTCAATCCAAGATACTAATATTTTATATAGGGTCTATTATTTTATTTGTCTGTAATAGAATGAATTTTTTTTTTGCTTGGTCTATACATTTTCCAGAATGCAAATATACACCTACAAGTCTCATTTAAGCTCACTATTTGTCTAGTTCCTCTCATACATTCTCTATGGATGTTAAGATTAAGTTTGTGATGATCTATTATTATATTATGCATTATATTTTTTTTCCTATCTTAATAAACAATTTAACATGAAACAACTATCATGTTGCTAACAAAAATCAAGTTGCAATATGGAACTCAAGAAATCTTTGAAACTAAAAATTCATTGCATCATATATTCAAAATACTTTAATATCATCCAATTTCAACAATTATGCTAATAACAAAGCCATTACTATCAAATGCATATCTTTCAACTAATTTCACTTTCATTACTAAACATCAACAACTCATTTAGTCTCATGTAATTGGGGAAGATAAAGATGTCAAGAAGATAATGTCCAATTCATTCTTATTGGTGTAAAATGACACAAATTCATTCCTTCACTCATTCCATATTTAAGTATTGAAAAGACAATATCAGCATAACAAAATCTCTCCTTCATATTTCTTTCAAAATTTACTTTCAATCACAATATAAATCATAACAAGGGTGGTGGAATGACCATATCAAGCTATATACAATGGAAGGACCATTTGATAGATAGATTTGCAAATCTCTCACTCTATGAACATATGCATGAGCAAAATGACAATTCTCCTATGATGCAAACTACTTCACATAGCATGTGGAGTTTGTTACTCTATTTCCAATATAATATTTAAGAGTCTTCCTCTCTTATGCATGAATGGACTAAATAACTTCAAGCTTCCAATCCCATAAAAATAAAACTTGCAAAAGAAAACAAAAAGAAAAGAATTTGGAAACCATGGAGGCTCACCTCCTAATCTAGGCCTCAAGGAGGCCACCCATTGAGCTTGGGGAAACAAGGCATAAACGGTTGCATACTACACATACACATGCCATGCATATTCTCAACAATATAACAATATTTAACACAATACATTGCAACACATCCCATCCCAAGGCTTTGTAGAAAGATTCAACAAATGAATCAAGTATAGGGTGAAGGTGGGCTCTCACCATGAGGAGGATTTCCAAGATATGAATCACAATATACACATATTCACATTATCAACATGCCCTTTTGGGGCTTACAATATCTTCCTTCCACACACCTCCTTATACCTCCAAAAATGTAAGTAAGCAAGATGAACAATATCTTCCTTCCACACACCTCCTTATCCCTCCAAAATTCAAGTAAGCAAGATGAACACATTTCATTGAACATATACAATCATCTCCACACATGGGAGAGTTCCTCAACTACATGTGTGAGCCCAACTAACCCCTTCACCCAAGCATCTCTTCCCTCCCAAGGGTGAGTGATGCTTCACACGCATTACAAAAAACACATAACTTGAAAACAAGCAAGATTCAAGGAAGGATTCACACAAAACTTCTCACATACAACACTACAACAAGATCCTTTTCCACAAACACCACTACAATACACCAAAAATTCACCATGAAATGAAGAACACTAGATCTAATCTACATACAAAATGATGAGCACCATGGATCAAAGGTACCAACCTCACTCCAAGAAAATGGCAATGGATAGTTGTAGTAGAGCTCCTTCTTTCTCCAAACCCTAGTTGTCTCTAAAGATAGAGAGTGGCCAAGTGAGTTTCCAATTTAGCCATACCCCTGTATATCCTTCTCATTTTCGGATTCAATAAAGAATGCAATTTTTTTGTGGTCTCCTAGGTCAACTAGGCACCCTAGGGGTCACTATTAGCCCCCTAACTTAAGGTACTAACATGGGTAGGGTTTATTTTTGTCACAAACTCACCTTAAAGTTACTTTTTGGCCCTCCCAATGCTAGGTAATTTAATTTCAAAATTACCCATGGTGATAACCTTGTTCTCTTTACTAGTTTTGGCAATAATCAAATTTCTCAATTAAGGCATTTTACTCAGAATAAGGTGGCCACATGATCCATCATCAAAGAACATGTCATTTCACATAACGAATACAAGTGTCAGATGACACACACACAAAATGCACTATACATCACCCATGACACATTCGAGACCTACTCATGAAATGCACACTACACACATACATCACATGTTTACAAAATAAACACATCACGACAAGGTTTACGAATCTTACAAAGATTCACCTTGGCAGAATCATTTAAACATATGTCTATACCTTGTTTCCCCATTAGATTTCCATGGTTCCCGTCCCTGCACATCAACTCGAGCATCACTAGTCCAAGGAGTCAAATAAACATATACAACATAAGTGTGCATAATTAATAATATCCATATTAACATAAATCAAATTAGATTTCCTTTCCTAGTCTTTCAATTATTCCACTAGAAATGTTCAGATATCAAAATCTGCATGTCGTAAATCATCATTATCAAATTACCATCTATCTTCCTGTCATTAAGCATCATAATCAAATTAACATTTATCTCTAGTCAAAAATTATCAAAATCAAATTAACATTTTGCATTGCATCAAAATTTGATAATATCATGTCATAAATTTGCATCCATAAATGTTCAAACATTTCTTACACAATAACAGGTTCTTAGTGCATATAACGACGTGAAATACTACTAAGGAATCAAAATCAATAGATAAAGCAATCCACTGTCCATCTAAGTCTCACATAACTATTGAAATGTCAAGGTCTCAAATATCACAATGTAAATAAAATATCCATGCTATTATGGGTCGGGGTGAGGCCTTATAGTCGATGGCTCAGTTACTTCTTACAATTAATAGAATTCAATGAAGAAGTGGCAATGGAATTCACAAAGAAATTTGATGAAGTGGAAGCCTCAATTTAGGGATTAAGAGTGTTTACTACTGAGGAAAGGATAGCAGAGGTCATATAATTACTAGCAATTAGGAAACATTATCAAAATGAACATAATGCCAAGTCTTCAAGGGCACAGTTCACTTAGCAAGGTGACCCTTAACTGGACATTAC
Organism: Cupressus sempervirens; assembly: GCA_028749045.1. Taxonomy (NCBI): domain Eukaryota; kingdom Viridiplantae; phylum Streptophyta; class Pinopsida; order Cupressales; family Cupressaceae; genus Cupressus; species Cupressus sempervirens. Next base: position 400,589,064 of record CM053791.1, on the reverse strand, counting down.
AAAACAAGGATGTAAGATACTTTCTCTTCCACCTCCATATCTGGAGTTAGCAACCCACATAATCAGATATTTAACCTATGAAGGTAGGTTGCATGCTCATCGTTTTAAATTGCTTAGTTGCATAAGGCATAACATGCAAGTTAATGTTCCCAACTTTCTTTACAATATGTTGTGTATAAGTGCTGAGGAAACTCAAAAAGGAAAGGCAAATTTTGTTTCCCATCATGCCATCGTTAAGCTTCCGGTTGAAAGATCTCTTAGGGATTCCTCCCCTATTTCATGGGCAAAATTTTTTGAAGCCAAGATCTTATAGCTGCAAGCCAACCCTGTTCCTCAAAACCTAGAAAATGAGGAAGAAACCACAGAGCTAATTCAAAATCCAACTAAGATAAAAAAAGAACCCTCTCCTAATAAGTCTGCTAAGCTTGATTTAGAGGATCATATGTCAAGCTCTTCTAGGGGTAAAGACAAGTGTAAGGTTAGCCCTAATCTTGAAAAGGAAGTACAAAATCCCTCTATTAAGGTAACCAAAAGAAAGAGGTTTTCTCCTATAGCAACTAATTCTACAACATCTACTCTAGTCATGCTTAAACCAGAACAGACCCACAAAGTGGTTGAAGCTAAAGAAGTTCCTGTACATAGAATCCCTCATATGTGAGGTTGAGTATCTTCAGCTTTTATTGAAAAACCAAATGCCCCAATTCCAAAGTCTCATATAGAGTCATTAGTTGAAAATGTCCTAGATTATTATCTTGTGCCATTAGAGTCCCAAAACATAGAAACACATGAAACTGAGCCTATCAAGGAGACACTACAAGAGAATTAGGAAATGTGCAAATCAAATCTTACTACTATTCTAGAAAAAGCACCTAGCAATGATCAACCTATCATGCCATCAATCCCTAAATATTCCAATGTCTTTCTTATACCCTATAAATCTTCATGGTACACCTAGCATTTCCAACAAATTGCCAAAGGGAAAAAGACGAAATCTGAAACTCGAGAATTTTTTTCATAAATAATTTAGTCAATATTGTTTGGTCTATATAATCATTTTGTTTTTCAAAAAGCCTTATGGAAGCAAGAGGGAGACCAAATGCAAAAGGAAATATTTGACAGAGACAAGGAAATTGAATCATTAAAAGAGCAACTAGAAAAGAAAAAGCAACAAATGAATAAAGCTTTAAAGCTAGTTGATTAGGCTATGGCCTATAGACCACCCCCAACGGTGTATGCTATGTGTTTAAAAGAATAGTTTTTTTTATTCTAGTTGATGATGAAAATGAGAAATATTGATTGTGAATTTAAGAATGTTCGAGATTTTTATAATTTGTATAAGACTTTTCCCTCATGGCATAAGAACTTGTTATGTGATCTCTATTTGTATAATTTCATAATTCCATAAGAAACAAAGTGGAATCCCCTACTTTACATAGGGGATGTTCACTTAAGAGCTCTAATGTCATGGATGAACAATGAAAAAATTTATGATAGATAGTTGGATACCTATAGAGACCTTGAAAAGTTCGAACCACTGCCACTCCAAGTTGAATCCCATAAGCCTTATGACCTCTTGAGAGATTGGTTCAAATTGACTTGTGGAAGGCCAAAACCAAAAATCAAAGAGAAAGTGTTTGAAGAAAGGGAAAAAATTTACAGAGAGTATCAGACACTTCCTAATTTCACACAATAGAGAGCAATTGCAAGGCTTAGAAATAGATGGAGTCAACTGGAAGAATCTTTCAAGAAGGCTAAACCACACAACCCTATTGATTTTAAGGCAACAATAAATAGAGTGGCTAAATATATGCAATTAGGAAGGAAAATTAGGAAAGAGTTATGGAGTCCACCAACCTTCCAACCTCCTACCCTTCTCTAGCCCCTGTATGAAAGCAATGCTACCAGGTTAGATCCATTAGTTGAAGAACACATGGGTGAGCATTGGAGATGATTCAGAGGATATTTATAAACCTTAAGATGTGGGAAACAAGGGAAGGCAACAATGGGATATTTCGAAGCAATGGAAAAGAAGTAAATGCTTGAGGATAAGCATTTGCATAGTGGGGGTAGATGATGAGGCATATTAATGTCTCAAATTTGATATAGTTTTTATATAGTCTAAACTTACTCTTTAAGCCATGTGAAAAATATTTCCAATATATCTATTTTAAATGTCTTGTGAACCTATACTAAATGTAGCTAGAACCTATTAAACCTATGGATAGTAGATATAACATACCTTGCTTAGTATTATATATAAAGTGCAGTATTTCATATAAATATTTTAAGCTATGTTTTAATATTTAAATGAGAGTAGAAATTTTGTTGTGCATATGGTTTGAATGTTTCTAATTTTTAGGAAATGGAGAAGTGGCACAAAGAGTGCTTAGCACCATATTAAAGGAGTAACGAAGATCGGTCATAGCATGAGAAGCACAGGTCAGTTTTGGGTGATAAGTTGCATCTACGAGGGGAGTTATTCTAGGAGACCCGACTTGTTACATTATGTATGGACTGTTATTTTGTTGCTTAATCAATGTTCTAAAGTCATGGTTGACATTCTGTCTTTTTCTTCTAACAATGTTTGCTCCCAATTTGTTTATATTATGTTTGTAATAAGTTCCAATCCTCTATATATATGGGAAAAAAGGGAAAAAATTAGAGTTAGTTGGAAAGGATTCTAAAGTTGTTTTTCTATTCTCTACGAATTACTCAGTCATGTAAGAAAAGAGGAATTCTAATGAAAGAGTGATTTTGGACTACCTGTTGTGTTCTTAGTTAGTTGAAGCCAACCAAGGGGGACCACTTGGTAGGTGGAATAGATTTAGGTAGAGTAGATTCATTTATTGCAATTTTCTATTTAAGATAGATTTACTGTACTAGTCCTATAGCATAATTACTATGAAAGTTCCTACAGTACTTGTGGAAAATGATCATAGTGGATGTTTGAATTGTTAATTAGTTTTGAATTCCCTTCTCTATAGTTTGCACAGTTCTCTATTGATAGTCTAAGTGTGTTTATTGTTCTATGTCAGTAGTATAGATTATTTTCATGCATTTTACTTTCCTACAACATAGGTGTTAAGACACTTAAAGGAACTTAGTGCACATATTGTGCCGACCCATTTCAATTCCTACATCCCTAGGTTGACAATTTTTATTTTCATAATCGAATAGATAGTCCTTAAAATGGATATAGTATCCTTGTGAGAGAATAGTGGTGTGATTATCTTGACCTATTGTGGAAACCTCTAGTAGTATGATTGTAGGGCTATACATGATTGTGTTAATAATGTAATTACTATTAAGAAAGGTGGTTGGAAGCATTCCCTAATTCCTTTGTAGAATGAATAACTCAGTAGGAAGAACCTAAGTATTGGCAACTTTTTTGAGTTGAAGGAATTTGAGAGGGTTAGAGATCAGGGTAGAAAAAAAACCTATAGCACACCAAGGATGGATGTGAAGAAGAAAAAGTGGAACAAGGGCAAGAGTGTGCAAGTTGAAGACTTATAGGATATGTATGTGAAAAATGAGTTTGAGATTTATGCGTTGAATCCCAGAAGATGTGCTTCCAACTATTGAGAACATCTTTTCACACCTGGGGTGTCTATTGTGGGAGCATCTTCGGGTAGTTGATTCTACATGTTGGAGGTATTTTGGCTTTGGAGTTGAAGACTCGATTAATTTTTTGTGGCACTTGGTCATTGAAGGTACTTGGCATACACTCGAAGCTCATCGTATACTGCATGGCTTAGTTATGCTTGGTTGTAGTGTTGACATAGTAGCTTGGTCAATAAAGGGGCTTAGTTGCTAGAGGACTCAACACATACTGGTACTCTACAATGCTTGTGTAAGCTTGGTTATGCTTAGTGGTTTTTCTAATACTCAGCAGTGTCTCTTCTGATGCTCAGTCATGTCTTGGTCTTGCTTTGATCAAGTTGTCTATGATCAATTTGTGGTTTGAGCTGACCTTTGCATTTAATTTAGTTATATGTATTTAATCATTGTTGTAAGAAAACATGTGGCTTAAATATGTATTTAATGTAAGGGTTTATTTAATTTGTAGCTTTCTAGGCCAACTTGTGGCTTAGTTGGATACAAGTAAGGGGCCTTGTGGAGTCTTAAGGAGATAATCAATCTATCTTGGAGAAGAGGATGTGGAAGAGGGGAGAAGATTGAGAAGAGTTAGTAGTTGTAGCTTGGGAAACAAGGAGATTTGTTGGTGTCTTGGAAGCACAAGTTTAGATTTTCCTTAGAGATTTTTACCAAAGTGTGGATCACGACTAGCTAGGATTTGGGTTGGATTTTAAGGTATCTTGTATAACTATTACTTGCTTTGTATTTGGCTATAACCAGGAAGGCCTTACAGCCTAACACATTGCATATAGTCAGTTGTTTTATGAATAAAGAATTTATTTTGGTATCAGACCTTGTGTTGTGTTTCCACTATGTGGTTATTTGTTGGGGCCTCAAACTTCTCCTTTGGGGATTCTCCTACCTTGTACTACATCAAACATACAATAAATGTTTACATTTTGGGGTATCTCCTTGTTGGAATTACAAGTGGGAAAGGAGTAAATTTCTTAGAGGTGGGATGAATCAGTAGTTTAAACTTGGATCGATAGAACTTTCACCATTAATATATCACATGCATTAATATACTGAAATAACATATAAAGAATATGCATCAATCATGTAAACATGTAATCAAACACACACACTTAACACTAGATATGATTACCCAAAAACCCTCCAAATGAGAAGATAAAATTGGAGTGGGGATGACACCCACAAATCTTCACTACTACAGTAATAAAGTGTATCCAATTAAGGTTACAATGGTTTAACTATGAATCATGATCTACCCTGTGAAAGGCCTGCCCTGTTAGAGGCTTACAAATGTTGTTAAGTCCCACCTTGTTAGAGGATTTCAACACCCTATTAGAAGTGTGCGTGATTAGAGGACTTCAACTTACAATTAAGCACATTGTTAAAGGATTTCATATTGTTAGGATAAACCACGGACAAAAATAAAAACTACATGCAAATATAACCAATAAAAGAAAATAATAGATCACACAGAAATGAACACAAGGCACCAAGATTTAACATGGTTCACCCAATCTCTAGGCTACGTCCACCAAATAGCAAGTCCGATCTTATTGCAATCCAGTGATTACAACCTGATTACAGTCTGTAATCCCTTACAGCTCAATACCATTGCAAGAAGCAATTTTGCATCATAATATATTGAAAATACCTAATCCTAAACCCTTTTATACAAGTATTTTATCTGTTTGAGGGTTACAACATGTCGGCCATAATATGTCGGCTACAACGTCGACCATGACCCAAAAAAAATTTCCCACTAATTATGAAGTATGTATAGTACTTTTCTAATCAGTCACCATAATCTAACAATCTCCCACTTAGGGACTGATCAGGCTCCACACTAAATAACAATCTCCCACTTGGAGACTAATCCTGTAGCAATACCACTACCACATGGGGCTCCCACTGGATCAAACCAACCTAAACTCTGCTATTCTTTTATTCATGTTCAGTCTAAAAGACCAACTGAAGCTGAAGAGGAGTTCAGCTTCTCCCTTGTTACAACCTTTTTCAACATATCTACTAGATTGTCATTGGTATGTATCTTCTCCAGCTTTAACTATCCATCCTCAAAATTTGATCGAATGAAATGGTACTGCAACTATATGTGTTTGGTCTAAGAATGCAAAGCTAAATTCTTTGCAAAATGAATGGCACTCTGACTATTTGTGAACAAATAATTATCCTTTTGAGGATGTCCCAATTCTTCCAAGAAGAACTGAATCCATATCATCTCCTTGGCTGCCTCTATAGCAGCAACATACTCTACCTCTATAGTGGATAGAGCATTAATCTTTTGTAACCTAGAAACCTAGCTCATGGCTTCCCCACCAACAATAAAGACATAACCTATACTACTCTGCATGGTATTGATATCCCCTACCAAATCTGAGTCAACATAGCCCTGTAAATTAGTAGTAGAGCCCCCAAAGTGTAAACACTTATTGGATGTTCCTCTCAAATATCTGAGAATCCACTTGACAGCATTCCAATGCTCAAATCTCAGATGACTCATATACCTACTAACGACTCCCACTGCATGTGCAATATCTGGCCTAGTACATACCATAGCATACATTAAGCTTCCTACTGCTGAAGCATAGGGTACCTTGGACATCTTATCCTCCTCTTTCTATGTCTTAGGAGACATCTCCTTAGTCAACTTCAAATGACCAGGTAAAGGTGTGCTGACAGCTTTAGCATTCTCCATAGAGAAACAGTGCAACACCTTCTCAACATAATCAACCTGAGATAGCGTCAATGTTCTGTTCTTCCTATCTTTGTAAATCTTCATACCAAGGATTTGTTTTGCTGCCCCCAAATCCTTCATAGCAAATGCATGTGCTAACTGGCATTTTAGCCCCTTAATATGATCCATGTTAGACCCAGCTACAAGCATATCATCAACAAATAAACATAAAATAATGTAGCTATCATTATCCAACCTCTTAAAATAAAAATAGTAATCTGAATGACACCTATTATATCCATGCTCATGCATAAAATTGTCAAATTTCAAATACCATTTCCAAGGTGCTTGCTTCAAGCCATATAAAATTTTCTTCAATTTGCACACTAAGTTCTCCTTACCTTTGACCTCAAAACCCTGTGGCTAAGCCATATATATTTCTTCATCCAAATCACCATGAAGAAAGGTTGTTTTAATATCCAACTACTCTAAACGAAAATCTTCAGTAGCCACAAAACTTAGAACAGTATGAATAGAAGTCATTTTAACAACGGGAGAAAATATCTCATCAAAATCAATTCCCTTTTTCTATGCAAATTCTTTTACAACTAACCTGGCCTTAAATCTTTTCTAACCTCCTTCCTCTTCTTTCAACCTATAAACCCACTTATTCTATAAAGCCTTTTTACCTGCAGGCAACTTGCATAGATCCCATGTCTTATTCTTTAGCAAAGATTCCATTTCATCTTTCATTGCAGACTCCCACTGAATCTTAGTATCCACCTGTACAGCTTCATCATAACTTTTAGGTTCACCAGCATCAGTAAGTAAAATAGAATACAAAGAGGGAGAAAATCTTTGTGGAGGTCTAATTTGCCTTGTTGACCATCAAACATTTACTGGTGTGTGTGGTATTTTTTGTTGCAGTTATTGCACATCATGAGGAATGGCTAGAACATCAGCTTTTAGAGTATCATCCAGCGCTACATAATCATCTTCTTTCTCCTCATGTTGCTGCAACAGATCTTTGTACAACACTTTCTCATTGAATATGACATCTTGACTTCTAACAATTTTATGAGTTTCAAAATCCCAAAGCCTATAACTAAATTCATTAATGCCATATCCAAAAAATACACATTTCTTTGATTTAGCTTCTAACTTGGTTCTATTTTCAGAGTCTATATGAGCAAAAGCTTCACAACCAAAGGTCTTGAGAAAAGAATAACTCACCTTCTTACCAGTCCATGCCTCCTCTAGAATACCATAGCCCAAAGGAGTAGAGGGACCTCTATTAATCAAATATACTACGGTATTGATAGTCTTTGCCCACATGTGTAAGGGCAACCCAGCATGCAACCTCATGCTCCTTGCACGCTCCATTATAGTCCTGTTCATGCATTCAGCCACTCCATTTTCTTGTGGAGTCCTTAGAATAGTTTTTTGTCTAAAAATACCATTAGTGGAGCAATAATCTTCAAATTCATGACTGCAATACTTTCCACCATTATCAGATTTGAGACATTTTAATTTCTTACCAGTCTCATTTTCAACCAAGCATTTCCATTTCTTAAAAGTTTGAAATACATCATATTTCTAAGGAAATAAACCCATACTTTTCTAGTTGTGTCATCAATAAATGTAACATAATAATGAGAGCCACCAAGGGAAGATACCTAAGCTGGTCCCCATACATCTGTATGCATAAGCTCTAATTTCTCCTTTTTGTTTTCCTTCCCAGTCTTTACAAAACTCACTCTCTTTTGTTTTCCATACACACAACTTTCACAGAAATCCATATTAACACATTTCAAACCTAGTAAAACTTTTTTTGAATGAAGTACTTTCATACCTTTCTCACTCATGTGCCCAAGTTTGTTGTGCCACAACACTGTATCAGAATCTATAGCAGCCATTTGTTCTCCCTGCTCAACTGCAGCAATTGTTCCTGAACATTCATTTTTCTCTGAAACAATCAAAGTAGAAAGAACAATATGACTTGTACAAAGATATAGGGTGCCTACTTTCACACCTTTTTCTACTACAAGGGAACCTTTTGAAACCTTCCAATTTTTATCATTAAAAGTAACTACACAACCCTCATCACCAAGTTGCCCTGCTAAAATTAAATTCCTACTCAACCTTGGAACATGTCTTACCTCATGTAGTAGCCAATGATTCCCATTCTGCAACTTAATCTTAATTTTTCCCTTTCCAAAAATTTGACAAGGTTCATTATCCCCCAAATAAACAAGCCCAAAATCCCCTTGGACATAATCAATGAAATAACCTCTATGAGGTGTAGCATGAAATGAAGCACCAAAATCTAAAACCAATGAATCATCAACACTTTCTAAAGATAGAATCAAAGCATTCTCTTCTAATTTTTTACTTACCACATTTGCCTCCTTGTCTCCATCTAATTTATCTCCTTCATTTTTCTTTCAATTCCAGCAATCTTTCTTTTTATGCCCTGGTTTCCCATAGTACTAGCAATCATTTGGTCCTCTCGATTGAGACCTCCTCCCCTTTGACTTTCCTCTTGATTTCTCATGATTTCCAGAGTTACTTCCTCTCTTAGTCATTTTGCCCCTACTTTGTGCATTCAAAGCACTTCCTGATGTAGATCCACCTGAGGATTTCCTACGAGTTTCCTCACTCTAAACAACACCAATCACATCATCATATTTTAGGGTACTAGATCTAGAAACAGAGTTACCGCCATTACCAAGCCATTCCAGCTTTCAGGCAAAGAATACAAAATTAAGAGAACCCTAATTTCTTCATCAAAATTGATACCCACAGAAGATAATTGACTAGTAATAGTATTAAACTCATTTAAATGATTTGCAACAGATCCACCTTCTGCCATTTTCATATTAAATAAATGCTTCATGAGAAATACCTTGTTTGAAGCGGAGGGCTTTTCATACAGTGTCACTAGGGTTTTCATCAAATCTTCTATCGTCTTTGCTTTTGTAATATTAAATGCCACCGATGGTGCCAAGCATAACCGAATGCTTTCGAGTGCCTTTCTATCCAAAAGATCTCATTCAACCTCTAACATAGTTCCCTGATTCCTTGCTTTGCCTTCCAACAGCTTCCATAAATCCTTCTGATATAGATAGTCTTCCATTTGCATCTTCCATAACTGGAAGTTCTGCCCATTAAACCTATCAACCCTTAGCTTACCCTCATCTGCCATCGCTCCCACTCAACCATGAGACTTGCCTGCAAAGGATAACTGAAAGACAACCTCGCTCTGATACCACTTGTTAGGATAAACCACAAACAGAAATAAAAACTACATGCAAATATAACCAATAATAGAAAATAATAGATCACATAGAAATGAACACAAGGCACCAAGATTTAACATGGTTCACCCAATCTTTGGGCTGCGTCCACTAAACAGCAAGTTTGATCTTATTACAATCCAATGATTACAACCTGATTATAGTCTGTAATCCCTTACAACTCAATACCACTGCAAGAAGCAATTTTGCATCACAATATATTGAAAATGCCTAACCCTAAACCCTTTTATACAAGTATTTTATCCATTTAAGGGTTACAACATGTCGGCCATATGTCGGCCATAATATGTCGACTAAAACGTCGACCACGGCCCAAAAAAAATTTCCCACTAATTATGAAGTATGTACAGTACTTTCTTGATCAGTCACCATAATCTAACACATATAGTCTGTTAGGACTACTCTGTTAAGAGATTTAACTAAAATCACCTGTCAAAATGTCTTAGCATAGATCCTATGATTGGCACTTGCTTGCCTGATAATAGATCACCTCTATCCAATCTCTAATTGATCCTTCATGATCTAATGTATCAATGTTGTATCCTTCTCTATCCTCTGCTCTCCACTTAACTGATTCTGCAATTTACTCTTACTACTAAGTCACCTTGAATGCTCTACAAACTGTCATGTTCGCTCCTCCAATTTGATCATTCACCCCTTTGCAATGCTCTCAACATTGTTAAAAATTTAGGGCTTCATCCTCCTTAAGAAGAATTAGGTGGCTTAGGGTTAGCTATGAATCTATGGCTAAGATTCATCTAGATTACTCAGCATATCAAGTCTCTAATGCTTTGCATACACTGTAATTCTATTCTAACTTGGCACCTAAACTGCTCAGCATCTACTATTCACTCGGCACTTGAATCACTTGGCATCTACTATTCACTCAGCAATTGAGTGACTCAACACATGAGTGACTTGGCACTCATTGTAACTCAGCATGGTCTAATATTTACATGTTGTACTTGGCATGCATTACTAGTTCGGCATGAAATAAGTAAATGACTTAAGTGTGTTGACACTCACTTGTCAAAACCAATCAACAATCTCCCCCTTTGACATGAGTATCAAAAACACTTGAATATAGATAATCAATCTAATCTTCTTGAGTATAACATATCCATGACTCAGCTTCAAAATTCAAAATTTTGTAATAACCTATATATCTTAAAATTTATAACTCCTCTTGAGTTAATATGACTATTCTATATCCAAAATTTGTTCTCATTTCTGAGTAGATTTGTCTCTTCTGACTGATACTCTTTGACTTCAATGCACTTATACTCTTTTATGCTCTCCCTTAGTTGATATCTGTTCTACTCTATTTTTTTCTCTACATTGTATTTCTCCCCCTATCTTTATTCTCCCCATAGGATATTCTCATCCTTTTTTAGTTGTCTCCTCCTTTTTATCCATGACCTATTGTTTCCCCTTTTTATCTGTCTCCCCCATAGGATATTCTCCCCCTTTTGACACTTATGTCAAATGGGCTATACATGTATAGTATGTTTGTCCAAAAATAATTTATGGACCCCCAATATAATTTTAAGAGTTGTATCCCAATTGTCACATGTAACATCTACTGACTCAAGTTGGATGACAAGCTTAGCAGCAAGGTGTACTAGGCCATCTAGAGTAGAAAGGTTAGGGTCTTTCTTTGGCAAAGTTTCTACATAGCCTAGCTCCTTGTGTAGTATCTCCATATGAGGGGTGAGAGATGCCTGTATGCTTATCAATTTGGCTCTTATGCTAGCCTCTTTTACTATTAACATAGCTAATTGACTTTGTGTTTGAAGCAATGTATTAAAATGTTTCTCACTTTGAGCTAGTTTCTAAGGTAACCTTGTACCTGATATATTAAGATTTCTCTCCAGGCTCAGAATATGATGTCTGGTCTCTTAGGTGAAGAGTGTAGGGTCACACAATTTAGTGTATAATGAGAATATGTTCTCAAGTACCTTATTCACATCCTCAACCTTTGTTTTCAATGCAACTTGAGTTAGTGTCATCTCACTAGATATCTTCTCATTGACCTTTCTCTAAAAAAAATTTTATGACCACTCTAAAAGTTTAGCACTTGTATCAATGTGTAGTACCTCTCCCATTTGACTTATGTAAGTCATCCTGATGGATGCAACCTTTTTGATCTTTTTTTGTGTTGGATCATGATTGTGACCCTGAGTGGTCTACAGTGTCAAGGTGTTTGGATTTATGTTTCTGTATCAGTTGCTTTGTTTATGCTTTTGACTAATCTATGAGATTATGTTGTGATTTTTGGTTCACTAAGGTTTGTGCCAGTGGTTACCAAGATCAATGTGGTATCATGAGGTTGTTCTGTGATTACCCTGAGATGTGTGCAAAGATTGCACTATGTTCTATTACCATGCTACATTGGACTAGGTTCCTGTAGCAGTGGTTAGTCATGTTTATGACTATGTTTGCTTATGTGTTTTAAGTGTCTTTTGTTGATTTTGTAATCAATCATTATTAAATGCTTAAGTAATTAGAAATGGATTGTTCATGTGGGATTATTTGGTTATGTGCTGTGGACATTTACCTTGTTATATTTTGATCTGAGAGATATCTGTTCTTATGTGATGCTTTATATTTGAGAGGACCTAAGGGTCAGATGTTACACCTTGATTCTAGTATCATAGATTTTAGACTACTATGTTGTTTAGTTAATCATATTGCATGACGATGCCATTTTGAGATGACAGTGTATTTTATGATGATATCTGGTTATCTGGTTTTTGGACATACCTTTGATTGTGTTATGTGATGGATTTAATGCTATGGTTATTTACTTCATTCCTGCATTGTTATGCTTTATGCGAACGTGAGTGATGTAAATAGATTATTTTTATATAATTAAATAAATGGTTAAATTAGGTGATTTAATTCATTTATTGCTTTGGCTATGTTATTATATGCAATTGCACTTGATCATGTTGTTTAGTGTGCAAGATTTATATCCCTGGCAGTGGCACATGGAGTTAGTGATTCAACCATTCATATTTTACCAATGTCATCCTTATATGGTTGACGTATCTTTTATTTAAATGTTTAAATTAAACCTTTCAGTGATTATTAAATCTCAACTCATTTGCATTATGTGATTAGACCAATAAGTGTGTCTGTGCATTTAGAGGTTTGCATTGTCATGAAAGTTGTTAAGGAGATTTTTGTGTTTTTGGGTTTTCGGGCTTTTTAATTGATTTATTTTAATTTCTGGCAGCTTTTCCATAGATGAATTCCTAATTATAGGAATAGCCTATTTTTGTTTGGGTCGATTCGGAGTTTAACTAGGTTGGCTGGTTATTTTCCCTAATCGATTATTCACTCGAAAAGTGAATAAGTATCCAAAAAGGAATTTAATTCTCACTTCTCACTTTTGAATTAGAAAGTTGGAGAGTAAAACCCAAAATTCTCTTCATGAGGATTTATTGTTTTGTTCATTGCAGGAGCTACGGGCATGGGATCGTCATGAGGTTGGGCTCGTTGGATCCAACTTGGGGAAACCTTGGATTGCCATGATTTTCAGCTACTTCTATGAGATATTTATTTTATGGTTCAGATTCCCGTTTTTCCCTTTTGGCTGTGAGGTAGGGCTTTCTTGTTTTATTGTTTTTGCTCCATTTTTGCTTCTGTTTTAGGGGGCCATTTGTTTGGAGGTTGAGAACTAGTGTTCCCCTCCATTTCTATATGTTAGTTCTACCCAATTGGGTGGGTACAAACATTTCCCTATTTCTCGGGATGAGGGTTTGGGTTTTTCAGCCATTATGCTGGCCATTTTTGCATACGGTGTCTGATTCGTTTTATTTTTGGATTTTGGGGTTTTTTAACCCAAAGGCCAAATGGGTTTTAATTTTGAAATTTTTCTAAAATTTAGGGTTTTTACCTCATTTTGCATGCCGCCCTATTTTCTTGAGTTTTCTTGGCACAATGTTGGTCGTGGACTTGGATGATCCATTTGGATATCAGTCAGACCACTTTTGCACTTTTATGTTGCATCCATACTCCTGACGTTGTGTTCGGTTGAGTGATTTTATACCTGTTGTTATTGTTTCTTTTAGACCTTTTCTTTTTTTTTGTGAACGTTAGGATTCGTGCAGAATTCATACTCTCAAATTAAGGCCGATGGAGTGAGTTGATGACTTTTGGTCTTGTTGCATCATTGGGATTCATGTAGAATTCACACTTTCGGATTGAGGCCGGTTGAGTGATTTTATGATATATGGTTTTATTGGCTTTGGGATTGGTGTAGAATCCATCATGTTGAGTTGCTTTCGATTGGGTGTTTTGTTTTGCATTATGTTCTCATCCTGTCCTTGTGTTATGATCTTTGTGATGGTGGTGCGCCACACATGAGTACATGCACATATGTTTATCGGAGGACTTGCGGGTCTCAACCTTCCATGTCTTTTTTGGAAGTTTTGATCATTGGGGTTGGGATGGGAGTGCATGCCCACAAGAACTTGTCGTAGGATGAGCATAGGTAGGGTAGGGTAGCATATGGAAGGGGCTTCTATCTCGCAGCACAACATTATGGCGCTAGAGGTTGACGAAGGATAGGAAGTTTTAAGTAAGTGATAACTAAATTAAAATGTGTGAGTGTTGATAAAATTTAAGAAAATGAAAGATCCACATTCATGTGATGGTTCAAAGGGAGTCCCTTGAGAGTGTTGCCACACGTGATCTGAGCTTGGGCTTTTTGATGCCAAGAAACTCTCCATGATGTCTGCCCCTACTTAGTAGCCTATTGATTGTCTGACCAGGACCTGTACTCCTTGCATTTTCTTAGGTTCTTGGTTGCAGCCATCATACTGTCTAGCGTGAGTGTTAGCCATGGATGTTGTTTTGTGTGTTTGTGGTTGGATCTTTATCTCCATCAGCACAGCGGGTGTGGACCTATGGGTTCCACTTGGTTGGGAGGCATAGCTACCTTCACCACTACTAGGGCCTGGTGTACAAAGATGATCTTTTGTCCTAGTGTGACCGTTTCTAGATGTTTTCACTTGGTACTTCGAGTTTCAGAGTATGCTTTCTTGTGATTTTTGATTTCATTGGGATGCTTGTATATCATGTTTAGATGATGTTATTTTATTTGATGCATTCCCATATTATGATGTTTAGCATATGATTAGATTATGTGAATTGTTGTAGTAGCATATCTATTGCTTATTGATGTTTAGCATGTGTTAGGTGATGTTATCTACTGTAGGATTATCTTATGCTTATTGTGCATGTTTTTAGTAGTGATGTTCCTATTACGATAGTACTGACGATCTGGTCAGTGGCTTGGGATTTTATGCGCGGGAGATGGCTAGGACCCACGATGGTCTTATGATGCTATTGACGGATGGGAGGATCCATGTACTTAGTTTGGTTGTTTTGTTCCTAAGATGTATTTATGTGCATTGTGATGTTGCTTTTGTTCTCTTCGATGTTTATTTCAGTATGTTCTTTGCTGCTATAGTTTAGATCGATAGATGTTCATCATTTTGTGTTGTTCTTTCACTCGAGTGTTCATTCCTCAAGCCTTTATGGATCTGGTACTCCTTGGTGTGGAGGTTCTTTGCTCTATTTTGGTCTTTTGTGTTTCTTGTAGTGTTTTCATGTTCTCTGGGCAACATTTTTTCAGCATGGTGAGACATTAAAAATGTATCGCACACCCATGCAAACTGTGTCATACGATATTGTAAAGTATCGCATGCCTTTTTGAGAAATGTCGTATGACACTAGAAGAGTGTCGCATGCCTTCTTGAGAAATGTCGTATGATACTGTAAAGTATCGCACACTTTCTTGAAAAATGTTGTATGACACTAGAAGAGTGTCACACGCCTTCTTGAGAAATGTCACACGACACTGATAAAGTGTCGCACGCCTTAAGGAGAAGTGTTGCCCTCCCTTAGTAAGAAGTGTCACACGATTTTTTGTAAAAACCTGCGTAGGTAGACAGTGGGAACTTTTCATCATGTTCCAAACTTTTTGAGGGTTGATTTGGCTACCCTTTTGGGTGTTCTTCGACCCTATGCTATTGCATTTTGAATTCTGTCAGTTTCTCTTCAAATCCAATTTTCATGTTTTTATTTTAGTCTCTTGGGGTTTAAAATATATCATTTAAGTATAATTGATGTATATTTAATTTCTTATACTTAAGATATATTTTAATATATGAGATGAATCTTTTGAGATAGGTTTTAGACCTCTCGAAGATAAGTTAAAGATTCTAAGAAATTTCAGGGCTTCAGAAATCCAGACTTAGCCAATTTTCAGGGCTTCAGGATTTCAGGCTTAGCCAAATTTTAGGGTTTTGCATTTTACCCCAGCTTGGTTTTTTGTTGATGAGTGGTCATTTCTTGAGCCCTCATCTTGTTGTGGTGGTTGTTGGCTTTTGTTCGCATGTGTCAGTTGGTAGTGGCATTCGAAGATCTGTTGGTTACCGGGATTGTGGTGAAGTCTTCTATTGTGATCTTTGTGATCCCTATATGATGTTGTCATGTGCATTCATACTTGTAAAAAAAAAAATTCTTGGCTTGTATTTCATCCTTGTTTCGAAGGATCTCCAGGTGGGGCATTACACAATGTCTTCATTATTGACTTTTTCCACTATGTCTGAGAGTTTCTCTAGTAGTGGCTTGGTATCTTTAGGAGTAGGTAGACTAAATGCATCTAGAAAGATGTATTTTATTTCTTAAAGAGCTTACTTCTACCTATATTCTCTCCTAAGCATTTCTTGATGGTTTTTCTTCTCTAAAGCTTGTTGTAAAATGCTTATTTGATCTAGTATCATTGTATCATAATCAAACTTGGGAATAATAATCTCTTCATCAAGAGTGATATCACTGTAGTGAATTACCTTTTCAACTTTTGAAGAGCTTGAGCTTGGCATTGAGATTTAAAGGTATAGTTTTTGTGCTCGGCTTCTAAAGAATTTTTGTAGGAGAAGTGTCAGATGTTGGTAGAGTTACCAGTGCCTAGATGGCTTCTTGCTAGTTTACCTTAGGTGTTTGATCACCTTCTTCAGATAGGCTCTTTTCTAATACAATGACATGAACAAAACTTGGTCCTTGTGCTTCAGATATAGATGAATCTATTTGTCTTGTTTCCTACTGTACATTTGTATCTTTTCTTCTTCCTACTTCTTCTCAAGAGTAACAATTTTGACAAGTGTAGCAACCTTAGAGGTGTATATACTGTAGTTTTAAACAAAGGTTGCACTTGAGTAACTAAAGGAATGGTAGAAGGTGGTTCTTATGGTTTCACCTTGTCCCTTGTGATGCCAATTACTACCTTTTGGAGCTCATCTACACTAACCAAGATTGGATTATCACATAACTTTGCTTGTAGTGTAGATTGGTCCAATATTTTCTTCAAGTCATTAGTAGTTAGTGGATTGATGTTCTAAGCTAAAGCATCAGGAATATCCTTGACAATAAAAGTTTCAATGGACTTGATTGTATCATGTGGGGGATCGACACTCGACACTTGTGTTTCCTACACAATCTATCCATCTTGCTACTATTTAGCTATAGTCATGTCATCATTTTGCTTTTGTGTTTCTCCCCCAACTATATTATCTATATTCTCATCTTCCTTATCATCTTCTTCTTTGTCATCTTCATCTTTATCATCATCTTTACCCTCAAAAGGATCAGCTTCTCCTTGTTTTACAGTGGTCAACCCATAGATATGTTTCCATATTTGGGTAGATTTCTTGACCACATCTTCAATATTGTTTTGAAGTATGTTGAAGGCTCTATAATTAGGTATGAACCTAACTCCATATTTCTTAGTATCGTAGCAATCTTCCCTTTTGTCAATTCTGGCATTAGTTGGGCCAAAGTAGTTTCCCTTATTTGTTTTTCTAAATTCAAAAAATAATACCATTTTTTCTCAACTAAATCATATAACTTCTTGGGTACTAACTTAGCAAATTCTAATGGCATAGTCTTAAATTTAGACATCGTTGTATATAGGGCTTCTTCTACTAACTCATGTTCTTCTTTCTCGAGTTTCTCAAAATCAATATGCTTAAATCCAAACAAATATGCATTATTTATAACATTCTCACATACATTTTCAATATCAAAAAGTGTTTTGTGACTTACCACTTTGAATTGACTTAAATCATTTGATTCAGTCTTTTCTTCATTTGAGTCAAGTTGTGCAACATATTTTCTTCTTTTTTTCTTCTACACTTGGCCTCCTTGATCTATAGCCTTAGTCTTTTCCTTGGCCTTCTATGTGTTTGCATGTGTGTTAGCTCTGGTGGTAGGTGCACTTGGCCTGGCTAGGCTAAGTTTTACAACTTTCTTTGCCTTAGCCACAGGCTATGCCTTAGCCTTCCTTTTCTTTAGATCGGCATGTGTAGGTGCTTCCTCAACTCCTTCTTCCTCGACACCTTCTATTTCTTCTTCTTCCTTGTCCTCTCCCATGCCTTGGGTAAATGCAAGAGGTCCTTGTGTTTGTTCTTGTCCTTCCTCTTCATCCTCTTCATCTCCTTCCTCTTCTTCCTCACCTACCCCAAATTTAGCCTTTAGCTTCTTTACCAACTTAAGTTTCTTTTTTAGTGTGGAGGCAATTTTTAATTCCATTTCAAACTTTTATTTCATCGCATAATAGTTCCCAAAGATTTTTTCAGTCTTGTCAACTTCCTCTACTAGGAGTGTTGTGATTGTTGTTGATGCTTCATCAACATGGATTTCATATCCAAGTGGTCTTAACCATCTAACCCTTGGTGTGGCAGCCTATATAAAGGTGTAATCAACATCAACAAGAAAGCATATATCATTGTAATGTTGCTCAACTAGTGAAATAGCTATCCTCATCCTTTACTTCATTGACTTATTAAAGTCCTCAAAGTAGGTAGTCATCAATGTCTCAACATTTTCACCCATCTATTCCATATACTCATTGATCTGAACTACAACTAACCTATTTGTCTTCCATCCAACTGTACCAAAGGAGGGAAATGTATTTTTTACATAGAAGAATATAAAAATAAGTATTGAACCAAACTTAAATTGTGCACTTTTGATTTTCCTTATAGCTCCAAGGTTTTCCATCAATTGTTGTAGCTGGAGTTCTGCCAAATCATATATGCGATCTTTCTTCACAATCTTGTAGCCAACATCTACTGCAATATAGGGTACACTATTCATTCTATTATATTGATAGAATTTGTGTGAGATTACCCTAATAACACAGTCTAGTAATGGATCAGTGATAGTGTCAACTATCATCCCTCTCTTGTTCCATTTTGCTCCTATATTCTTTTCTATTACTTCCTTGGAGTCACTTCTCAAAGTCTTGAGCTGATCTAGGATTAGATAACCAGACACCTTATGAATTATCCTCTTTGATATCATAATTGGTCCTCCTTCTATCCATAGGGATCCATCATGTATTTCGCTTAACACAATTTTAATCCATTCAATCTTTAAAATAGTAGGAAAATATAGGGCACAGGTCAAACCCTTTCTCTCAACTATTTTATATTATTCTTTCAAAACACCATTATCACATAATATATCATAAGCTTCTCTAATTTCTAGGTCTTTAATGCTACCAATTTTACAATTATAACATTTCCTTACATCTTACACCATAATAACATTAGGTAGGATCATTGAAAGTGCACTAGAGGGATCTTGTTTGTATGCTATGTCAGGGATGACCTTGAATATGGGTTGTTTGACTTTGTTACTTACAAGCTAAACATTTAAAACCTCTTTCCCTTCTACATTCCTTAAACTAGATGCCATTTGTCAAACTAGGGTTTGTACAAAATAAAATTGTGTAGCTCGGCTTGTAATAAATACCTTGTAAAATTTAAATGTTGAAGTGAGATAGTTGCTAAAATATTTTCAAATGCTTCAAACAAGTTTTTGAGTTGCCTTCTACTTTGTTTGCTCTTGTTCAAATTTTAAATGATGAAAAATGAGTGAAAATGACCATATACCCTTCAAAACACTTGCATTTAATACTTAGTGCTTTTACAGTTATAAACTTAGCATTAACTTGATTTCAGAGTCATTTAGCATCCATTGATATTACTATCACTCGATACCTTCTACAAACTCAACATCAACTAGCTAGTCTGGTAGCTCAGCATCAACTAGCATTCCACTTGGCATCCATTGAAAAATTTCCATGCTCAACAACAACATGAAAACTTAACGATTTAATCTTGAATTTTCAACATCTTGCATCTTCATTCATGTTAATGTAGTCCTTTTAGTACTAACTCCTTTTGGAACTGATGTATGATATAACACTTTAAATATCAGTCCCACATACCTCTTCTTTTTCTATTTTGATGAGGTGTGATCACTTGACCCATTGGGTGAAGTGATCCCTTCTACATTTGATGTACTACAAGCTTCTTTCTTTTTCTATGTCTTGTTCATCTCATCTCTGATGTCTTCAACATTTACCTTGCCTTTTCCTTTATCAAATTCACAACTTGGTTTCCTTTGACCTAGTTGGACAATGCTTATTAATGTGACCAATCTTCAAATAATTAAAGCATGTGGTTTGACTCAACCACCTTTTGTAGTTACCACTGAAGTGTGTCCTAATAAAATTCTTAGGAACATGTCCATATTCTTGACAATAGTGATAGCTATATCTTGTATTGTAATCCCAATTATAAGAATTTCCATAGCTTCTTGCCTTTTTTGGCTTATTGGATGACCACATAGATTTTTATTTGCATTCAAAGGCTCCATATCCATACTTTTGATAGTTGTAGCAATATCCTTCAAATCTTTATGTATTCATGGTCCTGGTCCTCCATTCATGTGCTTGATGACCTTGCTTGTTACACTTATGATAGTTAATCGTGTTTTTAGGCTTGACATTCTAATTTTCATTGTTGCTCCTACATACATTAGAAATATGTCCTCTCTTTCCATAACTATGACAAGTAGGTTTGGAGTTATTACCTTGGTTGTTCCTTTCTTCAACAACTTTGGATGATTCTCCTTCTCAGTGCTTGTGTAGCCCAATCTTGATGTATCTTTGTTAGATTTAGGGGATCTTATTAATTTCTCAAAGTATTTGATGGTTTCATTTGGCTTGTTAATACTTTTAGCAAATTCCTTTTCTCTTTTCAGATCATTTTGCAATTGTTAATTTTGCAACTCAATGTGGTTATCTCAATGCCTTTGACATTTAGTTCATAATTGGCATTCATCATTTAACTTAAAGTATCTAATTGCATATTGGAGATCTTGGTTAGCTCTATTGACTTTTCCTCCTATCTGTTTGCCAGAATTCTTTTGTCTTCTTCAATCATGGTTCTGTTCAATCACCTCACATTACAGTATAGCTTGTGATTCTTGCTCCAATTTGACATTTCAAATTTCTTCAGCTTGGATTCTATTCTTCTTCATTAGATCTACAACTACTGCATCAAATTCACTAGATTTACCATCTACGAATAGCTTGGTGGTGTCTATCTTTTTGTATAGTGTGTCATTCTCTATAATAGCAATCTCTTTCATTCTCTTCAAGAAACTCTTTAAAGCATCTCTAGCTTCATTCACTTGATGTAGTATAAGATGTATTTCATTCTCTTGGTTCTTAATAGTCTTTCCCAATTTGTAGACTTCCATTTCAAGAACTTTCCTCAAAGCTACAAAGCTTCTCTTTCAAAGAATAAGGCTCTGCTACTAATTATTGGAATTACAAGTGGGAATGGAGTAAACATGTAATCAAACACGCACACTTAGCACCAGATATGATTACCTAGAAACCCTTCAAATAAGAAGGTAAAATTGAGGTGGGGATAGCACCCACAAATATTCACTACTATAGCAATAAAGTGTATCCAATTAAGGTTATAATGATTTGACCATGAATCATGATCTGCCCTGTGAAAAGCCTACCTTGTTAAAGGCTTACAAAGACTGTTAAGTCCCACCTTGTTAGAGGATTTTAACACACTATTAGAAGTGTTCCTGGTTAGAGGACTTCAACTTACAATTAAGTAAGCACCCAATTAAAGGATTTCATACAGCCTGTTAGGACTACTCTATTAAGAGATTCAACTAAAATCACCTGTCAAAATGTTTTAGTATAGATCTTGTGGTTGGCACTTTCTTTCCTGATAACAAATCACCTCTATCTAATCTCTTATTGATCCTTCACAATCTGATGTATCAACATTGTATCCTTCTCTATCCTCTGTTCTCCAATTAACTGATTCTATAATTTACTCTTACTACTAAGTCACCTTGAATGCTCTACAAATTGTCTTGTCCACTCTTCCAATTTGATCATTCACCCCTTTTGCAATGCTCTCAACATCATTAAAATTTGTGGGCTTCATCCTCCTTAAGAATACTTAGGTGGCTTAGGGTTAGGTATGAATCTATGGCTAAGATTCATCCATATTGCCATTTAAACCTTCCCATTTTCTAATTGGCTACATGTAATTGCATAGGGAATCCACATATAGATTCATCTGTATCTCTAAGAGATCAAAATCTATCCTTAGGTTAGCTTGAAAATGGTTTACATAGTTGTTTGTGCCATTACAAAAAAATATGTCCAATCTGTGTTACTCATCATATGAAGTCTCTGATGCTTATCATATACTATAATTCTATTCTAAGTTGACACCTAAACTGCTCAACATCTACTATTCACTCAGCACTTAAATCACTCAACATCTTTGTTTACTTAGCACTTGAGTGACTCGGCACTTGATTGACTCAGCACATGAGTGACTCAGAACTCATTGCAACTTGGCATGGTCTGATATTTACATGTTGTACTCGACATGGATTACTAGTTCAACATGAACTAAGTAAATGACTTAAGTGTGTTGACACTCACTTGTTAAAACAAATCAACACTACTATGGATTCAGAAGGTTATGTTGACTTAGATTTGGTAGTGGATCTTGATACCAAATAGAGTATCACAACTTATATATTTACTATTGGTGGGATAGTAGTGAGTTGGGTTTCTCGATTATAGATGTTGAATGCTCTATCCACTACAAAGGAAAAGTATGTTGTTTCTAAAGAGGCAACCAAGGAGATGATATGACTTTAATTCTTCTTGGAAGAATTGGGACATCTATAGCCATTCATCTTGCTGAGAACTCTTCTCTGCATGTGAAGACAAAACACATAGAGTCACAATACCATTTCATTCGATCAATTTTGAATGATGGAAAGTTAAAGATGGAAAAGATACATATAGATGATAATCTAGAAAACATGTTTACCAAGGTAGTGACAAGGAAAAATATGAAATCCTCTTCAACTTTAGTTGTTCTTCTAAACTAAATAAAGTATAGGAACCATCGAGTCTAGGGTAGTTTAATATAGTGGTAGTCTCATGGAGTAGTGATATTGGTACAAGATCACAATATGTATTTAATGTAAGGGTTTATTTAATTTGTAACTTTCTAGGTTGACTTATGGCTTAGTTGGGTATAAGTAAGGGATCTTGTCGAGTCTTAAGGAGATAATCAATCTAGCTTGGAGAAGAGGATGTGGAAGAGGAGTGAAGGTTGAGAAGAGATAGTAGCTACAGCTTGGGAAACAAGGAGATTTTTTCGGTGGGTTACGAGAACAAGTTTATATTTTTCTTGGAGGTTTTTACCAGAGTGTGGATCTTGACTAGCTAGGGTTTGTGTTGGGTCTTAAGGGATCTTGTAGAACTATTACTTGCTTTGTATTTGGGTGTAACCAAGAAGGCCTTATAGCCTAACAGATTACATGTAATCAGTTGTTTTCTGAATAAATAATTGAGTTTGGTATCAGACCTTGTATCTTGTGTTGTGTTTCCACTATGTGGTTTTTTGGGGGGGCTAGGACATCTCCTTTGTGGATTATCCTACCTTGTAATACATCAAACATACAATAAATGTTTACATTTTGGGGGATCTATTATGGATTTAGAAGGTTATGTTGACTTAGATTTGGTAAGGGATCTTGATACTAGATAGAGTACCATAGCTTATGTATTTAAAATTGGTGGGATAGTAGTGAGTTGGGTTTCTCAGTTATAGAAGGTGAATGCTCTATCCACTACAAAGGAAGAGTATGTTGTTTCTATAGAGGCAACCAAGGAGATGATATGACTTCAATTGTTCTTGGAAGAATCAAAACATTTTATAGATAATCAAAGTGATATTCAACTTTCCAATAAATCTTCTCTGTATTCAAAGACAAAACACATAGAGTTATAGTACCTTTTATTTAGTCAATTTTGGATGATGGAAAGTTAAAGAAGGACAAGATATACCAATGATAATCTAACAAACATTTTTACCAAGGTAGTGACAAGGGAGAAGTTTAAATCCTCTTCATCTTTAGTTGGTCTTCTAGACTAAATAAAATATAGGAACCATCAAATCCAAGGTCATTTGATATAGTGGGAGCCTCATGGAATAGTAGTATTGCTACAAGATCAATCTTTGAGTGGGAAACTGTTGTCTAGTGTGGATTCTGATCAGTCCCCAAGTGGGAGATTATTTGTTTGTGGTAACTAATTAGGGAAGTACTATACACTTGTCATAATTCCTCAACCTGATCAAGGAAGTGTTGTAAAAAATTTTGGGCCTATTTTATCAGTAATTTTTGGGCCAACATGTTGTAATTGATTAGAACCCTACAAAGGCAAAAAAATATTGTATAAAATGGCATAGAGTTAGGGATTTCATAGTGTGTGATATAATAATATTTTCTTGTGGCAATATTGAGTTGTAAGGGATTATGGATTGTAATAAGGTTGTAATCACTAGATAATAAAAATATTGGACTCACTATTTGGTGGATGCAGCCTAGGGATTGGGTGAACCATGTTAAATCTTTGTGTCTTGTGTTCTCTTCTATGTGCATTATTATTTTCTGATATTGGATATATTTTCATGTAATTTTAATCTCTGTCTCCTTAAATCCTAATAATTTTTCCTTGGGTAGCCAAGTTTTCTACATAGAAAATGGGAATTGACACCTCTTAAGAATGAAAAAGGGCACACATGGTGGCATTCATGGATAAGAAAGGATATTTCATTAAGAAGGTCTTTTCTTGGATCAGTTGTGATTAGGATTCTTGCATCAGCATGTGACAATAGAGTAGAGGACCTATCCACGGGAATAACTTTGCCAAGGGGCTCAAGAGATCATGGAATAGGGATCCAAAGGAAGGGTGGGATATTTTTGATAGTCACCCATCTTGGTAAGGAGAGGGATAGGATTTCACCATTGATAGTGTCTGGAGACCAAGGAATTTTTGAGAAGGTAAAGTGACCTATCCTCCAAAATTATCCATCTACAACATTTTTCTGAGATTTTGGGTCATTGAAGAATATAAGGAAGAGACCTTTCTAAACCATTCCTAGGAAGGAAAAATGAAAACCAAGTTTCTTGGCTCAAATTTTATGAATCCACTCATTAAGGAAGGATCTAGCGAGGAGCTTTCTGAGGTTTTGGATTACATAAAAGATGGCAATATCTCTAAGCCTAGAGATCTCACTCTCAATAGCTTTGTTCATTTGCAAATTAGGAACAAAAACATACTCATGACGGGTAGAATACTTACCTAAATCTCCTCCTCAATGTTTCTTGATGCCACTACTTTTCCCCATGTGCTTGAACTTGGCTCCATCAGGGATCACTACTTTATTCTACAAGGCTTGGATGAAGGTTTTTAATTGATCACTATTTTGAATAACTATTTTTGGGGTGTAAGTAGAGGGTATTTCTTAAGATATATCACTAGGTGAAGAAAAAATCATAGATATCAACCTAGTTGAATGTGTTGGCTTTTAATTTAATAGTTATTTTAATTACCACATAGCCAAGATAAGATTATGGGCAGCTATCTCCTATTCTAGACACAATTTGTTAAGAAGCCAAACCAACTATAAGGTTGAACTCCTTCTTCTACTTCAGGCTCTGCAAAACCTAGGTGGTAGACCTTTAGATTCATTCATACAGTAGTAATTCAAAGCATACATCTAAATCTATACAAAGTAGATTAAACCCCTATTTCTCCTATCCTTATGCAATAAAAAAGCTATGTAGTAGCAAGTTACAAAACCTATGAATTACACAAGCTAAGTGAGGGTATCCTTTTAGCTCCTAAGTAGAAAAGGAAAATGGATGATTGATATTTGATTTTAAATAAGAAAATCATCACAAATGCAATAACAAGTTGAATTGATCATGTAGTTGATCAGTTTCCTATCCATTGGATATTCCACAAATCACAACATGCATCCAAGATATCAATGATCTAAAATATACATCAAGATATGAGATCTATCCTATCACTTTGTGAATTAGACATCAATGTTCATACTGAAACTCATACTTATTAGACATCCTTCCTGTGAAATCTGCAACGCTATCAAAATATATCAATGATTTACTTGATTCTTTGAACCAAAAGTAAAACACATCAAGATATATAGCTCAAAATGAGATGCAATTGGACATATGTTCTTTGTCCACAGATCACAAAAGTTTGCAAACAATAGAGGTAGGAGATAAGAATTAGAATGAAACTAAAATACTTTGTTTCTCCTTGTATTCATTCCCTTGAAACAAGTACATTAAAGATGTGCAAAAATAACTCATGAAATAACTAATAGACTAGAACTATGCACTAGAATTTCATTATTGTTGTTTATACAAGAGATAAATACTAAGGAGGATGGTAGAATAATCACTATAGCTCTACTCAATAGTCTAGAACCAACAACATCCAACCTTGGTGGTATCACAGCTATGGAAACCTATCCAAAAGTTTGGAACCCTGTACAATGAGAGAAGAAATAAGGATAAAGAAGAAGGGAGGAATATTTGATCTGATCTAATGATGCCATTTATCCACTTTAAATTCTTTCTTCTATTGAAGCCAAGCCTCTCTCTTCTCTCTTCAACTGAAATCCGGATCAAATCCCATCATTCTACATAACCAACTCTAAAAATATCTTGAAGAATGATGAGAAAAGCCCCTTTCTGATAAAATATCTGATTTGTTGGAAAAAGTTTCCAAAATCCATACTATACTACTTTTGAGGAAAAATAATACTTCTATTAAGACCCTCTCCAAATTGGTAAATACTCATTTCACCATTTTTCTAGAAACTGATTCTAAACTACCCATACTAGAAAGCAATTGCATAAGAAGCACTTCGAACAAAACCTAGTGTAATTTTTACCCACTAGAACATGTGAAAAAACTAATGAAAAATATGTAAAGTATACGTTGAGATTTTTTCAATGATATATGATAAGCCTATACTTGCTTAAGAAAAATACCCATGGCAGCCATTTGAAATTGCAGGTTGAAAACTAGTTTACAGTCCTTGAATTCTTGCAAATGTTCCATTTTATGCTAAAGTTCAAACTATGTAATAAAATACAACTTTACTTAAAAACCTATATGTGCAAACTAAGGAAATGAATAGAAAATCAATTTTTGAAACTTTGAAATTTTTCTCCATTTTTCAATTTGGGTCAAGCCTGGTTAACTAGCCACTTAACACATGTTGCTCTCTAATTGGTTGGCTCTACACTGTTAGTGATTACATTAGCATCCATTTGGAACCTCTACCTCATCATTACCATGTGTCACCATCTAATTCACTCATGGATATGCCACCTCAGCTACTTGTGGGGCCCATGGTGCTACATGTCATTATGTAGCGCCTTTGTAGATCTTAACACTAACTGTAGGCTAACTGGAGTGACCATGTGACTAACCACTAGTGGTTAGTTACACTATTAGAATTGCTAACCACAGACTACCAATCTGACCCTCAACTATGCAAAACTACCAAACTAAACCACTTCATGCAATCAAGAGCACTAGTCATTAACTACTTCCTTAACTACCAACTATGTGAAACTGCCAACTAAAATTGCTTCACATGGTTGGAACTGCTAGCCCAAAATCACCAACTTGACTGTCGACTACATGACCACTAGGCCTACCTCAAGATGTGTGGCATGTGTTGCACTCTCACTCACATGTCTATCTCAAAACCTATGCCACATGGAAGCTCCTCATTTGTCCAACTATTGTTGAGTCATCTCCTCTCCATGTGTGCATGTTTGATCAAAATTTGTTCTATCACCACCAACTATCCCAAGGCCCACTGCATAAGTATGCCTTGCCTTGTTTTAATGCAAGCACTTTAATACATTTTCTTTGTTGTGCATTTGGGTACTTAAACACCATAATATTACACTACACAACCAATTTGGGATTCAAACTATAGCATTTTCCTCAATACTCTGGACACAACTAACACACCAAATTGTGCAAATAGCTTACATGCATGTACTGGATACCCTTCTTAATCATCATTGATCCTTGTTAGTAGTAACTTCTACATGCTAAAATTTTGGTTTTCTCTTTATTTTACATTGCAACTCCAACTAATGGACATCTCATAACCTTACCTTGTTTGCAATCCTCCACCTTAGTCAGACTTAGACTATAGTAGACTACCCTCAACCCACAATATGTTGAACCACCAATACTAACTCATAATATAGACCTTTGCATCTTATCCTTTGAAAAGGCATCTCAACATCCCTTCACAAGATCTCATCCGATGGGCATTTCTAACTAAAATATTTATCATAGGCCTTACAACTAATAAACACAAACTTCTCTTATCCATCTACACTTTGATGGCCATCTGATGGAATCATTAAAATACTCTAATAGCTTTCTAGTTTGTAGAATGACACTCGTTCCATGTTGGTGATCATCATTCTCTGTGCATTCCATGCCACAATGCTCTACATTCAGCACTAACCTCTAAAAGGTCAATTTTTATTCATGCAATCATGTTTGATTTTGGAAATCTAACAAATCAAGCAAAGTATATAGTGGAGAAAAGTTCAAACAATCAATTCAATGTCTTATGTTAGTGTCATCAATAATTCTACTTTGACTTAGCCCATGCTAACATATGGCTCTTGATAGCATCTTCTCCATGAATTATTAATGAGGTTTGAAGGTGAGAATCCAATTTTGAGTTGGCAATAAAGCTCTTGAAACACTATACGTAGTAGCATCATCCAAAAAAGAAATTCATTATGGAATGTTCCCTAAGGAGTATCATTTCCCATTTGAAACTGTCTTGACTCTCAAATGACTCTCATGACTCCATTTTGCACTTTAAAATGGCTTTTAGGAGTCTATTTTATAGCTATTGTGATCTTTGTGAGTAAATAAAGTGTATCTCCTACTAATTCATGACCATGGCATATGAAAACCTTGGCCCTATGGTTCTAAATTTGAAAATTTTGATCTTCCTATCATGGCAATTCATACTTGTTAGTATGCCAAAATGTCACCCAATCAAGCTACATATAACACTTCCCCTTGGCATGATAGATATGCATCATATCCATGAAAATAACTTCAAAAGGGAAATAGTGGCTCTCAGCTTCTTTACCGTCCCAATAATGGGTTCACAAATATCCTTTGAACTTGCATTTGATCCTACTAGTGAAAACTTATTCACATCGTATGGTCTTTACTACCACTTGAGGAATCAATGCCACACCTAGTAGAATTCACGTATCAAATATTTTACAAATGTTGTTTGGGTGGATGGTCATCTAGGTGAACCTATTAGCATGAATGCTGATGACACTACATTGGGGGGGGGTATCCTAAGCATTGGAGAGTATTGACATGTTGCATTCATGACTGTTTGTCATTGATGATAACATATCATGGTTTCTCTAATAAATGGATGAGTAGAAGTAGGGATCTTGATGATATAGATAGTGGTTTGATTTTTTGGTGATGAGTAGTTATGGACATGATTAACTCAATATCTTGATGACATGGTCAAGTGCACAGAGTCTAAGTCAAAGATGTATGAAATTTGTACTTGATCTATAGAGAGTAATTCAAAGATAGAGTATTAGGAAAAATATTATTGATGTTTGTTGCTATCTTACATCTAAGATGTGATGAAGAGATGCACAGTCAAGTAATGACAGAGGACAATCAGTTGATGATGTTAGCAAGTGTGCAAGCCCTAGTATCACATGTGTGAAATTTTGTATAGATTGTGAGCCAATAGTCCTATTGTAATTGTAATTAATTAATCATCTTATTATAATGAATTGGGAAAGCCTCAAGGCCAACTATAGGAATTGTTATGGGGATATGGTATAAAGGAAAGATGTTTTTGTAATATGGTGGACTCAAATGTTTTGATCATTGTATGAAGTATGAAGTACAAGAAGGAGAAGAGTGCTTACTAAATACGTGTAAGCAATCTAAGGGATCATTGGATGTGGGATTTGTGATATGGTTACAAGATCATAAGGAGTAGAGGTTTGGTTAATAGGAGAGAGAAAGATGAAGGAACAATATAGTACAATTCTATTATTCTACAAGGACTAATAAAGAGATCATTTGGACAATGGGTTCATTGGTCCTTCCCTTGAAGTTGTTTGGGCAATGAGTCCAGCTATCTTCCACAACTCCTAACAGGGCTAGCACAACTCCTAACAGTGTTGGAATCTCCTAACAAGTACTCTTATGTACTAAATGTATTCATAGACTCCTAACATTGTCCATCCTCTAACAAGGAATATGTATATTAGTACATCATCTCGTGGGTACCATCCCCACTAGGGTTTTCCCTTTGATCAAGGGTTTCCCTAGTTAACATATTTGGTGTTATTATGTATGAGTATCTTGTTGTGGTTTTATTTTATATTACTCGCATGGTTAAGTTTTTTTAAGGTTGATAATTGTGATAATAGTTGGATAACTGATTCACCCCCCTCCCCCTTCTGTTATATCAGTGAACTATATATTCTAACAATTGGTATTAGAGCATTAGGTCCTTGAAGGATAAGCTTAACATCTTTAGGAGATCGATGGTGAATCTTTTTAGAAAGAATAATCCTAGATTTGATGGGGCCAGCTATTAAAATTGGAAGAAGAAGATGAAGATTCATTTATTGTGTATGGGTTTGGGATATTGGATCTTGAAAAAGGGTAAGAAGACAATCATTGAAGAAGAAAAGCTTGAAGGATGAAGTGAAGAAGAAAGAGATCTATTCATGTGTAACATGAGAGAAAGAGAAGATCTACTAGCAGCTCTTTTAGAGAATGAATACAATCAAGTAAAGTCACTTCAAACATCTTATGAAATTTGGAAAGCATTAAAATCTACATTTGAAGGTGATGATGATGAAAAAAGAATGAGATTATAGAATTAGAAGGAATAGCCCTTCTAAAGGCTACTCTAATGAAGGCAAGAAGATTAAGGAAGGAATAGCCCTTCTGGTAAGAAGAGAAAAAGATGGTAAGAAAATTTTTAAATGTTGGACTTGTAATGAATTTGGTCATTATGCATCTAAATATCTCAAAAGAGAGAAAAATTATAAAGGAAAGTATAATCCTAGAAGAGATATAAATAGAAACTATTTGTATGCAAATAAAGATGAAGAATCTAATGAAAAATGTCAAAGTGAAAGTGATGATGAATTGGGATTTGTGGCTATCAAGGAAGATGATCTTGATAGAGAGATTAGAGAAGAAAGAGCCCTAGTTTCCAAGTGGAAAATAAATTTGATTGGATAATAGATAGTGGTTGTTCACATCACATGATTGGTGATATGAATAAGTTTGTCAAGTTCAAGAAACATGATGGAGATATTGTTAGAGTTGGTAACAATGCATCCTAGCATATAATAGGAATTGGATCCATTACTCTTGATGGTAAAACTAATACAAATGATATTTATTTTTTTGATGGATTGAAGCATAACTTGTTGAGTGTTGGAAAGTTGGTGGATAAGGGTTATCAGTTGTAGTTCACTAAGAAAACCTGCATTATCAAAGATAGAGATGGTAAGATGATTAGAACTGGCACTAGATCTAGAGGTAATGTATTTTAGTTGAATCCTACTAAAATGACATGCTTGGTAGCTAAAGTGGATAACAATTGGTTGTGGCATAGAAGATTATGTTACATAAACTTTCATAATATTGTGAAGGTTAGTAGTATTTGTGTAGTCAAAGACTTTCTTAATATTGTTAAGCCTACTAATGTTCTATGTAAAGAATTAATTTTGGCTAAGCAAAAGAAGGTATCATTTCGTAGCAAGAAGTTCACTACCACAGAGAAGCTAGAGATCGTTCACATAGATCTGAGTGGTCCTTCTAGAACAAGAGGATTCTATGGTGAAAGGTATTTTATGATTTTTGTTGATGATTTCACTATAATGATGTGGGTAGCATTTCTTAAAGAGAA
This sequence comes from Cupressus sempervirens, assembly GCA_028749045.1. Taxonomy (NCBI): domain Eukaryota; kingdom Viridiplantae; phylum Streptophyta; class Pinopsida; order Cupressales; family Cupressaceae; genus Cupressus; species Cupressus sempervirens. The sequence goes on along the minus strand of CM053791.1, from coordinate 400,557,166 downwards.
ATCTAAAACTTTTGAGAAGTTTAAGATATTTAAGAATAGAGTTGAGAATGAATCTAGTGTTATGATGAAGTGTTTGAGATCTGATAGAGGAGGGGAATTAACCTCTAAAGAATTTAACATATTTTGTGAAGAGAATGGAATCAAAAGGCAACTATCTACACCCAGAACACCTAAGAAAAATGGGATTGTTGAAAGAAGGAGTAAGTTAGTAGCAGAAGAAGCAAGAGCAATGTTGTTTGAGAATGATATTTCTAAGAAATTTTAGAGAGAAGTAGTCAATACTACAGTATACACTATGAATAGAGTATAGATCAAAAAAGGTATTGACAAGACACCTTATGAACTATGGTTTGGTCATTCACCATCAGTTAAGTATTGTAGAATATTTGGGAGCAAATGTTACATTAAGAGAGATTATGACATTGGTAAATTTGATCCAAGAAGTGATGAAGGTATGTTTCTTGCTTATTCATTGAAAAGAAAGGCTTACAGATGTTTCAACTATAGGACTAAGACAATAGTTGAATGCACAAATGTAAGGTTTGATGAAAAGTTGGAACTAAGACAAAGATGATAGAATATAATTTAGATTAAGAAGAAGATAATTCTAGAATCATTAAATAGAATTTTGAAGTTTTTTTTGAGACTAACAATTATTTGTAGAATGATGTGCTAACTGTTGAGGAAAGAGAAGAGTAGAGATCTAAACCTAGAGATGAGATAAGAATTGAGATGTCAACTCCTACCCCTAATAATAATTTGACAAAGAATCACCCTCCTAAGCTGATAATTGGAAGAAAAGACAAAGTTGTGATGACAAGGAACAAAGTAAATGAGGAGATATGTCTGATATCTCAATTTGAACCTAAGAGTGCAAATGAAGCATGTAAAGATGATCATTTGATTCAAGTATTGAAGGAAGAATTAGATCATTTTGTGAAGAATGATACATGGGAGTTAGTTCCTAGACCTAAATACAAGAATGTGATAGGAACTAGATGGGTATTCAGAAACAAGATGAATGAGCAAGGTGAAGTTGTGAGAACAAGGCTAGACTTGTATACAAGGGATATTCATAGCAAGAAAGCATAGACTATAAGGAAACATATGCACTTGAAGCTAGAATGGAAGTAGTAAGGATGCTCCTAGCTTATATAGAAAATAAGAAGTTCAAGGTTTTTTAGATGGATGTTAAATTGGCCTTTCTAAATGGAGAACATGAAGAAGAGGTATATATTGAGTAGCTTGAAGGTTTTCCTTTATCAAAAGATAAAGGCATGGTATAAAGATTAAAGAAAGCCTTATATGGTCTAAAGAAAGTACCTAGAACTTGGTATGCAAGGTTGGATAGTTATTTGGCAAATCTTGGATTTGCTAAAGGTATAGTAGATCATAAATTGTATTTGAAAGAAGTTGAAAATTGTTTGATGATTTTTGTAATATTTTTTGATGACATCATTTTTGGAGATAATGATGAAGCAAGTGATAAGTTTTTTGAAGAGATGAAGAATGTGTTTGGAATGAAGTTTTTCCTAGGATTGTAGATTTTAGAGAACATTGATGGTATTTTCATTTCACAAGCCAAGTACTTGAAAGACTTGTTGAAAATATTTGGTTTGGAAAGTTGTAAACTTGTTGGTACACCTATGATAACTAGTCACAAGTTATACAATAAAGATGAGACACCTATAGTAGAGAAGAAGAAGAAGTATAGATCCATGATTGGAGATTTGTAATATCTAACTCATAACAGACCAAATATAGAAAATGTAGTTTGGATTGTAGCTAGATTTCAAGATGATCCTAAGGAGTATCATTTTGCAGAAGTGAAGAGAATATTCAAATATTTGAAAGGGACATCCGACTATGGAATTTGGTATGAAAAATCATTTGATTTCACTCTATGTGAAAATATTAATGCAAATTGGGAAGGAAGTATGGATGACAGAAAGAGCACCAGTGGTCAAGCATTATTTGTTGGAGGAAGATTGGTTTCTTAGTTAAGCAAGAATTAAGATTGTATTTCATAGAGTACTACTAAGTAGAGTATCTTACAGTAAAGATGAGAAACCTATAGTAGAGAAGAAGAAGAAGTTTAGATCCATGATTGGAGATTCGTAATATCTAACTCACAAAAGACCAAATATAGAAAATGTAGTTTGGATTGTAGCTAGATTTCAAGATGATCCTAAGGAGTATCATTTTGCAGCAGTGAAGAGAATATTCAAATATTTGAAAGGGACATTTGACTATGGAATTTGGTATGAAAAATAATTTCATTTCACTCTATGTGCAAATACTAATGCAAATTGGGAAGGAAGTATGGATGACAGAAAGAGCACCAGTGGTCGAGCATTATTTGTTGGAGGAAGATTGATTTCTTGGTTAAGCAAGAATTAAGATTGTATTTCATAGAGTACTACTGAGTAGAGTATCTTGCAGTAGAAAATAATTGTAATCAAGTTATGTGGATGAAGTAGATGTTGAAGGATATCAAAATTGAGTTTGAATAACCTATTATCATTTACTATGACAACACAAGTATAATGAGTATGTCTAAGAATCCTAAATTGCATTCTAAGACTAAGCATATATCATGTGCTGAGAGAGAAAGTAGCAGAAAAGGAGATCATATTGGAGTATGTGAGCACTAAATCTCAAATTGCAAATATCTTTATGAAACCTTTTCCTAAAGATACTTTTGAGTACTTGAGAGGTAAGCTTGGGGTTATGCTCTTGCCTACTTTTGAGTACATGATGTAGAGAGTGCATTAAACTAGTGGTACAAAGCACTATTGTTAGTTTGGATTGAATGTTGAATCTTCCCATATGGATGAGTATCTACAATGATCTAATTCACTAAGGACTCTTGGTGTTTGGTATTGAATAGTGTATTTGGACACTCAAGTTGGTTAATGACTTGGTGCAACAAATTGGAAATTGGTATTTAACAATTGGTATGTTGTAAGATTGATATTGAGGTCTTTGACATTGATGTCAATGGGGGAGAATATGCATGAAAAATACATCTCCTAAAGTATGGGGGAAAATATCTCCTAAGTATGGGAGGGAGATATCCCTTTAGAGAGATTTAGAAACATTCATGAAAGGAAGCAGGATTATGCACCTTATGTATTGTGAATTGTTTAGTGTGAAGTAAACAATTAATTTCTAAGAAGGAGTATGCACCTACTATGCACCTATTGTTTTGAGATTCTTTTAGCATATGGATAACTAATGCTGGTCTCAAAATCTAGAGGATTTCAATCTTTCTTAATGGAGAGGATTTGAGTAGATGAGAATAGAAGTAGCAATAGAGTATTACTTGGTATTCTTGCAACATAGATGTTTTTCATATATGTTGCCATCAATGCCAAAGGGGGAGATTGTTATCATGAATGTTGATGATACTACATTGGGGGAGTATTCTAAGAATTGGAGAGTATTGACATGTTTCATTGACAACTATGTTTGTCATTGATTACAACATAGCATGATTTCTATAAAGAGTGGATGAGTAGAAGACATGGATCTTGAAGGTACAGATAGTGTTTTGATTGTCTGGTGATGTGTAGTTAAGGACATGTTCAATATAATGTCCTAATGACATGGTCAAGTGTGCAGACTCTAAGTTGAAGACATATGGAAGTTGTACCTAATTTATAGAGAGCAGTTCATAGACAGGGTATTGGGAAAGAAGTTACAAATGTTTGTTGGCTATCTTACATCTAAGATGTAATGAAGAGATGCATAGTCAAGTATTGAAAAAGGACAGTCAGCTGATGACATCAACTAGTGCACAATCCCTAGTATCACACATGTGAATTTTTGTATAGACTATGAGCTGATAGTGCTATTGTAATTGTAATTAATTAATTCATCTTATTATAATTAATTGGGAAAGCTGCAAGGATGACTCAAAAAATTATTATGAAGATATGGTATAAAGGAAAGATATTTTCCTTTTTTGTAATATGGTGTATTCACGTGTTCTCATCATTGTCTGAAGTGTGAAATGTGAAAAGGAGTAGAGTGCTTACTGAATACGTATAAGCAATCTAAGAGATCATTGGATGCAAGATTTGTGATCTGGTTACAAGGTCACAAGGAGCAGAGGTCTAGTTGACAGGACAAAGAAAGAGGAAGGAATAGTACGATACAATTCTATTATTTTTCAAGGAATGATACAGAGATCATTTGGATAGTGGGTTCATTGGTCTTGTCCCTGAAGCTATTTGGGTAGTGGATCCAACTATCTTCCACAACTTCTAACAGGGTTGGAATCTCCTAATAGGGATTCAAGCTTCCTAATGGGGACTCTTATGTACTAAATATATTCATAGACTCCTAATAGGGTCCATCCTCTAATAAGGAATATTTATATTAGTACATCATCTTGTGGGTACCATCCCCACTAGGATTTTCCCTCTAATCAAGAGTTTCCCTAGTTAACATATCTAGTATTATTATGTATGAGTATCTTGTTGTGGTTTTATTTTATATTACTCACATGGTTAAGTTTGTTTAAGTTTGATAATTGTGATAATAGTTGAATAACTAATTCACCCTCCCCCCTCTCAGTTACATTAGTGGACTATATATTCTAGTAAAACTAGTGCCAAACTTTAATTAGAACTAAGATAGAGCCAATATACAAATGCCTCTTGCAATTTGAGGCTAAAATCCTTCTATGAAAATTTCTTCTCACACTATTTTTGATAAATATTTTAATCTTTTATTTAGTTGAAGATGAAAAGGTTGAAGAAATCTCAACATATATGAGACTTGTATATCCTTGATGTTTAGTGTGTACATCCTTTTTACTCAAGCTTAAAAAACTTATATTCCTTTTATCATTCAATTATTTTCAAAATTGTGAAGGACCACTAAAAACGTCCAATTATCTCTCATTGATAAAGAACTCACAAAATTCCATATGAAAGACATTAGATAGTGTTGGTTGACAGTTTGTGCCTCTTGCTAACTTGGCTTTACCTTGACTCTAGATGTTTAGAATGTGAGGAAACAAAAGGATGTCACCAAAAAATGGGTCAATGTATGTGTTATATCACTTCCTCTAAATTATAAGGTACAACTCCCTTAAGTGTAAGATATACAATAAATTGTTTCTTTAATAGATCTTTGGGATGGAAGTATGCTCTTAACTTGAGAGCTAAAGAGCATAAACCATATTGTTTTCAAACACAAACAACCTAGGCAAGATATGATTTGAGTAACCTATGACAGCCAATAGAATAGCTATCATAAATCACCTTGAAGCTCTCTAATATCTACTCCTACTTCTAAATACATATTGGACCTAATGAAATGCAATTGAGGGAAAGAGTAGAGATACACATGAAAGATGAAATGGAATCCACCTTGACTAATAACACTCCACTAAAATGGAATCTAATAGATATTACCAACTTTAAATACATATATCCTACAATCCCATAGAGACTACTTTACTATACATGGTAAGCTCAGCTAGAGGAGATAATAAGAAGAAAATTAGAAATGTTGATCTCAAATGGGGTTAAGACCACACAAGACCTAGTTGCAAATATCAATCAAATCCTCCATTTTATAAAACCTCTCAATTCTCACTCAATATTTGGAAATACAAGGGGAGAAGTTGCATAAATTTTCTAATCTTTGTATTAACTATGAAAGTTACATTTATAGGCCTTTTGATACCTAGCCATTACAATTCATTATTACATTTTGGAGCACTTGAACCATTCAAAATAGGACAGACAAACAATCACTTGTTACATAATCATACATCAGATAGAGAAGAAGAAACTATAAAGATAAAGTTGATAATGAAGCATTATAGAATATTTTTGGAATGATCTTGGTGATTGACCTTCCTCATCAACACCTCACACCACCCATGGCCTTTGTGATCCTTGGATTGTCCTCAAAATCGATCAATCTTCCTTCTGTTCCATCAACTACATCTTCATATTCTAATAGAGACACAATTTTAAATTATTATCATCAATATATATTACCTTATTTCCTAATGGATGGTTGCGATTAAGTCTTCATGTGTTGACAAAGAAAATGTCTTTACCTTCTCCTGACACATAGCACTTTTTAAATTTTTTTTGGGCTTAAACCCTTTAGCCAAATGTCTTTCCTTAACTTTGTCCTAGGAAACCATTGATTATGGGCCCACTAAGACATGTGTCCAATGCTTGCATTCTCACTTTGGTTATTCTTCATGCATCTTTGAAATTCAAGAAAGTGGTAGGCATTAATCTGCTTTTGATCAACAAATTCCATAAAGTGAAGATCTTTTATAGTACTTAGATACTCCAACCAACTTGAGTGTGCCATCTAGACAACTTATTCTGACACATTCCTTTTTGTAGCCCACAATTGAGTCTAGTCCCACCATCTCCATATGTCAAATTATTGCATTCTCACTTTGGTTATTTCTTGTGCAACTTTATAAAGAAAGTGGCATGCATTGATCTAATCTTTGTTGGAAGATCGAGATGCATTGATGATTTAGGTTACTGTTTGCAACTTCACAACTTAGAATCATTTAACTACATTACTATCTATGATGTTGCAATAACTAACTATTATTTCATTTTTCAACTTCACAACCTTAATTTTTAACTTATGGATAAGCTTTGCAATGGTGTGATACCTTATTTCTTTAACTATCAAATCCTCTTCACAATTTTGCAACTCAAAATATTTTCTCATGGCTTAACAGTGTGACGATGTGATCTATTAACTCTTGTTGTTTTGGCTCTTAATCATCACTTTACAAATTGAAATGTCTTGAATGCCTTTTAGGTTGTGATAATGCAATAACCATTTAGAGTTAACTTTTTCACTCCATCACAACCTCGCATCCCTAAAATTTAACCACAACTTTAACCTTACAAGGATGTGATCATGGCTATTTCCTTTTCACAAATTTGCCACCTTCTTTGAGAGTTAACATTGACACCTTGTGTTGTTGTAATGACTACATAGAAGACTACTATCATGTTTCACAACTTCAATGCCAAAGAATTTAATTACTACTAAAATCATGTGATGATGCAATAATTGTGTGAAATTGATTGGTACCATTCATTGCAACCTCACAACTTGGAGCATTAACTCATCTATTAACCCTATGAAGCTATGAGTACAATCATTCACTCCTTTGCACCCCTAACCTCAGGTTACTCTTAACTACTAGTGATGATGTGATGAAGAACTTCGGCCACTTCACTGCCTTAACTCCTGGTTAAATTTAACTCTGTGTAAAGATGTGATAGCTTTAGATCTTAACTGTCAAGCTAACCATTCACACCATCACAACTTAAATTTCTTTAAGTTAGAACTAAGTCATGATCATGCGATATGATCCTCATCTAATGGTTAGGAATCCATCTCTAAGGGAAATTAATCTTTCAACACATGATGTGGAGATTCAGATGCATTTTTTGTCATTGATTTGATTTCCATCTTCACTCTTGCCACCTTTGACCAAGGTATTCTCCATTGTTGGATATTTAAGTTCTTTATCTACATTGGATTCAAATGCTCTTCATTCTAACTTATTTCAATGATCTGCATCATATCCTCTAGCCTTGATATCGATCTTATCTTCTACCTTTTGCTCTGAATATAAATGTGATCTTCTTTTCGAATGCATCCTATCTTCACCATGAAGACTTGATCAAAGCATTAGGATTTCATAACAACTTCCCTCTCATCTAGGGAATGTATAGAATTACCCTCCCTTTCCTAGTCAACTAATATGAATGAATGCATTATATTTCTTTTGAATACCCACCTAGGTGCACACAAAGGGATAGATGGGAAGAGAAGTTCCTTAAGGGAAATCTAGACATAGACATGACATCACATTAACTCAACCCTAATCCTCAAAGTTTAAAAAATATAGGGGAACTAAAAATGCTCTAATAGTTGGCTCTAACTTGGGGAACTAGGCATGTGAGTGCCTAAGGAGTGACCTAGATATCTCATGGTTTTGAAAAGAACTCAGCAAAGACACACACAACAAAAAAAAACTACCTAGTTCCTTTATTACAGAAAACACCAAATAGCAAAGATCAGTGCCTTAGTCCATTGGGTTATAGGGTCTTAAATAGCATAGGGAGACATATTTGTAATTGGGTGTTCGGGAAGTAAGGTATCTAGCACAAAGGGAAAATAAACACATAGAAAGCAAGAAAGCAAGGAAAGACAACTACACTAGAAAATAGGAAAACACGCAACTAAAACTAACTATATACAAAGTGGAATGAATCTTACCTTAAAAACTAGTAACATAAGTTACTTATGTGAAGCCATTGACTAGTTGAGAGAAGTAGGATCCTTTCCCCCATAATTTATTTTTCTCTCTAAGTAGGACTCCTACTTTTATCAACATCATGACAACTCAAACTCTCCAAGTAGTATGTAGGACTTGACTGGATGCCCACTCAAATTTGAACAACCATGCTTTATTATGTATTACTTCATCCTCCTTAGGTCCTCTTATAGTCTCCTAATAATATTCTAGAAGAGGAATATGGTCACACACCTCCTTATTAGGAGTAAGGTGACTAGCATTGAGTCCTTAAGTTACACTCTCACATAACTAGGCTTCATCAACTGGGGTAGAGAAAGGCTTCTCTTGCACAAGTTCTATTATTGGATGGGTACCCACTTTATAGCATTCAAGAATCAAACCTCCCTTAGCTATGTAGTAATCTCCATTCTCCCTATCCTCTAATGCATCCTTATTATCTTCAACAGTGATAACAGTAGGAATAAACACAAGAGAAGTGGAAGAAAACTCAACCATTAATGACCCTTCTTTAACTTCATTTAGATGTATACTTGGGCCATCAAGTGATTCTTTATTTTGAGCAGTGGCAAGGACCAAAAAATAACCTCTTTCTCTTTCACAAGAGGACTTATATCTATTGTTGATGAAAAAGAGGCCAAGGGTTGATAGTTGACAACAAGACATCCTTCTTTCAGAAAATCTTACTTAGGAGAGGATTCCTTACCAATGAACAATATTATCTTGTCTCCTTGAAACTATTCTTCATACTGGTAGGGTTTCTTCATGGATTGATCCTTGCATATATCTTGGTCTAATGTTGAAGTATCACCTCTTGATTGCTCATCATTGAATGGATGTTGTGGAATAGGATGATGATCATCCACCTTTGATTTGAGATTTGGTTCCATAGATGTATCTAATGAAGACTTATTATCTCTTTCTAAAATATCAATAATGTTCACCTCCTCTTTAAACATTTGGAAATCATAAGGAAAAGAGTCAAGTGACTTCACTAAGGGTTCTTTATGTTCAGCTCTCTACACTTTTTTTAGCCTCTTTCTTTGAGCTTCTTTGAATTCCTTGAGTCTACAAAAATGGGTACAGATGTGATTCCAAAACATCTTTGACATATGATCATCTTTTATGATGATGTTCTCTGAGACTGCATAGGAGATGCTTTCTCTATATTGATCAAAAGGCTCATGAAGTACCTTGTCATCCATGGCATGGAGTTATTCAAGAGTATGAATGAGCTTTAGCCTTTCTTTCTTCAACCTTAGCTCTTCTCTTTACATGTCTTTCAACTTGTAGAATCTAGTGCACACACATTCCCACAGAGATGCAGAAACATGATCCTCTTCAATACGGATATTCTCTTGGATGGCATGGGAGATGGTTGTTTTAAATAAAAGTATAAGCTCTTGCAGTAGCTTGTTAGTAGTCTCATTGAGTTCTTGGAGAGTGGGTTTAGGTCTTGGCCTTCTCTCGGTATTAGAATTTCACATAGCCATTTATACTGGACCTTCCTAGACCAAAGAAACTAGGTCCTTCATATAGAGTCACCATCCTCCATCCTAGGGGAGGAACCTATTGATTTCTAAGAATACAAACCCAAGCACTAGACTTTGATTCAATTCCCTAGTAAATTCACCAAAAACTATTGGTTAATGATTTGTCCCTCTTACTAACTTGGCTTTACCTTGACTCTAGATGCCCAAAATGTGAGGAAACAAAATGATGCCACCAAAAAATGGGTCAATGTATGTATTATATCACTACCCTCTTAATTATAAGTTATAGTTCCCTTATGTTCAAGATATGCAATGAATTGTGTCTTTAATAGATCTTTGGGATAGGGGTATACTCTTAACCTGGGAGCAAAAGAGGATAAACTAGATTGTTTACAAACACAAACAACCTAGGCAAGATAAGATTTGGGTAACCTATGATAGCTAGTAGAATAGCTATCATAAATCACCTTGAATCTCTCTATCATCTACTCCTACTTCTAAATACATATTGGACCTAATGAAATGCAATCTAGGGAAAGATTAGAGATGCACATGAAGGAAGAAATGGAATCCACCTTGACTAATAACCCTCCACTAAAATGGAATCGAGTAAGATATCACTAGCTTCAAATGCATCTAACCTACAATCCCTTAGAGACTACTTTACTAAGCATGATTAGCTTAGTTGGAGGAGACAATAAGAAGAACATTAGAAATGTTGATCTCAAATGGAATTAAGACCAAACAAGATGTAGTTGCAGATATCAATCAAATCCTCCATTTCATACAACCTCTCAATTCTCACTCAATATTTGGAAATACAAGGGGAGAAGTTGCATAAAATTATGGATCTTTTTATTAACTATGAAAGTTACATTTATAGGCCTTTAGATACTTGGCCATTACAATTCATTATTACATTTTGGATCACTTAAATTGTTCAAAATAGGATAGACAAACAGTCTTTTGTTACATAATCATACATCAAATAAAGAAGAAGAAATTGTAAAGATAAGGTTGATAATGAAGCATTGCACAATATTTATGGCATTATCTTCATGGTTGACCTTCCTCATTGACACTCAACACCACCCATGGCCTTTGCGATCCTTGGCTTTCCCTCATAATCATTCAATCTTCCTTTAGCGCCATCAACTACATCTTCATATTCTAACAAACACCCAAGTTTAAATTACCATCGTCGATATATCTTTCCTTATTGCTTGATGGACAGTCACGATTAAGTCTTCATGTATTGATAAAGAAAACTCTGTTAGTTTTACCTTCTCCTAACATGTCACACTTTTTAATTTTTTTCTGAGCTTAAACCCTTTAGCGTGATGTCTTTCCTTTACTTTTTCTTGGGAGACCATTGATTATGGGCCCACTAACATGTGTCCAATGCTCACATTCTCACTTTGGTTATTCTTCATGCATCTTTAAAAAGTGAGAAAGTGATAGACGTTGATCTGCTTTTAATCAACAACTTCCATAAGGTGAAGGTATTTTATAATAGTCAAAAACTCTAACCAAACTGAGCATGCCATTTGGAAAACTTATTCTGACACATTCATTTTTGTGGCCCACGACTAAGTTTGGTCCCTCCATCTCCACATGCCAAATGCTTGTATTCTCTCTTTAGTTATTTCTCATGCAACTTTATAAAGTGAGAAAGTGATAGGTGTTGATCTAATCTTTGTTGGATGATTAGGATGTGTTGATGATCTAGGTTACTATTCATAGCTTTGCAACTTAGAATCCTTTAAGTGCATTTCTATTTGTGATGTTGTGATCACTAACTATTATTTCATTTCATGGATTTGCAACCTTGAGTTTTAACTTATGGTTAAGCTTTGTGATGGTGTGATACCTTATTTCTTTAACTGTCAAATCCTCTTCATAGTTTCACAACTCAAAATATTTTTTCATGGCTTAACTATGTGACAGTGCGATTTGTTAACTTTTGTTGTTTTGGCTCTTAATCATTGCTTCACAATTTGAGATGTCTTGAATGCCTTTTATCATACAATAATTCAATAACCACTTAGAGTTAACTATTTCACTCCATCTCAACTTTGCATCTCTAAATTTTAACCAAAGCTTTAACCTTACGAGGATTCGATCATGGCTATGTCCTTTTTGTAACTTTTCCACCTTCTTTAAGAGTTGACATTAACACCTTACAATGTTGTAATGACTGCATAGAAGACTGCTATCCTATTTTGTGGCTTTGCAATTAAACAACTTAATTTCTAATGAAATCGTGCGATGATATGATAGTCATGTAAAATTGATTTCTACCATTCATTACAACCTTGCAACTTGGAGCCTTAACTAATCTATTAACATTATTTCACTACTTTGTACCCCTAACCTTAGGTTGCTCTTAACTACCAGTGACAATGTGATGAACAAATTTATTTCTTCACTAGCTTCACTCTAGGTTAACTTTAACTCTTTATGAAGATGCAATAGCTTTAGATCTTAACTATCAAGTTAACCCTTCACACCATCACAACTTAAATTTCTTTAAGTTAGAACTAAGTCACGATCATGTGATATGATCCTCATTTGACGATTAGGAATCCATCTCTAAGGGCAATTGATCTTTTAACCCATGATGTGGAGATTCAAATACATTTTGCACCATTGATTTGATTTCCATCTTTGCTCTTGCCACCTTTGACTAGGGTGTTTTCCATTGTTGGATATTTGAATTCTTTCTTTGCATTGGATTTGAATAATCTTCCTTCTAACTTATTTCCATGATCTGCATCATATCCTTTGGCCTTGATATTGATGTTATCTACTACCTTTTGCTCTAAATATAAATGTGATATTATTTTTGAATGCATCCTATCTTCACCATGAATACTTGATCAAAATATTAGGGTTTTAGAACAACTTCCCTCTCATCTAGGAAATGCATAGACTTACCCTCCCTTTCCTAATCACCTAATATGAATGAATGCATTAGTTTTCTTTTGAATGCCCACCTAGGTGCACACAAAGGGATAGATGAGAAGAGAATTTCCTTAAGGGCAATCTAGACAAAGACATGACATCACATTGACTCAACCCTAATCCTAGAAGTTTGAAAAATATAAGGGAACTAAAAGTTCTCTAACAGATAGCAATCACATTTAACCTCAACAATGACAAGCTTCAAGACCCCCTTGTTGTGACCCATTCCATCTTTTGTAGTTTTCTTTGTGTATAACTTCAAACCATTTACCTTCAAGATGACATATGAATTCTCCATGCCTTTTAATGATCATAATCTTTATAACTTCTTTTAAAAACATCCTCAAACTCCTCAATGTTTTACCAATTTGATGAAGTTAGCTAGACCCCAAAGAGGGTCTGGCTAAATTTTTTATTTCTTTTTAAACACCTGACTTCATAATTGGTCCATTTAGACCCCTCATATTGATTAAAAACCAAACTAGATCACTAATTGATCACTTGGAAATGCATTTTTTATCTTTCTTACAAAATATCCATTTTCTGCCAAGAGTCCTCTAAGCTAGCATTAAAAATTGACTGAATCAAGTAATAAGGCCCTCAAACCTTATTTTTATATTATTTTTTATATACTCTATCAATTTACAAAATCTTGCCTCATGTCATTCATTCAGTCAAAAGATATTGATTGACAAAATTGTGCTTTTCAAATTGCCTGAAATCAAACATGTTAGAAAGCAATAAATTGTCATCAGTTTTGACTTTGAAAATAGGCCATATAATCACTTGGGGATAAAAAAACTAGGGCATTATTTTAGTGTCAAATGGAGAATATAAGTCTATGATTTAGGTCCATGAAAAATACCTAGGCAACTTTGGCAAGTGTTCAAAGTTGTGTATACAGAATTACGGAGCTGGGAACACTAGTATAACATCAATTTTTGCAAATGGAATGGACCTAGGAAAGTGTGCAGACAGATTTGTCAAGACTTGAAAATTAGCACACTTGAAGTATTTACATATTATAGTGGTACAATCCATTTGGTCTCATCTAACAAATATTCAAAGTTATAACATCTCGAATAGGGATACTGATTAATCTACTCTTTTAGACACCAATAGAACTTCAAAATTTGCATTTGGAATCGCACTTAAAAACTAGTTAAATGGATTTTTCATAGGCTCAAATCTAGAACATAGCATGTCTTTGACCCCTAGAATATAGTAGTGAAATAATTTTCTCATTTTAGTCAACTGTGTCAAAGTTATTACTAGTCAAATAGGGCTTCCTGGAATTCTAAACAATACGCATCAGCATGACGACAATAAAAAACTAACTTTGAGGGATTCAAAACCTAGTCCAAAAATATCAAAATGACTCAAAAACTAAACACTACAAAATTTGGTGTCAAATTGCAATGGAAATTTATGATGGCAGTGTAATTTGTGGTTATTTTCATGTTTTTTTTGCAATTTTCCCTGATGTCGTCACAATATCAATGTTGGTGTCATAATTGTAATGCCTATGTGAGCATAAACAAAAATAAAATATGACATAAATCATTCCCCATTTGTTTTGATTATATAGAGTTTCACATGAAAGAGTTGGAGAGCTTCAAACGAGCATAGAGAGTTGTGAATGTTGTTGTGCCCTTGTGATTGGTGCATTTCTTTATTGTGCCCTTGTCATCTCTACATTTCATTGTCGTGCCCTTGTAGCTTTGTGATTTCATTACTATATTGTTCCCTTGTGATCTATATGCCCTTGTCCTACAATTTTCTTCAAGTGCAAGAAGAGGTGCCTATATAAATTTTCTTTTCTTTTCCTCCTAAACATGTATGTCTTTATATTTCCTTCTAAACATGTATCTCTTTATATATTCAAAGAGATCTTTTTTAAGGTGCTTATTACATATTAAATCACAACAACAAAAATGATCTAGTTGCATACATATTCCAAAATCCAAATAATAAAACAATAAAACTCACTCAACCCATGCTAAATGACTTACCTCAAGATCCTGCACAAAAATAATGCAAACTAAAAAAATGGGTAGAGTTTGCAAAAATTTTACAAAAACATATCATAGCAAATATTTTTATAAAGAAACAAGCCATAGCCTAGTCTTTATATATACAGAGAGATCTTTTTGAAGGTTCTTATTACATATTAGCACAACATAAAAATTGATCTAGCTGCATACATATTCTAGAATCCAAATAATAAAACAATAAAAGTCACTCAACCCGTGCTAAGTGACTTAGACCAAGATCCTACACAAAAATAATGGAGACCATGAAAAATATGTAGAATTCACAAGAAATTTTACAAAAACGTATCATAGAAGATATTTTTAGAAAGAAACAAGTCATAACCTAGTTAAATTGGTCTAATTGTTGATTAGATGGGTTGATTAAAAATTCCTATAGAACTATCATCAGATTAGGTACAATAAAATAAACAATCAGCTATTTCCAACTAGCAGGATCAAATACAATTTTCAAGGTGATAAAATTGCATATGCAGATGCATCATTTGCATGTCAGGCATGAAGTGCATTCCCCAACTTTTAATAAATGATTGGATATAAATGCTCCATACACTAGCCCAACAATGGAATCCAAGGATGTAACCATGCATGTATTGGCACATTCTCCCTGTGAGGATCCCAAGTATCTATTGTTTTTGTTAATTTGGGCATCCTATATAATCCAAAATGTTATGAAGTATTGAATCTGGTTGTAACTTCTCCCATGTCTCCAAAAAATGTGGCATAGGTTTAGGGTCCCTCAGCTCCTAGGAATTTGTAGTAGCTATTCTCATTGTTGCAAGAATAACTTTGGTGAAGAGTTGACTGAAATGAGTTGAAGAAGCAAGTTCTACTTCTATGTAAATGCCATAATCATGAGGCTTATTCCCTTGCAAAAGCCTCTGCCACAATGACATTACCTCTAAGCCATGCAAAGGATTTTGAAGTGGCTCCCAACCTTGAAATGCTCTTATAAGAAATGGAAAAACAAATGCAAATGCAATACATGACAAGTTCCAAGGTGATCATATGTTATTTCCAAGGTGATCATGACAAATCCTAATATCTTAATATCTTAAATACAATAAACTAAGGTAGAATCTTGTGAGAAGTGTGTTTTCTTTAAAGATCTCATGCCAAATCTAGGAAAGAGAATTTTCTGATTGCAAATAATTAGAGAACAAATATAAGCTCAAAAATTTCAAGAGAGTATGTTGACAATTAGTATGAATAAAAGTAGTGGTCAACTATAGAAGTAGCTCACATAGTTGAGTTACTATACCCTTCAATTTATTGCATTTAATATGGATATGTTGGTTTAAGAAAATGCAGATGTTATTTCCAAGTTGATCATGACACAACAAGAAAGAATGTAATTCTTGCTATCGATTGGTCAAACAAAGATGAATTTTTGACACAATAATGATTCATGTTTAACATCATTTGATCGCACATGGATAAACCAATAGATGGCTAAGTTGAAGGAAAAAAGAATTCCATTGAAATATGAACTATTGAAAGACATAGAAGAACCAAATGAGGAATCATGTGAACAACTCCTTGAATGTTCAAGAAAACAAGAAGGCCAAAATAAGAAGAAGAATGGAAGGAGTGACAAGGAGTGACAGATAAGAGGAATGAAGAGGAAGGTATTGATCTCAAGTTGGTTTTGACAAGTGAGTTTCAACACACTTGAGTTATTTACTTAGTTCATTCCAAACTAGTAATGCATGCCAAGCACAACATGTAAATATTAGACCATGCTAACTCACAGTGAGTGTCAAGCCACTCATATGCCAAGTCACTCAAGTGTTGAGTAGATATACCATACCGAGTGATTCAGAAGCTAAATAAATAGTAGATATTAGGCAATGTAGGTGTCGAGTCACAGCAGAAAGATTAGTGTATGCCAAGCATCAGAGACTTTAGATGTCAAGTAAGACAATTTTGATATATTTGTTTGTAATTGTACAAACAACTATGTAAACTATTTTTGAGTCAACTTAAGATTGTATTTCAATATTTTGGAGATAAGGGTGAATCTCTAGTTGGATTCCCTATGCAATTACATGTAGCCAATCAGAAAATGGGAATGATTAAGAAACAAAATAGATGAATCTCAGTCATGGATTTATAACTAACCCTAAGCCACCAAAGTCTTCTTAAGGAGGACAAAACCTTAAACTCTTCATAATGAGTGTGTAAGGAATTGAAGGAGTGAAGAGGATAGTTTTCATGTGCAAATAGAGCATTTGTGGTGACTTAGAAGTTATGAAGTAAAACCACATTGCAGAAACAGTTAGAGTAGAGTAGAGGATAGAGAAAGGGATACAACAAAGGGACATCTAATCAATAAGGATTAAGAAGACATTGTTTAGAGCTGATCTATTATCAAGCAAGAAAGTGCTAACTATAGAACCTATGTTGAGACATTCTAATAGGTGATTTCAGTCAAATCTCTTAACAGAGTAGTCCTAATAGGTTGTATGAAATCCTTTAATAGGGTTCTTACTTAGTTACAAGTTAAAGTTCTCTAACCAAGCACACTTCTAATAGGTGTTGAAATTCCTAACAAGGTGAGACCTAATAGTATTTGTAAGCCTTTAACAGGGTAGATCATGTTTCATGGTCAAAATATTATAACCTTCATTAGATACATTTTATTGTTGTAGTAGTGAAGATTTGTAGGTGTCATCCCCACCCTAGTTTTACCTTCTCACTTGGAGGGTTTTTGTGTAATCATATATGGTGTTATGTGTGTGAATGCTTACATGTTGGCATGATTTAGATGTATATACTTTACATGTTATTCTAGTTTACTTATTGAATGCAAGAGATGTATATGTGATGAAAATTTTATGGGTCCAAGTTTTAACTATTGATTCATGCCAACCCCCCCCCCCCCCCCCCCCCGCCTCAGAACTTTACCTTTTGTATTGTAATTCCAATAATTGGTATCAAAGCCTTGTTCTCTGAAAGAGAAGCTTTGCAGCTTTAAGGAAATATCTTCAAATGGAAATCTACACATTGGGAAAGATGAGAACTAGGAGAATGAAATACATCTCATTCTACACCAACTAAATCAAGAAAGAGAAGACTTAAATAATTCCTTGAAGAGAAGGAAATAAATTGCTACTGCAGAGAATGACACACAATACAAAGAGATAGACACTACTAAGCTATTTGTAGATGGAGACTCAAATGAATTTGATGCAGCAGTTGTAGATCTAATGGAAAATAATAGAGTCCAAACAAAGGAAATCAAAAATCTCAAGTTAGAGAAAGAATCACAAGCTATACTACTATGTGAAGTGGTTGAACAAAAGAAGAAATCTATGGAAGACAAAGCCATGATTGAAGAAGAAAAAAGAATTCTAGCAACTAGAGTGGAAGAGAAGTCAATAAAGCTAACCAAGATTTCCAACATGCAACTAGATAATCTAAGTCAAATGATGAATGCCAACTATGAACTAAATGTCAAGAACATTGAGATAACTACATTGAAGTTGCAAAATGAACAATTGCAAAATGATCTAAAGAGAGAAAAGGAATTTTCTAAAATTTTCAACAAACCAAATGAAGCCATCAAATACTTTGAGCAATTATTGAGATCCCCTAGATCTAAGAATGATACATTAGGACTGGGTTACACAAGCACTAAAGAACGATAATCATCTAAAGGTGTAGAAGAAAGGAACAACATAGGTAAGAAATCCAAACCTACTTGCCATAATTGTGGTAAGAAAGGACATACTACTAATATGTGCAAGAGCAAGACTACAAATTAGAATGTTAAGCCTAAGAACATGGTTGACTACCATAAGTGTAATTAGCAAGGTCATCAAGCATATGAATGCAGAACCAGGACCATGCATACAAAAAGATTTGAAAGATACTACTACAACTGTTAGAAGTATGGACATAGAGCTTATGAATACAAATCCAAACTCATGTGGTCATCAAACAAGCAAACAAAGGTATTGAACAATGGCAACTCTTATAACTAGGATTATAATACAAGATATAGTTTTCATTATTATCAAGAATATGGACATGCTCCTAAGAATTGTATTAGGACACACTTCAATGGTAATTACAAAAGATGGTCAAGTCAAACTACATATTTTAGCTATTTGAAGACTGGTCACATCAACAAATATTGTCCAACTAGGTCAAAGGTACCAAGTTGTGAATTTGATAAAGGCAAAGGCAAGGTAGATGTTGAACACATCAAAGATGAGATCAACAAGACATGGAAGAGAAAGGATGTTTGCAGCACATCAAATGGAGAAGGGATCACTTCACCTAATGGGTTAGGTGGTTACACTTCATCAAACTAGGAAAACAAGAGGTATGTGGGACTGATATTCAAAGGTTATATCATACATCAGTTCCAAAAGGAGATAGTACTGAAAAGACTACATTAGCATGAATAAAGATGGAAGATGTTGATAAAAATTCAAGATAAATCTTTAAGTTTATCATGTTGTTTCCAAGCATGAAGTGATTCCTATATGTGTCAAGTGGAATGTTAGAAGATGTTGAGCTATCAGTTTATGTAGTTGATGCTAAGCTTGTAGTGGTTACTAAGTGATAGAAATGTTAGTGGATGTCGAGTAAGCCTAAAATTGGTTAATGTCAAGCTTACAGCTATGTAAACACTTAGCATTAATTGCAAGGTTTTCCAAGGGTATTCGATCAATTTTAGCTCATTTTTCATCATTTCAAATTTGAGAAGGGTGAACAGAGTAGAAGGGAATCTAGAAATCTATTCCAAGCATTTGCAAAAGATTCTAGCAGCGATCTTACATCCATTCATCAAATTTCACAAGGTATTTATCAAGAGTCGAGCTATGCAGTTTTAATTTTCATATACCCTAGCTTCATACAATGGCAACAAGTTTAAAGAATGTAGAGGGGAAGGAAGTTTTAAATGTTCAATTAGTGAGTAATGAAGTTAAGCAACCTATTTTCAAAGCTATTCTTGACATTGCATATAAGCAAGACCCCTCTGGCACATTGTTGATGATTTCACCAAATGTAATAATGGTGCAAGATGTGAGAAAATGCTATAAATACAAGATAGTAAGCATTGGGGATATGGAAATAATGGATACATACAACAGGTTATGTGATAATGGTGTTTTAAAAGAAGAATTCAAAATTGTTGAGAAAAAGGGATTAACGCAAGCCCTAGATTTTCAAAATGTGTTTAAGACCGAGTGGATTAGAATAGTGCTTAGCCAAATCCATGATGGTTCCTTATGGCTAGAGAGTGGGCCTATCAAAATAAATAAGAGAATAATCCATAGGGTCACTAGCTATCCAACCCTAGATCGACCCAAGACACTAAGAAGTGATTCCAAGGAAATGATTGAAAAAAATATTGGAGTTGTCTGGAACAAAAGAGGTATGACAATAGACACAATCATTGATCCTCTAATAAACTTTGTTATAAGGGTAACATCACACAAGTTCTATCAATCTATTATATTCAATAGTCTACCCTGTATAGTTGTGGATGTTGGATACAAGATTGTTAAGAAAGATCATACATGTGATCTAGCAGAACTATGATTGCAACAATTGATAGAGAATCTTGGAGCAATTAGGAAAACTAAGAGTGTACAATACAAATTTGGCTCTATATTGATTTGTATATTCTTTAATGTAAAAAACACATTCCCCTCATTTGTTACTATGGGATGGAAGACCAATAGATCAGTTGCAGTATAGATTGGTGAGTACATTGATCAACTAGAAGAGAATTTTGAATCCTTAATGACTTGTTACTTTGAAGATTTCAAAAAGTCAATGAAGGAGAGACTAAGAATACTAATATCTTTAGTTGAAAAACATTATAATGGTATATTTTTTCTTGTGGATGTTGATTATACTTTTTTGTAATCTACCACACCAAGGGCAAGATGGTTGAGACCCTTAGGCTATGAAATAAATGTGGATGAAGCCTCTATAGCTATAACAACTTTACTTGTAGAAGAGGTAGATAAGACTGCAAAGATCTTTGGAAATTATGAAGTGGCAAAGTCAAAGATCACCATGGAACTAAAAATTGCTTCAGTTATCAAGAAGAAGGACAAGCTAGTAAAGAAGTTAAAAGCCAAATTTGGAGAGGGTTTCAAGGAGGAACAAGAAGAAGAAGAAGAGGAAGAAGGAACTCAAACACAAGAACCTCTAGCATTGACATAGGATATGGGAGAAGATAAAGAAGAGGAGGAGACTGAAGGTACCAAGGGAGAAGAAGCTGAGGAAGCACCTACTCCTACTGAGCAAAAGAAGAGGAAGGCCAAGGCACAGCCTATGGCAAGGACTAAGAAAATTGCCAAAAAAAGTCATCCAAAGCCCATTGCACCTGCAACAATATCCAATACACATGCAACTACCTAAAAGGCCAAAGAAAAGATAAAGGAAATAGAATAAGGAGGTTAAGAGTAGAAGAGATAAAGAAGAAAATATGTTGCATAACCAGATTTTGAAGAGGAGAAAATAGAGTCAGATGACAACAACCAATTTAAGGTGGTGGGTCATAACCCTCTTTTAGATCTTGAAAACTTATATAAAAATGTTAAGAATAATGTAGATCTATCAAAATTTAGTCATGTTGATTCTGATAAATTGGGTAGAGAGGATAAACTTGAAGTGGAAGAGGCTCTATATGCCATGATAGAAAAATTCAAGACAACATAACTAGAATTTGCCAACTATGTACTTAAGAGTTTATATGACATAGTTGAGCAAAAATGGCATTATTGTCTAAATCTAGAAAGACAAATTAGGGAGACTGCACTGGCCCAAGTAATGCCTGAGTTAACTAAGGGACAAATTGCTAAGGAAGTAAAGACGTATGCAATTAGGTTCACACCTAAATACAAAGCCTTTAGCATTCTACAAAATAATATTGAAGATGTTGTCAAGAAGTCAACACAGATATGAAAACTCATTTATGGGTTAACCATAGTAAAGAAAGGAGAACCTAAACCTTATGAGGTCAAGGATGATGTTGAAGAAGATGATGACAAAGATAATACAATTGGAGGAGGAACATAAATGAAAGAAGATGACAAGGCAACAGTTGAGCCTGAGTAGCAAGAAGAACTGAGTGTGCATGACACGCAATTGTCAAGTGTCAGTCCTCCACATAACACAACTAATACAAATGAAGCAATAACTATCAAGGATGTCTCAGATCTATCAGCTTAGAATATAAATCCTCTTATTGAAGAAGATTTGAAGAAGATACTAGATCAGTCTACACTACAAGCCAAACTTTGTGGCAATCGCATTTTGGTAAGTGTAGATGAACTACTAAAGTTAGTGACTAATGTTGCAAGGGAAAAGGTGAATCCACAAGAACCACCTTATATCATCCCTTCAATCACTAATGTACAATTTTTGGTCCAAATGCCAGAATCTACATCTACCAAGGTTGATACAATTGTCAAGAATGTTATTGTTGAGAAGAAAATAGAAAAAGAGAAAGTTACTACTACAGGATAGTAGGAAATAGGTCAGATAGATTTATCTAACCCTACTGCACAAGGATAAGGTGCAAGTCAAGTCATAGTGGTAGAACAAGGAAAGCCTAAAGAGATAGAACTAACACCTAAGGTGAAGGAACAAGTTGTCATTCAAGCTCTAGTAGCTTTATTAGCATTTGGCACTCGTTCCACACAAACTCTTTAGAAGTTGAGCATAGATGTTGTTGGTTCCTAATTTAATAGTTTTGAAAACAACCAAGAAACCAGACAAATGCATCTAAGGCTAGCAACTTCCTATAATGAATGCACCTGACTACAGTCTTGGGCCAACTATAAGGCTTGACCCTTCTTCACTTCAAGCTCTACAAGACCTAGGCATGTTAACCTCAGATCCAATTAATATGGTACTAGTGCAAATATATATTCCTGAATCTATTCAAAGTAGATAAAAGCCCTTATTTCTCCTAATAACACAGGTCTACAGTAGAAAATTGCAAATCCTATGATATTCACAAGTTGAGTGAGGGCATCACATTTAGGTTCTTCAACATAAAAGGGAAATAACATTGGATTAATAATGATGAATTCAACAAAACCCCTAGATATGCAGCAGTAAGACTTTAATGATCCTGTAGCTGACCAGTGCCTAATCCATTGGGCAAATCCATGAATCAAATGCATACATATGGATATTTGATACTTATATATATATTGAGATATGTGATGTATCTATTTACCTTGCAAATAAACATTTGTGCTCAATCCATACCTCATTCTTAAATGATATCCTTCTCAATAAACCTGCAACCCTGCTAATTCACTGAAGCATTTACATAACCCCTTGAGTTACAAGCAACAATAAGACAACATACAGCCTTAAGGGACTGCATGAACTAAGATCTAGGCTCTTTTTTCAAAGATCATAAAACATTGAAGCTCACTGAGATAGGAGACAAGATTCAAGATGAAACTCAACCTGTTATTCTTTGTATTAATTTATTTAAAACAATACAACCATATGCATGAAATGAAAACAACAAAACACCTAACAGATCTGAACTATCTATATTATCCTTCCTAAAGCTGTTCACATGAGAGAATTCTATTGAAAAATATGGTGTCTCAGTATTGGGAATGCATCAAGACTAGAACCAAAACCATGCTATCACAGTAGTGTGCAAATTTTCTCCAAAAGACTGGAACCTATACAATGAGAAAGAAAAGGAATGATATAGGAAGAAGTGAATTCTTGGATCTATTCTGCAACTGATAGGTGTCCACTTAGAATTCCTTCCCAAGAATATGAAAAGACCTCTTTCTACCCTCTCTCTTCAACTGCATGTCAAATCCCATCATTTGGCCTCTACAAGGCAGAAATATCTCATAACCTAATGATGAAAGAAAGTCACTGATTTTGATGTTAAAATGAATGAACACGAGGTAAAAGTAACAAATCAGTTGAAAATGGCCTCAAGAATGCAAAATAATATTTTCTAGCTTATCTTTACCACATTCAGGCTCCAAAAAGTCATCAAATCCGCCCTCTAACAAACTCTGATGATTAATGATCAAATTTTCCTATTTTGTTGTCAATACCCCAAGAAACACAAATTGACCTATAACAGGAACTGGTGAACACCTGTACTAAAATTGACCTTATATTCGGGAAACTCAAATCTTCTCGGTTCCAATGGTATATTGGAATGCCTATTTTGGATAAAAAATGCCCTGGTTATGGCCCTCTGAAGTTTATACCTCTGTTCCATGGCTTTCATTAAAAATTTGGAAAAATTTATCCTTATATATAGTTTCAAACTATATGATAAGTCAAATTCTTTTTTTTTTTAAATCTGCCTTGCACGTGAAACCTTAAGAAGAAATAAAAATTTATTTTATTTTGAACCTCTTAAATTTCCCTCATAATTCCATCTGGGTCAAACTTGGTTTGACCGGCTTGATGACACGTATTGAGACAAGATTGGTTCATTCCTGTATTTAGTCATCCACCTCTAATTTAGTGTCATGTGTCAGCATGATATTTGTCCACATCACCATAGTGTCAGTGACATGTGTCATCTTCCTATCGTGACTCGCTATGTCACCATGTTATCTTCCTTGCAACTTTCCTTTGGCGATATAGCGAGAACCCTCGAATCTACCATGTGGCACAATCTAGCGCATCGCAAGATCTTCTCAACAAGTCATCATGCCTCAAAATTCATGCCACATGGCACCTTGTGATTGGCCCAGAGCTCCACATCATTGCCATTTCATCATCTTGTTGATGCACATGTTGTATGGTTACCACTTGTCACTCTCTGGTTCGCCAACTTCCTTGAGAGTGGGACCCACACTGACTTATCAACCCCTCGCTGAATTTTGAAGTTTTCCAGCTAGTTGCTATGTTGCTAACTAGAATTTCTTGGATTTTCTAGCTAGCGACATAGCGACTAGCTAGATTTTTTAACTTTTTCGGTGCTTACAATTGGCTGACATCATCCCTTTTACCAAGGAGTTCTGTCAAAATTTCTTTCTTTCATCCAATTGGTCGGATGAGTGGGCCCCCTTCTGCACCTACCTTTGCCTTTACAAAAGGCTCTCTCTTTAAGACACATTGTTTAGAGAGATGAATAGTATTTTAAAAACTTTTTATTTTCCCCCACAGAGCATGTGGGATATATGTTTTCTCAATGCCCTTTTGGTATTTCATTACCTTGCGGCTTCTTTGCAATACATGGATCTTTCTTTTATATGGTGCAAACTTCTTTTTTGTTCGTATGTGGGTTTCCATTCATCACTCATAGCTTCTTGTTTTCCAACATGAGCCTCTTCTTTATCTTTTTGCTTAGCTGACTGCCCCTTCTCAATCATGGACCACTCTTCATATGGCTGAGTCATCATTATTTTGGGGCATTTTTTTTTTAAAATGGCATGCTCCCCTGCTATTTCCTAAATCTTTCTTGTTTATTGCTTGCATGGGAGCTCTTTTTCATTGTGTGGGGAACTTTCTTGACTGGCATCACTCTATTTATCTATCTGCGATCCTATTTGTTGGCGCCTTACCTTTCTTCAAAGAACCAATGGTGTAATGCTTTTGTGTTTCTATCTTGTTAAATGTGTGGGGCTTCCTACTCTCCTTGCGTGAGCTCCTCTGTTCATTAATGGCAGTTGCTTGTCTTTCATTTTGCCCCTTTCTCATTGCTATGCGTGGAGTGTTTTAATTCTAACTGGCATGGACTTCCTACCATCCTTTGATGTCATGGACCTGCATATTGATGGCGTCTTGTCTTTGAACATGGAAAACTATCCATGTTGTGACCATTCTTTCAAACTGGCATGCTCATGGTCGGTCTTATAGCATGGGATTCCATCTCTCCCCTATTTTTCTATCTGGTAGATTGGGTTCCTTCAATTTTGAAGTCAAATTCCTTCTTAAAACATAGAGCTCATTCTTCATTGCTAGCTTCCTCCATCTACGTGGGTAACTTCTCTTTCAGATGGTCTCTACTCCTGCCTAATGTCATCCTCAACTATGGGGTGTTTAGCATATGCTACAACTTGCTTGCCTGTAACCATGCAGGTAAGCTCTTGCATATCAAGGTCTCCACGGTAATTTGGTAGTGGAACATTTCTTACAATAAAAACTTATTTTTTTTCCTTTTGTATTTCAAATGACCAAACTGATATTCATGAAAATATAAACCCAATTCTAGCTATATTTTCAATGCGTGGACTCTGCTTTCTTTAACCAGTGGGCTCTTGATTTTAGTTGGTGTCATGTTCTTTTTTTAGTAACATTTGACTTCAACTTATAGATAGCAAATCCACTACTACAACTAGTATTTGACCATGGTTCTCTAATGCATCACCTGTCCTAAGAAATTCCCCAATTATACCCATTGTTCAAAACCAAGACAAGCTCACCATGAATGCTTAATGTGGACAATTCATTAAGATTAGAATCTATTTCACCATTTTCTTGCTTAGAGCACTTTAAAGAGACATTGTCGACCTCACTTCTCCATTCTTACCATTAGACTTCTTTGTCGGTTTAGAGTTTTTAGGAAGTCTCTTCACTGTAGCTTGGAATCACTTCCATCATATTTGCCATTCGAAGATGACCCCTTTTCATATATGTCCCCATGTAATTCCTTTATTGAACAATATTATTTTAAACATGGAGGCATTCACTTTAATTACTTTGAATTAGTCTACCTGATGAAGTCAATTGAGCCCCAATGTGGGTTCGGCTAAAAAAAATTTTGTTTCTAAACAACTAAATTGAAAAATTGATCTATTCACTATCTGATACTCACTGGAATTGAATTCTAGAACTCATTGATCCTAAAACTCATTTTTACCTCTTCTTGCAAACTGTCAATTTCATGCCAGGAGGTCCTTTGACTAGTCTTAAAAACTGACCCAGACCTCTGATCAGGCTCTGAAAATTGGTACATTGAATCTTTGTTCTACATATTTGCACCCTATCGAATCGAATCTCATGATGAATTCAAGGTCAAGAGATATTCGCCGTCAAAGTTGACCTTTCAGAATTACCTACAACAAAACATGTTAGAAAACCACAAATTGGGTAAACTGACACTTGGGTAAACAAAAACTGGGGCACTGATTCTCTGTCATGAGGAGACTATGAATCTATAATTTAGGCTCATGATAAATCACGGGGCACATTTGGCAAGCGGTCAAAGTGGGCTACTCAAAATTTAACAACCTGAAACACTGACAGAAAACATTTTTTGCGAATGAAATTGACCTAGAAAAGTGTGCAACTGGATTTTTCAAGATTTGCAAACTAGCACACTTAAAGTATTTTTAGAGGACAATGTAATGGTACAATCCATTTTATCTAACCTATCATGGATCTCAAGATATGATGTCACGAATAGGGGTACCAAACAATCTACATTTGGTGACACAAGTGAAAAGATAGAAATTGCATTTGGAATCACATTTGAAAAATGATCAAATGGATTCGCCATAAGCTAAAACTTGAAACATAACAAGTCTCTGACATCTAGAATATAATGCAAAAGGAATTTTCTCATTTTGGTCAACTAGGTCAAGGTTATAACTTGTCAAATAGGGCTTCCCAAAATTATGTGCAATGTGCATCTGCATGACAATATTAAATGACCAACTTTGAGGGATTCAAAACCTAGTCAAACGGACTTGAAATGACTTGAAATCTGAAACATAGGTTCTCAGGTATGGACACTAGACAATCCCAAAGTGGAAAATTGTGAAACATTTCTGGGTGTGAGATATTCATATGCAAACATGGCCTCCTGTCACTATTTGACACTTAGGTCAAAATGCAGATCTGGCAATTACTCAAAATAAGACTTCACGAAATGGCTTGGAATGTCAATTTAGCTTCATGAAACAAGAGGATAGGCTGAATGGAAGGTGTTAGAAACATTAAACACCTCACCAGGCTCAAAGGTACGGTTGGGTATGAACTCATCAAAAAGCATTTATAGGGCTTAATTTCTCCAATGGTACTAAAAATTTGGGCTACAATTTTGAGTGCCAACAAATGCTACTCCATTATAGATCTCAATCCTAAGCCCAAGTTCATCAAAGGCTAAAGAATTAATTCAATATGGAGATGTGAACCTTGATGAAGAAATTATTCTACCCAAGTTTGATTTTGATACTATGACAATAGAGGAAATATGCATATTGCAACAGGCCCTAGCAAAGAAAAAGCATCAAGAAATTCTTAGGAAAGAACATAGGCATAAGAAGGAACTCCAAGACATTAAGGACATATTTCTAGATGCATTTAGTCTACCAACTCCTGATAAGACAAAGCCACTAATGGAATAGCTGACAGATATAGTGGAGAAGGTCAATAATCAAGATCTTGATTCAAATGCCAAATTATTAGAATAGTCAGAAAAGAAATTCCAAAACAAAGTGAATGAGAAAATATCTAGTGACATAGCACTCACAAAAGTTGCATTGGTAACTAAGTTTGAGGATGTAAATAGGTACTTGAGAACATATTCTCATTGTACACAAAATTATGTAATCCAACACTCTTCACCCAAGAGACCAGAAGTCACATTCTGAGTTTGGAGAGCCAAATTTCTACATCACATGCAAGACTACCAAGGAATCCAACTCAGAGTGAGAAGCATTTTAGGACATTGCTTCAAACACAAAGTCAATTAGTTGTATTAATAGAAAATGAGGCTAACATAAGAGCCAAACTAAAAAGCATCCAAGCAACCCTCACCCCACATATGGAAATTTTGCACAAGGAGCTAGGCTATGCTAAAAATTGACTGAAGAAAGACCCCAATCTTTCTACTTTAGATGGTCTAGTTCACCTTGCTTCCAAGCTTGCCATCCAAATTGAGTCATTGGATGTTGCATATGATAACTAGGATGTTTCCCTCAAGATAATAATGGATGTCCATAAATATTTTTTGGACAAATACACAATAAGTGTATAGCCCATTTAACATAAGTGTTAAAAAAGGGGAGAATAAGAAAGGGGGAGCATAGTAGCAAATAAAATAGGGGGAGAAAAAGAAAGGGGAAGAATAAGATAAAACTAGAAAGATATATAACAAAGGGGGAGAGCATCAAAATAAAAGAAGTATCAAATGAAAAATTATAAGCATTACAGTCAAAGTGTATCGACAGAGACAAATTTACTCAAAAGGAGTACAAAGTTTTACACATTTACTCAAAATGAGTACATAATTTTGGTTATAGAACAGACATATCAACTCAGGGGGAGTTATCAAATTTTGAGGTATCTAAGTTATTACAAAATCTTGATGCTTTGAAGTTTTTTATATAAGCTAATTCATGGATATGTTGTGCTTGTAAGATTAAGAATGGTAATGTATACTCAAGTGTTTTTGACACTCATGTCAAAGAGGGAGATTGTTGATCTCAGATTGGTTTTGACATGTGAGTGTAAACACACTTAACTTATTTACTTAGTTCATGTCGAACTAGTAATGCATGCCAAGCACAATATGTAAATATTAGACCATGTCGAGTCACAATGAGTGTTGAGTCACTCATGTGCCAAGTCACTCAAGTGTCAAGTAGATAGACCATGTCGAGTGATTCAAGAGTCAAGTAAATAGTGGATGCTAAGAAATATAGGTGTCGAGTCATAGTAGAAAGATTAGTGAATGTTGAGCATTAGAGACTTTAGATGTTGAGTAAGATAGTTTTGACATATTTGTTTGTAATCACACAAACAATTATGTAAACCATTGTTGAGCCAACTCAAGATTGTATTTTGATATTTTTGAGATAAGGATGAATCTCTAGTTGGATTCCTTATGCAATTACATGTAGCCAATCAGAAAATGGAAAGGATTAAGCAGCAAAATGGATAAATCTCAGTCATAGGTTCATACCTAACCCTAAGCCACCAAAGTCTTCTTTAGGAGGATGAAGCCCTAAACTCTTCATAATGAGTATGTAAGGAATTGAAGGAGTGAAGAGGATAGTTTGCATGTGAAAATAGAGCATTCATGGTGACTTAGAAGTTATGGAGTGAAACCACATTGCAAAATTAGTTAGAGCTAAATAGAGGATAGAGAAAGGGATAAAACAAAGAGACATTTGATCAAAAAGGATCAAGAAGACATTGTTTAGAGGTGATCTATTATCAGGCAAGCAAGTGCCAACCATAGGATCTATGCTAAGACATCTTAACAGGTGATTTTAGTCAAATCTCTTAATAGAGTAGTCCTAATAGGCCATATGAAATTCTTTAACATGGTGCTTATTTAGTTATAAGTTAAAGTCCTCTAACCAGGCACACTTCTAACAAGGTGTTGAAATCCTCTAACAAAGTGAGACCTAACAATGTTTGTAATCCTTTAACAAGGCAGACCTCTCATAGGGTAGATCATGTTTCATGGTCAAAACATTGTAACCTTCATTAGATACACTTTATTGTTGCAGTAGTGAAGATTTGTGGGTGTCATCCCCACCCCAAGTTTACCTTCTTACTTGGAGGGTTTCTGGGTAATCATGTCTGGTGTTATGTGTGTGAATTCTTACATGTTTGCATTATTTAGATGTATATACTTTACATGTTATTTCAATTTACTCATTGAATGCATGAGATAGATATGTGATGAAAATATTATGGGTCCAAGTTTAAACTAATTCACCCCCTCCCCCTCCCTTAGAAGTTTACCTTTCCTATTGTAATTCTAGCAGTAGGGGATAGAGGACAAGGGTCCACCTCAAAAGAAGAAAAGATCACCCTTATGTCCAAGTAAGCAAGAGACAAATTCCCCATCTAATGAAACTAAAGAACAATAAATTAAGAGACATTTTGTGGTCAACTTTGAGGCCCTTTCAAATGATGATCAAATAGGGCCCTAAGGTGCAAATGTCTTGGAGATTAATTTGAGCACCCAAGATCATGATTAAGGAATTTAAAGTCACGAGGATGAACTAGGTGAGACCACCTCCCTAACATGGCTATCAAAGTGAATGTGATGGGGATAAATAATAATAGCCCAACCCATTAGGAATTAGCAAGGTAGATCTAATATTTACCTTTGGATTTGATTTTCTTAATGTAATCTTATTTACTGCAACACTTTCCTGGATTGTATCCAGTGCTCCCATAATATCCTCAATGTTGTCTAGTTGTTATTCATGTCATGTGGTCTCTTTCTAAAGCCACTCCTTATCCTTTTGGTATATTACCACAGACTCTCTCTCATGCCTTAAATTTTGATCAAACTTCTAAATATCTTTCTCTATCATATTTAAACCAGATTCACATTGTGTTGTAACTCTAGCATAGGTGTTTGATCCTTGATAGATTTCATTTCAGCATTCAAGTTTTACAGATTGGGCGACACCCTCACTTGCGGACCTCTCATGTCAAGCACTTTTTGTATTATTTCAACACCATGTTCTTGCTTTTGAGCTAGCAGTTCTTCAGGTGCATTTTCTTCTAAAACATTATTTTTTTTCAATAATTGTAAACTCTTAGAAAATGCATTCTTGTTTTCCATTACCATTGATGGGCTTCCCTTGAACAAAATCAAAATGACGAGGCATAAATACACCAAATTTTTCTTTCAGAACCATATGTGCAGATATAAACATTAATTACAACATGTCCAATATTTTTGCAAGTATATAAATTAATTACACCAAAAAAATTCTTTCAAAACCATATGTGTAGATATAAAAATTAAGTAGAACATGTCCAATATTTTTGTAGATATACACATTAATTAAACCAAGTTTTTCTTTCAAAATCATATGTGCAGATATAAACATTAAGTACATGTCCAATATTTTTGTAGATATACACATTAATTACACCAATTTTTTTTACAAAACCATATGTGTAGATATAAACATTAAGTACAACGTGTCCAATATTTTTACAAATATACACAACCAACTTCGTAAGGGTACAAGAATAAGTTATTCTAGTAAAGAAGGATCATGTTCGATAATACAAGGGAATAATCATTAAATTGTTGTCTAACTTTCAAAGAGAAGGCAATGAAAAATGTTATTGTCCTTGCAAGAGTTGTAATAGCTTAAAGACAAGAAGAATAAAAATCAAAACAACTAAGAGACATTGTAGGGAGAATGGTCACATTGAAGGGAGGCTTGATGATTATCCATTGGTAAGTTGTATGTTATATTATTTTTGCAATTAATATACATATGAACCATAGAAAAAGGGTTTAATTATCATCATTTTTATATAGGTCAATCTCCCCAGGGTAGTATGTGATATGGACCAACACATCTTAGAGGAACATGGAGGTGTGAATATGGAGGAACATGGAGGTGTGAGTATTGAAGGAGAAGATCATGATCCCATGGAAGATGATGATCATGTGCTAGAAAATACATTTGAAGATGATGGTATGAATACATTGATCCATGACACATTTGGTACTGGTGGTGTTGTTGTTATTGATGTTGATGATGATTATGATGAGGATGACATTAAGGTTGTCCATGATATACCTCTACTTGAGAAGGAAAACATGACCTTTTATGAAGGATCACAATCAACTCTTCTCTTTGTTGTATTGTTGTTGTTGAATTTGAAGGTTGTGAATAGTTTATCCAACATAACAATGTCATGTATGCTAAGGTTTGTGATATATGTCATTATAGTATATAAAAGGTGAAATATATACAATTAAGATTGTTTATACTAATGACTTATATTTTTTGTTGTAGCTTGATAGGTGACTATTTGTTACCACCATAAAATGTTCTCCCTCACTCATATCAAGAATTATGTGCCACTATGAAACATATGTGAATGGAGTATCAATCAATAGATGCTTGTCCTAAAGATCATGTAATTTGTCATAAAGAACACAAAAATGAAATAGAATGCCCTGAATGCCATGCAAGTAGATATTGAGATGATCAAGTGACAAAAAATTTTCCTTGCAAGGTTCTTCATTACATCCCCATTATTCCATGTCTTAAATTATTATTAAGGTGTAGTAGCTTGACACGATATATGGATTACCATGCATGCAATAAAAGTTGAGATGAAATTATTTGAATAACTGTAGATGGTTCAACATTTATAAACATAGAGGAAAAATTATCACACTTTAAAGAAGAACCTCAAAATCTCAGGCTTTCTCTGGCATCTGACGATGTCAATCTATTTGGAGAGATGAGATCCATTACCTTGGTGTGGCCTATTTTTGTTATCAAAGATAACCTTCCTCCATGGATGTCAATAAAGAGGGATCAGATTATGTTGCCAATGATTGTTCTAGGTATTTTATTATTTTATTGTTACCTACATGTAATTATAAGTCTTGGAGTGAAATGACCACAATAATTGACTGATGTTGTTCATTCAACTAGGTAAGTACCAAGTTAAAGATATGAATGTATATATTGTACCTCTTATCGATGAGTTGTTGGTGTTATGGAATGGTTTCACTATGTATGATATCTCTAAAACAATTGGACAAAAAAAAATTCAATTCCATGCAATTCTTGTGTGAACAATTCATGATGCCCCAGGGTTGACACATTTTTATGGTATGTTATGCTAAAATCTAGTTGTATGCAATAATACTAATTCCAAAAATGAACATAGTTAATCCAATTGTATCGTTATCTTGTAGGTCTTCAAAAAAAGGGAAAATTTGCTTGTCCAATGTGTGGTCCAAAGATGAAACCTTGACATTCCAAAAGTTTAAGAAAGTAGGTGTTTGATGAGAATATGCACTCCCTCCACATAAATCATAAGTATTAAAGTGTTGAAAAATATCTTTTCAATAGGAAAGAAGAGACTACATCAAAGTTACGAAGAATGACACCTCACCTATGGTAGTTGGAATATAATAGAATTCAAGATCATCAAGGAATCAATACTGACAACCTTCCAAAGGGAAAAAAATTTTATCCTAGAGAATTTAGTAGGTTGCCCTACTATGAGCAACTACAGATTGTGCATTTGTTTGATACTATGCATATTGGAAAGAATGTAATAGAGACACTATGGAAACTATTGGATGGAAGGCATGAAAAAAAAAACTTGTCAAAATTTGTAATGACATTCATGATTCTAATCTTGCAATGAAAAATATCATTAAATCAAATAGCAATGGAGACCGGATTAATACAAGTGCCCTTCCTTGGTTATTAATGGAGCAACAAAGTGATGTCATAAAAGAAGTCATACGAAAAATTCAATTTCTTGTAGGATTTTTTACAAATATAAGCAATCTCATATCAAAGAAAAGTGAATTTTTCCCAAATGTTGAAAATGCATGATTGGCATACCTTCATAAAGGTGAGTCATAGTCTTTTGTATTTACAATATATTTGTGAAACTGCATTCAATTTTCATTGTATTATGTTAGGAAAGAATGAAATGATCAATTGACAATTGTTGTAGTATGTGCTACTCCTAATACTCCAAAACAACTCTTGGAGAATACATGAGGTGAGAAGTGATATTTGTTCAATATATCAAATAATTAATATATTGTAAAGTCGCATATTTATATGTTTTGTGTCTTGAATCCCTTGTAGGTGGTTGTCATCTTAAAAAATCCATAAAGAAGATATAAAATATTGGAAGAAAATAATTTGTCTACTAATGTGTGAAATGAAAAAGTGTTTACCTTCAACATTTTCAATGCACAAAAACACTACCTCATACACCAAGTTGAGGAGATGGAATTGTGTGGACTTGTATAGCCTAGGTCAATATGGATGATTGAAAGACACTTGAAATTTTTGAAGGGTTTGGTCCAAAAAAGAGCATGTCCCAAGGGTTCTATGATTGAGGGATATATCATATACTAGATGATGGTGTACATTACTCAATATCTTCCTAATCTTGCAGCAAAAACTGATATAGATTGAATTTTGGGATCTCAACTCCATTAAAAAATTTGAAGAGTACTTGGTCGGGAACAATAGATTTAGGAAAGTGAAAGGTAATAAATTATGAGATGCTATTGTAGTTAATTAATTCTCAATCTTCAAAATAAATCTGCTGTAAGTCATATATTTACTTTTGTGCAGCTACTAAAGAGTGGGATGCAATATATTTATTTATTGCAAACAATTAAGATTAGATGTTGGTATGGATTGAATGATGTCAACATTTTGGTCATAGATTAAAATAGGAATTCATGTCTTCATTGGTTAAACAAGCTCATTGTAATAGAGATCCCAATGTTGCACAAAAGGAAATAGATTTAGCATATGGTTTAAGAGGTCTCTGGGTACTTATAAGTTTGTTAATTAGCCATATATTTTTGAACTCATGATGCAATAATGTATACATGTTTAACATTATTTTAGGTGAAACACCACAAGTCTATGTTATGCAATGGTTATAAATTTTACATCAAAGATTTAGATGACATGAAGAGAACTTGTGATTCTGAGATAAGTGTAGTCTTCCAGGTGACAAATATTTCATCTAGAAATGAATTACATTCTCAAGAATCTTAAAATTGATACTTTGGCATTTTGGTTGATATACTTGACTATGACTTTAATTCCTTCATATTATTTCTCTTCATCATCAAATGTTATAGACTATAACTCAATCAAAATGATCCTGATAGAACTATTATTGAGTATGAGAATAGATTTCCAATGATTAATACAAGGTTGTTTGAGCTAGTTGGGGATGAGCCCTATGTTCTTCCAAGCCAATATGAGTAGGTATTTTACTCAGAGGTTCCACATTTGTTGGTTTGGTCAGTTGTTGTTAGACATGATCCAAGGGGAAGGCTGATAAAGTATAATACAATGGAAGAAGAAGATACTAAGGAAGAGGAAGAAGTGGATCACAATTGAGAGTTAGTCCATGATGCTCCTGATGCAAATGATGTTGCTACTGATCACGATGATGATGCTTCTACTGATCATGATGATGATGATGAGGATGATGATGATGATGATGATGATGATGATGATGATGCTTCTACTGATAATGATGATGAGGAGGAGGAGGATGATGATGATGATGATGATGACCAAGATAGTGGTGTTAGGATTAAACCATGGATAGAAATAACAATTACATGCAAATATAACCAATATCAAAAAATAATAGATCACATAGAAAATAACACAAGACACCAAGATTTTACATGGTTCACCCAATCCCTGGGCTACGTCCACCAAACAACAAGTCCAATATTATTATGATCCAGTAATTACAACTTGATTACAATCTGTAATCCCTTACAGTTCAATACCATCGCAAGAACCAATTTTTGCATCACAACTATGAAACAATTCCTAACCCCAAACTCTTTTATACAAGTATTTTTTCCACTTTAGGGTTATAATTAACAATTACATGTCAGCCAAAAATCTCGATAAAATAGGGCCCAAATTTTTTTTTTATGAAGTATGTACAATACTTTATTGATTAGTCACCACAATCTAACACTCTCACACTTGAGGATTGATCAGGCTCCACTTTAAACAACAATCTCCCACTTAAAGACTAATCTTGTAGCTATGTCACTACTCCATGAGACTCCCACTAGATCAAACCACCCTGGACTCTACTATTCTTTTATTTATGTTCAGTCTAGAAGACCAACCGAAGCTGAAGAGGAATTCAGCTTCTCCCTTGTCACTACCTTAGTAAAAATATCTACTAGATTTTCATCTATATGTATCTTGTCTAGATTTAATTGTCCATCCTCCAAAACTGATCGAATGAAATGGTACCGCAACTATATGTTTTTTATCTTTGAATGCAGAGCTAAATTCTTCACAAGATGAATGGCACTCTGACTATCTATAAATAAATAATTATCCTTTTGAGGATTTCTCAATTATTCAAGGAAGAACTAAAGCCATATCATCTCCTTGGTTGCCTCTGTAGTAGCTACATACTCTACCTTTGTAGTGGATAAAGCATTAGCCTTTTGTAACCTAGAAACCCAGCTCACAGCTGCCCCACCAATAGTAAAGACATAACCTATAGTACTCCACTTGGTATCAATATCCCCTACCAAATCTAAGTCAACATGGCCCTATACATCTGTAGTAGAGCCCCCAAAGTGTAAACACTTATTAGATGTTCCTCTCAAATATCTTAGAATCCATTTGATTGCATTCCAATGCTCAATTCTTGGATGACTCATATACCTACTAACAACTCCCACTACATGTGCAATATCTAGCCTGGTACATACCATGGCATACATCAAGCTTCCTATAGCTAAAGCATAGGGTACCTTGGACATCTTATCCTCCTCTTCTTGTGTCTTGGGACACATCTCCTTAGTCAACTTCAAATGACTAGGTAAAGGTGTGCTGACAGCTTTAGGATTATCCATAGAGAAACGTTGCAACACCTTCTCAACATAATCAACCTGAGATAGTGTCAACTTCTTATTCTTCCCATCTCTACAAATCTTCATACAAAGTATTTTTTTTGTTTCCTCCAGATCCTTCATAGAAAATGCATGTGCTAACTAGTGTTTCAGCCCCTTAATATGATCCATGTTAAACCCAACTACAAGCATATCATCAACATATAAACATAAAATAATGTAGCTGTCATCATCCAACCTCTTAAAATAAACACAATGATCTGAATGACACCTACTATATCCATGCTCATGCATAAAATTGTCAAATTTCAAATACCATTGCCGAGGTGCTTGCTTCAAGCCATATAAACTTTTCTTCATTTTGCACACTAAGTTCTCCTTACCTTTGATCTCAAAACCCTGTGGCTAAGCCATATATCTCTTCATCCAAATCACCATGAAGAAAGGTTTTTTTAACATCAAGCTGCTCTAAATGCAAATCTTCAGTAGCCACAAGACTTAAAATAGTATAGATAGAAGTCATCTTAACAACAAGAGAAAATATCTCATCAAAATCAATGCCCTTTTTCTATGCAAACCCTTTCACAACTAACATGGCTTTAAATATTTTTTTACCTCCTTCCTCTTCTTTCAACCTATAAACCCACTTATTCTTTAAAGCCTTTTTACTTTTAGGCAACTTGCATAAATCCCAAGTCTTATTTTTTTACCAAAGAGTCTATTTTGTCTTTCATTGCAGACTCCCACTGAATCTTAGTATCTACCTGCATAGCTTCATCATAACATTTAGATTCACCAGCATTAGTAAGTAAAATAGAATACAAAGAGAGAAAAAAGCTTTCTAGAGGTCTAATTTGCCTTATTGACTGTCTAACATTCACTGGTGTGTGTGGTATTTATTTTTGCAATTGTTGCACATCATGAGGAATGGCTAGAACATCAACTTTTGGAGTATCATGCAACACTACATCATCATCTTCTTTCTTCTCATGTTGCTGCAACAGATCTTTGTACAACACTTTCTCATTGAATATGACATCCCTGCTTCTTACAATTTTATGATTTTCAAAATCTCAAAGCCTATAACCAAATTCATTAATGCCATATCCAACAAATACACATTTCTTTGACTTAGCTTCTAGCTTGGTTTTATTTTTAGAATCTATATGAGCAAAAGCTTCACAACTGAAGGTCTTGAGAAAATAATAACTCATCTTCTTACCAATCCATGCTTCCTCTAGAATACCATAGCCCAAAGGAGTAGAGGGACCTCTATTAACCAAATATATAGGAGTATTGATAGCCTCTACCCACATGTGTAAGGGCAACCCAGCATGCAATCTCATGCTCCTTGTACACTTTATTATAGTCATGTTCATTTGTTCAGCCACTCAATTTTCTTGTGGAGTCCTTGGAACAGTTTTTTGTCTATGAATACCATTAGTGGAGCAATAATCTTCAAATTCATGACTGCAATACTCACTGCCATTATAAGATTTGAGACATTTTAATTTTTTACCAGTCTCATTTTAAACCAAGCATTTCCATTTCTTAAAAGTTCAAAATACATTAGATTTCTGTCTAAGGAAATAAACCCATACTTTTCTATTTGCATCATCAATAAATGTAAGATAGTAATGAGAGCCACCAAGGGAAGATACCTGAGTCAGTCCCCATACATCAATATGCACAAGCTCTAATGTCTCCTTTTTTTTTTCCTTTCCAGTCTTCACAAAACTCACTCTCTTTTGTCTTCCATACACACAACTTTCACAAAAATCCATATTAACACATTTTAGACCTGGTAAAAATTTCTTTGAATGAAGTACTTTCATACCTTTCTCACTCATGTGCCCAAGTCTATTGTGCCACAGTGTTGTATTAGAATTTACAGTAGTTATTTGTTCTCCCTGCTCAATGGTAGCAACTGTTCCTAAACATTCATTTTTCTCTAAAATAATTAAAGTAGAAGGAACAATATGGCTTGTACAAAGATATAAGGTGTCTATTCTCACACCTTTTGCTACTATAAGGGAACCTTTTGAAACCTTCCAATTTTTATCATTAAAAGTAACTACACAACCCTCATCATTGAGTTTCCATGTGGAAATTAAATTTCTAACTTTGTAAACTTGGTAGTAATGTAGCTGAGGTGTCTACTTCTTTGTCCTTCATCTAAATGACTATGGTAAGCATTTTAGATGGTGCTTGTGTGGGCTTTTCTTTCTATTCAAGAGTTACACCTTGATCTTTGATCTTGTCTTGTGACTCACCTATTTTTTCCATTACAATGCTTGATGGCACTAAAGATGTGTCTTTTTGCCTTTGAGTCTCAGTAGATGCAGCCTCAACCTTTTGAGATTCACCAACCTTCACTAATATAGGATTTATGCATAAATTTGCAGCATTGGAAGATTCATGTTGCAATTTCCTATATCCTCCTTACTTAATGGATTGACATTATGAATGGAGTTTTCTAGTATGTCCTCAATAGTGACTATGTCCCATTGACTTTCATTTGTGGTATGTGGAGGACTAGTGCTCGACACTTGAGCATCATGTGCATCATGTTGCTCTTCTTTAGCTGTATCAATCTTATATGTTCCTTCTTTAGTTTCCTCCACTACACCTTCTTTTGTTTGATCTTCAATAGTCTCTACCACATCTCGCTCTCCTTTTTCTTTAATAGCTTCTATGGATAACCCATAAATTGATTTCCAAAGCAGTGTGCTCTTAGTTACCACATCTTCTACTTGTTTCTTCAAGATATGAAATGCTCTATATTTAGGAGAAAAATTCCCTTTGTGTTTCTCCATTGCCTCTACAATCATCTGCTTATCCAAAGTAGGTGTAACTCGAGATAGTGTAGCCTCTCTAATTTGTCTTTTAGTGGTTAAACTGAATTGCCACTTTTGCTCAACTCTATCATATACACTCTTTGGTATGGAGTTGGCAATCTCTAGAGGAGTGGTCTTGAATGTTACCATCATATCATATATGGCCTCTTCTACATTATTCTTATCCACACTCCCTAGCTTATCAAAATCTATATGTGAAAAGCCAAATAGGTCTGCATTGGTTTTAATATTTTCACATAGATTGTCAATATCAAAGGAAGGGTTGTGGCTTACCACTTTGAATTGATTATTGTCATTTGATTTAGTCCTTTCTTCATTTGATTCGTCTTGTGGCTTGTATTTCCACCTCAACATTTTGGTAGGTTTTCTTGGCTCTGTTGTGGCACCTTTTCTCTTATCTTTTGCCTTTGTTTCTTCTTTCGCCTGTGTAGTGGCTAACCTTGTGCTTAACCTGTTAGAGGTACTGTCAGCTTCTATTGTGACTTCTTCATAGTCTTCTTTGGCTTGTTCATTCACTTCTACTAAGCTTTCCTCTTCTTCTTTGTAATCTTGGGTGCTTCCTTAGCTTCTTCTTCCTTGATACCTTCTTCCTAAACATCTTTGTCTTCACCCAAACCTTGAGTTAATTCAAGAGGTCCTTGACCTTGTTGTTGTTGTTTTTCTTCTTCTTCTTATTCTTCTTCTTCATCTCCTTCTTCTTCACATTCTTCTTCACCTTCACCAAATTTCTCAGTTAGTTTATTTACCATCTTATTCTTTTTCCTGATGGCTAAGACAGTTTGGAAATTGATTGTAATTATGGAATTTGCCTCATCATAGTTGCCAAAGGATGTAGCATCCTGGTCAATTTCTTCTGCTAATAATGTAGTGATGGTTGTTGAAGCTTCATCAACATTAATTTCACATGGCAAGGGTCTCAACCATCTTACCCTAGGAATTGATGCTTGCACATATGTGTAATCGACATCCATTAAAAAAAAAAAATCATTGTAGTATTGTTCTACCAGGGATACATGTATTCTTAACCTTTTCTTCGTGGATTTCTTAATATCCTCAAAATATCTAGTGATAACTGACTCAAAATTCTCACCAAGTTGTTCAATAAACTCTATTATCTAGTGTGTAACTAGTCTATTTGTCTTCCAAACAACTTTTCCAAAAGTGGGAAGAGTGTTTTGCACATAAAAAAATATGTAAATAATCAATGAGACAAACTTACATGATGTTCTTTTGGCCTTCCTGATGGCTTCCAAATTCTCTGAGAGTTGTTGAAGCTGCAACTCCTAGGTCATAAGAGTGGTCTCTCTTTACAATTTTATAGCCTAGGTCAATTGCCATGCAAGATACACTATTCAATCGATTTGACTGAAAGAATTTGTGTGCTATAAATTTGACTACAAAGACTACCATGGGATCTAAAATTGCATCAATTGACATTCCTCTTTTATCTCACATGGCTCTAGTATTCTTTTCAATAACTTCCTTTACATCGCTTCTCATACTCTTTGGTCGATCAAGGGTAGGATACCCTATTACTTTATGTATGATTCTCTTTGAAATTCTAATTGGTCCATTCTGTAACAAAAGCTAGTTATCATGTATACTTCTCAAAGTGATCTTAATCCATTTAGTTTTAAAAACCTAAACAAAATCTAGGGCATGCATCAACCATTTTTGCTCCAAAATATTATTTTCTTCCTTTAGCACTTCGTTCTCACATAACTTGTTGTAGATATCCCTAATCTTCATCTCTCCTTCTTCTCCCACCTTACTGGTGTAACATCATTGCATATCTTGAATAATTATAAATTTTGGTGGTATCATGGATAACGCACCAGACAGATCTCCCTTATACGCAATCTCAGGAATTGCTTGAAATGGGGGTTACCTAAAATCATTGCTAATTAATTGTACATTAAAAACTTCCTTCCCCTCTTTCCTAGGTGTTGTTGAAGAGTTGGTTGCCATTTTTGACTCACTAGGGTTTGCAAAAATGAAATGACATAACTCAACACAAGCTAAATACCTTTTGAGGCCACAGAATGGTGTCAAGTAGTAGTTGAATCTAGTTCACAAACACTTGAATCACCATTTGCTAATTGCCTTTGTGCTCTTCAAACTCTAGTAGGTGTTGTATAACGCTTCAAATTTGACATTAATTGCTTAGTGCTTATACAACTGTAAACTTGGCTATCATAGGACTTTCAACATGTTCAGTTATAAGAAGATGTTCAATATGCTCAACTAACATAGAGAGCTTGACAACAACTATAATTCCATTCATGCTCGGCTGCAACTATAATTCTTTCCATGCTCAACAACAATATAGAAAGCAACATATCTATAGAATAACTCTTGATTCTAACTTCTTTATTGCATCTTAATTCATGCATATATAACCTTTTCACATCTTAGATATTTGGAATTGATGCATAATGTTATATTTCAAATATCAATTCCGCACATACCTTGGATTGCCTAGTTGGGAGTGATGTGATTACTTGATCCAATGGATAAAGTGACCTTATCTAAACTTGATGTGGTGCAATCTTCCTTCTTTCTCCATATTTTGTTCATCTACATCTTTACCTTTTCAACATCAACCTTTCCTTTACCTTTGCTAAATTCATTGCTTAGTCT
The DNA here is from genome assembly GCA_028749045.1 of Cupressus sempervirens. Classification (NCBI taxonomy): domain Eukaryota; kingdom Viridiplantae; phylum Streptophyta; class Pinopsida; order Cupressales; family Cupressaceae; genus Cupressus; species Cupressus sempervirens. The sequence goes on along the minus strand of CM053791.1, from coordinate 400,514,504 downwards.
AGGTGACCGAGTTGGATAGTTTCTGTTGACATGACTGATTTTAAGACAACTAAAGCATACAATCTCATTCAACCATCTATTATAGTTACCTCTAAAGTGTGTCCTAATGCAATTTTTAGGGATATGGCCATATTCTTGGCAATAATAACAACTATACCTTGTATTATAATCCCAATCATAAGAATTTTTGCTATGGTGTACCTTTTTCTATTTGTTTGATGTCCACTTGGATTTAGATCTACATTCATATGCCTTGTATCCATATTTTTGATAGTTGTAACAATAACCTTCAAATCTCTTAGTGTTGGTGATCTTTGTCTTGCATTCATGTGCCTGATGTCCTTGCTTCTTGCAGTTACGACAATGTCCCTTGAATTTATGCTTAGAGTTTTGATTTCCAATGTTGTTCTTGCAGACACTTGCTGTGTGACCCAGATTTTCACAGTGATGACAAGTGGGCTTGATGTTATTTCCCTTATTATTCCTTTGTTCACCACTCCTAGATGATTCTCCTTTCTTAGTAGTAGAATATCCCAAACTAGCAATGTCATTGTTTGATCTTGGTGCTTCCATTAGTTTTTCAAAGTACTTGATGACTTCACTAGGCTTGTTAAGCTTTTCTTTCTCAGTCTTCAATTCATTCTACATTAGGGTATTCTATGTTTCCAAAGTTGTAATCTCAATATCTTTCCTATTTAGTTCTTGATTTGCAATCATTAGTTGATTCATTATATCCCATTGCATGTTTGCTAGCTTTTGTACATTTGATGTCTTCTCCTCAAATCTATTAGCTAGTAGTCTTTTGTCTTTTTCAATCATGGCTCTATCTTCTTCAGCTTTCTTTTTTAGTTTAGTTGTCTCGCACAATAGTCTTGATTGTGCTTCTTGTTCTATTTTCAAATTCTTGACTTTTTCACTTAGGGCATTGTTCTTTTCCATCATATCTTCAATTGTTGCATCAAACTCTTCTAAGTTTCTATCCTCAAATAACCCAACAGTGTCTACTTCTTGATATTGAGTGTCATCTTGTTGAATAGCTATCTCCTTTCTTCTCTTCAATGAATGTTGTAGTTCATATCTTGCCTCCTTGAGTTGATGTAGGGCAAGCTATATTTCAATCTTCTAGTTCTCAATAGTCTTTGCCAACTTGTAGACTTCCATCTTCAAGATCTTACCCCCAAAGCTATCAAACTTTCCTTTCTAGAGAACAAAACTCTAATACCAATTGTTGGAAATACCAATGTGAAAGTAAGTCCTGAGAGTGGGGGGGGGGGGGGGGGGGAGGTGTGAATTAGTACTTAAAACTTTTAACCTTAAAACAATTCACCATATATCCATGTCATAACTTTGCATGTAAACTGAAACAACTAACCATACCTCACATCCATAGCATAAAGTAAATCAACACATAACACATAAGATTTTGGTTACCCATAAACCCTCCAAGGAGAAGGTAAAATTGGGGTGGGGATGATACCCACAAATCTTCAGTACTACAGTTGTAAAGTGTGGCCTATTTGATTATAAACTATGAGCTACCTTATGAGGGGTTTGCCTTGTTAAAGGCTTACAAGACTGTTAGGTCTCACCTTGACTAAAGGATTTTAACTCACAATAAACTAAGCACTCACCGACTATGTTAAGAGATTTACAACATCTTGTGAGGACTACTTTGTTAAGAGATTTACTCTATATTAGTTGTTAGAATGATTCAACACCCAATTCTTCGGTTAGCACCTTGTTGCTTAATGTCAGATCTCCTCTTTACTGTTTAAACCTTGATCCTCTTGATCAAATATCTCTCTTCTATCTTTTCATTGTTTCATTTTGTTCTCCTTAAATTGATTATGCAATGTGCAACTCTATCATAACTGTCATAGCCACCATGAATGAACTCTATACTCTTAGCATCCGTCTCCTTGCATACCCATAAAACTCTTTATGGTTTTACCTCCTTAAATAGGCATTGGTGGAGATGGGCTAGGTTATAATCAATGACTGTGGTTGATCCTTATTGCCACCTAATGCTTCCATTTATCTAATTGGTTGCATGCATTGCATAGGGATGCATAATATGATTGGATCCTTATCTCTTGATATCAAAATTTCATGTTTGCGTTGGCCAAAAATGGTTTACATAGAAGTTTGTGCCATAACAAACATCTATACCAAAAACTGTTCACTTGGCTTCAATAGGCTCTGATGCTCGACCTTCATTGGGCTCTGAATGTTGTAATTCGTCTTCTGTATAACTCGACACTTATTATTACTCCACACCTAAATCACTCGACATGTATAGACTACACGACACTAGAGTGACTCAACACATACTATTTGCTCGACACTTACTAGTGCTCAACATTGACTAATCATATTATTTGGCATGTACTATCTAGAGGCTTATGCTCGACATATGCTATGCACTCGACTCACACTATTTTTTGTTAGATAATGACTAAGTGTTTTGTCACTACTTTGTCAAAACCAAAAAATGAGATTGATAGCTTGGTCAAGCCTATGCATTTGATCTATCTTTGTTCACACTTTCAAGACTTGAGCATTACTGTCTTCTCCACTTGTAATATGAGTTAAACAATCAATTTATCTTGTCAATGTTCAACTAATCAAATGTCCATTTGTAGTTTCCTCTTCGTAACTCAACCTATTCTCTAGATTTTTTTGTTATGGACAACTTCTCAAAACCTCTTCATTAATCAAATAGATATGACATTTAGAGCAGATAGCAAACTATCTCACTAATAGGTTTGACGTTAATGACAACATAAGAATTGTTTTAATTGTAGTTTCCAACAGTGAGTGGAGGTTCCATATCCTAATAAAAATCAAACTTTTCCTCCAATTATTGTCCCCCTCACACCATAGTTTTTGCTCTCCCTATTACACTACTAGTAATGGCATATATATCCCAAAAATGAAGTGGAGTTCCAGTCCTTTTTGGAGGCAACTTCTCCTCTGACACATTTTCTCTCTTTCAACTATTCCCTTTGAATTAGTAAATAGAACTAACTAATTCCATTTATAACATTTATTTTCAATTTTCCTCATTACTTTTACATGGACCATGATCCACACTTAATAGAAAATTTATTGTCTTCAAAATTTAAATGGACACTTCGAAAATTGTAATTTACGGATAATACTAAAAGTAATTACATTTAATTATTCCTCCATAGTATTCATTTCTTTGATAAAGAAAACATAGTTTTCATCTCAGGCATGATATATTAACGTCTCATTTCTTTACTTAACTTTATGCATTAAAACAAATCACATAATTATTCAAGTATAAAGTTAAGGCAAATATACACTAACAATGCATATATTGTCTACTATGTGTGTGTGTGTGTGTGTGTGTGTGTGTGTGTGTGTGAATACACCAAATGATCCCATACCAACCCCATCGAGGAGCTAGCCTCCTCTACCTCAGCCACAACCTCGCCTTCAACCTGCAACCACTCAGTCACACTAAAAACCATGAAAATAGATCAGTGCCATCAGAAACCATAATCAAATGAAATCGTATCACATTTCATTTTGATAATTGATGAATATATTCAATTCAATATACAAAATCATCAAAGATGTCAGGAAATATATACTCATCATTTAGCATACATTTCATATGATAATGATCAATTCGACATCAACAAAAAAAAGATCAAGATACAAGTTTACACACTTAACATTATCAATTACAACTTCATTTCATGTTGATTCATCATGAAACATTACGACATCATTAGATTTCATCATCAAGTAATTATATCAAATTATGTAGTAGTCAACATCAACTTAGTATGTATTAGTAACATTAACATCATAATAAATAAAATCAAGTAATATCATATAGAAAAACATAGTTAATCAACACATCAACAAATAAAAGTCTAATCACATAAAACTCATGAAGACCAAACACAAAATCACATAGTCAAAACTACACTTTGACTAAGGTCCGAGTCGAACAACATATCAACTAAAAGTCCAAAATAGACCACTCAAGATGACCAAAACTCATAGTCACTAATCTATGTCTACCGAACAAGTCAATATAATCAAAGCGTGTCAGCGACTTCCTACCAAATAGGAGTACCACAAGGTGGGTCATGCCATGAAGAAGGAAATATTAGAAATCATATACACATGGAAATAAATTGAACAAGAAAGATAAAATAGAAAGATAGAAGTGTGTCAAGGAATCCAAACAAAGCACGAGGATGACCTAATAAAGAATACATTAGAACCTATTAGTGAGATAATCAGACAAGAGAAGAACTCATTACTTTTTAATATACAAACCTAATAATTAGCTAAACTGATTCATTTTCTTACCTTCCATTAATTTATATTTATTTGCTCAATTCTAAAATATTAGCTCACGTCAACGGGCCTTTGGTCTACTCGTGACGTTGAAAGGTTCTCAATGAGCCCACTAGAGATCAAGTCATGCTGAATGCAAGACTTCAACATCATAAGAAATGAAGCTTGGAATCGCGCCCAGAACAATTTTGACACTATAGAGACTGATATGAACCCTCCTTTAAAAAAATAAAAATAAAATAACTCACACTTAGTAGTGTGGACCTTAAACAAGCCCCCTCCCCTAATCTTACCCAAACTAGTTTGATCAGGTTGGAGTAGCCCTAGGATGTGTGACCTCCTGGGTAGTCTCGGTGCTTCACCCCTGTGAGCATCACCTAGATCCAATGAATGTTAAGTATTCCATTTATTCTCATGAAAGATGGATTATGTTGAATCACTACTCATAAAACATGGGTCAATGAGTTTGACTCAAAATCACATAGTTAAATCCTATAGCAATATCACAAGAACACCGTCATTATAGTCAACCAATATCAGTCCAATCATCTTTAAAAGTAATTAAAATTAATTTGTAATCTCATGCGGACGAAACTTCATTTTACAAAACATAAAATCTCCAAGACTATATCTTTGGCATTATTTAGGAGCAAATTCCAACTAGCCTGTTTTCTGAAATGAAACCAGTGTTGAAGGTGGTGCGCCAATATAGAGATCTAATATAAACTATGGAGACTCTGGTTTAAAAATTGGCAGCAGATGATATTCTAATTAATCTGTCGCCTTGATTTGGAGTGTTTATTGCGGATAAAATGCTAAGGCAGACGGGCAGGAGCCTGGTGAAGGCCGTGCAGGTCTTGCGGGGATGGGAGGTTTCAGCAATGGGAGGCGCCAGGGTTTTTTCTTCCGAACCGCCTAACAATAGCAACAACGATCTCTCTATGGGCGCCTCAATCGTACACGATGAAACCTCCAATTTGAAGGATTCCTCTGACATTGCTTCCCCTGCTCCCGGTAAGCTTGTCTTTTTTTTTTTTGGGCACTCTTCAATTTCACTTATTTCTATATTGATACAGGTGTAGGGTTTTAGTGAGAGTCACTGCTTTTCTCTTGATCAAACAATAAGCAACCCGCTATCATCGGCAAACGACTATTTATATTATCAAGTGTTTTTCGCCGTAGGTATTTGCTTTGCCAAATGCTGTAACGATTCTACATTTAACAATTGTATACAATATGCCCATTCAGCATTTGTATATATTTTTAGCACGTAAAATGTTGATTAAACGTGTATGTTAGGTCCATTTTATATGCTGACTCAACGTTTATTCATTTTGAATATGTCATACATTTTCTGCATATTTGATCATTGATTTCCATTATAAATCTTGTAGATTTGCCACTCCAGCACATCCAGTGGACGGGCATTTTATATTTTGTAAACTATATTGGTTAAATATGTATTTGTTTATAAATTTAGATTTTTATAAATTTGTCTATATTTTCCATTTGTCACCTCTAAGTAATTGTTTCTCTTTAAAAAAAATGACTGTGGTATTAATACCATTTCCCATACCAGTAAAAGTACTGATCTCGTAATAACTGCCCGCTGTTATCTGTAAATAGCTTTAATTGACAGTTAATTTTGTTATTTCCTTATTTTGGAAAAAGGGGTAAAAATTTATTGCAAAAAAAGTGAGAGGTACATCAAAGAGCAGAGCATTACACATTTTTATCCTCCATAACTTTTTTAAAGGTAATGAATAATCTAGAGGTAGAACCCCCCAGTCCTTGCCATTCCAACCATCAACGGTGAAAAAAGACATAGTCCAAGAACCGACAAAAATTCAAAATCTGGGTTGCTGTAAGAACCTCTGTGAGTGCTAACTCTGCCAAGCCACTAATTTTGCTATACAAGTGATATAGAGGCATTTGTTTTGCAAATTAATATTAGCAGCTCAACATTAGTATGTGCAAAATAAATATTTGTTGCTGTTATTGGATGCTTTTGATTAAAATATGTAACCAGACAAGGGGTCTGGCCTTTACAATCACAACCAAGGGGCTGTCAAGGGATCAACAAAACAAACAACAGAGGAGGTTTGTACATGAACATGCCACTCATGGCACATAGTCAACAGAGGAACTTTGTGGAGAGACTGCAAAGAGAGCACAAGGCCTTAAAAGACCGAACAACATAGGTCAGGTCATCAAAGACCCCCAACAAGACTCAACCAACATTCCATCAATGAAAAAATTCCCAAATTCCTGGAAATGAGCAAGGTTGCCAAGAATATTCTTGTGAGTAACAACACCACCTTGACAGCAGATCTGCTCACCAAATGCAACATCCCTTTCCACCTCAATAATAAAGGGACTGACCTCAATGAGACCAGATAAGAGAAAGACTACCAAAACAGGGCCAAAACTGGTAAACCACCATGCATCCACCTCCAACTTAACATAGAAAGTCTCCACTTCAGTAGGAGGCAGAACCATGAAAGAAGAAGCAGACCACGGATACCAAGCCCATGACCTGAATAACAACACACTGCCTACATTCTCAGGTTTGGGGAAAGCCCCCAAACCAGCTGCAAACTTAGACCAAAAACAGAAGATTAGAGTGGGATAAAATATTCAGTCTTATCCTTAAGTTTCTTGGGGTATCTACATGGAGTGGTGATGTCCTTGTTTGCACCTTCTTCTAATTCAATGGTGTGTTCAAACCCTCTTTTGGTGGCCTGCTGGGTGGCATGTTTCCAAAAACTAGACCATGCTTATCAAAAATAGTTTGCAAATCATTGTGATAATACTTGGGCTTGCTGATCATTGATATGGATGAAACAAGACATTGTGCGACCCAAGCAATATCTCCATGCCTAAATATGCTCTCCTTCTTGGCGGATACAACTTGAGGAGCTTCATCTGATAGTCTCTTAAACACCTCTTTCTTGCCATCTACCATGAATTTGAATTCCATGGTTTGAAAACTTTGAGGGTATTTGCCTATGGACATCATCCATGGGAAACCAAGTATGGAATTGATATCACCTAGCTCTGCAACATAGAAATCATCGGTGACCATATAACCACTAGTTGATGGATTCAATTTTGGTACCTCTGTTGAACAAGACATTTGGTAGCCATTCTTCACCATCATACTAAAACTTTCATGCTCAACTATTTAAAGGCCCTTTTTAGTGACCAAAGCTAAAAGAATAAAGTTACAAGTTGCTCTGCTATCAACACTCTTTATCATTTGTCCTTGCAATACATCCCAAACCTTTAAAGAATCAAATTCTTGGAGTTTGGGACATGATGGCAACTACACCACCCTTCCCATCTTTAGGAGAGGGTTTTTCCAATGCTGTATCCTCTTCTTAATCGCTACTTTGATCAGATTTGTCTTCTTCATCACTATCAAGTGCCACCTCAATATAATGAATCTTTTTTTGCCCATCTATCTATGCCCTAGTTCTAGGGTTCTTTGCATGTAAAACTGAGATTATTCCTCCTTAGCTCATGTCTAGTGTCTCCATCCATTTTGTCTCCTTTTGGCAATTACTTTTGGCAGGGGATCCTAGCTTTATCTTCTTGAATTGATGATCCCTTTGATGATGCTTTGTTCTTTGGGGCAACAAAATCCATATCTGTGGCCTTGTTCCCGACTTCTTGAGGTGTGTTAAGGTTGAGAACATTGATCAAACCCCTAAGAGGGTCCCTTAGACCATCCATAAATAGGACAGCCAATCTTCTGTTGGAAATATCGATGACTAAAATGGAAAGTTTTTAGAAGTTTGGCACAGTTCCAATTATACTTGTCATGGATTATTTGTTTTGACATCCCAATGAGGAACATGCGTGCCAGTACATGTAGCCTTTTTAGGAGAAATATATCTCGTGGATGACTTGTATATTTGTAGCAGAGCAGGAGATGGTGTTTAACCCACCAAACTGGTTCCTGAATGAACAAAAGATTGATAACTAGTCATTTGTCAAAAAGAAACAAACCACAAGGGGACAGTGACTACTATTAGCAAGTCAGCAACAAAGCAAAACTAAAGAGGCATAAACCAAATGCAAAAATTCAGCCTCCATTCACATTTTGATAAAGCAGTCGTCCATGAATTTATGATCAAGAGCTCAACCAAGGATAAAATATGAAGACATACAGGCGGCAAAAAACTATTGACATAAGCACTATTTACGTAACAACCACTTTTCCCGGGTCTTAACTAACAACTAACATATCAAAGAAATACAGTTATTACTTCATTTTCATAGGAAGACAATTATATCAGTTATGTTCATGTGAATGGGATTAATAGTTACAATTACTTAAATAGAAAACTCATAACCAACATTTGAAGATACCGTCAAAGAATTTACCCAAGAATTTAAAATCTACATACTGTGAAATTTGAAACCGAAATCAATTTAGGGATGCTTTTTCAAAACCCAGGTTAGTCCACAAATACCACTTAGGATCAAGTGACGATTGCCATCAAATACTACTATAGGGCATCAATTACCATTGGATTATTTAGGACATCACATACCATTGTATTAATTAGGGCATCAATTACCATTGGATTATTTAGGACATCACATACCATTGTATTAATTAGGGCATCAATTACTGTTGGATCATATAAGGCTTCAAATACCACTGTATCTTTTGGGGTGTCCGATACCACTTTATCATTTAGGGCATCAGATATCACTGTATTGTTCAGGACATCAGGTACCACTGTATCATTTGGGGTGTCAGATACCATTGTATCATTTAGGGCTTTAGATACTGCTGTATCATTTAGGGCATTAGATACCACTATATCATTCTATTTCTTCCGATTGCTTAACTGTGGCAATAACATAAGATTAAAAGATATGCTCATAATCATTATTCTTATAAATGAAAGATTGAAATAACAATCCGTCAAATAAACCTATCTCTTGCAAATAAATATATTCCACGTTTAGTTAGAAGATCAACCGATCTAACTAGTTGCCAATTACGTTGACGATAAGAGTTGCTTTCATTTAAAGAAATAATTGTAACGATGATACAACTCAGTTAATCTTACCTTCTACTTGAATAGACATCATAAAAGTAAAATACTTGTTTTTGACAATCGTTTGAATGTGTAGCTTATCTTTATCTGATGTACGTCTTGACATCTTGTAGAGAGGGGAAACATTGTCAGGGGCTTAACCACCCAACCTCGGACCATAACTTATCCCTACGCAATCTCTAACGAGAAAGATCCTTCTTACCCAGAAGCAGACATAGAATAACTTAACCAGCCACTGAGCATCCTAGTACTAGGGTATCATTCTCATTGCTTGACTAAGCATAAGGATTTGAATATTGGACTACCATGAGCTGACTTTTGTTGATTAATATCTCTTTTCTTTTGAGCTTACAATTATTATTAATAATGGTTCATTTCTTTTCTTGCAAGAAATAATTCTATGGTTCAAAGATTTTCAACTCACCCTTCATCTCAGCCAAGATGGCCCTCCTGGATGAATTTCTTGGGTGTATGCTTAAGTGTTCTTTCAGAATTATAGTCATAGTCAATTTCTTATGTCCCTTTCGGGCTCATCACAGAATTATGAAGTATACTTTACTTGCATCTTCTTATACTTATTGTCCTTATATAAAGTGTATTTCACAAATTTAACTAAGCAAAAACATATATCATTATGCTATTAATTTCTAAGTGGAAATCTCCAGCAAACAATTGTAATTAATTATTCAAACCAATGAATGTACCCTCCTGTGGATATCAATCGGATATGAATCAAGGTTTGCCATCGAATTGGCATTTTGATTCGGTATCAAAGCTTTAAGAAAAGAAGCCTTATTCATTTACACAATCACCCCTTAGGTGGTTGCCTTTACTGCCCTAGCCATGAAATGGTTTCAAATTTAGATGCACGTAGTTCAAGTCCATATAAAGATTTAAACATGAAATGCAAAACATGACTTGGATTGTGCTCTACTTGGAGTTGGTTCATACAACTTGCTGCCGTGTTTTCTCAATCCAAAGTGCACGACAAGCGTCACCTTCCAATGACTCTACTTAGGTCTATATGGACTTAGAATGTAGGAAGAATTCTTATCAAATAGATGTAAGAACTCCGACCATAGTTCTGAGAAATAGTGATGCAAAAATAGACGGTAATCCATGCTGCCGAGGGTTTGTGCCTTGCAAACAATTATAGACTCAGACAATTTCGAGAGGAAGAGACCTCCTTCCCAAGTAGTAGGAAGAATAATAAAGAAAAGTCATATGTACATTAATTACAAGAAGAGGGTGGCGGTGAGAGTTACAAATGTAAACAAGAAGTCATTGACACCAATATTTAAAATGGCAATCTCAAATTATAAGGCCCGATGGAAAATAAAATAGAATATGAAAGGTTGTCATGCATGAAATAATATTAGGCCATAGCCAAGGTGAAAGAAATAATATTATCTTAGTATTTAGCATCATAGTATCCATAGAGACCTATATATGTATGTATGCATATACGTGTACGTGTGTAAACCCCAACCATATATTTCTTACGTATACACCAAATATCAAGTATGCGTATATGTCCTATATAAAGTTGGTTTGCGTATGTACACATATACATGTATAGATATGTAGGTATCATGATGTCGATATGATAAGACATGATTATACATTAGAAGGCTCCAACCAACAACACAATTACAAGGGTACAAACTCATTCAATTTCCAATTCATGCTTAGTAATCTCTTTTACTATTAAATGGTATGTGATTTAACAAGTTAGCTCATGGTCGTCCAACGTACACTCTTGCCTGCCTAGTCATTATCCTTAGCCCAGGTGGTTCAGGGCTTGTACCTATTTTCTCAGTGATGGTGGTGCCCTTCCATGCCCAATTCCTTTCTAGCAATGCTTCCCCCCTTCAACGTGCTCTTGCAAGGGAATTCTCCACGATTATATTATATTCCTCAATATAATGAAAATTTACCATAACAAATTATTATTCATAAACCACCATCCCACTTCCCATGATGATAACCAATTTTCTAAGATTTCAAGATAACAATATAATAGCATCATAACAATTAACTAGCATGTCATCTTCTTATGAAATTATAACGATTAACCATCTTACCATCACATGATTATAACAAATTTCAACTATCAACTGACTTCATGTGACATCTCAACGACTATATGAACATTTTAAATTATGTCAAAAATTGGGATTGTAACAATTTAGAACTATCATAAGGATATCTCATATTCAGTGTCCACAAATCCTCCAACTATTAGAAATAGGAAATACTGAGAGGGAGGGGGGTGAATCAATATTTCACAAACTTTTGCCCAAAATTGGATATCTTTAACAAATTTATAACTTGCATAAGAAAATAAATTAACTATGTTGAACAATAAACACAACCATAAAGTAAAGCAACTCATAACACCATATTTTGTTAACTAGGGAAACCCTGGCCAAGAGAAAACCCTGGTGGGGATGGTACCCATAAATGATCCACTAATCAAAAGTATTTAGTGAAAGATATGAACCCTACTAGGAGTCTATTACATCCGTATAGTATCTCGGCCCCTGTTAAAGGACTTTGGCCTTATTAGAAGCCTCAACCCTATTAGGAGTTGTTATTACAATTTACAAATGTATGCAAGATGAGCCCATTGCCCAAACATGCGATATATAATGAAATTTAGTATACAAAGAGTTGATACAAAAACCTCTGCACACTTTGCTGATATCTTCAATATTTGATATTTGCCTTTGATGTTCTTCACAAAACTTTATCACAATTTGCATTGTTTTGATCATACATCAGAATTCGTGTCACAAACATAGCATTATACAAACTTACAAGTTCACACATCTTCATATCCAAAATCTTTTCCTTTATACCATATCTCTTTAACTTTCGGCTTTCATCTCTTTACATGCTTGCCAAAATACAAAATTAATTCTTCCTAACTTAGGTTTAACATCTAGGTCGTTGTCCCTAATACAAAATATTCATTTCCTCAAGTCAGCCTTGTCCTATCTTTTCAACATTGTCTCTGTAAAACCAAAATATCTTTGTTCATAGTGTTCGTTGCTCTTGCACATGCCATCCTGACATACTACACTTCCTCTAGGTAAGCGCGCACATGCCATAAATACCTTTGTGAACTACACTAACTAAAAAAGTTCTTGTGTTGATAGGTACACTCTGTGACACTTAAACAATTTTTTGTCTTTGACCCAAAACTTTATCTCCAAGATCTGCTGACTTCATCTGAGATATATGTTGCCATAAATGACAACATCACATCCTGTTAACCCAGCCAAATTGCCAACAATCTCCCCCTTTGGCATTGATGGCAACATATGGGAAAATTGGTTAGTACCAAAACAAAATCTTCAAAACTTGTAACATTAGCTACATGGCCATTACAAAATTTTTAAAAATTGTGGATCATTATTATTTATACCATCTTTTCCTTACAATATAACTCCCCCTTATATGTACATACATACATACAATTTTCCTTATTCACTCCCCCTTTGACATCAATGACAAAGGTAGTTACAAAACTTATGTACATGACAAAATTTATGTCCATACACCCAACTGTCCAACCCTTGGAAATGAGTTGGAAAAGTCTTAAATAGACTTCCTCCTCCATCCTGTCTTGCAGTTTGAACCATAATTGCCCAATTCATTGGCTTTTCCAAAACTGCCTAAAAGTTGTCAAGCAACTTGTTAATGCAACTTTTTGACAACTTTTGCAATTTTGCTCCTAGACTCTTCAAACATGGTCAGTATGTTACCAAACCTTCTAGGATGACCTTAGAACATCTAAGGACCACCCTTACCCACTCTTTACACCCCTTTATGGCATTTTACCACACTTTGCCACTTAGAGCAACTTTTGAGCAATCTTGCCTATCAGGACCTAATTGACAAGATTTGACTCCCAATCCAAAACCTACCAAATCAAACCATCTAAACTCACCTTGGGACTTTATAACTAGTCCTCATTACCCCAATGGTTGGTTAAACATCTACAAACCAAAATCTAGATTAGGGCTTTACCTTACCCTAGGTGCTCCTGCACCATTCTCCCCCTACATGAAGAAGCCTAAGGTATTGCTGGAGATAAGAACTCCTTGCTGATGCCAAGCTTCTTGAAATCACTCTCAGCAATCCAAGTTGCCTCAGCCTCAAGTAAATCCTTCTATTTCACCAAATGTTCCTTGTAGACCTTTTTCCTTGTGCTCTTCTTCACCCTAGAATCCAAGATTTTCTCAACCTGTGGTTGCTTCTCTTCAGGTACCTTCAGGTCTGATACATCCTTGTTTAGTTCTTCTTGATACTCTATGTCATCCATCTTAGGATCTTTATAGGGTACTAGGTCTTTTACATTGAAAATTGGAGAGAAAGCCACGTCCTTTGGTAGATCTATCTTGTAGGCATTGGGTCCATACTTCTCAAGGATTTTGCATGGCCCAATCCTCCTCATTTGCAATTTGCTAGGGATTCCTTTTTTTAACTTGGCCTTGTTGAGATACACCATCCCCAAGTCTCCCACTTGGAACTGCAATTCTCTTCTCCCCTCATCCTTCTTCTCCTTCAATTTCTGATTTGCTTTCATCAAAGTTTTCTTCACTTGATCATGCACCTCCTTCATTGATTGAACAAAGTCATCAGCTTACCCATTGATCTTGTCATGTGAAAATAGGTCCCTTAACTCCATGATGCCTCTTGGGTGAGTGCCATACACCACTTGGAAAGGACTTAAACCTGTTGCTATTCTTGCTATCATTGTATGCACATATAGCTTGAGGAATGACTTGCTCCCAACTTTGTCCATACTCTTTAGTGAGGCACCTTGACAGGTTGCGCAATACCTTGTTTATCACTTCTATATGACCATCAGTTTGAGGATGGTAGGCAGAGCTATGTGCTAGATTTGTTCCAAGCCTCTTCCATAGGGTCCTCCAAAAGTGCTCCATAAACTTGACATCCCTGTTAGCCACTATGCTCCTTGGCAAGCCATGTATCCTAACCACCTCCCTGAAGAATAGGTTGGCAACATTACTTGCATCATGTGTTGTCTTGCATGGTATGAAGTGGCTCATCTTGCTGAACCTGTTTACTACCACAAATACACTATCCATCCCTGTCCTAGACCACTATAAAGTCCATGCTAATGCACTCCCAAGGCCTATTAGGGATGGGGAGAGGTTGGTAGAGCCCTGCATTTGATGAAGTTCCCTTTGCCTTCTGACATATGCTGCATTGCTCCACATACCTCTTGACATCTCTTTGCATTTTGGGCCAATAATAGAACCTTTCCACAAGGTCCAAGGTCTTGTTTAGACCAAAGTGCCCACTCATGCTCCCATTGTGCTTCTCTTGTATGAGATTCTCCCTCATGGATCCCCTTGGGATGCACAATTGTTGACCTTTGAACAATAGTCCATTCTGCAGGGTGTATTCAGCAAAATCACTATGGAAATGATTAGCAAAATCAGCACATGCCTTGTAAGCCTCTGAGAAATCAGTGTCCTCATTAGGATCTTTGAATCCATCCAAGCCAATGCTCTGCAACTTGACTTCTTGCATTGTCAGCAACCTCCTACTCAAAGCATCTGCCACCTTATTGTTTGTCCCCTTCTTATGCTTGATAGTGAAAGTGTAGGATTGCAAGAACTCCATCCATTTGATGTGTCTCAGACTTAATTTCTCCAGCGAGTTAATGAAACTCAAAGCTTGGTTATCTGTGAAGACAACAAACTCCTTGGGTAAGAGATAATGCATCCACTTCTTGAGGGCTTGGACAAGTGTATAGAGCTCTAGGTCATATGCCGAGTACCTTGTCTTGGCTTCATTAAACCTCTCAAAAATGCCACTGGTCTGCCCTGCTGGCTCAAAACTGGCCCAATTGCTATATTGCTAGCATCACACTCCACCCGAAATGGTTTCTCAAAACTAGGTAGAACCAAGATAGGTTGGTTTGCTACCTCTTTCTTTAATCTCTCAAAACTCTAATTTGCAGACTTAGTCCACATGAATTTGGTTTCATGCCCCCTTTGATTGTATCCATCATATGTGCACAAATTTCACTAAATCTTCTTACAAAATTCCTATAAAATTGTGCCAATCCATGAAAACTACTGACCTCAAAAGCAGATGTAGGGGTAGGCCAACTCAAAATAGTCTCCACCTTGTCCTTATCCATCTTAAGACTTCCTTGGGATACTACAAACCCCAAATACACCAATTCCTCTTTCATAAACTCACTCTTTTCCAAATTTACTATCAACTTCTCCTCTTGGAGCTTCCTCAACACCAACTCTAGGTGTTTCATGTGTTCCTCCTTGGTCTTACTGAAGATGAGAATGTCATCTAGGTACACAACAACAAATACCCCTATGTAGTCTTTCAAGACCTCATTCATGACTCTCATGAAGGTACTTGGTGCATCAGTAAGGCCAAATGACATTACCAACCACCCATAGAGACCCTCAGTAGTCTTAAATGCAGACTTCCATTCATCCCCTTCTTTCATCCTAATTTGATAGTAACCACTTTTGAGATCAATTTTGGAGAAGTACCTAGCTCCACCTAGAGAGTCCATCAGGTCTTCTATCCTAGGAATAGGAAATCTGTACCTAATTGTGATTCTATTAATTGCCCTAGAATTAGTACACATTCTCCACTTACCTCCCTTTTGGGTGCTAAGACCATTGGTATGGCACATGGACTGATGCTCTTCCTAATCAGCCCCTGATCAAGCAACTCTTGAACTTGCCTTGCAATCTCCTTGTTTTGCTCTGGAGTCATCTTATATGCAGCTTTGTTTGGTAGTGATGCTCCTGGTATGAAGTCAATTTGATGACTTATGGCCCTCTTAGGTGGTAGGGTTGGTGGTGCTCCATCACAGATGATATCTTTGAACTGATTCAATAACTCTTTCACTTCTGCAGTTATAGGTGTAGCTGAAGATGTCTCCTCCTCCATAGGTTTTAACATAATGGCATATCCTACTCCTTCACCCTCCTTCAAGTCCTTGAGGAACTCTTTCCCACTCATAAGCAATGCTTTAGCAATAGACTTCTCCACCTTGTCATCTTCCACTATAGACTGGTCCTATAAGTGACTCCATCCTTCTTGAAGGAATACTTGTTCTCCTTCCTATGATGCACTGCCTCCCTGTCATACTGCCAAGGTCTTCCTAACAGTAGGTGACAAGCATCCATGTGAAGCACATCACACAAGATCTTATCTTGATACTTGCCAATGGTGATGTCTTCCCACACTTGTTCATTTACTAGAATGTTCCGCCCTTTATACAATCAAGTCACCCTATAAGGACACACATGTGAAATCTTGGTTAAACCAAGCTTTTGTACTGCTTCCTTTGACAAGACATTATTAGTAGACCTTGAATCTATAATCACCTTGTATACCTTGCCTAGTATTTTGCATGTTGTCCTAAACAATGCTCTTCTCTGCTTTGGTTCATCTTTAATTGGCTCCTTAACTAATACTCTCCTCAACATGGTTCTCACCCTTCTCAACATCAAGGTCCACTTCTCTTGCCTTCTGATTGTCTTCTTCTTAGATATATGTGATTTTCTTTTCCCCATAAGAAGATGATGCCTTCTAATTTGTAAGCAGGGTGCCCCAACTTGCCACAATTATAGCACTTCATGTTATTGAAGTTAGAACCTCTACTGTTGTTTCCATATTTGCCTCTGCCTCCATTGTTGGACCCTTTGCCTCTGCTAGAGCCTCCCCTCTGACTGGTCTCACTGGCCTGCTCATTCCACTTAGAGTCTCCATAGCTTCTCTGCTCATTATTCTTGCCACTAGAGCCTCCCCTTGAGCCATCCCTGAAGTCTTTACCTCTGCCCCTGTTCTTGGAACTTGAGTCCCCTTTCTTCTTCAGTTTGTCTTCCACCTTCCTAACCATTTGAAAACAACTTTTTAGAGTGGTTAGGCTAAACAAGCTCAACTCATCTTGGATAGATCATTTAAGGCCATTTAGGTATCTAACCACCTTGATGCTCTTTGATTCTTGCAACCTTGATCTTAGGGCCAACTTCTGAAACTCCTCAGTATAGGTAGCCACATCCTTCTGCTTGAGATTCTCGGCTCGTGGATCTGAATCTCATAATCTTTTGGTAGCTATGTTTCCTTGATCTTTGCCACCATAGCTTTCCAATTAGCTATAGGCTTCTTCCCTTCACTCTCACTTTCCTCTTGCACTAACTTCTACCATGTCAAAGCTTGACCTTTCAACTTGGACTTTGCAAACTTCACCTTTTGGGCCTCTGTTGTCCCTTCACACTTAAAGTAGTTCTCAATGCTCTCAAGCCATTCTAGGACTACCTCTGCATCCATCTTTCCATGGAATAAGGAAACATTTTCTAGGCTCTTCCCTCCAAATGCCTTTAGGGCCTTAAGGAATGGTTCCTGCTCACCAAGTGGAGGATCTGGTTTAGGTATCTCATCCTCCAAACTCACCTTTTCTTTACCCTTGCCAAGGTCTTCGTCTCCCTTAGCCTGAGTTGCATCCTCTATCTCTTTCAACTTGTCTTTCATCTCTTCTAGGGCCTCATCTAGAACCCTGGTCTTCTCTTCTAAGACCTTCTTTTGCTCATCTACCTTCTTTGCCAACTCTGCATTGGTAATTGTTGTCACTTAGGTTTGCAACCTTGTCCAAAGCCTATGCATGAGGACGACCTAGTGAAACATGGAAACAACCTCCAAGCTGTGGGACTTGAACTGTGAGGTTGAGTCTCCGGAGAAGGCTGGCTTCCTCTTACTATCAGGGCGCACCTAACTATGCTTGGAGAGGAAAAGGGAGAAGGAGAGCATGAAAGCAAATCTACTTAATCTAATCTAAAGAGGTGATGCACCAAAATAGAGTGTTCGGACCGAACTTTGCCCATATATGCACTATTGAACCAGAATGAAACTAAGGATATACACATTCAGACTTGCTTTAATCTAATAATCACATGCAGATCAGAAGACCAAGATGAATGACACAAGGAAAGAAGATTCACTTATATTATCATTCATAGGCCAAGGAGATACAACCATGCTGATCATAGATCTCTACAAAACACCAGTAAGAGGCAAAGAATTCTTGCACTTTCATACCAATGGCTGAAAGAGATAAGGCAGAAAATCAGGTTCAGAGGCACATGGGAATTTACACATTAGATTGCAGAGCAATAACAGAGAAAACAGAGAAACGTCGACCCCTTCAAAATTTTAGAAGTTGCCTTTATAGCTCAGGCATAATTGAGATGTCCTCCAGCTGAAGTTACTCCCCAACTCTTACATTGAAGTCCTACAGAGAACAATCATGGGGATCCAGAAGAAAATCCGATCTGAATATAGCTTTTTGGTACCATGAAATCTGATTTTTAACTAAAATAGGGCCTCGAAAAGATAGAAATGGCGCCATAACTATGCTCTGACAAGGTAGATAGGTTGGATCGGGGGGTAGAGTGTTCCTCTTTGTTTCGTATTTACTCCAGGGTGGTTGGAATCGATCATAAGATCGGATTATGCAAAAAACCTCGGTATCCCCTGTTCCCAGTTCATGAACCAGCATGGTCAGCAGTTCAACATAACCCTAGCACCGGAATGAGCCATGTGGACCAACGATCTTTTTTCACTTTGCCACCCCACAAGGTCTTCCCGAGGCTGACCAATCTTTCTTTACTAACTACGCCAATTCCTCAAACTCCAACTGCGATGGTCACATTAACTGCCAGCGCATCTAACCGTTACTGCCTGCATCGGTCCCATTGGGACACGTGTCACCGAGGCGCTATGTCGCTATGCATATCCTTCGAGCAATTTCCCATAGTGAGATAGCGCCCACCGTGGATCCAGACTGATCTGATGATTGTGAAGACTCGCGGTATTATTGCGCTCTGCCCTTAAAACTTCTGGGCCCACGAACCAACATCAGCACACTTGGCATCTGACTCGACCCGAATTGGTACCATCCCTGCGGTTTCATAACACTCAGCCCCACCCTGCCATGTGTCGTCGAGGCGCCATGTCGCTATGGGTAATATCATCGCAGCTTTCCATAGCGAGATAGCGCCCACCATTGATTTTCCTTAGATCTATGGCGAGCAAGAAAATTGCACAACTACACACCGAGTTGGCTGAGTGGACCAATGAAATATCACCACTATACTATGACCCACCTGACAATTGCCACCGAGGACGAGCCATAATATTACTTTGGAGAAGGGCGGGCCCATTACGTCATCTGTGCCACGCGTCGTTGAGGCACTAGGTCGCTATGGATAATATCCTCGCAGCTTTCCATAGTGAGATAACACCTACCGTCGATCCAGACTGATCCGAGGGTGAGGAAATCTTCATGCATTTGAAAGGGGCGTGGGTCCAGGCTACTGCTGATATCAACGAACTGCCTAGCTGGTGACGAATCAAAGCCTCGTTTCAAGCCCAATCATCCTTCCATGTTGCCGGAGGTCCCACCGTGTGTGCCAAATTTCATCACTGATATCCGATGGGGCATGCTTGGGACCCACCTTCCTTTTGATGTCGCCGTAGTATCACTTTCCGTTTGGGCGCTATGTCGCTAATGGCGAGGAACACAGATTTTCCGATAGCGCCATAGCGCCCACCGTGGATCTATCAAAACTCGGCGCCGAAGAAACAAGGAAAAGGAGGACCCACTTGACACGCGGCCAAAAGGCGCTATGTCGCTATGGAAAAACAACGTGCGACTTCCCATAGCGAGATAGCGCCAATCGTTGATCTATCTCGATCCGACGATGGGGACCTGCGGGCCTGCAGAAATAAACCTAGGAAATAAGGAACATCATAAGGTTCGATCATTTAATTTTTTCGATATTCCTGGGATGTTTAAAATAACATTAAACTGGGAAGTGACCGTTGGGCATGCAAATATTTAAAATTCAAATATTTGGCGGGGGGCACAATATGTAACAGTAACCATCTTGGAAGATCCACTTGACTTAGTGGAATACAGCATGCCACCACAAGCCTAATCTTATGGCTCTGATACCACTTTGATGGGGAGCTTCTTCACCTAAGAGCCTTCTTGATCTTTCGAGGCTACTCCTAGCCCACTTAAGGTTTTCTCTCCTAACCCTAACCTAGAGGATCCCTCTACAATCCCCTTTCTCCAAGAAACTCTCCCAACAACTCAAGTTTCAATGCCATTCCCCCAATTCATCAAATATGCACTCGTTGGCCTAGATTGCCAAAACTTCACTAAATGCACTAAGTGACCCAAAATCACGATTGAACCCTCCTACTGAGGTTCTTGACCCATTTTTCATTGTTTTGCACATTCTTCTAAGTCTCCCACACACAAATCACCAAATTGCCTAGTTATGCGTTGTAGCCCTAAGAGCCCCTATTAGCCCTCCCAAAAACAAGGAAAGTGCTATAACTCACAAAAACCCTTAATAAGGCTCCTTGGTGTATTCTAAACTTTTGTTCCCTTTGACCTAACCTTGAAGATTTTTCAGTTCTTGGGCTCCAACATTGACTATACAGTACGGCTTCAACAAACCCTCCTTTTAAGGGTTTCCAAGGCAATGTTTATGTTTTCTTCACCACAGGCATCAAACTCCATTCCTAACCTCCTCCTTTGAGTTTTGATCCCTTCATGCACTGCTCCTACATTGCCAACTTAGGATTGACTAATGTCAATCATTTGTTCATTACAAAACTTCATTACAAGCATTTCCTTGCACCTTGCCAAGCTTGCTTGCTTGCCTAGGGCTCGCTTGTAAAATCAGCATTTGGCCTTCCACAAACCACAAGAACATTATTTACACTATATATAGAGGCTATTGCTTGGTCTCCAAGAGCCATGGTGTTTTGACCAAAGATACTCAAGCCATAGCCAAATTCATGCTTGCACCACAAAATTGGATAGCAGGATCACTGACAACAAATAATTTTATAAACCCTAACAAATGAAAACTTAAAACCAAAATAGCTAAGCACAGATTCAAAACATGACTACAAGTTGCTATTCCATCAAAAACAATGGTTCATTCAATCCAAAAACCCTATTCAAACTTCAAAAACTATGCTTCAATGCACAAAGTTGTCTTCTTACAAGTGCTGTTCGTACACCCAACTATCCAACCCTTGGAAATGAGTTCGAAAAGTCTTAAATAGACTTCCTCCATTTTGTCCTGTAGTTCGAACCATAATTGCCTAATTCGTTGGCTTTTCCAAATCTGCCTAAAAGTTGTAAAGCAACTTTGCAAAAATTGCAAAGTTGTCAATGCAACTTTTTGACAACTTTTGCAATTTTGCTCCTAGACTCTTCAAACTTGGTCAATATGTTACCAAACCTTCTAGGATGACCTTAGAACATCTAAGGACCACCCTTACCCACTCTTTGCCCCCTTTTATGGCATTTTACCACATTTTGCTACTTAGAGCAACTTTTGAGCAATCTTGCCTATTAGGACCTAATTGACAAGATTTGACTCCCAATCCAAAACCTACCAAATCAAACCATCTAAACTCACCTTGGGACTTATCACTAGTCCTTATTACCCCACTGGTTGGTTAGACCATCTGCAAACCAAAATCTAGATTAGGGCTTTACCTTTCCCTAGGTGCTCCGACACCAATGTTTCTCTCAATAATGAGAACCTCTTGATGATTCTTTCTCTTTTCAACTCAATTAGATTTATATCATCATAAATCTTTGCAATAGCTTTCTCTAAGTCTTCAATCTTCTTCTGAGGCTGCTGAAGCTCATTTGCAAGGTCTCATAGTTCCTTTTGCTTCTCACTTAGTTCCTCATTCACATCTTTGATTAAATTGTAGGACAAGGTGCACTGTCCATACAGTGTCCTTCCTTCTATCACACATTATCTTAACTCTTTTATGTAAGAGTCAAGTGTTCATAAGTCATTTCTGATATTCCTGCATATTGTGTCAAACAACCGTGCATCATGCTTGACTTGTGCTTGTGTTGCTGCTACTCTTTATAACTGAATAACTTCTTTATTAAAAGCCTTGATCAACTCCTTAGCTCTAGCTTGAGGATCTGCCTCTGTTATTTTGCTAGACACAACACTCTGAAGTTTCTCAGAGACCTCTAAAGTCTCTTGAAGACTCTTTATCTTCTTATTCTTTTCAAACAATTTGCTTAAGGATGATATCAGTCCAATCTGATCATCATCATCACCAGATAAGTTCTCCAACGCTGATTCCAATAGGGACTTGGATTTCACAGGGTTTTCCAACAAGATATCTGCCTCATATTGAAATATGACTCTGTCAATCAGTCTCTGTGTGTTTCAATTGTGGCAAAAATGCTGATTCCTGCATGATTACTCTCCAATTATTTCTTATTTTCTCTTCTTGCTTCTGTTCCTCTGTTTTCTCCTCTTCTTTCTTCTTTTCTTTTGTACTTTTCTTCCTCTCTTCTATTCTTTGTTTCTTTTATGCCTCTTTGCTCTTCTTTTCCTCCTTTCCTCTCCCTCATCTTCAGAACTAGTGTAGCCTACCAAGTTGTCAACAATGGAATGACCATAGTCCTTAAATGGATCTTCTTCCGTGTCCAAGGTAATACTTGTACTGTCTATTTGCATAGTATCAGTAGAAATTGTTACCTGTGGAGTGGTGACTGCCTCTGACATTTCTGTATCTTTTCCAACTTCTGTTGCTGCTGCTGGTGTGTCCTGTTTCTCTGCTATAGGGATTGCTCCTCCTATCTCCTTGCTTTGCTTCTCTTTGTTGGGTTCTAGTGAAGTCATAAATTTTACAATAGCTTCCTGTGTTTCCTCATTGACTTCCTCATAATTGCCTCCCGTTATGAGTATTGCTTTTCCCTTATTCCTCAGTAAGGGTTCAATGCTTTTCATTACTCTTCCTAAATGCTCATCATTTTTGTTAGAGTTTTAGGTGACTCTACAACACCCCCAGGATCAAATGAAAGACCAAGATAACTTCCACAAGAGATTGGCAAGACAACTGCATGAAGATGCAAGAATGCTATTATTGATAATGGACTTGATTGACATCCAATAGATTGATTTGAAATGTACATAATAGGCCTCCTTATATAGGAGAAGCGATAAGAGACAACGATAAGGAGAAGATAAGCTATCACCCACACAAAGTGGAATCACATGTCCACCAAAGGAGGATCATCCTCCATTATGAAATGAAGTATGTGCAATGATGAGGATGATAATGTGATAAGTGCACTAAAGGTGGAAGGAGATAACAACTATGACCACCTAGAGTGGAATTCTCCTACACCATGTGTTTAATTGAGTTGCAAACTCCTAAGTGTCTCAATCAAAAACTACTATGCAATGCATTATCCTAAGTAAGCTTAAGTGTGTGTAACTAGTGAATATTTAATTACACCAACACCCCCCCTTAAGTGCAACTTAGGAGAATACACTTAAACTCACAATGCAAGATGGGTTCCGGCTGCTAGGCCATTTTAGGTACCCATGTACAATATGCAATGCAATACATGGAATGTAATCTCTCATAAAGTGGAGAAAGAAAAAAAACCTCATGGGAAAAACCCTCCTCCCAAAAGACAAATGAAAACAAGATGCATGGATGGATGGAGTACTCAAGATCTCCCAAAAATTGCATACATCATGTATATACAAAGAATGATCCCCCCATAGGAAGGAAATAAGGAGACATGATATCCCCCCCATAATGAAGAAGCTCCAATGTAGATGAAGTGTACTTGCAAGAAAAATATAATCCAATGCCTACAAGAAACATGTCTCCCCTTAGGAAGAGATAAATACATCAAATGATGAAGAAACCACTCCATGTAAAAAGTGAGAATAGGTTTCTTCAAGCTCAAAGATTCTGTCACACCATCAAGCTAACCTATGAGATGTGAAAAACCAAGAGAACATGAAGATTTAGGAATTCAAATCTCCAAAGAAGGTGAAGAAGTATCTTGAAGAGAAATCCCTTTAGATGTATTAATCAAATCTGCATTATGAGACTCAACTAAAAGAGCATCCAGGAATTCATCTCACACTGCAAGATCTGAATCATAAAAATCATCCTGTTGAATAGTAGAACTCATGTCTGAAGAAGCAGGAGGTGGAGGAGTAGGAAGTTCAACACTTGTCTCAAGAACAAAATGATTCAAGTGTCCAATGTTCTTCTCACATGAATTATTGATAAAGGGCTAGGTACATCATGAATATCATCATCATTATCAACAAAATGTGCAAATGAATACAAGTGTGATGTATGATCAACAACTCCCATAGCTATGACATCTCTAGTCTCCATGTCCCTAATATAGACATAATCAAGAGTTAACAATTTTACCTTGTGCCCCATGACTAATTTGGTAAATGGAAAGGAGATTAGTGGTCAAGGATGGTACACAAAGAACATCATTAAATGTACCCTCTCCCATAAGAATAGAACCTTTACCACAAACCTTCATGTATGTATTATTACCCATCAATATAGGTGGAGAAGTACACGGCTCAGTAGAAGAAAACATATTTGTAGAAGATGCCATATGATGTGATGCACCTGAATCAAGAAGCCATTTACCTTGCTCAAGATGTGTGGAAGCAATGAGTGCTTGTCCTTTGCCTCTGGATGATGATGTAGATGTAGCAGCTACTTGATATTGAGAAGAAGGAGAAGACACTGATGAGGGCAACTGGATATTGTTCTTTTGAAGAATGTGAGTAAGCTTATCAATCTTCTTATGGAAACATTTATGCTCATCATGTCTTAACTTTTTGCAATAAGCACATTTATCTCTTTTCTAGATGATTCCTCTCTTGAAGAGGACTTGGATTTAATATTATGTAGTGAAGGAGAGTCATCACCTTTTTCATGTTGCTCAGGATCTTTTGTGTTGTTTGTTTCCCTTTCCTTTGGGAGCCTTTGTAGAGGAGTCATTTGCAACCAATGCCTGATGCTTTAAAGGCTTCAATTGACCCATGTGTGCTAACTTTGCTTGTTCCCTTGTGAGCTGAGTTGCAAATTTATCAAGAGAAGGCATTTTGTATGCACTACCAAGAGCATCCATAGTAGCATAGAATGTGGAAACAAAGATTGAATATTTAGGACCTAGCTTGGAAGAAATAGAGAATATCAATTGCTCATCATCTTTAGTAATACCACAACTAGAAAGCTCCAATCTAATGGAATTGAACTTAGAGAAAAAGTCTTGAATATTGTCAGAATCACACGGACTTAGACCTATGAGCTCATTCTCCAATTTGAATTTTCTTATTCTATTAGGTTTACCAAAGATCCCTTCCAATGTTGTCCAGGCATCATGAGGATGTGTGAAGGATGCAATATGATATAGTAAATCATGAAAGATGGTAGATCTAAGAGAGCCAAGTGCTTTATCCCTTCTATCAAACAATTTTCTTCTTTTTGCAACACCTAAAGCTGGTTCTAGATCCTGTCCAAAAATCATTCTAAGTAATCCAATACTCATCAACTAAGTAGAGGCTGCTTGTTTCCATTCATGATAATTATATAGAGTGAGCAATGAAACTTTTGAAAAATCCATAATGAAATCAAATGATGATTGAAATCAATTGATAACTCCTTCAAATTACTGACTCAATTAAGAAAATTGCAATCCAAGTATTCACCAACTGCAAATATAGCCAAAAAAGACCTATATCTGAAAGTGACATGCCCATTCCAAATCATCGAAATCTAATTACAGATCTGGAAACTAAAGGAAAAATCATGCACTTCCAAAAAAAATTGTACCTGAAAATGTTACCGAATGTGCTCAAATAGAGCCTAAAAGTTGCAAAAAACGGGATTTGCGATTTTCAGAAAAGTTTAGAATCAGAGATCCAAAATCCCCTGCACCATTGTGTAGATTGTGAAATTCTACCCCAAAATAAAAAAAATTCTCAAAAAAAGGAGTCCGTATGAGGGAGATATTGCTGTTTGAAAATCGCCTTTGAAATTATTATTTTTGAATTGCTGCCGCCGCACCTTCAAAAATCAAATGGCTCTAGATTTGGCCTCAGATGTCCAATTTGGATGAAACAAAATTCAATTTAGGGGTTTTTGGACCTCCTCTATATGATTCCAACCTTTGATTTGCACTAGGAACTTCCAATTTTTGCCTGCAATAGAAGGTCACAAAATACAACTCTCGAAATCTTCTCCAAATTGTGATGTCCAAATTGCCAATGCTGCACCAACAATAATTCAAGCCAAGATTGCACTTCTTGAGAAGAGGTTTTCACACCATGAGAGCTCTGATATAAAGTTTTAGGTGACTCTACAACACCCCTAGGATCAAATGAAAGAGCAAGATAACTTCCACAAGAGTTTGGCAAGAGAATTGCATGAAGATGCAAGAATGCTATTATTGATAGTGGACTTGATTGACATCCAATGGATTGATTTGAAATGTACATAATAGGCCTCCTTATATAGGAGAGGCAATAAGGACCTATGATAAAGAGAAGATAAACTATCACCCACACAAGGTGGAATCACATGTCCACCAAAGGTGGATTATCCTTCATTATGAAATGAAGTATGTGCAATGATGAGGATGATAATGTGATAATTGCACTAAAGGTGGAATGAGATAACAACTATGACCACTTAGAGTGGAATTCTCCTACACCCTGTTTAATTGAGGTGCAAACTCCTAAGCATCTCAGTCACAAACTACCATGCAATGCATTATCCTAAGTAAGCTTAAGTGTGTGTAATTAGTGAATATTTAATTACACCAACAATTTTCAACTTTACCTAATTTTCTTATCATGTTTTCCCTTATATTCTTATCCTCTTCAATTACTCTTTTCTTCCTGTTTATTAACCTTTCATAGAGGTCTTTTTGAATCTGTTTTTGTACATCTTCAAATCTTTTGTTAGACAAAATCATGTGCCCAACGATGCATTTTCTAACTGTATTCTGTCAATGGCTGTGTACAGATGATAATATTTGTTCAACTGAACAAAACTTCCACCATTAATTATTGCACAATTTATTGTTTCTATCTTTGGTTTCCAAGGTTTCCTTCCAATAGGAGCTTTTGGTTTTGCTTTCTCTACTGTTTCTTTTACCTCTACTACTTCTTCGGATTCTTCTGATTTAGACTTAACAATCCGTGTTCTTCTCCTCTGTATACCTTTGTAGGTAAGAAGTGTCTTCCTTTTCTTTTCTGGACTAGTAGCCATCTGCTTTCTCTTATTTTTAGGAGGTTCAATTGGCTCTTGTTTAACCTCAACTAACCTCATGTACCTTCTGGTGCTAGGAGGGGTAACTGTCTGCACTTTGACAATGCTAACATCTTCTTCTTGCTTCTTCTGGACAGGTGGAATAAACTGAGGTTGCACCTGTGATACTGCTGCATAGGGTGCCCTTGGTATCTACGTTGATGGACCTGCTATAGTCACTCCTTTTGTAGTACCTCCAATTGCTAAAGGCTTAGTAATTGTATTTCTGATTGTCCACTAGCCTTCATCTCCGCTGCTATACCCATGGCTTCATTGAATTCTTCTCCACTCATTCTTGATTCCTTTTGAATAGCATTATTGAGAGGGGGTGTGAATCAGTATTTCACAAACTTTTGCCTGAAACTGGATATCTTTAACAAACTTATAACTTGCAGAAGAAAGTAAACTAACTATGCTGAACAATAAACACAACTATAAAGTAAAGTAACTCATAACATCATATTTTGTTAACTAGGGAAACCCTAGCCAAGGGAAAACCCCGGTGGGGATGGTTCTCACAAAATGATCCACTAATCAAAAGTATCTTATGAAAGATATTGACTCTGTTAGGAGTCTATTACATCCGTATAATGTCTCGGTCCTTGTTAGAGGACTTAGGCCTTGTTAAAAGCCTCAACCCTGTTAGGAGTTATTACAATTTACAAATGTATACAAGATGAGCCCACTCTCCAAATGTGCAATATATAATGAAATTCAATATACAAAGAATAGATATAAAAACCTCTGCACACTATGTTGATATCTTCAATATCTAATATTTGCCTTTGCTGTTCCTCACAAAACTTTATCACATTTCGCACTGCTCTGATCGTACATTAGAATTTGCATCACAAACATAGCATTATACAAGCTTACAAGTTCACACATTTTCATATCCAAAATCTTTTCCTTTATACCATATATCTCTTACTATAGGTCTTCATCTCTTTACACGCTTGCCAAAATACAAAATTATTTCTTGCTAACTTAGGGTTAACCTCTAGGACGTCATCCCTAATTAATTAAGTAATTAGTTTGATAAACAAAATAATTCCTTAATACAAAATATTCATTTCCTCAAGTGGGCCCTGTTCTGTCTTTTCAATGCCGTCTTTGTAAAACCAAAATATCTGTCTGTACTGCCTTGCACTCTTGCACACATCATCCTGACATATTGTACTTCCTCTAGGTAAGTGCGCACATGCCAGAAATGCCTCTGTGAACTGTGATGACCAAAAAGGTTCCTGTGCTGATAGGTACACTCTGTGACACATAGACAATTTTCTAAGTCTTTGGCCCAAAACTTTATCCCCAGGATCTGCTGACTTCATCTGAGATATATGTTGCCATAAGTGACAACATCACATCTTGTTAACCTAGCCAAATTGCCAACACCAACTTCATCACACCCTTATTTGCTTTGGTGAACTCGAACTTCTAACCCCCTGACAACTCTTCTGTAATGTAGAATGCCATGACCACGATGGTCAAGTGAACTTTTTTGTACTTCCACAGATCATAACTTCCCATTATGGAGGCTTTTGGTCTTCAAAAGCTTATTGTGAATCAAGATGATCGACTCCTCTCCTCATGCTCTAATTAGGACTCTTATTATTGTGACTTGGCAATGGAAACACTAAGCCCTTCACACAAAGATAAAATTTCACAGAGTTGGCTAGTAATCCTGAAAGTTACATTACATCTTATCTGGACCATATAGGTATATGACTTGAAATTGTCACAGCCATTTTGAGTTGAGACTTGGATATGAAGGTGAACTTGGCTGAAAGCTCAGCTAGACCCTACAGAATTAAAAAACAGAGTAAAAATTAGCATATTTCTTAATACTTAATTAATTATGTTTATCCATTATACATCAAATCAAAATCTTGGATATGCAAAACTAACCAAATACCTGTGAACATACATGATATGTATTGGTTCCTGCAAATATTTGTCAAAATTTTAAGCCAAAAGTGTTACCACCTGTCAGGATCAGCATCAAAGATCTGCTATATATGGTCAATAAGTTTATATTCTTTGTAAGATTTGATAGGAAGCTTATGATACTTTATTGGACGAGTAGGTTGAAGCTTAAGGGGTCAGAATTCTTGATTCTGTAACAAGAAAATAAATTCATTTGAAGGAGATTGACAATAAAAGATAAATTCAAGTTTATGACATCTTTTGAAATGTTTAACAGCAAATCCATCGAAAACATTACAAATATGAAATGATTCAAACTCAAAGGTAAAAGTATCCATGTCTTCATAAAATCAAGATAATCTCACTTGATAATTTATGAAATGGGACCTTCAGAAACTTTACTTTAGACTCAAGTCTCACAGTACTCAAAGAGTCTGGAAATGACATTTAAAACTCTGAAGTTACCAGGCAGTTACAGCAATTGAATTTAGAAATGTATACCTGCCAGTTCCTTCTCTTTCCAAAAAGTTATAGCAGAAGGATCTCTTGTAGCTAGTGCTTTTGCCTGGACCACCTAAAGAAATGAATCCCCAGGGAAGATAATATTGCATTTTCAACCAGCTCTTCCACGAGTCATCATTACCTAAAGCAAGGAAATTAAAAGAAGGGTGATAGTGCCTAATATAAGAAATGCATATTACAGATGAATGATCCGTTGAAAACATCAGTGGTTGTTAGATCCTGAATGGTACTTTGTTATTTCTTCTCTATTTAATAATTATAGTCCCCAACTCTTTTCTTTGATCTGAGGGTTCTGTAATCTCTGTAGACAAGTGGTAAGTTTGAGCCAAGAATTACGCGATCCAGTCACATTACAGCCCAGTACTTTCTAGTTGGTCAATTCTTTTCTAAGATAAAACACAATGTGGCTAATCCTATCCTCTAGATTAGATTGTGCTCTCATGTTTGTTCAGATGTTGCCCCTTGTCATGAATGGATTGATGAATTGTTTAAACATGGATCACTTTTAATGTTGAACCATCATTGCCAAATAGTCATGCCTAGTTCTTTTGTGAATATTAGTCTTTAGTTCAGTTATTTAAGGGCATTTATCTGTCTTGTAGAGACAAATTCCGATTGGAAAATTAGTTTGTTTGTCACCTTCTGTTTTCCGGAGTTGCTTGTTTTTCCCAAGTCCAACAAGCTTTTTCATCTCTATCCACAGTATGTTATTATATACAATTTCGTATATCTTCCTTCAAGAGGTTATGGTTATAACTTATGATGCTTCTCTTTATGTTGGCAATTTGTTTCTCTATGAATCAAATGTTACTGTTGGATTAAGAGCATTTAGTATAGAATGCATGGTTTGCATTTTTTTGGGGAGTTAAAATAAAAGCTGAGAATGAAATATCCTCAAAATGACTTTAATTTAATTATGTATTGGATAGTATCATCTAAATTTAGTAGATGATGTGTATCACAAGGGGAATATTGGAAGGTATATATGATTTATATAGTATTAATCCTGGTTTAGAACCTGAAGCTTTTTGCTCATAAATATAATTCATAATGATAGACTAAACTGGGGCCTTTGGTGAGGCAAATAAGATTTTTGTTCACATTTAACACTGAAACACAGGGATATCTAAATGTAAATTGAAATGTTAAAACTGCAGGAAACATCTTGGCCTTCTCAAAAGCTTCAGAAAATATTACCAATGAGTAGCAACATGCTTATGTTTATCATTTCTAGACATTTTTGTTTTTCTAATTAAATCAAGAAGATTTCAGCTAAGCCTATAATTTTTTTTCAATATAAATTGGAATTTGTTACTGATGTTTGCTGGCATCTTTTGTTCAATACCTTGGAAGCATGTTGGACTTAAATTCTAACTTTTTGTTTATTAATGAGAGCATTGAAATTGTCTTCATTGCCCAAGTACATACTCTGTTTAGATACCATATTTATTGAGGAAGGGTCGACTTCAGACTCATTTTTTCCTTTATTACTGGAAGCATTGAAATTGACTTTTTTAGCTTAGATTGTTCTCCAGTTAGAACCCATAAATTTCATATACTAATTTTGACTTTGTTGCATTAAAAAATCATCTTGAATGTTATTATTAATGGCTTTTTTAAATCACTAGTAGTATCAGTTAGATGATAAATAATATATGTGAATTAATGGGAATCATAGAAAATAGGCTTTTTTGCATGAGATTGAAACTAATAGTTTTCTATAATTCTACTGTGAGTCAATTCAGATCGTGCATTTGGAGATTTAATTGCGGCTACAGGAATCACTGATGTGCAGATAGAAAGCTTGATACTTATGAGGAATTTAGAAGGGGTCAAGGGATTGCCACCCCTCAAAGAATTAGAAGATGCTCGCCTTGCCAGAATGGAAAAGAAGTCAATTCGAGGTGAACTAGAAAAACAACGACAGCAAGAAATTGCTAAGGCTAGAGTAAAAAAAGTAGATGAGAAAGGACGATCATATGGAACAGGAAGAAGAAAGTGCAGTATTGCTCAAGTGTGGATTCAGCCGGGAAAAGGAATGTTCATTGTCAATCAAAAAAGTTTTGATGCATATTTTCCCCAGTTAGCACATAGGGCTGATCTTCTTTCTCCATTTGTTTTCACAAAGACTTTGGGTCTCTGGGACATTGTTTCTAAAGTCAAAGGTGGCGGTGTATCAGGTATTTTCTATAGAAGTTGGTTCTATTTCTACACTTAAAAGTAAAGATGGTGCCCCACTTTGGATGCATCCTTCTCACAGTTCTCACAGTGTTATTTTCTTTCTGTTCATATTCATATTTTTTGTCCTTTTGTTCTGCATGCAGTGGAGGGCCTTATGATTCTCCTTTGTAGTTATTATAGAAGCATTTCTACACCATGCACAATGTCATGCCCAGACTGGTGATGACAATATTGTCATTTGGTTTTTGGCAGAAAAGCCGTCATTATATCTGTTTTTCTTACAGGTCAAGTGGGAGCACTTCGACTAGGAGTTAGTAGGGCATTGCAAAACTGGGAGCCTGGATTGCGGCCTTATTTGCGTGCAGGTTTTATCTTTTGATACATATTCTTGTTTGTAGGGTTATGTGCATTTTGTCTCTTGACTTTTTTGATTACTATTTAAATTTGATCTTTTTGTTGCATATTATTAGCTGGATTGTTGACCAGAGATCCATGTGTGGTGGAGAGGAAAAAACCTGGGAAAGCAAAAGCAAGGAAGAGCTTCCAGTGGGTTAAGCGATAAAAGGATAAAAATTGAACAATCATCATTTCAACAAAAACTGAAAAATATGTCAACCATCACTACGCGAAGTTGTTATGGCATTTACTTTGTTGCCTCTGGTATTCATTATATGTAATTCAAGTTAAACCAGTGTGCAATTTTAATCAAAACTGTGTTATAATTACAGCACAGCTTGAAGACTGAAAGTTTTGATCTGTTTACATTGGTGTCAGATTTGCTACTTTTATTTGCTGCAAAAGTTGCTGGCTAAAGAATCACGACTGGAATCAATTTTATAAGTATTAGATGATTCATATGAGATGACACATTAGTTTGAATTCTTTCAATGTTCTTACTAAATAATGAAAATGCTTCTGTTTACTCTTAACATTTAATAAAGCAATGGTGATATAGTAAAAATTTAAATTTGAAGAGTAATCATAGTAATTAGAGTTTTCATGCCCTAAATGATAAATTCTAACAATCTCATCTGATGCACATATCACCAGTGAATTTGTTGGTCTGAGTAAAATATTCAAGCCCAAGCATCATTGAGATGAGTTAAGACCTTGTTTGAAAGAGTTGCATGGTTTACAATATCTAGTTAGATTTGCAGTTACCTTCTTCAGCAGCCTTGTAGTTCGTGTACTTGGCAAAAAACACTGTTTTCATGGCAACCATGAACTGCTGGTTATGGGCGATTCTTGTTTATACAGATGTTCTAGTCCAGGTTGAGGTAATTGAAATGGTGCTCAAGTCATTATACAACTTAGATTAATGGTTTGATAGAGTAAGACAACAAACAATTAGAACGAGAGAGGATAATTTCTAACTGAGTTCACAACTACATGCGGTTGCTCCAAAATTATCCTTGTAATGTGTGCACATGTAAGAGTAATTTGTTTTTGATAGTTAAATGTTGGGAAGGCTTGAGAGGCTATTTCAAAACAAACAGCTGGTGATTTGGCTCTACAATCAAGCTAGGGATTTGCAGTGAAATAACATTGCGACTTGAAAAAGGGCTGGGCCAGTGACTATGTTGTATTTCAGTATATAATCCCTCAAAATAATGAAACTATAACTGATTGTAAATAATGAAACTTTAGCTGATTGTATCAATAGATTATGAATTAGCAGTGTGGTTGATTTGTTTTTTCTCAACTTTGCACACAATCTTTTTGGTCTTAAGAGCTACAGTTAGTCTTCTATTGTTGAATTTGAATAGAGTTGAGAGGACAGGGATCTGAATTGTCCTACTCAGACACCTATTTGTCTTAGTTACCGGATTCGCTTGGAAATGGCCGGATCCGGACTCGGGTCCGATTCGGATCCGGATCCACGTATGGATTCGTGAGGATCCGGGCAGGATTCGTAATCTTGCCTGTGGATCCGTAAGGATCCACGGCCCGCAGATCCTTACGAATCCACAGGCAGGATTACGAATCCTGCTCGGATCCACGCGCGGATCCGCGTGAATCCGCGGCAATGCCAAAATAAACTTGCAAAAACGTGGCCCCATTATCATTTTTTAATATTTTTTTTGTCCTAAAGGCCCTAAACCCTAAAAACGACCCTCTAAATCACAATGCAAGTTCATTTGCTCTCTATTTTGCTCTCTCATTTTGCTCTCTCATACTTGCTAGTTTGAAGTCAAGTGCTTGGATTCGAAGGAGATCGGTTGTGGAGCTTCAAATACCTTGCAAGAAGTGTTTAAGGTATGCATTTCAACCATATTCTTGAATTCTTTTATAGATTATTGATTTATTTTTAGTTTTTCAAATTTTCAAGTTTTTGTGCAAGTGTGAAGCATGTTTTTCTTTCACTTCTTTTTTCTAGATTGCAAGAATAGAACAATGAGTAGTCAAGGTTCAGTGGGTGGGGGTGGGGTTGCATCACCAAGCTTCAAAATTGATAAGGGGTCTCCTTTATGGAGACACACAACAAGAGTTGCACAATGTCCTGGGGGTGGGGCATACATATGAAAATGTAATTTTTGCAACATACAACATAGAAGCTTCTATTCCCGAGTGAAACTACATTTTTTGGGCCCTGCGAGTGAAGGAATTCACACGTGTCAAGGTAGTGATAAGAAGGGATTACCAGCTGCACAAATAGCAGCATTAACAAAAGAGCAAGATGATGTTGATAGAGCAGTTGCAAAAGCAAAACGTGGTGCTTCCAAAAAAACAAATATACCAACACCATCATCTGATCAAACAAACACAAGAACACATCCTTTTTTGCCTATGCCAACCACAAATGATGAAGATGAAGACCCATCTCCACTCACCTGCAAGAGAGGCCCACTAGATAGGGCATTCCAAATTGAAAAGAGAGACATTGCTGATCACAAAATTGGACGTTGTTTAATTGCAAATGGTGTTTCATTTAATTTTGCTAGATCACCTTATTTTAGGGAGATGGTGGAAGCAATAAATGATGCACCCCATGGTTACAAACCGCCTGGTTATGAGAAGTTGCACACTACCATATTACATGATGAGAGGAAAAATGTAGAGGCTCAACTTCAACCAATAAGAGATTTTTGGGTTCAATCGGGTGTGTCTATTATTTCGGATGGTTGGAAAGATTGTAGAAACCGTCCATTGATAAATGTTATTGTTGTATGCCCTAAGAGGGCAATGTTCTTGAAGGCAGTTGATTGTGAAGGGCAAGTGAAAGATGCAGAATTTATTTCACGCATTCTCATTGATGCCATAGAGTCAGTGGGTCCTGATAATGTTGTCCAAGTGGTCACGGACAATGCAAAAGTTTGCAGGGCTGTAGGGATAATTGTAGAGTCTAGATATGATCATATCTTTTGGACACCATGCACCGTCCACTCTCTCAATTTAGTGATGAAAGCAATTGGCACCGAAATAGATTGGGTGAAAAGGATATATGAGGAAGCTGAAGAGATTCAAATGTTTGTGACAAATCACCACATGTCACAAGCAATTTTTAGGAGTTTCTCGGACTTGGAGTTAT
Organism: Cupressus sempervirens; assembly: GCA_028749045.1. Classification (NCBI taxonomy): domain Eukaryota; kingdom Viridiplantae; phylum Streptophyta; class Pinopsida; order Cupressales; family Cupressaceae; genus Cupressus; species Cupressus sempervirens. The sequence continues at coordinate 400,478,699 of CM053791.1, read as the reverse complement.
TGAAGGTAAATTTTTATATTTAATATATAATTGAATATTATTGGATTCCACAATCATTAATTTTTGTTGTTGTTTACATTAACATGTTTTGATTTTTAAATGTTTTACTAACTTGAGTTTAACATGTTCTTAGGTTGCTGAAACCCGCTTTGCCTCTCACACAATCGTCTTGAGACGACTTGTGAAGGTAAAAGAAGCATTGAAGCATATGGTCATTAGCCCCCAATGGGGCATTTGGAAGAATTCCAATACAACAAGGGCTTTAAATGTGAGAAGAATGATACTAGATGAGGATTGGTGGGGTCTTGTGAGTTATGTGTTGGAAATCACCGATCCAATAATGGCAATGCTTCGCTTTGCAGATAGTGATGAGCCATGCCTTGGGGATATTTATGATTCCATGGATAATATGCTGGAAAAAATTAAAATGGTAAGTTTTACGCTCTTTTACAACAATTTTTTATTTGAGAGATATCTAGATTTTGAAGTTTAAATTGACATATTCAATAATTATAATTATTATTCATATTTCATATCTTAGGTCATACAGAGGAGGGAGAATGATCCTGAGGACACCCTTTACAAGAAGGTGGAAAAAATTGTGCATCATCGATGGAACAAGATGACCACACCTTTGCACCTCCTTGCATATGCTCTATCCCCGAGGTACTGTAGTTCTTATCAAATGTTTGTGCTTATTTTATCCAATGTTTGTGCTATTGATATTTGATAGTTGTATTGATAATTTTTAATTTCTCTTTAGGTTGCCAGCTCTTCTGCCGCTAAGCGGAATTGGAGTACTTACTCCTTTATCCACTCAATCAAACGCAACCGGTTGGCTCCAAAAAAATCAGAGGACCTTGTGTTCATTCACAACAATTTGCGCTTGTTGTCACGGAAGGATCCTAAGTACAAGAAGGGGCCCGAAAAGCTTTGGGATGTAGCATCGGAGACTCCTGATTTAGATATGACCATCCGGGATCTTGCTAGATCCACTTTGATTGATGTGGATGATGAGGAGGAGGATTATGAGTTAACAATCCCCTCTACTACTAGTGGTTTGGGTTCCTCTACTGATACAGATGCAGCACTTGCAACTCACCAGTACCCCTCTGATGTGGATTTTCTTGGAAATCCATTTGATGATTAAATAAAAAACTTTAGTGTTGACTCTTGACTCTTTTATGAGTAAATCATGTTATAAACTTTAAGTTTAATAATCTATATTTTGAATGTTACAAACTTTCACTTTTAGTAATTCAATGTGAATGTGTTGATTTTCTTTATAATCGTGAAAATAGATTAATTATCAATGTCATCGATCAAGTATACTAGATTCATAGATGCATACTAGAATCATAGATTCATACTATGAAATGATTTAGTTTTAGAATTATGTATATTTCTCTTATTTTAAAGTGTATATATATATATATATATATATATATATATATATATATATATGTGCACGAATCCTCCACGAATCATAATTGGGAAAGAAAAAAAATCCCGAATCCACGGATCCGATTCACGTGCCCGAATCGGATTTGTGTCACGAATCGGCAACTAAGCTGTTTGTTAATTAGACTTTGCACACAATCATTTTGGTGTTGAGAGCTACATTAAGTTTTGTATTGTTGAATGTGTGCAGAGCTGAGAGGAAATCTGGTTCGTCTTTAGCATTCTGTTGTATGCATGCATTGTCAAGTAGCAGTATAGTTGATCATTGTTAATTGAGATTTGTGCACAACCATTTTGCTTTCAAGAGCTAGATTTAGTCTTTTGTATTAGTGAATTTGAGTAGAATTAAGAGGAACTGAACATGAATTGTAGGAATGCGTGGAGATAAAGAAACACTAGTAGACCTATTCCAAGATTTGGAGGTAAAGCTTTAAACTAGAACAAATGATCATTTGTTCATAAGCCAAAATTGGTAGTGAGAATCCTGATGGTTTGATAGTTCTGAATACTTAATCAGAGTATTCTGATTATGAACAAGTAAAGGATGCTAATAGCATATAGTTTGCATGTACTAAGTTGAATGGTCATGGGATCTTAGGATTAGAAAGGGCAAGGAAAATACATAAATTTGGGAAACGTATTTTTGTAACATTTGCATATTAATTGAGTTTGTTTACGTTGCAGAACTTGAAGCAAAAATTTAAAATACACTCATTGAAGACCACTAGGGAATTCTGAATCGACCATAAGAGCAATAAAAAAATGGTTAAGATTTTTAAAAATATGTAATGATCTCTGCCATTCCACACAAGATTAACTTTGTTTATTTAAGTTGTTTTCATTAGAAGCATACCTGTCTGATGTCAAGGATGAGAATCCAATTTCTTTTTAGTAGATTTGAGAATGAAAATATATTTCTCAAAGAGGCTGAATGCATTGAAAGACAGTAGAAGCTAGCTAAGCAGAAACAAAGATAACAATGTAACATAGAATGAGTGGATCTTGGGGCATTTCGTGATTCTAGCATCTGCACTTGTACTGATATGCAGGGGCAGGAAGTGGCTCTTGGAGGTGGTGGTAGGACGAGCTCCTTATATGCTGAGGGTGGTTTTTCTGCAATGGACCTTGGAGGCATGGTTGTGAGAATTGTGGTGGATGGAGTTGGAGCTAATTTTTTTCCCTTTTGCTGGCAACTGCTTCTTCTAGTGCTGGAGGCTCCTCTTCTAGAGCTGCATTGGTGTTGCGTTCCAGGTTGGGGATTTTCTTTCTGTGTAATTGGCTTGTGGCTGTATAATGCTTTTTTGGTGACAAGAGGTGCGGTGGGTTGCAGTTGTGGTATGTTATACACAGGACCTGTTGGGTCTTTGCGGGTGGCCCCTGCGCGTAAACCTCTGGATTTTAGTGCTGATTTTTTATTTCCTTTTGCCCTTTAGTCTGGACTGTCCATTTTTGTTGGTATGGAAAGTGGTCTTTTTTATTGGTGGCCAGTTGTTGGCTGATAGTTTTCAAGGGCATGCCTTAGTCTTTGGTTATTTTTGGTAAGGATTGGTGCAAACGTTGGGGTTGTTCTTGTCCTTGCTAAGTTGGGGTGTCTTCTAATGGCTTTCGTGAGGGCTTGACAAATTATATTTTCTTCTCTTTCACGGAGAGTCCCCTATGGAGGTGGAGACTTACTTCATGAAAGAGGATGCTTGTAACATTTTGTGGTCCTCTCAGTGGCTGCTTAAACAAGGGCTGAAATTGTGGCAGGCTCTCTTTTTTTGCTGATCTTTTCATTTTCTGTTTCTATAGAGGAGAGCTTCTTTTTTGTTGAGGTGGAAAGGAATTGCAGAGGGGGGGTGGATTTTTGTGGGGGTGATGTTTTTTACTGGATGGCTTTAGGTACCATTTTACTACCCAATTTGAAGGCTCTAAAAGCCTTTCAAAATCCCCTTTATGTATATGTCACACTACATGAGTTGTTAATGGCCTTTTTAGCCCATGTATTGTAAGTGGCTAATCACAGCTCCTTGTTCTCTGAGTGGCCTTTTTAAGTTGATGTAGTGTAGAACTGAATGAACCCCCAATGGAGGTGATCCAGTTCCCAACAAATAACCACACAGTGGAAACACAACACAAGATACAAGATTTGATACTAATCACAACTCTTTATTTATAAATCAATTGGTTGCATGCAATGTGCCGAGCTGTAAGGCCTTTCTAGTTATGGCCAAATACAAAGCAAGTAATTGTTCTGCAAGATCTCTCAAAATCCAATCCAAACCCTAGCTAGTTCAGATTTGTAGCACAACAATACTATGGTAGAAACCTCCAATGAGATCTAAACTTGAGCTCACAAGCCACTAAGCAATCTCCTTGTTTCCCAAGTTGTAACTACTAGCTCTTCTCAACTTCACTCCTCTCAGCTACTTCATGTTGAATATATGATGATTCAAGACTCCATAAGACCCTCTACTTATACCCAACTAAGCCAAAAGTTGGCCTAGTAAGTTACAAATTAAATAAACCCTTACATTAAATGCATATTTGAGCCATAAGTCACTCTGTAATAAATATTAAATACAAAATGTCTTAGTTGGCTTACAACACCCATTAAATGCATTAGGATAAAGATCCAAGGTCCAAATAAGTCCATACATCCCTACGTTCAATCCACATCATGATCACACACATTAATTATGCCAAGTCAGCTGAGCAAATCAGCAAGAACTCCATCACGCAAGCCACACTGCTTAGCGTCAGCAAAAATCACAAGCATCACCAAGCTCCCACAAGCATTGTTGAGTTCCACTAGTGTCGAACAACCAACACACGTCGAGCACTGTAGTGAGTGTTGAGCAACATAGCGACTGAGCTCCTCTGTCAATACTGCATCTAGAACTACCCAATAACGACTGAGCACCACTCTTTTGGTGATCGAGTCCTCAACTCCAAAGCCAAAACAACTCCAACATGCAAGGTGTCCAACTTCCCCAGGATGCCCTAGTATCGTAAGTAACATTTAATATTATTTTTGATTGTGTGCTCTTTGTGGACTTCACTTGTAACAACCAACACCTTTGTTAATGTGTTGTTGATTTCTTGATAGCCCTTCGGTTGTAGTTGTGTATGAGTCAACCCCCATGTGTGGTTGTCGATTCTAACAAAAAACATAGTTTGGATGTCATTAAATAAGACACATAAGTGGTTTTATTGGCTTACGTCTCAAGTCTAGAGATTGGGAACACATGACATTAGAATATTCAAAATAAAAAATAAAACATAAAATGAGAAAAAAGTATTGTAGGCTAATGCTGAGGGAGAATTCGAAGAGATGGCTTTTGAAATACCTTACATATGGAGAAAATTTATTAGTGAATAATTTTTTTTTTATTGTAAGGCAAGAAAGAAATGGACCATGACAAAAGAAGAATATTTTAAAATCAAGTGTAAGGTTAGAGGTTATTCTTGCAAGTTGAATGTAGATAGTGATAGCATTGAGAGCACAAAAGTTAGGATGTACAGAGTCTCCTCATGACAATCTTTGGGCAGTGCAAGGTTGATTTCCATAGTAAGAAATACCATTGTTAGATATGGTGTAATGTGGTTTCTATGGCTGCATTACATGTGTTTTTATGTAGGTCTTGATATAATGACATGAGCTTAATAGAAAAAATTCTTTCCAAATTGTCAAAGATGAAGTTTAAGTCACCATGAAAGGAAAAAGAAGCACAATGAAATTATGCCTCACAAAAACGTTCTAACAATTTATAATAAAGTATAAATGTTTTATTTGTTGATTCCAAACCCAAATTAAAAACTATTGTGAATGTTGAGATGCCAAAATATTAGAAACATTATTAAAAGAAAGCAAGATAAGATAAGATAAGATAAGATAAATTTATTAATGTCCAACAAAAGACCACAACGTGGGTCTATGGGACTGGAAGCTTACAACAAGGAAAAAATAGACAAATGAAGCACCAAACGGTGTCCAAAAAAGAAAGAACAAGCACAACAAAAGAAGAAGAAAGCAGGAAACATCACAGAAAAGATTAGGTATCCGTCTTCAAAGGGAAAATGTCCAACAATGACTGATCTGTGTGGCTTTCAGAACCCCTGTGATGAATCTGAGTGCCACGAGAGGAGTGTCGTTGGCAAAAAGGTCCCTTGCGGGGTCTCACCGATCTGGAACAACCTGTGTTAGGGAAACTGTACGGTCGCTTCACACCACGAGCTGGAAGAAAAGAGTGAGTTGCCAACTAAATTTTCACTCATGATGAAAATTTCTTACTATGTTGATTTGATAAGACAAACTAGTCAAATGAGGCTTACCATATAAGGAGACAATCACTATGTGAAGGGTTGAATAAGCAAGTATAAGATTTGTTGCTTAGGAGGTTGACTAAATAATGTTTGACCTTGAGTAGTATCAACAATACTTACAATTAAGAATGGATTTGCCACTAAGTTAAGGGTGGAATAAGCAAGTACAAGATTTGCTAGTTAGGAGGCTGATTAGAGAATGTTTGACCTTGATTAGTATTGACAATACTTACAACAAAGAACGAGTTTTCCATAAAGTGAAGGGTTGAATAAACAAGTATATGATTTTCTAGTTAGGAAGTTGATTGGAGACAGTTTTGCCTTGTGTAGTATAAACAATACTTACAAGAAGATCGAGGTTAGCACTAAGTGAAGGGTTGAATAAGCAAGTATAAGATTATCTAGTTAGGAGGTTCTTTAGATAATGTTTGACCTTGTGGGTGGTATCAACAATATCAAAAACAAAGAAAGATGAAAGGATGGTGTGTACATTTCTAAGATAAGATTAAAATAAAATGGAATTTTAAAAACTAGCCATACAAGAAATTTGTTTTGTGAATTAGTAATAATAAATAAGAATTCCACTTAACTCATGACAATTAGAAACACTATATTTTAAAACTGGGGATGTGGCTGAAAATTGTGGGTTTGACAAAAAGAGTTTGATGGCTTCTTGGTGGATTGACACTTCAAACCAGCATTATGTGGTTAAGAAGAAATTTGATTTGAGCTTTTCTCAAGCGGTGGTTGAGGGTCTTGCAGTTTCTCCTCAAGTTGATATACCTTGTGGGATGTCTCTTATAACTAAGTCTGCCCCTCATGTTGTTTCTCAGTCTACTATTGGAAATAGGCCTATGGTGTCTTCTTATGATGGCGGAAAAGGTGTTGCTGAGACTTTGGTTGGTGTTGTTGGTTCTGCACTTGCTGTGTTTCAGAATGTTCTTGGCTATAACATGGCTCTTGCTAGAGGATGGGTTGTAACTCTTGAGAGAAATGTTGGTGTTGTCTCTACTGGTCTTGTCTCTTAGAATGTTGTCAGTCTTGTCTCTCAGGCTTCTAGTGTTGGGTTCTTTTGCTTGGTAGGATACAATTGCTAAGGTGGAAGAAGGTTGGATTACTCTAAAAGGAAAAAAATCTAAGATGTCTATACCTTCTTTTGACATGACCCTTTATTCCTCCAAGTGTAGGGATAAAGGTTCTTGTTAATGCTTTTGGGTTGTGGGAGTTGGGACTAGTGTTTGTGCTGGTCCTTTTTCTAGTTTTTGGTTGCATATTGGTATTTTTAATGCAACTTTGCTCTTAGGTTGTGGGAGCCTATTGGTAAAACCCTTGTCTTGGTGTTGAACCATTCCTTGTCGTGGGCCTTTTATGGATATCTTTTGTGAATCTTTCTATAAAGGGTTTCCAGTTCCTTCAAAAACTATTTTTTCTTTATTAAAAATAAATAGAAACATTATCAATGGCCAATATATACAAATGACTAAAAATATCGCCCAGGATATGATGATTATGAAATAAAAGCACATGCAATAATGCAATAACTTGAGTTGTAATGACTAGCAACTTGTTGCACAAGTTCTTATCTCGACTTAAGAGTGCAAAAAACCCAACTAAGTCGACTATTGATCTATCCACCCCAACCAAGTGGTCTTAGCAAGTTATCTAGGGGAGCACTCTTGAAATGACAATATGGAAAAGGCATAAGAAATCTTATGGAATCTAAGTTTTTCAAGAAGATGACAGGGAAGAGGACTATAGTGCATCCCATGCTACATTTGGGGCCAATCCTCGATCCCCAAAAGGGCATGCAAGCCAATCAAATAATTGGGAAGAGGCCTGCAATACATTCCATCCTACACCAAGGGTCCTTCCTCAATCTCAAAATGGCTATATAGGTTGAAAGTGTGAATTTTACAAAGTGACGAGCCTTTCCAATATTGTTGGGAAATACGGTGTCTCAACCTTAGCAATTCCAAAGTATATGTTTAATATTGTTTTAGGTTTGGTTGGTATTTTTTCTATTAAATAATTGTGCTCCATCATATAGGGTAAAATCTTATGATTTGGCACTTTCCATATGCCAATGCCTTTAAAATTACATTATTAGTTGTCAAAAGATGCCCATCAAGTGGTATAATGCGAAAAAAACTATTTTTAAAATAAATGTTATGATGAATTTTATGAAAACATTAAGAACTAAAACTGGAAGGGGCCAATTTGACAATGCAAAATAGTCATTATAACACATGCAAGAGATATGTTACATAATTTATTTATTGCCTATGATGCATGCAAGAGTATCTCCTATTCTAGAGGGGTAAAGAAGATTAATGTAGGAGTTGGATGAATTTTTACCTTGGTATTTTGGAATCTTGTTTTGATCCATGCTAATGTCTATGGTTGGCATTTGGAGCTCCCATGAGTCTATATATTGAGGGGTTGAGTTTGAGCCAACATGAGTGGTATTATAGGTACATAGATGTTTCTAAATTGCTTCAAGATTGAGAATTTTTTTAGTGTTGTAATCTCTATGAAGAGTAATACGAATTTTCCATCTTTTGTTGGATATGTTTTTTGAGGATGGCTTTCTCCATGTAATCATGGTGTTAATTGTTCACTTTTGTATGCTGGTATAGATAATTATATTTTCATTTGGTAAACACTGTTAGTTTGGTTTGTAATTGATTTGAAAATTCTTATATTATTGGCGACCTCTTAATTTCTAACACTTGGCATCCAAGCTTGGCTAATTCTCTATCTTAGGTGGTAGAATGGAGGCTTTTATTTGACCTTTTGTGGGAGTTTTAATCAATCAATTTTTGCAGATTTGTGTTGATACCATGGCTTCAACCTCATCTTATTTGGACATAGAGAAGTTTAATGGAATGAGCTATGATTTGTAGAAGCTAAAAAAAAAGGATATCCTTGAAGAATGAGATCAATAGGAGGTTTTCAAAATTAAAGAGAAACCTATTTTATTTTTTTGATGAATACAGGGAGAAGACAGATGAAAAGGCACATGGTACTTACAAATTGTGTCTTTTCAATTTCTTTTTCTCTAAATGTGTCTAAATGAAAAGACCACATATGCTTTGTAGAATTTAATTGGTGAGATCTACCAATCCAAATATTTACTAACACACTTTATTTGAAAGAAAACTTATTTTCTTTGAAGGTGAAGTGAGGTGAATCAAGAGCCAAGCATATAATTTCCACTTACTTAATTTTGAGTCAATTCTTTCTTATTTATCTAATTCATCAGAAAATTTCTTCTATACTATCACCGCTAACCTTGAAGATCCAAAGATGAATGCCCTTTTCAGAATTTGTTGGCACATGAGATGAGGAAAAATAATATGGATAGTTTGGGTAAGCTCTCACTATCAAGAGAATGCCTCAATAAAGAGATTATAGAGGAGATAAGAATGGACCCAGAGACAAGTCTAAGGGCATATCTAAAACTCATGGTAAAAGACACATAGTGAAGTATTGAAAACATGGAAAGAGAGGGCATATTGAGAAGGAATGAACGAATTTGAAGAAACAATTTAATTCCCCTATAGAAGTGGTTTTCCGCATGAAAAATACAATGAAGGAGAAATCTACCTTGGTGATAACTCTTCATATCTCAATGTTGAAAGGGGCAAATATTCAATTTTGTTGAGTGACAAAAGAATAAATTCTCTTTCAGGTGATTTGCATGTCTTATGTTTAGAAGGAAATTCAATTTCAGTTTCTACGTTGAATGATATGTTATTGCATCTAACATTCAACAAGCATGGTTGCAGATTAGTAAGATGAATCTTGTTGGTGGAGAGGGCGACACAGAAGGGGACTTTATTTAAGCTTGAACCTAACACTATTGATAAATCTTTAAATGTAATTGAATCTGAAATACTTGTACATTGTTTCACTAAAGATTGCCACATTAGTAAGAATGGTTTAAAAAACATTTTAAATAAACAATTGTTAAGATGATTTCCTATTTAGATGAGAGTTTTGAAAAACAAAAAACAAAAAGCAAAATCATTTTCTTCAAGGAGTAATAAATCTAAGAGAAAATAAGAAAATAGTCATTCAAATGTTTTTGAACTAGTGGATATTGAATCGATTAGAATATCCAGATATTTTGTCTTTTTCACTAATAATATATCTACGTATACTTGGTCATATTTTACAAGACCTAAATTTTAAGTTTTTCCTAAGATAAAAGAATTAAAGTTCTTAGTTAAAAAATGAACAAATTGCAAAATTAAGGTTTTAAGAATTGAAAATGGATGGGAAATGAATTCTTAAACAAAAAAACTACTATGCATAATTAACAAAATGGAGTGACAAAAATGTTGAATTAGACAATGATGGAAAGAGCTAGATGGCTTTTTCAATGTGTCATTTATACCAAAAAAAGCCTCTTCATTGGTAAATAATTCCTCTAGCTAGGTTGTGATTATGATGATCTATGTTTTCCATCTTGGGAGTACTTGTTGTAGAAGAGGAGGATGCTTGATCCTCAAACTATATATATATATATATATAACTAATAATGTTTCAAGTTGTCTAATTGTAATTAATTTTTGTCAAAAAATGTAGTCAAGTTCTAAAGTTTAGCATAGTTTTGTTCTTAAATTATTTTAGTAACATTAATTTCTATTTTTCTATTAGCTATTTGCAATTTAGCCAGGGTTTTATTAATTTTTGAATGAAAATAAATAGCAATTTTTTTGTAAGTTTATCTGGAAGCTTCCATTTTTGAATGAAAAAAAAACTTTAGTAAGTGTTGGCTCCTGATTTGACAAAATTTTAACCTCTTAAAAGATTAAAATACCTAGGAGTTAGCTAGAAACCATAATGGGCATTCTGAGGAACACAATAAGAGGACCAACTAATAAGACTTTGTGATGTCTTCTCCACTTTGAGCTCTGCAAAATTTAGGTGAGTATATTGAGGAAATTATTCCTTATTTCTTTAAAACTCAACTCTCAAAATGAATTTCCTTATAACAGATAAGTTAGCATTAATTCTTCTAATTCTAGGGCTGTAAAGGAGATGATAAATGGCTATTCTACCAAACCCTAAAACTCCATGAATCAAGTAGAGGCTCATGTTTCAAATCTTCAACAACATAACAATTAAATGATTTATTTATAAAAGATTTATACCATATAAACATTCCAAACTAGATCAACTTCAAAGGATGACCAATGCCTTATCTATTGGGCTATCAACTCACAGGAATTTGACATCTACCTCTAGATGTATCTTAACACTTGTGAGAAGAATATCAATATTCATTTTGAGATCTCATTCTTATTAAAATCTTCAATGAAAACAATAGAATTGTTCCAATTTACATTAAGCATTTACATAACCTATTAGATTTATAGCAAAAGTAAATTTAAATATAATTCAAAATGAATTACAATTGAAATTTAATGAACTTTGCTTATTAAATCTTAGAGAATTAAATGGAAAGCAAAACAACAGACAAGATCTAGAATGAAAAGCCAACTTTCTGTATTTTGTAATAATTTCTTTGTAACATATACAATTCAATGCCAATTCCTATAATAAGAAAACTCAATTAGACCAGCAATTGTTAACTTTTTTCATTCTATCTCTTGGAACAAACTCATATAGTATACATGGACTGACTTAGAAAATGAACAAAACTATGTTCAAACTAATAATTCTTGAACCCTCACCCACATCTTGGAAATCCTTTTATAGAATAAGGATTGAAACAAGCTTCAAATGAGAGGACACATGTTCAAAAACAAGATACAAAATTACCTTTTCAAATAAGACAAATGAGTTACAAAAAGAATGATGGAGATAGCCAATATTTCAACAATTTTCATTTTGGATGTTTAGGATCAACTTTGTTGTTTGTAATGAGAGCATACCCCCAACATGTGAACCAAAAAGATAAGGTATCTCTTTTAGATAGTTGTCCTCCCTCTTCATGTTAGTTTGAATTTTCTTAGCTCATTCAATCACTATCTCCAGATGGAATTGCCTTTATGTATGTTGTAACCTCCTAGATAGTAATATCTGATTCCTCATCTGGCCAGGTGGCTCCTCTAACTGTATTAATTTCATTTAGGCACTTACTCTGTTTAGCATCTATTAAGGTTCTAACCTCTGCAACTATTTTATTTATATCTACCTCCAACTTGTACAAAATATCAACAATATAAAAAATGGTTACCATGTTAGTTTCACCATTGCTATATGTAATGAATCTTTCATGCTTTAAGATATTGTCAAAAGAGTCTGACCATTCTTTCCATTCCCTCAACTTATTGTCATTGTCAACAATCTTCTATATGAAACTAAGTGTCCCATTGGTAGTGGTCTTCATTTTATTATTTATTAATTGTAACTTACCAAAAAACCATGCATTCATTTCTATGACCATGTTTACCATTTTCCTTGTGGAAATGATCATCCCTTTGGGAAATTCCTTTTTCTAAGGAGAAATTGGGACTAACTTGTCAAAGAATGGAATGTAGGGACCGCAATTGGTGAAAATTGGAGAAAGAATTGGTAATGCATCAAAGCACTGATACTCTGCTCCCTACAAAGCAATGTAACTACTTTGGAGATTCTAGAAACTTGTTTGAGTATACTTATTTTATGTGAGAGCATACTCTCCATTTTCCTAACTTCAACTTCCTTTCCTACTTCTCGATCTTCCACCTCCATTTGTTGATCCACACCCACATTTGATCTATCAACATCTGTTTGGGTCTCTTGATCTTTTACCTCTGTGATAGGTCTTGTTACATTCTTTAAAGTTCTCACCTCATTTTTGAAGGCAACCATCTTTTACTCTAGCACATAAGTCTTCTTCATTTCTTCCTCATACTTCTTTCTTGTTTCAATGGATATGCTGTAGGTTTGAATCAACTGCTCCTCAAGTGTATCCATTTTTCTCTTCCCCATGAGTGAAACTATGTTCATCATGTTGTGTATCTAGTCACTTGATGTTGTAATGACATTCTAGAATATCACATTACCATGGGGAGAGAATCTGACCTCCATCAGTATTGGTTTAATAGAGTCAGGTGCCATACTCCAAATTACCATTTTTTTTGTATCTATGTTACACCCAAACCCCTACACTTCTCCAACAATGTTAGTCTCCTCAAATGAGACAGATCTACTTTGTCTTCTTATTTGATCCAACAAGAAAGATGAGCTTAATTCTCATCCAAGAGAAACATTCCACTTCTTTTTACCAGCTCTCTAGTCTCATCTATAGTGAGAGTCTCACTGTTTGGATCATATTCTTGCAATTTTTGCACTAGTTCTACAACTTTTTTCTTAGGAGTCCATGGCTGCAATTGCAGAGGGAGTTCATTCTGTTTAATCTTAAACATGAAATATTTGAACTCCTCAAAATTGATGAAGTCATCATCCTTCATAAACTCTTGAGCTTAGATGATTCTTACATCTATCATTCTTGCTTCAAGCTCTAGTTTATTAGGGATTTATTCATTTTGATTTGCCTGTCTTATCAAGAATTTGTGTCTAATATCATCAAAATATTTGGTCCCCCTAGGCAATGATCTATAGGGATTTTTCCATTTGCTTGTCTGGGATTTCTACCAATTTCTTCTTTTTTTTTGCCACCTTGGGCCTAGGAAGAACCCTTTAGTTGCTCTTCATCATCATCAATCTTTATGATATCATCCTGCTCCAGAGATTCAGGTGCTATTCTATCTCTTATTTCACAAGGCACCTGAAATATTATAGCTTCATAATTGTTGAGGCACTTATTGAATATATCTAGATACCTCTCCTCATGATTGAAACCTTTAAAGGAGGGATCTATTCTTTTCATTTCTTCTTCAATCGTCATTAGCTCCTTCCATTTCATGGTCTTGTCTCTGCATACCTCTATCTCCAGGCAATTCATGATTACATCCTCTTCCCAATAAGGCTTTCTATTGGGCAATTTGAACTTTCTCATTTTTTTAAGGCATGCCTAACTAGATCATTAAGGTCATAAGTTCTAGCAAGTGCTGAAGGTAATAAAAATTCTCTCATAATTCATCTAACTCTTTAGTAGCACCCTTGCTATAAAAAAATCTCATACTTTGACATTTTTGCATACAAAGGATCCCTTTTTGATTGTAGGTCCCAAATATTCTCGGTTCATCATTATTGGTTGCCAAAAGAATTCTATAATCCCCATTCTCTCTGGAATGTGCCTAGGCAAAACATGAGGGGGTTGGGGGCATCCATAAATCCTTATGATGGAAAAATTGTCAAAAAGAAAAATAATCCTCTAATCACGTTCCCATTGCCTATCCCCGTTAGGGCATACAAAAGGTCTAATTAACATCTTAACCCCCCTAGGGACCCTTGCTATTATATCAACTAACACATTAGAAATTGGATATACAAAACTATTATAGAAAGCTATAGAATTGGAATAAGGATAAAACCTTTGCCATGACCTAGTCCATAGTTGCACCAAATATTTTTCTCCATTCTCCCTTGTTCCCTCAATAAAGTTAGGACTAATGTGCCCTATGTTCTTGTATAGAATGATATGCATTAGCAATGAATAATGGTGGAATTTGAAATTCCCCATTTCTCCTCTCTGCACAAATTTGATTTCATTGTGCATAAAATTTATTATATGGGTCACAAAATCATGCCCTACATTATGGTGCAATTATTTTATATCTAGGGCCATGATATATACATTTCCAGGAGCATTCATCATGTCATCCAATCTATCACCTTAGCTACTCCAAAAACTATGTACTGAAAGTATCTACTGAAGAATTCCAAGGGCATAAAGTCTCCCACCTTCTTAGGGAGGTCACCCTTTTCCTTTTTGGATTTAGGAATGTATCTTCACATAACCTTGGGAGTGAAGAAACTCTTCTAATTTTTGAAAGTTTCATCCATTTTGACTTGCTCAATGATCTTTGTTATAGGTCCTCCAAGGTCAAAGACTTCAATGAATGTCTCTTTATCTAGAGTGCATTAGATGCTCCTATCATTTCAGTGAAAACCATGGGTTAAAGGATTTTATGATTTTATCAGAGCCTTTACCAAATCTAGATCAACAATGACCTCTAGCATAATTGGTCACAAAATCATGCCCTACATTATGGTGCAATTCTTGTATATCTAGGGCCATGATATATACATTTTGAGGAGCATTCATCATGCCATCCAATCTATCACCTTAGCTACTCCAAAAACTATGTACTGGAAGTATCTATTGAAGAATTCCAAGGGCATAAAGTCTCCTACCTTCTTAGGGAGCTCACCCTTTTCCTTTTTGGATTTAGGAATGTATCTTCACATAACCTTGCTAGTGAAGAAACTCTTTTGATTTTTGAAAGTTTCATCCATTTTGACTTTTTCAATGATCTTTGTTATAGGTCCTCCAAGGTCAAAGACTTCAATGAATTTCTCTCTATCCAGAGTGTAGTAGATGCTCTTATCATTTCTGTGAAAACTGTGGGTTAAAGGATTGTATGATTTAATTAGAGCCTTTACTAAATCTACATTGACAATGACCTCTAGCATAATCAGATTTGATAAGTTTCAGTTCTATGAATTTGAAATGGGTGGCTCACAAAACCTATTATTATAAAGATACTAGAATAACTCATTTCCATTAGTTTCTAGAACTATTGTATCTTTGCAGAAACTATATATATTTTTGAAAATATATGAATTCACTATCTGAGCATTAGAAGACCTTGGTAGAAAGTAGACCCATTCCTCAACATATAGACTAGATATCTTCTTCTTGGCTTACTCAGTGCCTTGAGTAGCTTCTTTTATGTTTACTCGTGCTATGAACTTACCCTCTCCTTGTGCCATTTTTTCTAATTTCAATCTCTTCAAACACCCCTTATGCAATTCAATGTCTCTAGAAAATCTTCCTTCAATCTCTTCTTGGCTCTAAATTTTTTGTGAATGCTATTAGTAAAATTTTGTTACATCACCTTTTAATAGCAGTTGAGCATAGGAATGACATTGATGGCATCTTTAAGTCAGCATGCTTGAATTTTTTTGAAAACTTAGAAAAACATCATAATCTGGTTTTATGTCACTCATATTGCCAGCGCTCAAATTCCTTTTTACACTTTTTTTAGATAGTACCTCTTATTTTGACAATTATGAGGTTACAACAATCATTTTAGTATTTATGTTTTATGGAAGCAACCATGCACATACTTATTACTATTATTTATTCATGGCTTCATGAGGCTTACCTTTCAATTCTTATTTCTTCTTGTGACTATATGAAACCCTTGATCGCAACTTCACTATTTATCTTCATGCTTGACCTTCAAACCTTGTGAAAGAGTGACCACTTCTAAAATACCTTGTCACTTTTTCTTGATGCTTTTAGTCGTACGACTGAGTGAACATTGCCATCATGTTTGATTGCTGCTTCGCAATCTATGTTTTACTTTGTGTTCATAACTATGTGACTGAGTGATCACATAAAATTTTATGTCTCTTGATTGCATCACATGATTGCATTGATTTGTATTAACTGCATTTCATGACTTGCAAAGATGCGAACACCTTTAGTCGCACCATTGCTGCTTGATTCTAACATTAACATAATTAAGCTTATGACTGCACGATACACCTTATGTGTGAATGAGCATTTATTCACACCTTTTATTTCACCTTATATCTTTAACCATGCAATTGAGTGATATCCAAACCCTCACAAGCTCTTAACCTTTTCACCAATTAGTGGCTTACATTTTACCTTAAGGCCTTAATTGCGCGACCACACAATCAAGCATCTCATTCACCATACTAACTACTTTTCCAGTTTCCATGTATCCATCTAACATCATTCTTTAGCCATGTGATCGTGCGATTGAGCTATCTTCATAATATGCTAGCTCATTTCACCAATTTGTAGCTTGTAATCTTATTCACCACTTTAAATGTGTGACCACATGATCAAAGCTAATCATTGGGTCGCTTCATCATGCCAACTATTAAATTTTCAAGCTGCAAATCTATGAACATTCTTTCTAACATTAGTCGCGCCATCCTTGTTTGATTCTTTATGTCATAACATGACGGTTTCCTTCAGATGCTTTCACATGTCTTATCTTTAAATTGCCATGAGGGTAGTGACTAAGCGTGAGTACCTTTTCATATGGTCACTCTTTATAAATTCTCATTTATGCTTTGACTGTGCAAAGTTCTAAAAACTGCTCACTAACTACGTTGCACCTTTGTTGTTTGGATCATCCATTCGTAACTAACTATAGAGACCAAGTGAACACTAGAAAAAAACCTAAGTTACATAGTTGCACCATAAAAAGGCTAAAGGTTTAAGAAGGTAGCGTTAGAGCAATAAGCCTTGGTCATAGGGTGGCACCTTAGAAATTTCAAATTTTATTTTTAAAGTGTGAAGCATTTAGAGAACTTATTTAAGGAGGGTTTAAGACATAAAAACATGCATGCAAATAAAGACCTAGGGGTTTGTTTTTACCAAAATTTCTACAACAGGAAACAAGTAACCCTAATCTCATCTTTAAAACTAGATTTTTACAATAGGTTCTTTGGATTTAAACAACATGAGAATACAAGCCAATAGTGGCTCTTTCTAGGGATAATGGATAGCTTGCATCCATATAAGGATTCAAAATCTCTGGGTTAAGAAACCCACATACTTGGCACAATGACAATTTTTTATAGAGAGCTATGCATACACAACAGGAAAAACACAACATATATATATAGAAAATAACATATATTCAAGGATTTACAACTGTACAAAGACCTAATCTACTGTTCATGGAAAAATAGGTACCTTCAACATAAGTACTTCTTTAGGAATTGTCCATGAATTGGCAATTCCAGAATATTTCCTGATAACTCTTTAACAAGATAGGAATATTCTCCCCATTTCTCATGAATCAAATATGGGCCTAGCCAAATAGGATAAAACCTTCCATGTTTACCCTTGTCTTCCATTCTAGCATTCCACATCAAGACAAAATATTCTGATTCAAATTTCTTGCAACTGCCTTTTTGTCAGACATGTATTTGCCTATAATTGCAACTTAGCATTTTTGAGAGAGGCTTACTTCCTGATCTCACTTAATCCAACCAATTCATCCATCCTTTCTTGCATGCCATCTATGATATCCTCATCATACATTTGGATGTAATTATATAGAGCTTTTAGGTTGTTCTAAGGCATTCTTTCTTGAATTCCATATACCAAATTAAAAGGTAAAACACCTATTTCTTCCTTAATTGACACCTTGTCAGCCCAAACTACTAGATGAAGCTTGGAATCCCATGCCTTTTTGTTATAATCCAATGTTCTTTTGATGATCTTCAACAAACTCTTGTTTGTAGTTCCAACCTACCCATTTCCTTGTGGATGATATGGAGATGATGTTGATATGATGATGCCATACTTGTCACAAAATTTTATAAACTCTTTTTGACCTGAAGCACATGGCATTATCAATTACAATCCTTCAGGACATCTGAATTTGGTGATTATATTATTTAATAGGAAGTTGTTCACAACTTTGCTAGCAGTTTTCTTGGTAGGAATGACTTCTACCAATTTTGTGAAGTAGTTAGTTGCCACTAGAATCCATGAATAGCTAGTGCTAGATTTCTTTGATACTTCTCCAATGATATTCGTTCCCCACTAGTGGAATGGTGCTTGAACTTCTATGATTTAAAGGGGTATATCCAAAAAAATTTAGTCTACCATCAAATCTCTAACAAGGATCACATTTTATGACTAAAACATGATAATCCTTGAATAGGCTTGGCCACCAAAATCCACATCTCATCACTCTATGGGTTATAGTCTTGGCCATATAATGACCTCCACATACTCTTGAATTCATTTTAGTGAGTATTTTTGTTGATTCTTCATGATTAATATGTTTTAGTAACACTCCTTCAAAATTCCTCCGCCAAAGCTTTCCATCAATAATAATAAACTTGATTTCCTACAGCTTCGTAGATCTTTCATTTTTAGTCAATTTGGATGGAGTTTCCATATGTTACAAATAATAAATAATATTTTTATAACACTCATAATCATGCATATCACATGTATATGGTCTGTGATCTTCATCTACAACATTGATTTGATTGGCATCTAAATTTGATTGACCCATCAACTTAACCAATCCTTGGCCTCTCACTAGTCTTGTTATTTGGATTTCAATGTTGAATTCTTCAATTCTATTGATCCATCTACACCTCCTACCAGACATTTCTCGATGGGAAAATATATCATTTACAGTAGTACTAGAAACAAATGCTATGACAATAGCACCTACTAGGTAGCACCTAAAAGATTTGAAAGCTTTCACAAGAGCATAAGATTATTTTTAGTTGATATCATATTTTAGCTCTGAAGGTTGGAGTGAGTGCTGAAAAAGGCAATGGGTTGTTTAAGAACCTCTTCATTCTTTTGGAGTAAAATTGCTGCAATGGTGTGGAAAGATGCAAAAGAAAATATGTGCATTGGCTTTGTGTAATCAGTTGTCCTAAGAATCAGGGTATTCTTTATTGCATCATTTATTTCTTGGAAGGAAATTAATGGTTCACCTTCCTAATTGATCATTGGCCCTTTCTTAAGCATTTTAGATATGAGTTTGCTAATCTTAGCAAAGTTGGTTACAAAATCTTCTTAAAAAAATCACTTGGCCAAAGAAAGATTGACTAACCTTGATATTTTTTGGCTTTGAAAATTTATCTATTTTGGACACCCTGTCTAGATCAATTTTGACTCCATCCTTGGGTACTTTATGACCTAGAAATTTCCCTTTTGTAACTCCAAAGGTACATTTCTTTGGATTCAAAGAAACTCCATATTCCAAAGATTTCATAAATTTTTTCTCCAAATGTTTGCATTGATCTACTTTCTTGGAATAAGCTATGAGGTCATCTTGGTAGACAACCATGAATTTATCTATATATTCTACAAATGCAACATTCATGGATATTTGGAATATAGCTCTTGCATTAATTACGCCAAAAGGCACTCAAACATATACATATGTTCCCCATGGGGTTGTAAAATATGTTTTGAATTTTTCCTTCTCATTAACCAACACTTGGTTGTAACCAAAGAATCCATCATAGACATCAATTCAAAGCTAGTAACCTATTGTAGCATAGCTTCCATGTTTGGCAGACCATAATTGTCTTTCAAAGAAGCAATATTAAGATTCCTAAAGTCTACACACAACCTTATATCGCCATTCTTCTTCCTAACTGGCAATAAGTTTGATACCCATGAGGAATGTCTTATAGTTCTAATAATTCCACCGTCCCTAATCTTCATTAGCTCTTCTTGCATTTTGGGGGCTAGTGTGGGATTGACAGGTCTCTGCTTTTATCTAAAGGGCTTAGACATTCTCTTTTAATGGGATGACATGCTAGAACAAATCTTCTATATAGGCCTTTAAGTCATCATATGACTACACAAGTACATGTCTAAACTTTATTAATAAATCAATTAAGGATTTTCTTATAGTAGCGGATAGACTCTTACCTATATACACCTTTTGGGGAGACTTGTTTGTTCCAAGATTCACTTTTTCAAGCTCCTCTAGTTTTTTGTCTTTGACCTCTAATTCAACCCCGCCTTTATTGTCAAATACACTTTCCAACATTACTATCCCTTTGGGAACTTTATTTGTTTTCAATTATAAGTTTTATTGGCCAAAGATGGTGTCCTTCTCATCTATGTTCTCAACCAATGTCTTGTAGTCCAATTCCTAGCCATGGTATTTGTCTTCATTCAAAAGAAAATTTAGAATATCTTTGTCCTCTTCAAATACATGCTAGTTCTCTATATTGTCAAGGATTGATGGCCTGTTTTGCATTTTAATCTTTGAAACCCCATCAAAAGATATGCCATCAGGCTTAATGGATACATTACCTAGCAAATCAACCATTTTATTATTACTCTTATCCATCCAAGTGATTCCAAAAGAATCAAATGCTTCAATCTGATCTCATACAAAATTTTTGTAATGTTTCAATCTATTATTCTTGGATGCATATGTCTATCTAACACGGGGTACTACTAACTCAGAATCACTAATAACATGCAACTTTTTAATACCATGACTTGCAACTACTTTTAACCCAAGTAAAAGTGTTTCATATTCTGCTATGTTATTTGTACAAGTGAATCATAGGGTAAAGGAGTATTTGAATGTGCTCTTCTTTGGTGATATGAAAACTACTCCAGCCCTTGACCCTTCTTTGGAACTAGCCCCATCAAAATACATTATCTAGAGATTTTGTGAATCTATGCATCTTATTGCTTCTTATGAAATCAATGGGACAAATTTTTCTATTTCTTGAACAATAATTTTGGCCCTAGAGGTATTTACTTTTGTATCTAGAAAACATGTAGAATCAATATCAATGTTATCTTCAATTATAACAATTGCCCTTGGTTCTCTATCAACCTTGATGGTTTTGTCCCCTATGTGAATGTAGAAAAATACAAGTCACATTGTAGGCTACCTTCCATTGCAACACTCCACTTTATCGAGAGCAACATTCCATATTGAGGAGGAATATCAACTACTAGGACAATCATGGTTAAGTCAACATCAGGATACGAATCTAACCTATATGGTAGTGCATTAATTGTACCTATAATAGGGACTTATCTAGTATCCATGGCTCTACATATACCCTATTTAGTATCTACTTTTAGACCAAGGGATTCCATGATTTTAAAAGGCATGACAATATTAGAAGCTCCCAAACCAATCATGCAATTCTTCAAGGTTTTTCCATTTATAATCAAGCTAAGGAAGAAAGGGTCAATATTCTCTATATAGGTTGTAGATGAACTATCCAAATACATTTGAGGTATTTGAGATATGACTCCTTTATCTTCCTTTTCTTTTACTAAAATTTGTACATCCTAACCTAATGATGACTCTCCTTTGATAACATTACTATCCCAATCCCTCCTAAACAAGAAAGGCCTTTTATGTTCCTCTATTAGAAAAATTTAGAACAACGAAACTTTGATAATGATTTGTGATAGCATGGAGATCATATCAACATGGTCATAAATAAGGGGTTTGCATGAATTACCTTTAGTTGCTTGTACATGAACATCAAGATCCTCAGTTTCTTTGACAATATCAAGATTTGATTTCCTTTCTTTTTTATTTTTCTTGATTGCTTCCACCCCTTTATAGAAGCTCAAAAATGGTTCACGTCTATGGTTTAATCATGTTTTCATATTAACTCATCTCATTTTCTCATTTCACTAATTTTGATCTTTTGGCCAAACTTGAATATCACTCGAGCAGGTTTTGATAATGTCCTTTATCATTTGTATCCCCTTTTGCATCATTTGCAGATCAATTTGGAATCTCATCTGCTCAACCCAAAACCATATCAAATCAACCAAACCATATCAAATCAACCCAGAATCACCCCAAATCTACCTAGGATCACCCCAAATCTACCTAGGATCACCCCAAATAAGTCCTAATCAAATTGGACCTTAGCACTATCATGTCTCTCAACACTAGGTCAAACTATTATTCACATCATCCTATCTTTGACATTGTTAAGTCTCTTAGTTCTAGATCATGATATTATCATATCAATTTAATAACATTGATATTGTCTGCTGATGTTATTATGATCAACCCTATCAATCAATCTCGATCCTATAGCATTTACAATGTTAGTTAAATTTTACATGTCCTTAATCCATGTCATGTGTTCTTGTATTATTATCAAATTTTATCAATCAATCAATTTGATCATGGTTTTGATTCACCCACTGTTATCCCAGTCAATCTGCGTAATCGTCGCATTTCATCTTCCACTTATCTAATCAAATTGGCAAACCATCTACTAATTTTTTCTATAGGATTAAATAACCCATAATTTAATCCTATGTCATCCCAATCATTTTCATCACAAATTACTAATTATTCTCACTATTTAGACTTCCTCAATTGATTAATATTATTAATTAATTGATTCATAATTCACAAACCATGAGAATTCTTGTTTTCCTAAGTCATATTTTCCACCTCTAATTTCCAAATTACTAATTTCCATTTGTGTGGAATAATGAATTTTTAATTCAAAAATTCCACGTAATCTTGAAATAACCTTGACATCATCTTGACACACAGACATCTTACATCATAGATTTTATTCTCACACTTGGCTAAGTTATGTCATAATCCATATATTCTTATTCCTTATGCATATCTATATTTAGCCTTCATCGTCATAAATTCTTGGCTATAAGTGGCTTTGAGGTGTCACATGATTCTTCGTAGATACTTCTCCATTTTTATCCATGTTGACTTCCACATTGTTAGATTGTGGTGATTGATCAGGATAGTACTATTTTTTTTTTTGGGCCCTATTTTATCAAGATTTTGGGCCAACATGTAATTATTAATTATAACCCTAAAATGGCATAAAATACTTGTATAAAAGGGTTTAGGGTTAGGTATTTTTTATTATGATGTGATGCAAAATTGGTTCTTGTGGCAGTATTGAGCTGTAAGGGATTACGAATTGTAATCAAGTTGTAATCACTGGATTGTAATAAGATCAGACTTGTTGTTTGGTGGACATAGCCTAGGGATTGGGTGAACCACGTTAAATCTTGGTGCCTTGTGTTCATTTCTGTGTGATCTATTATTTTTCTATTATTGGTTATATTTGCATGTAGTTTTTATTTCTGTCTGTGGTTTAATCCTAACAAGTGGTATCAGAGCCTAGTTGTTTTTCAGTTATCCTCTACAAGAAAGTCTCACGGTTGAGTGGGAGTAATGGTAGATGAGGGTAAGATGAGGGTTGATAAGTTTAATGGGCAGAACTTCTAGTTATGGAAGATGCAAATGGAAGACTATCTGTATTAGAAGGATTTATGGAAGCCATTAGAAGGCAAAGCCAAGAATCAGGGAACTATGTCAAATGATGAATGGGATCTTTTGGATAGAAAGGCACTTGGAAGCATTCGATTATGCCTAGCACTATGGGTGACATTCAATATTACAAAAGCAAAGATGACAAAAGAATTGATGAAAACCGTAGCGACACTATATGAAAAGCCCTCCACTTCAAACACGATATTTCTCATGAAGCGTTTATTTAATATGAAAATGGTAGAAGGTGGATCTATTGTAGATCATTTAAATGAGTTTAATACTATTACTAGTCAGTTATCTTTTGTGGGTATCAATTTTAAAGAAGAAATTAGGGCTCTCTTGATTTTGTGTTCTTTGCCTGAAAGCTGGAATGGCTTGGTAATGGCTGTGAGTAATTCTGTTCTTGGATCTAGTACCCTAAAATATGATGATGTGATCGGTGTTAATTTAAGTGAGGAAACTCATAGGAAAACCTCAGGTGGATCTACATCAAGAGGTGCTTTGAATGTGCAAAGCAGGGGCAGAATGACTGAGAGAGGAAGTAATTCTAGAAATCATGGGAAATCAAGAAGAAAGTCAAAGGGGAAGAGGTCTCAATCGAGAGGATCGAATGATTGCTAGTACTGTGGGAAACCAGGGCACAAAAAGAAAGATTGTTGGAATCGAAAGAAAAATGAAGGAGATAAATTAGATGGAGAGAAGGAGGCAAATGTGGTAACAAATTTGAAGAGGATGCTTTACTTATATCTTTAGAAAGTGTTGATGATTCATGGGTATTAGATTATGGTGCTTCATTTCATGCTACACCTCATAGAGGTTATTTCATTGATTATGTCCAAGGGGATTTTGCGCTTGTTTATTTGGGGGATAATAAACCTTGTTAGATTATTGGAAAGGGTAAAATTAAGATTAAGTTGTAGAATGGGAATCATTGGCTACTATATGAGGTAAGACATGTTCTAAGGCTGAGTAGGAATTTAATTTTAGCTGGAAAACTTGGTGATGAGGGTTGTGTAGTTACTTTTAATGATAAAAATTGGAAGGTTTCAAAAGGTTCCCTTGTAGTAGCAAAAGGTATGAAAGTAGGCACCTTATATCTTTGTACATGTCATATTGTTCCTTCTACTTTGATTGTTTCAGAGAAAAATGAATGTTCAAGAACAATTGCTGCAGTTGAGCAGGGAGAACAAATAACTGCTATAGATTCTGATACAATGCTGTGGCACAATAGACTTGGGCACATGAGTGAGAAAGGTATGAAAGTAATTCATTCAAAGAAAGTTTTACTAGGTCTGAAATGTGTTAATATGGATTTTTGTGAAAGTTGTGTGTATGGAAAACAAAAGAGAGTGAGTTTTGCAAAGACTGGGAAGGAAAACAAAAAGGAGAAATTAGAGCTTGTGCATACAGATATATGGGGACTGGCTCAGGTATCTTCCCTTGGTGGCTCTCATTATTATGTTACATTTATTGATGAAACAAATAAAAAAGTATGGGTTTATTTCCTTAGATCAAAATCTGATGTAATTTCAAACTTTTAAGAAATGGAAATACTTGGTTGAAAATGAGACTGGTAAGAAACTAAAATGTCTCAGATCTGATAATGGTGGTGAGTATTGCAGTCATGAATTTGAAGATTATTGCTCCACTAATGGTATTCATAGATAGAAAACTGTTCCAAGGACTCCATAG
This sequence comes from Cupressus sempervirens, assembly GCA_028749045.1. Taxonomy (NCBI): domain Eukaryota; kingdom Viridiplantae; phylum Streptophyta; class Pinopsida; order Cupressales; family Cupressaceae; genus Cupressus; species Cupressus sempervirens. The sequence goes on along the minus strand of CM053791.1, from coordinate 400,453,308 downwards.
GAAAATGGAGTGGTTGAACACATGAACAGGACTATAATGGAGCACGCAAGGAGCATGAGGTTGCATGCTGGGTTACCCTTATACATGTGGGCAGAGGCTATCAATACTGTTGTATATTTGATTAATAGAGATCCCTCTACTCCTTTGGGCTGTGATATTCCAGAGGAGGCATGGACTGGTAAGAAGGTGAGTTATTCTTTTCTCAAAACCTTTGGTTGTGAAGCATTTGCTCACATAGATTCTAAAAATAGAACCAAGCTAGAAGCTAAGTCAAAGAAATGTGTATTTGTTGGATATGGCATTAATGGATTTGGTTATAGGCTTTGGGATTTTTGAAAATTAGAAAATTGTAAGAAGTAGGGATGTCATATTCAATGAGAAAGTGTTGTACAAAGATCTATTGTAGCAACATGAGAAGAAAGAAGATGATTATGTAGTGCTAGATGATACTCCAAAAGCTGATGTTCCAACCATTCCTCATGATGTGCAACAACCACAACAAAAAATACCACACACACTAGTGAACGTTAGACGGTCAACAAGGAAAATTAGACCTCCACAAAGATTTTCTCCCTCTTTGTTTTCTATTTTACTTACTGATGCTGGTGAACCTGAAAGTTATGATGAAGTCGTGCAGGTGGATACTAAGATTTAGTGGGAGTCTGTAATGAAAGATGAAGTGGACTCTTTGCTAAAGAATAAGACATGGGATTTATGCAAGTTGCCTACAGGTAAAAAGGCTTTACAGAATAAGTGGGTTTACAGATTGAAAGAAGAGGAAGGATGTAAGAAAATATTTAAAGCCAGGTTAGTTGTAAAAGGATTTGCACAAAAATAGGGAATTGATTTTGATGAAATATTTTCTCCTGTGGTTAAAATGACTTCTATCCGTATTGTTTTAAGTCTTGTGGCTATTGAAGATTTGCATTTAGAGAAGCTTGATGTTAAAACAACCTTTCTTCATGGTGATTTGGATGAAGAAATATATATGGCTCAGCCATAGGGTTTTGAGGTCAAAGGTAAGAAGAACTTAGTATGCAAATTGAAGAAAAGTTTATATGGCTTGAAGCAAGCACCTTGGCAATGGTATCTAAAATTTGATAGTTTTATGCATGAGCATGGATATAATAGGTGTCATTCAGATTACTATGTTTATTTTAAGAGGTTGGATGATGATAGCTACATTATTTTATGTTTATATGTTGATGATATGCTTGTAGCTGGGTCTAACATAGATCATATTAAGGGAATAAAACACCAGTTAGCACATGCATTTTCCATGAAGGATTTGGGGGCAGCAAAACAAATCCTTGGTATGAAGATTTCCAAAGATAGGAAAAATAGAACGTTGACACTATCTCAGGCTAATTATGTTGAGAAGGTATTGCAACATTTCTCTATGGAGAATGCTAAAGCTGTCCGCACACCTTTACCTAGTCATTTGAAATTGACTAAGCAGATGTGTCCTAAGACATAGGAAGAGGAGAATAAGATGTCCAAGGTACCCTATGCTTCAGTTGTAGGAAGCTTGATGTATGCTATGGTATGCAGTAGGCCAGATATTGCACATGCAGTGGGAGTTGTTAGTAGGTATATGAGTCATCCAGGAATTGAGCGTTGGAATGCAATCAAATGGATTCTCAAATATCTAAGAGGCACATCCAATAAGTGTTTACATTTTGGAGGCTCTACTATTGATTTTCAAGTCTATGTTGACTCAGATTTAGCAGGGGATATTAATACTAGGTGGAGTACTACAGGTTATGTCTTTACTATTAGTGGGGCAGCCATGAGCTGAGTTTCTAGGTTAGAGAAGATTAATGCTCTATCCACTATCGAGATAGAGTATGTTGCTGCTATAGAGGCAAACAAGGAGATGATATGGCTTCAGTTCTTCTTGGAAGAATTGGGACATCCTTAGAAGGATAATTATTTGTTCACAGATAGTTAGAGTGCCATTCATTTTGCTAAGAATTCAGCTTTGCATTCTAAGACCAAACACATACAGTTGCGGTACCATTTCATTCTGTCAGTTTTGGAGGATGGATAGTTAAAGCTGGAGAAGATACATACAAATGATAATCCAACAGATATGTTGACAAAGGTTGTAACAAGGGGGAAGCTGAACTCCTCTTCAGTTTCAGTTGGTCTTGTAGACTGAACATGAATAAAAGAATAGTACAGTCCAGGGTGGTTTGATCCAATGGGAGCCCCATGTGGTAGTGCTATTGCTACATGATTAGTCTCCAAGTGGGAGATTGTTGTTTAGTGTGGAGCCTAATCAGTCCCCAAGTGGGAGATTGTTAGATTGTGGTGACTGATCAGGATAGTACTGTACATACTTCATAATTTTTTGGGCCCTATTTTATCAAGATTTTGGGCCAACATATAATTATTAATTATAACCCTAAAATGACATAGAATACTTGTATAAAAGGGTTTAGGGTGTTAGATTGTGGTGACTGATCAGGAAAGTACTGTACATACTTCATAAATAGTGGATTTTGGAAAAAAAATTTTGGGCCATGGCTGACATGTTATAACCCTAAAGCAGTTTAATACTTGTATAAAAGGGCTTAGGGTTGGGTATTTTTCATTATGTGTTGTGATGCGAAATTGGTTCTTGCGGCGGTATTGAGCTGTAAGGGATTACAGATTGTAATTAGGTTGTAATCATTGGATTGTAATAAGACAAGACTTGCTGTTTGGTGGACGTAGCCCAGGGATTGGGTGAACCATGTTAAATCTTGGTGCCTTGTGTTCATTTTTGTGTGTTCTATTATTTTCTATTATTGGTTATATTTGCATGTAGTTTTTATTTCTATCCGTGGTTTATCCTAACATAGGGTTAGGTATTTTATCATTATAATGTGGTGCAAAATTTTTTCTTGTGGCGATATTGTGTTGTAAGGGATTACAAATCGTAATCATTGGATTATAATAAGATTAGACTTGCTGTTTGGTGGACAGCCCAGGGATTGGGTGAACCATGTTAAATCTTGGTGCCTTGTGTTCATTTTTGTGTGATCTATTATTTTTCTATTATTGGTTATATTTGCATGTATATTTTATTTCTATCTATGGTTTAATCCTAACACACATGTCATAGAGCCCTACAAGTGGCTTGGAGAAGTCATATGCACATAATAGATTCTCCTCCATTTATAGGCGTGTTGACTTTCGAGCATCATAGAATCTCAAATTTGGCATCTTGTGTCATATGTGTCATGGATATCCTAAGGAATATTGTTCCAAGTTGCACATTTCCATTGACAAGTGTCCATCGTCTCATTCATTCCTCACCTCTTGCAAATTGGCTATAAATTAAGCCTTCTTACTCTCATTTTTGGTCCTAACTTTTTAAGCCTTTAATCTCTTGAGTCCTTAATTTCTTAGCATCCATAGGCTTCAAATCACTCTTCCAGTACTCTCAATAGAATCATCATGTCATAGGCTTTTTCTTTTAATTATGTGTAATATAGGCAATTGGAGCTACATCATATGGAGAAAAAATAAGGACATGGGAGCTACAACTAAAGAGGTAGTTTTTACTTTACGTTCCTTTCTTTGTTTTAGTTGGTTTTCATGGTAGACTAGAGGGTATTACCATATGATTATTGAGTTTTGTGATTTCTCATAGTATGTTAGATATTAGCCCATTTTTTGGTCCTACAAATTGGTGAACTTGATGTGAAGATCATGCTTAACTAATTTGGGTTTTCTTGTTTCTGTGCTTGTAGGTGCCAGGAAGGAGCTCAATTGGAAGGGTATAATGGGTATCTTCTCTTTCTTATCACACCTAGTTTAATTAAGGGGGCCTAGTAACATGATTTTAGGCTTTCATTTATGAATTTTGATAGCTTGCTATCCTAGGGTGTACTTTGCTATGTTAGGGCACACTTAGGACCTCTAGGAAGCTATTTTAGGGGCCTAGGAGTCACCATAACCCTCATCTACTATTCACACTTGACCAACTACAACTAGAAACTGCCAATTATGCCCTTTTGGGCCCCAAGTGCACCATGGGTGCACTCTACACTGTTTGGGTGCACTTGGTTGAGTACGTTTCAAAATTTTAAGTTTTATGTATTTTTTTGACTCCATTTCCCCATACTCTGCTTCCACTCTCCCAACTTTGCCTAGAAACTACCAACTGCCCCTTCTAGGTCCCAAGTGCACCATGGGCACACTCTACATGTTTTGAGTGCACTTGGGGTCTTTTTGAGTCATTCTGGTCTTCTAGGGTGTAGTCTGCTCTGTTAGAGCACATTTGGTTCACATAAAGCACCTATTTTGATTAGAATCTACATCTAGGGTTTTAATTTCATTTTAGGACCTAGAGTAGATGATATTTTTTCAGCACGTGGTGATCTTTGGGAGAAGACATTCATTGAAAAACTACTAACGCTTGTTTGCAGGATGTTGTTAAAGATCCATGTGCTTGTCCAAACTCCATGTGTTGCTTTTCTAGATTAGATAACACTTTGTTGGGTGCACTAAAATTAATTTTCTATTATTCTTGTTGTCTATGCATTGTTTAGAACCCTAGGAGTTTCATGGATGTATCCTCTCCCCTCATTATTCATGGATCTTTGGTGCAAGAGAAATCTGTACAATTTCTATAGAGAGGTGTGCCTTGGACCCAAGACCCACCACTTGGTGAGCCCTAAGGGATGACCTCAAAGTCATAACGGGCCAAAGCTAGGTCAAAATTCAAGCTACTATAACAACATCAATATAGTTAATACTATATTAGTGGTATTGTTGCATGATAGCTCTCCTTTAGTACCCTTGTGGTGCATCAAACCTCAATTATCAGGGCTGGGAGACCTTCCAAGGAAGTTTATCATTCACTTGCTGAATGAAATGCCCATGCTAAATACCTTGTTTTAGAGGCCAAATACCTTTCTATCCATTGGCTCAAGGGGTCACCCATGCCCACGAAGACATCCCACATACTCATGGTCCATAGTAGAGGCAATAGTCCCTTAGAAGTGATGACCCTTGGGATTCAGATCTTGGTAGCCTCGAGAAGTGAGTGTGCTATAAGGGGAGCCTATGGTGACAAGATCCTAGGTTGTCCACTCTAGATAAGTGTGGCTAAACTTCAGTTCAAGTGGGAATTTAGTGGATATAGTCTTAAATACTAGGTTGTGGTGTATATTTTCACTTCAATAACTATTCTTGTTTTATTATGTCTTGTGTGTGTGTAAAACATTAATCAAGATAAAGCTAAATTTGAAAATTTACACCTTGGATACTATTGAAACCTTGTCAAAACATTACAACATTGTCAAAATGTTGAAAACTTTGGTCCAAAACATTCAAGACTTTAGAAAAATGAAGATTTATAACCTTAGGAGTGCTAGAATGACTTAAATTCCACCCTTGCATAGCATACAGTTGCATTCACCATATTTTGAGCCTCATACTTACATCCTCTAGGCCTTATATTTCATCTTATTAGTCTTAGCATCCCTTATCATTCATATTGCATTCCTTAGGCTTCACTTTGCATCCCTTAATGTTTGCATTTCATCCCTTAATCTACATCTTGCATCTCCCCACTTACCTTCTTGCATACCCAACCTTCATCTTACACAATTTAACCCTCATTCCACATGTCCTAACCATCATTTGGCTCTCTGAAACATCATTCTAGAAGTCACCAAACCCAAAAAAATACTCTAGTTTTAGCAGATCTTACCAACTGCACTCTAAAACTACCAACTGCACCATGGGAAGAGTTGTTTTTTTTTTAGTGCACTTGGTTTCTAGAACACCTAGTTTAGACTTCCAGATAGCATTTTGGGGCTTTAGGACTATCATTAGGTGCCTAGATAGGTTTCGCTTTCTCAGCATGTCCTAAACTACATTCTACATCTCCTAACCTTCATTGTGTACACTTTAGGCTCCATTCCTTAGGTCATAAACATCATTTTGAATCTTAAATTTGACACTAACATCATCCCCAACAACCTAGCTCTTTGGTATAGCAACCTGACAATCACCTAGTCCAGAATCATCATACATTCAACCTATCTCTCAATTGCACCATGATACTACCAACTGTGCTCAAACTGGCCCCAAGTGTACCATAGACATAGTTGGTGCTATTGGAGTACACTTGGTGCTATTATAGTGCTCTTGCTTACTTGCATGACCATTTTGGGCCTCTAGACTGCATTTTGGCACCCTAAAACTGCATCCAAAGGCCTCTGTAGGTCCTCATTTTGCATATGAAGCAAAACATCATTTTTCAACCCAAACATCATTTTTCATCCTAGGACCTTTGCATATTTCATATACAATCAACATAACCATAATTTTGATCACCCTAAACCTCATGTTGATCCCAAAACCTTTGAACTTGGTAACAAATCAGAACAAAATATGAGTCCTAGAGTATCTCCTAATGTTGATGGATGATGGATCTTGACTAGTCCTTTTATCATTTTTTATAATTTTCTTCTGTCAAACTATATCTATGTCTTGATGGATTTGACCTTGTCATTTTTATCAACTTTATCATTTTTTCTTTTATCTCTTTTTGGTCAAGATCCAAAGTCCATCTTCACAAGGTTAAAATCTTCAACAAAATACTTTCCAAAGATTTGACTTTTAGTTCAAAACCTTGCATAAACCATTGCCATATCATTATCACATTTCTAGTCTCCCTAAACATCATTTTGATTAACCATATTGGCATATCCCCTTCATCTTTCATTCTTCAAAACCCTAGCATCTCTTTCAATATCAAACCCCATCAACTTGCCTATCAATCAACTTATCTTCTTGATCTCATATCCCCATGTTTCATGTCCCAAGCATCATTATCAACCTTAGCATACCTTCCTTTACATAATTCAACTTGCATACATCAACCTTTGGCATCCTTATCAAGTCCAAAGTCCAACACTAATACACATTTTACATACCATAGAGTCATTTTCATACCCTTCAGTCAAAATCCAAAACATCATTCACATTTGCATTTTCATTCTTTCCTTAGGACATTTTCACCTTGCATATCAAAACTCTAGTTCATTGGGCATTTCCTTAGGTTGCATAACACTCCTAAACACCTAAAAACCCAAAAAAAATCATATCTTGCATACCCACTTACAAATTATCAAGTTTTTCCCTATTTTACAAACTACAACCTTGTTTTACCAATTTCACACTTCAAGTGCGTAGTTGGTAGTTTCAATGCATGGTAGTTTCAAAGCATACTTGGTAATTAGGGATTTCATTTTAGGTTCCAAAAACCCAAACAACATTCTCATACCTTGCATTGCATCCTAAAACCCTAGAAAGCACCCAAAAACACTTTAGATCATTCACATTCTACATATTGGTCACCCTAACACATCCTTTTACCAATTGCATACCTTTTAGTTACCAAATATTTACCTTCAAGTTCCTAAGTGCACCAAGGGTACACTTGGTATTGTCAGATCATAGTTGGTAGTTTAGATGCGCACTTGGGAGGAAAAAAGTGTATATTTAGGGTTTCCTCCATTGTATCTATATCCTTAGGTATCATTCTATCACTTACGAGGACACAATCAACTCAAAGACCTAAATAACTATATCAACCCTTATTTTCCAAGGTACAAACACAAACCAAAGCACAACCTAAAGCTCATCCATGAAAAAAGAAGAGAAAGAAACCCCAACAAATGTTTGACAGAGAACAAACTGAAGCATCACAAACTTTAGTTGTGGACCCCTTCAGGATGTATCAAAAAGAGCATAACCATCAAGGAATGACACAACTAACGCTAAAAAACACACCTACTATGAGGTTTCCTTCTAGCACTTCCCCTACACATGGAATGGTTCAATCAACTCCTAATTTCAAAGCCATATTTGTACCTATACCACCCAGATGTGGAGGTGTACCTACAACTTCTGATGATGAAGAAACTCACCCATTTGAATTCAATAAGCCTAAAACAAGTACCTTCAATCCTCTAAATGTACAAGGTACTTTACACCTAAGTGATGATTTTGACATAGATTATGGCATCACTGACAAAGAAATGGCTAAGGCTTTCCATGACAAGATTTTTCACAAAGGCTTCAAACTTTTGGCAACCTAAGAAATTGTCAAATTTAGTCCAAACTTGGAGGGACCTAAGTCCAAACATCAAAACAAACCAACACTCAAAAGCATGCAAACATGATTAATTTAGACTTGGACAAGGGATAATAACCTTTGGAATTTTTGAACACACATAGAACACCTATAAGGTCTCACCAAGAATCAACCATTGAAATCATCCAAAGCACTTTTGAACATATTAACATCAATCCCTTGTCTAATGAACCTCCATCAATAAATGGCAATAAGACTCTTCCTAAATATCCCAAAAGGATGTTACAAATTGAGATCAATCAAATAATGCAACAACAAGATGTTCCTAAGGGGACTTTCACTTTAGGGATGCCAAACATACCTCCTTTGGAGGAAAATCAACAAAGTACACCCTTGCTCCTAACTTTACCAACTGTTATGATGTCAAATATTATGGAGCCTCTAATGAGTATCCCGTGTGAAACATCAATTTCAAAAACCCCTATTGACATACAAAGGAAGAGTCTTGTCAACATTTCACCCATTCCCCAAAGGAACACATCTCATTACCAAATTAATATGATGTCCTAAGGAGAAACATCTAACACACAAAAGTATCAAGACCCAAACATGACGTTCACCTTTAAGGGACATAACCTACTTCCAAGGCAACAAAAACCTACAATGGTACAAGGACTTAACATCCCTAATGCACAACCAAGTCAAAACCACTCAACATGCATTCAACATATCAACAAAAATAAAAACCTCAAGTGGTACAAGGATCCAACATCTCTAAAACACAACCCAATGTAAATCCACTTGACTTACATGCAATGTACTAGCAACAATTCCAAAAACAACAAGTCATGTTTTCTAAACAAAAAGAGAAACTAAAACAACATTTGGAAGAACAAAGATGCTTAGAGAAAAAAATTTCCTATCAACAACACTTGTTACAACAACAACATATGACACAAAAACCTCAATAGTTACCTCTACAGAAAAAGTCGCACACGTGGTCTCACATGCAACCGATAGAGGTGTCACAACAATAACCACAACAAATGACAAAAAAAAAAACCACCACAACTTATGCAAAAAAACCCATGGTACAACCAGCATAATCAATACAACAACAAGTACCACAAAAAATACCACAACATGTACCACAAGGACCGTTTTGTCTTCTATGTGCTAACATACCTCCACCACCTAGCAACACATCACCCAAGTCTTCAGACATAGAAATGTCAAAACTGAGTAGACATAGTTCTCACCATAGCAAATGATCTACTCATAGATATAAAAGACTTGAAGAAAGCACCATCATTCAAACCTAATTAGGACTTATTACAAAAATTCAAAAAACTATCCAAACAAGTTGAGGCATTGAGAGTCTAGAAGAAATAGGCTCTATACACAAAAAGCGATGGAAAACACTTTGGGCCACCAAGATTTGAAAAGTATCAAGGAAAAGGAAACCTAGTTGATCACATTAGGGAATTTTTTACCTCTTGTACTAAACTTATGATTAGTCCACCTACCTCATGAGACTATTCCCTCATTCTCTAAAAGGGCCCACACTTGATTGGTACTCCAAACTTCCTGGTAACATCAAATCCTAGTCAAAATTAGCAAAAAAATTCATCTCCCACTTTTCCTTCAACATTAAAAATGAGGTGACACTTTTTTATTTGCACTCAACTAAACAGAAGATGGGAGAACCATTTATCACATTCTTATTATGCTAGAGAAACTTAGTTAGTTAATGCCCACTAAACATTCCTGCAGAACAACAAGTTAATTTGTACATTAAAAACCTAGTTCCCAACGTCATGTATGAAATAAAGATAAAAATTCTAAGCATCATTTCCAAGTTGATGAAAAATGGGGCTATTGTTAAAGATGCTCTCATCTATGAGGGAATCCTCAAAACAAACAAGGAAAAAAAAAATACCAACTCGTCTATTGGCAAGGTAAAATTTTTCTCCAAGAACAAGAATGTAACCAATGATGGTAGTGTGGATGCATGAACGATCAACAAAACACAACCTCAACTAACTCTAAAATGTGCCAACCCTACAAATTCAAAAACTCCCAATTAAACACCACCTCAGCAATAGAAAATAGAGACTTCCATGCAAGATAGACCTCAGAGACATCCTAGAACCAAAGATAGAAAATTTACACCATTGGGGATAACCTCTTGACACTGCACTTCAAAAATTACTAAGTAATAACTTTGTCCAGTTACTCCTAATCAAAGATGAACCATTAACTAAGGCCTATCTAGGGTGACAATAAATTCTATGATTACCACTACACCAAAGGACATAAGACCTCATCATTCTTTAAGATAAAACATTAAATACAAGACCTTATTGATAATAGTGTGATCACAGTTGATCTATCACTCCTAGCATCCAATTCTGATTATACTATTTTTAAATATCCTTTGGGTAATTATGACAAAGGGAAATCCTCTAGTTCAAACTCTGACTCACAAGATAATTACACATGCACTAATTAAGACTACCCCATCAACTATTTCAATGAGTCTAACTCCCACATAGATGCATTCACCTTAAAATCTTAAGACCTTTGTTTTACTATTGCCACCACTGCACTCAGATTACCTTACTTGGAGCCTTGGCTAGACCTATAGCCCTAGTTATACCTACAACTACTGCTAGACCCACAACCCATGGTAGACCTATTGATCCTACTTCTTCAAATTACAACTTTGTAGAGTAGCTTGGTAAAACCCCAACTCAAATATCCTTCCTGGATTTGTTGTGCATGTCACCCCAACATCAAAAGATCCTTGACCAAGCTTTAAAAGAGTCTATAGTACTAGATAACATTGATCTTTCCTAGTTCCAAGACATGGTTGGGAACCTATTTGCATCACAACATATCACCTTTTCCCCTTGAGATATTCCTAAGGAAAAACCCAACCACAATGAACCCCTTTATCTTGAATTCTTTATCCATAATGCTAATACCAGACATGTCTTGATAGATGGCAGAGCAAGAATGAACATTTGTACCCTTAAAGTTGTCAAGGGTCTAGGTTACTCTAAAGAAGATGTGGATCCCTCTCACATAATCAAAATAAAGGCCTATGATTATGGTGAATGCTTCTCCAAAGGCATTGCCATATTACCCATAAGAGTTGGTCCAACTATTGAGAATACATTGTTCTAGGTCCTAGATATTGAAATGAATTGCAACATGATACTAGGATGCCCTTGAATCTATGCTATGAAAGAGGTGCCTTCTATATATCATTAATGTCTAAAATTCTCCTACAATAATGTGGAGGTTACCATCCCTAGTGATCCAGATCCTTTCCAATTTTGTGCTAATTTGAGAGATGCTACTGCATACCAAGTCCCAACAAATAATGAAGCACAACCCACAGATTCCTCTAAATATGTGGATGTTGATATACTCCTCAGTAAGGCCAAAGAAAATCTAAAGATTGAAGACAAAGGTTGTGGAGAATACTTTATGTCTCAAGTATTCCACATCAGGGAGTCACCACTTTCTCCCAAATCTTATGGTAAATCACACCTATTGCAAGCACAACATTATGAGATTAGTACACAAAGTGACACTTCTAGAAATTTCATTAGTGGTGGTGGCCTACATAAAGAACATGTCTATGAGAATACATCTATCTATATTGAGAAAGAAATAGAAGAACAAGAACCCAATTTTATATCTCCTAACAAGTATGGACCTAGGTTTATTATCATGCAGAAATAAGGCTATGGTAGATGTAGTGGTCTTGGATCTTAGAAAAAAAGAATAATTGCACCTATCACTACAAAATTATGACCTCCTAGTTTGGGGCTTGGATTCAAACCATTGTGAATAGGTCCTCCTAGTACTAAGGTACCCACATGTGAGACTGTGAATGTTTAAAATGATGAAAAGGCATCTGAGGACACCCAACCTAAAATCAATAATCCTTATGCACTTGACCATATCTTTGTTGACCCCAATAATATGAATGTATCTAATATCCCTATTTATACCTTCAACTAGAGCCCATTCAACATTGATGATGACATAACCTCAAGTTATCTTGAACTATTGGATTGGGATGAGTGTGGACCACCAATTTTTGATTGATTTGATAATGATGATGCTCTTGTAATAAACATTGAAATCTATGAAGTAATTATGATTGAAAATCATAAAGAAGTAATTTATCCTAAATTTAACACATCGTCATATCTTGGGGAGTCAACGCCATCTTTCGATTGCACAACTATATACAAAGGAAAAAAATAACAAGCATAGGTCTCTTGGTCAAAATCAAAAGGCACCATTAGATAGTCAAAAAGAAAAAGCTAAGCATCTCCCAAGGATACAAAATGAAAAAGATGATACCATGAATATAAGTGTTCCAATGTTCAACATGCCACGAAGTCTTTTTGAGCTCTCTTGATCAGCCTTCATGTGGGAAGTCGTTGGTCTCAATCCTCCCATCTCTTCCTTATATCCAACTACTTATACCCAAATCCTACTACCTAAACTGTCCAACACCAAAAATAAAACCTCTATCCATAAAGCCTTTGAGCACAACATCATCAATGACATCTTATAAAAAGAATTTGTTGACCCAATTATCCTTAGATGCCTTGATTTGTAAGAACTAGACACTATCTTACATAAGGTACATGATGGTATATATCAAGGCCATTCTAGTGGTTTGATTTTAACTATAGACTTAGTACAACTCATGTATAGTTATGGTTAGTTGTGGGTCCATAGATTATCAGCTAGCAACACCAATAATAGATTTCTTCTTAGTGTTTCATGATTCCATCTAAAAGTCTTTAAAAATATCAAAAAAATGGCAAAAAGTCCTAAAAAAAGAAACAAAAAAGTGAAAGAAGTCATGAAAAAAATGGATGCCTTGATGAAAACCTAGCAAATAGACATCTTGGCACGAAAATTTAAGTCAAGAGAAAATGTTTGTCCAAAAGTGAAAACTTGGCAAACAGGTGCTTTGGGCAAGCACCATGGTGAAAACCTGGCAAACAAGGACCATGTATAGTTAGTTATTTCTCCTCCATTTATCAGGATTCCATATGGTTTTTACCCCATTTGTCATTTCTTGATCATATCCATCATATTGCAAGATATCCCTAGTCCTTGATCATGGCCCATCAACTAGTTAATATAAACTATTATCTTACCCAAGCATCACCAATCTGTACATACTCTTTCTTTGGCCTTTGTACATAGCTTATGACTTGTTTAGGGGCATATCACCTACATAGTGTGCAAGTTTAAACTTGAACCAAACACATCTCCCTAAGCACATGTTATCCATTAAACTTATCGCATATTGGATTGGAGCTAACACTTGTGAATCCGTTATGATCCTAAAAAAATCCATAAAAATCATAAATCGTCCTAAACAAATTCACAAAAATTCATAAAAGGTCCTAAAAAATCCATAAAATCCATAAAAATCATAAAACATCCAGAATAAATTTACAAAAATTCATAAAAGGTCCTAAAAAAATCATAAAATGTCCTAAAAAAATCCTTAACTTGAAAAAATCTATAAACATCATAAAATGTCCTAAAGAAGCCAATCACACAAAAACACAAAATATCCTCAAAAACCCTAAAAATCACAAAAGCTACCAAAAAGTTTCAATAAACCTTGTAAATATTCACTGTGGATAATCACCTCTTTTTCCTAAATACTTGCACTTTTACAGAATGAAACTCAAAGCACTGCACTTAAATGACAATCATACCTTCTAAGTAATGTGAATCAATGATCAATCCAACGTGTCACTATGAACCTATCAACTAAACCAACAAACATACCTATCACATGATCAACCTATAAAACACTGTCTGTAAACCTAAAACACTAAAAAAAAAGTAATAATGGAAAAGAATAACTATTGGCTCACACTGTTTAGCGAGTGATTTATTTTTTCTTTATTTTTCTTCGATCATGTTCCTATGCCACTCAATGATATAAACTTATCTATGAGAGTGGCCGAGATGGTTCATGGTCATTTTTTTGTTTTCCATATGTTAAAATGTACCTTTGAGAGTTTGATGCATGTATATATGCCTTAGGAAGGACAAGGTCATTTGTTATCTACATCATGCTTGTTTACTCAAAAGGTTTTCATTTGCACTCTGGCCCTTTATGCCATGATGTGTTGCATTCCATCTACCATATCAAAATAAAGCTCCATTGACATATAGTGCACTTTATGAAAGTGGAAGCAAAAGACCTCACCTTATTCTAGTTGGTCCTCATCTCTTTTTTTTTAAAGAGGGGTAAACGCTTTGAACTGGAGCTATGAACCAGTGAGGCCACAAACGGGGGACCTCATCCCCATGAGATTTGAACCTTGATGGAAAGGATAAAAATGCAACAAATTAACCATCAAAACATGCCACTATTGGAAAAGTTGGTCCTCATCTCATGTTGTCAGTCTTTTACAATTCATCTCTTCCTCCACCACCATAGTCATGTACTTAGATACACCAAAATCACATTCATCTTGCATTCCTGCTTTCTTGCATCATCATACATTGTCTGTCAACCTTCTATGGATTTTCACCAAGTCTATCCTTTCTTTGAAAAATTTTGACAAAATTTTCTCATGTTTGACTAATTTTACCCATGTTATGACCTCTTTTCATGGTTTTCTCATGTCTAGTTAGGTTGATTTTGGCCCCTAGAACCTTCTGGGGTGTAGTCTGCATTGTTAGAGTGTAGTTGGGCTTCCCAAGTGTGCCTAAGGCACACTTAGCATCTTAGAGTGTACTTGGCATGACCATGTGTTCCCTATGCATGCTTGGGTGCATTTTGGGCACACTTGGGGTAGTGAGATGACCACAATTACTCTCGGAGCCCTGATTGACCCCTATTTCACACTCTAGAGCCCATAACTTTTACATTTGAGATTTGATTTTAAATTTGTCAATTGCATAGGATTTATATCTTTATTGTAAAAAAATTGAGATATAATTTTTATTATTTTGTCATTTTATTGAGTGGGAACCCATGAATCTACTCCTAGGCCCCTGATTGACCCCCATTTTTCACTCGAACCTGATAACTTTTGCATTTGAGCTCTAATTTGTGATTTGTTAGTTTCTATGGCTTTGTCCTCTCATTATCGAACAAATTGACCTATCATATACATATATCAATCAATTTCTCAAGGGGGAACCCATATATATCATCCCTATTGGGGCATGTTGTTATTGCTTTCTCATAAGTTATTCTTTGATACAATGCTCTAAATCACATTGTATCAAAGAGGGGAAAAATGTAGACACTCAAAAATGGTTTGTGTCTATGGTTTAATCACATTTTAATACTAAATCATCCCATTTTATCATTTCACTAATTCTAATCTTTTGGACAAACTTGAATATCACTTGAGTAGGTTTTGATAATCTACTTCATCATTTGTATCCCCTTTTGCATCATTTACAAATCATTTTAGAATCTCACCTACTCAACCCAAAACCATATCAAATCAACCAAGAATCATCCAAAATATACCAAAAATCACCCCAAATAAATCATAATCAACTTAGAATGTGCCAAACATCCCAAATCAATAATCATCTGTCAAACCCTAGGCATTCTCATGTCTCTCAGTGCCTTGGAAACTTATCAAAACCTATCAAAATTATCAAATTGGACCTTAGCACTATCATGTCTCTCAAAGCTAGGTCAAAATATCATTCACATCATCCTATCTTTGATATTTTTGAGTCTCTCAATGTTAGATTATGTCATTATCATATCAATTTAATAACATTTACAGTGTCTATCAATGCTATTATGATCAATCATATCAATCAATCTCGATCCTATAACATTTACAATGTTAGTTAAATGTACATGGCCTTAATCCATGTCACGTGTCCTTGGAATGTTATTAGTTTTAATCAATCAATCAATTTGATCATGGCTTTGATCTATCCATCATCATCCTAGTTAATCTGTATAATCATCACATTTCATCCTGCACTTATCTAATCAAAATTGGCCAATCATCTACTAATTTTCTCTATAGGATTAAATAACCCATAATTTAATCCTATGTCATCCCAATCATTTTCATCATGCATTACTAATTTTTCTCACTAACCATACATCATCAATTGATTAAATATTATTAATTAATTTATTCATCATTCACAAACCATGAGGATTCTTGATTTCCTAAGTTATATTTTCCACCTCTAATTTCCAAATTACTAATTTCCATTTGTGTGGAATAATGAATTTTTAATTCAAATATTTCTCATAATCTTGACATAACCTTGACATCATCGTGACACATGGACATCTTACATCATAGATTTTATCTCACACTTGGCTGAGATATGTCATAATCTATATATTCTTATTCCTTATGCATATCTACATTTAGCCTTCATCATCATAGATTCTTGGCTATAAGTGACTTTGAGGTGTCACATGATGTATCATAGACCCTCCTCCAATTTTATCCATGTTGAATTTCATACATCATAGAATCCTATAAGTGGCTTGGAGATGTCATATGCATGTCATAGATTTTCCTCCATTTATAGGCATGTTGACTTTCAGGCATCATAGAATCTCACATTTGGCATCTTGTGTCATATGTGTCATGGATATCCTAAGGAATATTGTGCCAAGTTGTGCATTTCCGTTGACAATTGTCCATCCTATCATTCATTCATCTCCTCTTGCATGTTGGTGTAGGACCTAGAAAATGGGCTAATGTCTAACATACTATGAGAAAATCACAAAATCAACAAACATATGTCAACACCCTCTAGTCTACCATGAAAGCCAAATGAATCAAAAGAAGAAAGAAAATCTAAAACTCCCTCTTTCACTTGTAGCTCCCATGTCCTTCTTTCTTCTCCATGTGATGTAGCTCCAAATTGCCTATAGTGCACACAATATTGAAGCAAAAGTCTAGTAATGATAATGCTATGAGAATACTTGAAGATGTGATTTAAGCTTGAAAGATGGAATCAAAAAATGCTAAAGAGCTAAGCACTCAAAAAATCAAGAATTAGGACCGAAAATGAGAGAAAGAATGCTCATTTTATAAAGAATGCTCAATTTATAATCAGCACAGAGGATGAGAGCATTGGAATTGTCACCTTGGATATGTGACATGGCAAGAAATTCCTTGGAGAATCCATGATGCATATGACACAAGATGCCAAATGTTGGATTGTATGATGCTTGGAAGTTGAACTTGGCTAAAGATGGAAGAGAACCTATGATGCATCATGTGACACCTCAAACCCACTTAAAGCCAAGAATCTATGACAATGAAAGCCAAATATGAATGTGCATAAGAGAATAAGAATATTGGATTATGACATATCTTAGCCAAGTGTCAATGGAGAATCCATGAGGTGTCACACCCATGTGTCACGATGATGTCAATATTATGTGGAATATTTGAATTAAAAACCCATTATTCCACACAAATAGAAATTAGTGAAAATAGAATTAATGGAGGAAAATATGACTTAGGAAATTAAGAAATTCTATGGTTTGTGGATGATGAACCAATTAATTAATAAAATATCAATTGATTGAGAAGGTTAGTTAAGAAGAATAATTAGTGAAATGACATAGGATTAAATTATGGGTTATTTAATCCTATAGAGAAAATTACTAGATGATTGGCCAGTTTGATTTGATAAGTGTGATAGTATCCTTTGATGAAATGTGATGATAATGGAGATTGACTAGGATGATGATGGATAGACCAAAGCCATGGTTAAATTGATTGATTGATTGAAATTGATAACATACCAAGGACACATGATATGAATTAAAGATACATAACATTTATCTGACATTGTAAATGCTACAAGATCAATATTGATCGATAAGGTTGATCATAATAACATCAATAGACACTATCAATGTTATTAAATTATTGATAAGGCCATGATCTGACACTAAGAGACTTGACAATGTCAAAGATCAGATGATGTGAATGATAGTTTGACCTAGCACTAAGAACCATGACAGTACTAAGGTTAGATTGATAAGATTTGATAGATTGATAGGTTTCTAAGGTACTAAAAGCCACAAAAATGCCTAGGATTGGAAAAATGATGTTAGATTTGGGATGCTTGATATGTTTCAAGCTAATTAGGATGGATTTTAGTGATTTTGGTTTGATTTAGGGATGATTTTGAGTTCATTTGAAATGGTTCCAAAATGATGTGAAATGATTTTGAGTTGATTTGAAATGGTTTTGAAATGATTTGAAATGATTTCAGATGATGTTCAAATGGTTCCAAAATGATGTGCAATTGATGTGAAAGAGGATATGAATGATGATAGACACTATTGATACAATCAGGTTGGCCAAAAGATCAGAGTTAGTGGAATGAGAGAATGGGATGAATTAGTATGGAAAGTGATAAAACCATAGATGTGAACCATTTTTGAGTGTCTACATTTTGCCCCTCTTTGATACAATGTGATTTAGAGCATTGTGTCAAAGAATGCTAATGAAAAAGCCATAAAAGCATGCCCTAGTAATGGTGGTATATATTTATGCCCCCTCAATAAATTGACCAACATAGACATATTATAGGTTTATTTCATCGACAAAAAGGAAACAAAACCATAGCAACTGACAGATAAAAAATTGAAGCTAAAACGTGAAAGTTATGGGCTCTAGAGTGCAAAAAGGCATCACAACCAACATAGAAAAGGCTTCTTGCACATCCATCTAGGTAGAAACACACTATAAAAGGGCTTTAAGAGGGTTTTTAAAGTCATTTTCACCTTCACTTTTGGAAGAAAAGAGCTGTGGAGAAAGGAGAATGGATCAGCTACCCAAGGAGCAACATCGCGATGAACGAGTGTGTACCTTCTAATGGTGGGTAGACATTCAACCTCTAGTGAGTAAATCAAGGCCATATATGTACTTTTTATGCTTTTTCATGATTTTCCATGCTTTTTCCTACTTTTTAGGCACTTAGAAATCTGTTAGGGTTAAATAGGGTCAAACAAGGGTCCCGAGGCTAGCTTAGGGCATCCAAATGTGCCAACTATGCTTAAAAAACATCCAAATATTCCATGAGAACACTTGGCATGCCCAAGTGTACTTTGGGTGCACTTGGTATGACCAAGTGCACTGTGGGTGCAGTTGGGATCCCCAACTCCACCCCAAGATGCTCTGAGAGTCTAAATGGGCTCCAGATGGTCCCAAACTGACCTAAAACTTGGTGTGGAATAGCATAACCCTAGGAGAATATTAGAAACATGTTAAAATTCATTAAAAGGTGGTCTAAGTTGTCAAAATTTGGTCAAAATTATGGTAGACGTAGGTCAAACTTGGGTAAATACTGACAAAGAACAGTGCAAAGGGCTCGAAAGGGTGCAAACAGACTCAAAATGACCCAAAACTTGGAGCACATGTTCAAAACCATAGGAAGAGTTGAAAAAATGGTTTAAATGAGGTTAGGATGATTAGAAAAAAGTCAAACCTAGTCAAACTTAGATCAGATAGAGGAAAAAGACTGACAGATGGATAGGGATAGGGTCAAAATGATGCAAATGAGCTTAAAATTACTTGAAACTTGGTAAAAATGTTCAAAACCTAGAAAGAGTTCAAAACATATGTCAACATAGTTAAAAATGATTAGAAAAGTAAAACTTAGTCAAACTAGAGTCAAATTAAGTCAAACTTGGGTCAAAAGTATGGTAAACTGGATGCAAAACCATAGGAGGTTTACATAAGCTATATGATTATGCAGAAGGAGCTACCCCTATTACAAATGAGGGGACATAGACTATAGAGCCCTATGTTACATCACCAAATAATAGCTAGTGAGCATGGGATCTTGGTTGGTCTTAGTTTATATCATGTTAAATTCATGCTAGAGGTGAGGGGGAACAAGGCTCTACTGATAGCTGTGATAGAGAGATGGCACTCAGAGACTAGTTCATTCCATCTCCCAATAGGGGAGGCGACTATGACTTTAGAGGATGTATGGCACATCCTTAGGATCCCTATTCATGGAAAGTTAAAGGTGTGCAACCTAGCTATAGGATGAGCAGCACTACACTACTTATTTGGATGTAGAGATGAGGAGCTAGGGATCTAAGATTATGAGATCAGTTGGGACCTATTGGTGGCATGTCATGAGCAACTGACAATTGTGATCTACTGGGTGATCAGCAGATTATTGATACTTAATTAGAAAGGACATGGATTCCTTGTCAAATGGGGTTGAGTTCTAGAGTAGATGATCATGGAGGGTACTATGTTTTCCTGGGGCCCATGCATGTTAGAAATGTTGTATTACTATTTACATCAAGTGGCATATAGAGGTGGGCTATCATTTAGCACTGGTGGTACACTATTATAGATCTGGGCCTATGAGCGCATTGCAGTATTTAGGCCTCTTGTAGAGTGAGAGTTGGTGGTGGACATGCCATATGCATATTGTTATAGGGTGTATTGGTAGGAGGACCACTAGGGTACACGAGGTACTTGTGACATCAGATAGACACTATGACACAATTTATTTGGAGACCTTATAGAGATTTCCTCAAATGGGATGATGTTGATATTCACCTATACTATAGGTAGGAGTGCTATCTCATTGGGTGCATAGTGATTAGGTATTTAGTGATAGAGATTACCTGCTAGAGTAGGTACAAAGATAGTTTGGTGAGATATAGGATGTACCAATCAATCTAACATTATTTTTCTAGTCTAGAGAAAAGGTGTAAGAATGGGGAGCACCCATCAAGACATAGGTGGCATATGCACAGCTAGAGGGGTTACAGCTAAGGATATGGGGGTAGCATCAAATGTAATGGATGAAGGCATGATAGCAACATATGACAGATGGTTTGCATAGAATTTCTCGAAGCCTTTGATAGATCCAGTAGTACTAGTACCATGAGCGAGGTCTTAGGTAGAGTAGGATTAGAAGGAGGAGGATGGGGGAGAGGATGATGGTGAGGAGAAGGATGAGGGAAATGATACAGAGGGGGGAGATGAGGATGTTAAGGATGATGCGAGAGGGTTTTGATGAGAATGTTGAGGTGTAGGATGAGGGAGAGGACAAGGAGGATGCTAAGGGAGAGGATGAGGGAGATGATGATGAGGAGGCTGGAGATAGTGGGGATGGGGATGGTGTTGGAGGTGGTGACGAGGGAGAGGATGAGGATGACTATTGGGAGACTGGGGATGATGGTGGTGAGGGAAGTGATTGGGATGATACAAGTGTAGATGCAATTGTGATGGATATGGAGGGGGATCCAGTGGACTATGTTGACAAGGCACTAGTACTAGTACATATAGGGCCTAGTTAGTTAGAGCTGATAGAGGTGATTAGAGGTCTATGGGGTCAGTTGGATCAGGTTTTAGTAGAGAGGGCTATCATGATAGGAGAGAGGGATGCAATTATATTAGAGAGAGATCGAGCTATGGTTGAGAGAGACATTGCGGTGTGCAAGGCAAAGATAGCAATGCAAGAGTCTCATAAGTTTATTAGAAACATTTGAGATGCAAACTTCCAAAAGATGGTGACGATGATGAGTAGGGCACACATGGAAGCATAGTATTGGAGGGATCAATATGAGAGAGTGGTGCCACCAGCATAGAGAGTAGAGAGTTTTCGTGCATTGAGATCTCACTCCCATTAGACACATAGGACACAGAGTAGTACAGGGGTAATGGGGCCTATGAGGCCATTGTAGAGAGTAGTGGGATCATCCTCAAGGCTAGACAGAGGCTACGAGGTGAGGGACAACACAAGATGACACTGACATACTCATGTACAAAGGGGCTTCTATATTTTTCTTTTTTAGTTTTTGTTATGCTCTTTCATGGTTCATGCCTACGGGCAGTTAGTATTTATGTACCATTGTCCTATACTCTAATACATAAAAAGCATTGTTGTCCTACATTCCTGCATATGTCAAAAGTCCAAAATGATCCAAAGCAATACATATTTACATAAACATGGCATTTATATTATCTTCATATTTAATTTTCATTCATTTTACATGTCATTTGTAATTCATTTGCATTGATTTTACATTTCATTATTATTCATTCCATATCATTTTACATTTCATTTACATTCATTCCATATCCTTTACATTGCATTAGGCATTCATTCATGAGAAAAACATGTGGTAAAAATACAAACATGGCACTTACCATGCATAACATGTGATAAATCAATGCATGATGTCATCATATAAAAGTAAAAGAGCATAAATGCATCCATATAGAAAATCTAAAGCATATGCATAATTCATCTCATATAGTCATCATAACATAAGTAAACCTCATAAATGTTGGATTGTATGACACATATGACACAAAATGCCAAATGTTGGATTGTATGATGCTGGAAGTCAAATTTGGCTAAAGGTGGAAGAGAATCTATGGTGCATCATATGACACCTCAAACCTACTTAAAGCCAAGAATCTATGACAATGAAAGCCAAATATGGATGTGTGTAAGAGAATAAGAATATTGGATTATGACATATCTTAGCCAAGTGTCAAAGCATAATCCATGAGGTGTCACACCCATGTGTCATGATGATGTCAATATTATGTGGAATATTTGAATTGAAAATCCTTGGAGAATCCATGACAAACTATGAGCAAATGTCTAACATACTATGAGAAAATCACAAACTCAGTAAACATATGTCAACACCCTCTAGTCTACCATGAAAGACAAATAAATCAAAAGAAGAAAACAAATCTAAAACTCCCTCCTTCACTTGTAGCGCCCATGTCCTTCTTTCTTCTCCATGTGATGTAGCTCCAAATTGCCTATAGTGCACACAATATTGAAGAAAAAGTCTATACTGATGATAATGCTATGAGAATACTTGAAGATGTGATTTAAGCTTGAGAGATGGAATCAAAAAATACTAAAGAGCTAAGGACTTAAGAACTCAAGAATTAGGAACGGAAATGAGAGAAAGAATGATCATTTTATAATCAACACGGAGGATGAGAGCATTGGAATTGTCACCTTGGATACACAACATGATAAGATATTCCTTGGAGAATCCATGATGCATATGACACACAATGCCAAATGTTGGATTATATGATGCTTGGAAGTCAAACTTGGCTAAAGATGGAAGAGAATCTATGATGCATCATATGACACCTCAAACCCACTTAAATCCAAGAATCTATGACAATGGAAGCCAAATATGGATGTGTGTAAGAGAATAAGAATATTGGATTATGACATATCTTAGCCAAGTTTCAAAGGATAATCCATGAGGTGTCACACCCATGTGTCATGATGATGTCAATATTATGTGGAATATTTGAATTAAAAATCCCTTATTCCACACAAATAGAAATTAGTGAAAATGAAATTAATGTTGAAAAATATGACTTAAGAAATTGATAATTTCCATGGTTTGTGAATAAAAAACCAATTAATTAATAAAATTAATTAATTGAGAAAGTTAGTTAGGAAGAATAATTAATGAAATGACATAGGATTAAATTATGAGTTATTTAATCCCATAGAGAGAGTTAATAGATGATTGGCTAATTTTATTTGTTAAGTGTGCTAGTATCCTTTGATGAAATGTGATGATAATGGAAATTTAATAGGGTGATGATGGATAGACCAAAGCCATGGTCAAATTGATTGATTGATCAAAATTGATAACATGCTAAGGACACATGACATGAATTAAGGACACATAAAATCTAACTGACATTGTAAATGCTACAAGATCAAGATTGATTGGTAAGGTTGATCATAATAACATTGACAGACACTATCAATGTTATTAAATGGTTGAAAATTCTATGATCCAACACTGAGAGTCTTGACAATGTCAAATATTAGATGATATGAATGACAATTTGACCTAGCACTGAGAGCCATGACAATACTAAGGTCAAATTGATAGTTTTGATAGATTGATAGGTTTCCAAGGAAGTAAAAGCCACAACAATGCCTATGATTGGACAAATGATGATAGATTTGGGATGTTTGATATGTTCAGGGCTGATTAGGACTGATTTTGGGTTGATTTGGGGTGATTCTGGGCTGATTTGATATGATTCTAAGTTGATTTGATATCATTGCGAGTTGATTTGATATGATTTCTGATGATGTTGAAATGGTTCCAAAATGATGTGAAATTGATATGAAAGAGGATATGAATGATGAAAAACACCATTGAGATACAATCAGGTTGGCCAAAAGATCAGAGCTAGTAGAATGAGAAAACAGGATGAATTAGTATGAAAAGTGATGTCTATTTAGGGGCCCAAGAGTATTTTCAAGGGTTACCACTCAAGATAGTGACAAAATAATGAAAATAATAGCTCAATTTTTTAAAAATGAAGATGCAAATCCAACACAACTAACAATTCATAAATCAGAGTTGAAATGCAAAATTTATGGCCTTTGGAGTGCAACATAGGGGCTCTGGAAGCAATTCTGGGCATCCTACTACCGCAAGTGTGCCCAAAACACACCTAAGTTCACCCAATGCACACTTGATAAGATCAAGTGAACTATGATAGTACCAAGTGCACCCATGGTGCATTTGAGAAGCACAACTATGGTTAGAAAGTACATACTATGCCCTAGAAGGCTCTTAGGGCCAAAAATAGTTTGATTGGACTCAGAATGACCTAAAACTTTGCATGCATGTCTAGAATGGTGGAAAAAGGTTAGAACGTGAGTGAAATCAGTCAAATATGGTCACATTTGGTCAAAATTGGTCCAAAAAAGGTCAAACTAAGGCTAGAGTAGGTAGAAAGCCCTAGAAGGTTGATAGATAGTGTAGGATGATGTTGGAATGTAGGAATGGAAGATGAAGATGATTTGGTGTATTAGAACACATGATCATGGTGGTGAATGAAGATATGAATGAAAGAAGACCAAAGAGATGAGATGAGGACTAGTTAGAATGAATAGAAGAATTTTTCTTTGAAAAAGTGTGCTATATGTCAAATGGAGCTTCATTTTGATGAAACTCTAGATGCAAACCATTTTTGAGTGTCTACATTTTCCCCCTCTTTAATAAAAGGTTATTTAGAGAATTGTGTCAAAGAATAGTTATGAGAAGGCCATAACAACATGCCCTAGTAGGAATGATATATATGGATGCCCCCTCGAGAAATTGACTGAGATATGCATATGATAGGTCAATTTGTCGATATTGAGATGCAAGGTAGTAGATGAAGAAGACACAGAAGATGAAGGAGATGAGATGAGGAATAGTTAGTATGATAGGAAGAATTTTTGTTTTGTAAAGTACACTACATGTCAAATAGAGCTTTATTTTGATATGGCAAATGGAATGTGACACATCGTGGCATAAAGGGCCAGAGTGCTAATGCAAACCTTTTGCATAAACAAGCACAATGCAGACAAAAAATGACCTTGTCCTTCCTAAGGCATATATACATGCCCCTAGCTCTTAAAGGTACATTGTAATAGATAGAAAATAAAGGATGACCATGAACCATCCTAACCACTCTCATAGATTAGTTTATATCATCGAGTGGCATAGGAACATGATTGAAGAAAAAAAGGCAAAAATAAATCACTCACTAAACAACATGAGCCAATAGCTATTCTTGTCCATTATTACTTACCTTTTAGTGTTTTAGGTCTTCAGATCATAGTTGATAGGTTGATCATGTCATAGTTTTGTTTGTGGATTCAATTGATGGGTTCATAGTGACATGTTGGATTGATTATCGGGTCACATTACTTAGATAGTGTGATTGTCATTGAAGTCCAGTGCTTTGAGTTTCATTCTATGAAAGTGCAAGTGTTTATGCAAAAGGGATGATTGTGTCCAAGGTTTATTACAAATTTTTGAGGGGTTTTGTGATTATTAGGGTTTTTTGGGGATATTTGATGTTTTGGTGTGACTGGTTTCTTCAAGACATTTTATGATTTTTAGTACTTTTTTCAAGACATTTTATGATTTTTAGTATTTTTTCAAGACCATTTACAATTTTTAATGATTATTTTAGGATTTTTTCAGGATCATATTTGAATGTTTAGGATTTTTCTAGGATCATATTGGATTTTTTAGGATTGTACTTGAATTTTTAGGATTTTTTTAGGATCATTAACGCATATACAAGTGTTAGCTCCAATCTGCTATGCGATAAGTCCAATGGATAAAAAGTGCTTAGGGATATGCCCCTAGTTCAAGTTCAAACTCATGTACCATGTAGGTAATATGCCCCCAGAGAAGATGCAAACTATGTACAAAGGCCAAAGACAGAGTATCTACAGACCGGTGATATGTTAGGTAGGATAACAATGGATATTAACAAGTTTGTGAGCCATGGTCAAGGAGCCAAGGATGTGTTGCAAGATGAAGGATATGATCAAGTAATAGAAAAAGGGGAGAAAACTAGATGGAATCCTAATAGATGGACGAGCAATAACTAATTACACATGGCACCTGTTTGCCAAGTTTTCACCATGGTACTTGCCCAAAGTGCCTGTTGGCTAGGTTTTTGCTTTTGGATGGAATTTTTCTCTTGACTCAAATTTTTGTGCCAAGACACCTATTTGCCAGGTTTTCATCAAGGCATCCATTTTTTCATGACTTTTTGCTATTTTTTGATATATATATATATATATATATATATATATATATATATATATATATATATATATATATATATATATATATATATATATATAGGACTTTTTTCAAATTGTTTGATATTTTTTCAAGACTTTTAGATAGAATTAAGTATAGTACTTGTGAAGATGCATGTTGTTGATGGACATGGGTAGTGGTTCATCCTCTGGAGTCACAAGCTGATACACTTTGGACCCCAATGATACAGTAACTACATAAGGTACTTCCCAATTTGGTTCAAACTTGCCTTGTTTTTCTCTATGCTACTAAGTCTTGTAGTCCATCTTTAGTACTAGATCACCAATCTCAGGATGATGAGCTCAGACTTTCTTGTTATAGTTCTATTTGAGTCAATTTTGGTAAGGTTGGAGATGTGTCAAGGTAACTTGTTTCTATTTATCAAGCATTTCCAGTTCATGGAGTCTAGATATGCAGTAGTTTTCATCATCAAAAACATCTTGTAGGGATAATCTCAATGATGGAATTTTAACTTCAATGGGAAGTATGGTCTTAGTGCCATAAATAAGAGAGTATGATGTTGTACCAGTAGGAGCATGCGCACTTGTTCGATAAGCCCAAAGAGCCAGATTTAGTTGTAGGTTCCAGTCTCAACCAAAATCATTGACAGTCTTTTGGAGAATCTTAACAATGGTCTTATTAGATGCTTCTACTTGGCCATTTCCTTGTGGATGGTAATTACTAGAATATCCATGGTATATGTTGTACTTCTCATAGAGCTTGTCTACATCTTTGTTTTGAAATGAACTACCATGGTCAATAATAATAGCCAAGGGGAATCCATACTAATATATGATGTAGTTTAAAATAAACCTTGAAATCTGCTTGCTAGTGATGAATGTCAAAGGGATAGCTTTAACCCAATTGGTAAAATATTTTGTTGTGATAATGAACTTATGACCATTAGAGGATGGAGGAGAAATTACTCCAATAAGATCAAATTTCCATTGTGAAAAGGGCCATGGAGATATGACTAGCTGCAATTCTTATGTTGGTGCATGGATTGGATTTCTATGTATCTAAAATTTATGACATGTTTTGGCAAAAGTATGGGCATCTTGTTCCATGGTTGGTCAATAATATCTATCTCTAAGAAGTTTCTTGGCTAGAATCAAACCATTGATATGACCTCCACATATACCTTCGTGAACCTCATGTAAGGTAGTTTCAACTTTTTACTATTCAAGGCATCTGAGAAGGGTTTGGTCAAAGGATCTCTTGTAAAGGGTGTCACCGATGATGACGTATCTAGTGGCTTGATGAATAAAGGCTTGATGGTCATTTTTGGATAAGTTGGGTGGTAGAATTTGGGCAAGTAGGTAATCATAAATGTCTTGATACTAGGGAGAAGTGGGACCAAAAAGTTCACACACAAACTTAGATTTAGGGAGCTTGAATGCCGAAATCAAAAATTTCTCCACAAGGAATTTATAGAGTTCCACATTTTGAGGCATGCCAATCATATAAGAAATGGTGGCCATAGCATCAACTTTCTTGTTGTGTATTCTTGGAAGCTTACGAAAAGATATAGTGACAAATTTAGACTTAAGAAAGTCTATCATTTGCTTGCAAGGCATTAACTTATCATCTTTGGTTTCATAGTCATCATTGACTTGGTGGATGACCAATTGGGAATCACCAAAGACTTGTAAATGTTGAATGTTCCATTGGATAGCTATCTTGAGTCCTGTGATCAATGCCTCATATTGTGTTGTGTTGTTTGTATAATGGAATGCTATCCTATATGACTTGGGGATTATGTCTCCTTGGGGAGTGATAAACATAATGCTAGCTCCTAAACCATTTTATGTATGTGATCCATCAAAGTAAAGCTTCCATTCATTAGCTAAATCCATGTTAAATATGGCTTCATCCAAAAAGTCTATCAACATAGGATGATCATCTGTCATAGGTGCTTCTGCTAATTGATCTTTTATCACCTTCCATTTGATTTCCTTTTTGTCTACATATTCAATGTCAAATTCACTAAGGATCATGATCCATTTGGCTAAGCATCCTATGAGAGCAGCCCTAGTTAGGAGATACTTTAGTGGGTCAATCTTGGAGATAAGCATTATTTTTTGATGGAGCATGTAATGTCTTAGCTTTTGGGCTGCAAAGACAAAAAAAAGTCAAGCTTGTTCAATGAGTGAATAATTTAGTTCATAGCTCACAAGTGTTCTGTTGATGTAATATATGGCTCACTGTCTTCCTTGGTCATCATTTTGTGCTAAGAGAGATCCTAATGCTATATCTGTAGTAGATATGTATAGAATGAATGACTTGCCATGAATAGGAGCCATTAAAATTGGTGGATGTAAAAGATAATCCTTGAGCTGTTGGAAAGATTCTTGGCACTACTTGTTCCATTGAAAGGATACTCCCTTACATAAGAGATGTTGAAAGGAGTGACACTTGTTTGCCAATTGTGCAATGAATCTATGAATAGTCTGTAATGTTCCTTGTAGTCCTCTTAATGTTTTTAGATTTTTTGGAGAAGGTATATCAAGTATTGCTTTTACTTTCTTAGGATTTACTTGAATTCCTCATTGAGAAATAATGTATCCTAGGAGCTTTCCAAAAACAATCTCGAATATGAACTTTTTAAGATTTAGATGAAGCTTAAAGTTTTTCATTCTATTGAATATCTGATCTAGGATGCCCAAATGATCTTTTCTTTTATAGGATTTGCAAAGTAAGTCATCAACATAGTCTTCCATTAGTATGTGCATGAAATCATGGAAGATGGTAGTCATTGCTTGTTGATATGTTGCCCCAGCATATTTAAGACCAAATGACATAACATTCCAACAGTATGTTCCCCAAGGGCATGTAAAAGTTGTCTTGTGTTGATCTTCAGGGGCTATTCTTATCTAATTATAGTTGGAAAATCCATCCATCAGTGATAACATCTCATACCTAGTTGTCATGTCTACAATGATATCTATATTTGGTAAAGCAAAATCATCCTTTGGAGATGCCTTGTTAAGATCATGGAAGTCAATGCATATCTGAATGCCCCCAGAGTGTTTACTTACTAGGACTAGATTGGATATCCACTTTGCATAATCAATGGGTCTTATGAATCTGTCATCCAATAATTTCTTCAATTAAGCTTTGACAAGGAGGGAAACTTGAGGATGTATTTTTCTCAACTTTTTCTTTACTAGTTTCATTCTTGGTTTTAGTGGTAAGTGATGAAGGACTAGTTTAGGATCTAATCCTAGCATGTCTGCCTAAGACTAGGAAAAGTTGGTCTGCCTCTCTAGAAAGAATTTTACAAATTCATCCTTTTCCTTTGGTGATAATGAGGCTGCAAAATGTATGACCTTGGGGTTGCTAGGAGTTCCCAGATTAATCTCTTCTATCATTTCCACAAGTAATGTTGATCTTTCCTTCAATGGGGTGTGTGCAATCTTCCATCCTTGCGTGCCTCAGAGAGGTTTTCACCCTTAGATACATCCTTAATTTTTACTTTTTCATGGTCTAATGATGCCTTTCGATTTTCACCAAGAGACCTACTATTTTCTTTTTTGTTATTTTCTCAATTTTGAGACTGAAAGATGGAGTTGACTCCCCAAAATATGCCATGATGTTTAGAGCAATGGAAAATCTAGACTTGTGATCACTTTGTGGTAAATTTTCATGAAGATCAAATAATTTTGTGATGGCATCATCATTTTTGAATTGGTCAAACATTGGTGGTCCTTGTTGGTCCCAATAAATAAGTTTAGGGAAAACTAGGGAAATGCCATCATCAGTGTTGAATAAGCTTTGGTCAAAGGTATAAATATGGATATCCACTTTAGTGATATCATCATGATCATGTTTAGAAGTAGGAGGGCTTGGATCCCATAATGTTTCGATCCAAGGTGAAGAATTGGTTTGAGTGATAGGTGGATTTACATGTTTATCTTCCATAGGTAGGCTATTGGGATCATAAAATATATGATCAAGACCGAGGGAGGTATTAGGATCATTAATGTTGGATACAAATTGGGTAGGTTCAGGTTGGGTGTTCTCAGATGCCTTGTTATCATTTGAAGCATTCACATCCTTAGATGAGGATGACTTAGTATGAGGAAGACCCAAAAAAGTTGGTTTGAATCCAAGTCCCAAGATATGAGGTCGTCCTGATGCAGTGATGGGTTGAACAATGCCTTGCTTTTTAGGTCCAAGGCCACTACATCCATCATATCCCTTTTTTTGCATGATGGTGAATCCAAGTCCATACTTGTCGAGGGATATAGTAGTAAGTTCTTGTTCTACTTTAGCCTTTTCAATCCATGTAGAGGTATTTTCATAGACATGTTCTTCATGTAGTCCACCTCCACTAGTGAAAGCCATAGAAGGTTTCTTTTGAAATGTGAACTTAGGCTTGTTCTGTATAAGCTGAGGTTTACCATATGACTTGGGAGGTAAAGGATGTTTCCAAATGTGAAAGGCATGTGACATGGAGTACTCACTGTAACCTTGGTCCTAGATTTTGATCTTTTCTTTAAATGCTGATGTGAGTGTGGAAGGATAAACATACTTAGAGGACTCAAGTGGATTTTATACATGGTTCATCAAGGCTTGGTATGCAGTAGTTCCTCTAAGATTGGTACATAATTGGAAGGGATCTAGATCACCCAGAATGGTGACCTCTACATTATTATAGGAGAATTTTAAGCACTAGTGGTATGTAGAAGGCACTACTTTCATAGCATGGATCCATGGGCGGCCTAGTATCATGTTGCAATTCATTTCTATAGCTAGGACTTGGAATAAAGTGTTCTTAGTACCTAGACCAAATTTGATAGGTAAGATGATGACCCTCATAGAGAAGCATTCACCATCATCATAGGCTTTGATTGTGATCCTTCGAGAGGGATCCACATCATTTTCAAAATAACCCAAACCTTTGACTACTTTAAGTGTACAGATATTTAGCCCTTCTCCCTCATCTATCAAGACACATCTAACTTTAACATTGTGGACAAAGAACTCAAGGTGAAGGGGATCATTGTGGTTTGGTCTATCTTTAGGAATATCCTGAGGGGAAAAGGTGATATGTTGTGATGTAGAGAAGTTCCCAACCATGGCCTGGAACTAGGCAACATCGATGTTATTAGGGACTACTAACTCTTTAAGGGCTTGATCCAAGATCTTCTAGTGTTGGGGGGATGCACATAGTAGATCCAAGATGGTTATTTTCATAGGGGCCTTTTTGAGCTATTCAACAAGGCTATAATCAAATGAAGTAGGAGTAGTAGGTCTACTAGGGGGTATAGGTCTAGTAGAAGTAGTAGGTCTAGATGGGGTTCCAAGCAGAGTGATCTTGGTATGACATGTAGTGATAGCGCATCGAGGGTCTTCAACCTTCAAGGTGAATGTGGATATGTGGGAATTTGACTCATTGAAGCAATTGATGGTGTAGTCATATCTAGTGCATGTGTAATTCACATTACCTTTTGAGTTTGAGTTTGAACTAGAGGGTTTCTCTTTGTCATGATTACCCAAAGGATCTTTGAAGATAGTGTGATTAGAGTTGGATGCTAGTAGTGATGGATCGACTATGATTACACCATCATCAATGAGGTCTTGTATTGCATTCTTTAGCTAGAAACATGATGAGGTCTTATGTCCTTTAGTGCAATGGTAATCACAAATTTTTTTGTTATCCCACCAAGAAGCTTTAGTTAAAGGTTCATATTTGATCAGGGGTAATTGTAGGAAGTTATTATTGAGTAACTATTGTAGTGTAGTCTCAAGAGGTATTCCTAATGGTGTTAATTTCTTATACTTGGTTCTAGGTTATCTTTGGGGCTTGTCCTGTATGGAAGTCTTGGTCTTCTATTGTGGGACTGATGTTTGATTCAGAGCTTGTGAATTCATAGGGTTTGCACCTTTCAAATTCAGTTGAGGTTGTGTTGTGCTAATTGTATGTGCATCCAAAATGCCATCATTAGTCACATTCTTGTTTTTGGAGAAAATTTTTTCCTTGTCATTAGAAAAGTTGGTGTTTGTGTTTTCCTTGTTCATCTTGAAGATTTCCTTACAGATAAGAACATCTTCAATACTAGCCCCTTTTTTCATCAATTTAGAAACAATGCTTGGAATTTTGATTTTGAGTTCATACATTAAGTTAGTGACTAATTTTTCAATGCACAAGTTAACTTGTTGTTCTTTAGGGATGTCTAGTGAGCATTGACTGAATAAGCTTCTCCAGTGAAGTAGGAATGTGATAAATGGTTCTCCTATCTTTTGTTTCGTTGAACACAAATTGGAAAGTGTCACCTCATTTGTAATGTTAAAGGAAAAGTGAGAGATGAACTTTTTTGCTAGCTCTAACCAAGATTTGATAGTACCAGGAAGTTTGGAGTACCATTCAAGTGTAGGCCCACCTATAGAATGGGGGAACAATCTCATGAGGTAAGTGGGCTTATCACTGAGTTTGGTACAAGAGACACAAAATTCTTGGATGTGATCAATGAGGTTGCCTCTTCCTCTATATTTTTTGAATCTTCAAGCCTCAAAGTGTTTTGGGAATGGAGGTATATATAGACTTTTGTCAAATGGATTAGGACGTAGGTCCCTTTCCGTATATAGAGCCTAATTCTTTTGGACTCCTAATGCCTTGACTTGTTTGGAAAGTTTTTTGAATTGTTGCAATAGCTCTTCATTAGGGTTTTGCATGATGGCTTTTCCTTCAAGTCTTTTGTTCCTATGAGTAGATTTTTGCTATGGTAGGAGCTATGTCTACTCGATTCCAATATTTTTGTGTTTGATGAGTCTGGGGATGTGCCACTAGGTGGTGGAGGTATGTTAGTACCTCAAAGACAAAGGGGTCCCTATTGTGACACATGTTTTGGTACTTGTTGTGGTATTTGATGTGGCACTTGTTGCGGTATCAACTACGATTGATATACCATGTGTTGTTGTTGTGCCATTTGTTGTGGTTGCTATTGGGATACCTTTGTTGGTTGTATGTGAGACCATGTATGTGATTGTTGTTGTAGAGGTAGCTATTGAGGTTGTTGTGACACATGTTGTTGTTGTAACAAATGTTGCTAGTATGCGATTTGTTGCTTAAGGCATCTTTGGTATTCCAATTGTTGTTTGAGATGCTCTTGTTGTTTAGCAAACAAGGCTTGATGTTTTTGGAATTTTTGTTGATACATTGCATGGAAGTCAAGTGGTTTTACATTGGATTGCATGTTAGGGACACTGGGTGCTTGAACCACTTGAGGTTGTTGTTGTTGTGGTTGATGTTGCTGTTGATATGTCAAATGTGTGTTGGAAACATTAAGTCCTTGGACTATTGCAGGTTGATGTTGTTAGGGTAGTTGGTTATGTCCTTGAGGATTGATCACCATGTTGGTATTGTTGTTTTGGCACATTTTCATGTTAGAGGTTTCTCCTTGGGACATCATGTTGATTTGACAATGAGGTGCATTCCTTTTGCAAATAGGCGTAATGTCAATAGGACTTTGCTTTTGTGCATCAATAGGGATTGTTGTAGTTGATATTTTACATGGTGTACTTGTGGGAGGCTCCATAACATTTGACATCATAACACTTGGTAGAGTTAGGAGAAAAGGTGCACTTTGTTGATTTTCCTCCAATGGAGGTATGTTTGGAATCCCTAGAGTACAAGTCCCTATAGGCACATCTTGTTGTTGCACCATGTGATTGAGATTAAGTATTAACATCCTTTTGGGATACTTAGGAAGCGTCTTGTTTCCCTTCATTGGTTGTGGTTCATCAAACAAGGGATTAATGTTTATGTGTTCAAATGTACTTTGGAGGATTTCGATGGTTGATTCTTGATGGGACCTTATAGGTGCCATTATTTTGTTTGAAATCTCCAAAGGTTGTTTTCCTTTATCTAAGTCTAAAATGATCATGGGTTGTATGTTTTCAATTGTTGTGTTGGTTTGATGTTTGGACTTAGGTCCCTCCATGTTTGGGTGGAAATTGACAATCTCTTGGGCTGCCAAAAGTTTGAAGTTCTTGCAAAAAAATTTCTCTTGACATGCCCTAGCCATTTCTTCATTAGTGATGCCATAGTCAGTGTCAGATTCATCACTTAGGTGTACAATACCTTGTTGTGTGTTTGACGTATTATAGTTAAAGGTACTTGCGTTGATTTTTCTAAATTCAAAGGAGTGTGTTTGTTCATCCTTGGGTGTGGTTGGTACACTTCCACCTCTAGGTGGTATCAACATGAATATAGGTTCAAAGTTAGGACTCCATTGAACCATCCCATGTGTAGGGGAAGTGTTTGAAGGAAACCTCATGGTAGGTGCACTATTTAGGGTTTGTTGCATCATCTCTTGGTTATGGTGATCATGTAGTTACATGTTTAAGGGGTCCGCAAGTAATGGTTGTGATGCCTCAATTTGGTCTTGTTCAAAGGTTTGTTGGGTTTTATTGATCTTCTTTTGTCTTGGATGAGGTTTCGGTTGTGTTGGTGCCTCAAAAAATAATGGTTGATAAACTTCTTCAAGTCTCTAAGCTGATTGTGTCCTAGTGAGTGCTGGCATTATATCTAAGATTGTAGATGTAGTAGAGGAAAACCTAAATGGACTCCTTGCCTCCCAAGTGCACACCTAAACTACCAACTACACTCAAATAGTACCAAGTGCACCCTTGGTGCACTTGGGGCCCTGAAGGTAAGTAGTTGATAAGTAGGAGGTATGCAAAGGGTAAACAGAGGTGTTAGGGTGCCTAAAATGTAAAATGTGAATGATTTGAGTGTTTTAGAGTATTTTGCAAGGTTTAGGGATGCAATGCAAGGTGTGGTTATGTAGATTAGGGTTCTAAAACCTAGAATGAAGTTTCTAATTACCAAGTGTGCTTTGAAACTACCAGCTGCACTCTGAAACTACCCAATGTGCACCTGAAGTGTGCATTTGATAAAACAGGGGTGTGGTTGGTAAAATAGGTCAAAAATTGACACTTAGGATGTGGGTATGCAAGATATGAATATTTTTTAGATTTTTAGGTGTTTAAGGATGTTATGCAACCTAGGAAAATGCCAAATTAAGTGGGATTTTGAAATGTAAGGTGAAAATATCCTAAGGAAACTATGCAAATGCAAATGCAAAGTGACATTTTGGAGGTTGACTAAAGGAGATGAAAATGACCCTATAGTATGAAAAATGAAGGTTAGGGTTGGATTTTGTACTTGGTAATGATGCTAGGGGTTGATGTATGCAAGGTGGACTATGAAAGAGATGGTGTTGTAGGGTTGATAATGACATTTGGGATATGAAAAATAAGGATAAGTGATTAAGAAGAAAATTTGGTTGATATGTGAGTTGATAGAGTTTGGTAGTGGAAATGATGCTAGGATTTGAACAATGCAAGATTAGGGGATATACCACTAGGGTAAGTCAAAATTACATTGAGTAATGTGAAAATGTAATGGCGAGGGTGTATGAGAAGTTTTTGAACTTAGTGGAAATCTTTAGAAATTATTTTGTCTAGGACTTTAACCTTGTGATAATGGACTTTGGATCTTGACCAAAAAGTGATAAAAGACAAAAAGATTAAAATGATAAAGATGAAAAGGTAAAATATATCAAGAAATAGATAGATTTTTACCAAAGAAAATGATAAAAAAATATAAAAAGACTAGTCAAGATCCATCATCCATCAAAACTAGGAGATACTCTAGGACTCATACTTTGTTTAGAATTTGGAATAAATTCAAAGGTTTTGGGGTTCAAAATGATATTTAGGTGACTTGAAATGGTGGTTATTCTGATTGGATATGCAATATAGAAATGTTCAAAGAAAAAAAATGAGGTTTTGGGTGCTAGTTGTTATTTTGGGTGAGATGCAGAATGAAGACCTACAAAGACTTCTAAATGCAATTTTGGGGTCCTAAAAGGCAGTTTCAAGGCCTAAAATGGTCATATAGGTGCCCAACTACACCCTGATAGCACCAAGTGCACTCCAAAATTACCAACTACACCTATGGTGTAATTTGAGATAGTTTGGGCATAGTTGGTAGTTTCATGGAGTAGTTGGGAAGTTTGGTTGAATAGTTGCTAATTTTGAGGACAATGGTCATCAAGTTGCTATGCCAAGAAGCTAGGATGCTGGGGTTGATGTTGTGATGGGTTAGGAGATGTAGAATCAAGGTTAAAATATAGGGAATAGTGTCATAATTGAAGGAAATGAAGGTTAGGAGATACATAATGAAAATTAGGGCATGTTGATACAGGGGGCCTATCTAGGTATCTAAGGACATTGTTGAAGTCTCAAAATGTTGTCTGGAAGCCCAAACTAGGTTCTTAGACTACCAAGTGAACTTACATAGTACAAAGTATGCCTATGGTTTATTTGGGGCTAGTTTGGGTGCAGTTGGTAGTTTCAAAGTACAATTGGGAAGCTGGGCTAAAACTAAGGCAATTTTAGGTGTTATAGTTTCCAAATTGATGTCACAGTGAGCTAGATAGTAGAGGACAATGCTAAGACTAGAATGAAGGTTCAAAATGATATGTATGACACCCAAAATGATGGTTAAAGTTTTCAATATTAGGGTTAGGTATGAAAAGATGCAAGATGGACAATGCAAAGTACAAAATTAGGGGTTAAAATGCAAAGAATGCAGACTAAACCCTAATGAATGCAATATGAAAGATGAGGAATACTAAGTGAAGACTAAAAGATGCAATATGAAGCCTATATGATGCAATTATGAGGCCTAAACTATGGTGAATGCAAGTTGGTTCTATGCAAGGATGAAACCTATGTTATGCCAAGCACGTTTAGGATCACAAATGGCCATGTTTTCCAAGTCTTAAATGTGGTGGACCAAAGTTTACAAAGTTTTGACAAGGTTGAAACATTTTGATAGTGTTTGATGTTTTGACAAGGTGTAAATTTGAATGTTGGCTCTTATCTTGATTAATATTTTACACACATGCAAGACACATTAAGACAAGAATAGTTGTAGCTAAAAGTGAACAAACACACCAAAACCTAGGCTTTTAGGACTTTATCCATTGAATTCCTACTTGAACTAAAGTTTAGCCATGCTTATCTAGAGTGGAAAACCTAGGATCTTGGCACCATAGGCTCCCCCTTATAGTGTACTCACTTCTTGAGGCTACCAAGATCCACTTCCCAAGGGGCATGACTTCCCAAGGGATTGTTGCCTCTACTAAGGATTGCGAGAATGTAGGATATACATCCTACATGGGCATGGGTGACCCCTTGAGCTAGTGGATAGAAAGGATTTTGGCCACTGAAACACAATTTTTAGTAAGGGCATTCTATTTTACAAGTGAATGATAAACTTCCTCAGAAGGTCTCCCAGCCTCGAGAAGTGGGGTTTGATGCACCACAAGGGTACTGGAGGAGAGCTATCACTAAGCAATACTACTGACACAAGTTTCATCATAATCAAGTTCTATATAGTGGTTGGAATGTTGACTTGGCTTTTGGCCCATTACTACTCTGAAGTCATCCCCTAGCACACCCAATATTGAGTATCTTGGTCCAAGGCAGTCTCCCTATAGAATTCACATAGATTTATCTTACACCTAAGATCCATGAATGACGAGGGGAGATGATACATTCGTGTAATCCCTAGGGTTTTAAACACCATAGACATGAAAAGAAGAAAAGAAAAAGTTCATTTTAAGCACCAAACAAAGTGTTATTTACTCTAAGAAATCCACACACATGGTTTTAACAAACACACAAGGTCTTCAACAACATCCCGCAAACAATCATTAGTAGTTTGTTATGATCATGTCTTCATCCAATGATCACCACATGCTACAACTAGACCATCAGTAATAAAAAATTATATAACCTTTTTCCTAAAAGAAAATGGAAACCTTAGATGTAGATTCTTCTTGAAACAAGTGCTTTCTGTGAACCAAGTGCACTTTGAAAGAGCAGACTACACCCTGGAAGGCCAAAATGACCTAGAATACCCCCAAGTGTGCTCAGATAGTGCTAACTATGCCCATGGTGCACTTGGGGTGTAGAAGGGAATAGTTGGTAGTTTTTGGGTGTAGTTGGGAGGTCAGTGGAAAGTTGTGGGGAAATGGTGCCTAAGCAAGACCTAGAAACTAGCAAGTTGTGGGGAAATGGTGCCTAAGAAAGACCTAGGAACTAAAATTTTTGAAACCTATACACCCAAGTGTGCCTAGACAGTGTAGACTATGCCTATGGTGTAGTTGGTGATTAGAACAACATAGTTGGTAGTTTTTGGGTGTATTTGGTAAGTTAGGAACAACAAACAAGGGTTTTGATGTCTCCTAGGCCCCTAAAACTACCTCCTAGGGGTCCCAAGTGCGCCCTAACAGAGCAGAGTGCACCCTAGGATAACAAGCTAACAAAATGCATGGAATGAAAGAATATAACCATATCAATAGACTAATTAATTAATCTAGATAAGATAAGAAAGTGCATTTAGTTTTTATACCCTTCCAAATGAGCTCCTTTCTTGCACCTACAAGCACAAAACAAGAAAACCCAAGTTAGATAAGCATGTTCACATTGGGTTCACCAATTGTAGAACCTAGAAAATAGGCTAATGTATAACATACTATGAGAAAATAAAAAACTCAATAAACATATGTAAACAACCTCTAGTCTACCATGAAAGCCAAATGAATCGAAAGAAGAAAGAAAATCTAAAACTCCCTCTTTCAGTTGTAGTTCCAATGTGCTTCTTTCTTCTCCATGTGATGTAGCTCCAAATTTCCTATAGTGGACACAATATTGAAGAAAATTTTTATAGTGATGGTAATGCTATGACAATACTTGAAGATATGATTTAAGCTTGAGAAATGGAATTAAAAAATACTAAAGAGCTAAGGACTCAAGAACTCAAGAATTAGGACCGGAAATGAGAGAAAGAATGTTCATTTTATAATCAACACAGAGGATGAGAGCATTAAAATTTTCACCCTAGATATGTGAAATGGCAAGAAATTCCTTGGAGAATTCATGACGCATATGATTGGAAGTCAAACTTGGCTAACGATGGAAGTGAATCTATGATGCGTCATATGACACCTCAAACCCACTTAAAGCCAAGAATCTACAATGGAAGCCAAATATGGATATGTGTAAGAGAGTATGAATATTGGATTATGACATATCTTAGCCAAGTGTCAAAGGAGAATCCACAAGGTATCACACCTATGTGTCATGATGATTTCAATATTATGTGGAATATTTGAATTAAAAATCTCTTATTCAACACAAATAGAAATTAGTGAAAATGAAATTAATGGTGGAAAATATGACTTAGGAAATTGAGAATTTCCATGGTTTGTGAATGATGAACCAAATAATTAATAAAATTGATTAATTGAGAAGGTTAGTTAGGAAGAATAATTAGTGGAATGACATAGGATTAATTTATGGGTTATTTAATCCTATAGAGAGAATTAGTAGATGATTGGCTAATTTTATTTGATAAGTGCGATAGTATCCTTTGATGAAATGTGATGATAATGGAGATTGAATAGGGTGATTATGGATAGACCAAAGCCATGGTCAAATTGATTGACTGATCAAAATTGATAACATGCCAAGGACACATGACATGAATTAAGGACACGTAACATTTAACTAACATTGTAAATGCTATAAGATCGAGATTGATTGGTAAGGTTGATCATGATAACATCGACAAACACTATCAATGTTATTAAATGGTTGAAAATTCTATGATCTGATATTGAGAGACTCAACAATGTCAAATATTAGATGATATGAATGATGATTTGACCTAGCACTAAGAGCCATGACAATACTAAGGTCAAATTGATAGGTTTGAGAGATTGATAGGTTTCCAAGGCACTGAAAGCCACAAAAATGCCTAGAATTGGACAAATTATGATAGATTTGGGATGTTTGATATGTTTGGGGTTGATTAGGACTGATTTTGGGTGATTCTAGGTTGATTTGATATGATTTTAAGTTGATTTGATGTGATTTCTGATGATGTTGAAATGTTTCCAAAATGATGTGAAATTGATGTGAAAGAGGATATGAATGATGACAAACATTTTTGAGATACAATCAGGTTGGCCAAAAGATCAAAGTTAGTGGAATGAGAAAATGGGATGATTTGGCATGAAAAGTGATGTTGATTCAAGGGCTTGAGAGTATTTTCAAGGGTTACCACTCAAGATAGTGACCAAATAATGAAAATGATATCTCAATTTTTTCACAATGAAGATGTGAATCCAACACAACTAACAGTTTGTAAATCAGATTTGAAATGCAAAAGTTATGGCCTTTAGAGTGCAACATAAGGGCTCTGAAAGTAGTTTTGGGCATCCTACTACCCCAAGTGCACCCAAAATGCACCAAAGTGCACCCAATGCATACTTGGTAAGCCCAAGTGAACTATAAAAGTACCAAGTGCACCATGGTGCACTTGGGAAGCCCAATTATAGTTAGAGAGTGCAGACTATGCCCTAGAAGGCTCTAGGGGCCAAAAATAGCCTGACTAGAATCAGAATGACCAGAAACATTGTGTGCATGTCTAGAATGGTGGAAAAAGGTTAGAACATGAGTGAAATTAGTAAAAAATTGTCACATTTAGTCAAACTTGGTAAAAAAAAGGTTAGATTAAGGACGGACTAGGTAGAAAGCCCTAGAAGGTTGAAAAATAGTGTAGGATGATGTAGGAAAGTAGGAATGCAAGATGAAGATGATTTGGTGTATCAAAACACATGATCATGGTGGTGAATGAAGATATGAATGAAAGAAGACCAAAGAGATGAGATGAGGATCAGTTAGAATGAAGAGAAGACATTTTCTTTTTAGAATGAAGAGAAGACTTTTTCTTTGAAAAAGTGTGCTATATGTCAAATGGAGCTTCATTTTGATGAAACCGTAGACACAAACCATTTTTGAGTGTCTATAGTTGGCTATAAATTAAGCCTTCTTGATCTCATTTCTAGCCCTAACTCTTTAATCCTTGAATCTCTTGAGTCCTTAACTTCTTAGCATCCATAGAATTCAAACCATTCTTCTAGTACTTGTTGGGAAATCATTTTACATGAGGTCAACAGTAGGAATCCATTGCGCAATTGCTCTCTTAAAAAGCTAATATTTTTGGGATCAACTCCAAAGTTCAATATTTATCTTGTGATGTACAAAAATCCACTCAGTTGAAGATAAATTTGATTGTTCATGAGGAGGCCTTTGCTGGTTCTACTATGATCTTAGAATGAAGTAAATTTGTTTTCTATCTCAAAATCACACACAAAAGAACAATATTTTTGTATTTTCTAGTTTTT
The DNA here is from genome assembly GCA_028749045.1 of Cupressus sempervirens. Classification (NCBI taxonomy): domain Eukaryota; kingdom Viridiplantae; phylum Streptophyta; class Pinopsida; order Cupressales; family Cupressaceae; genus Cupressus; species Cupressus sempervirens. The sequence continues at coordinate 400,411,250 of CM053791.1, read as the reverse complement.
TCAATTAATGCAATCTATTAGTGCAACTAAAATGAGTTCCTATTCTAACAAGGGGTTAGCAAAGAAAATAACAAAATTGAAAGCAAATAACATGAAATTAAAATAACTTAAAATTGAAATCCTAAATGAACATAAGCTATAGAGAACAACATGCAATGAGTTAAACTTTCAAAGGAATCGGTAGGAAACCAATGAAAATAGGAGCAACACTTCCTAGAATCCACTGATGCAATCGTTGGTGAGAAACTTTAACAATCGTATGATATTTCACCTTTCATCAAATCACAAGGCCATGGAAAGTGTGCTCATGTGAGACAAAAAGCTATGAAGGCACAATTTGATGATCTCTTCTCAAGCTTTTTACGTCAGTGGAATTCGTAAATCTGTAGCAAACACCAAAACTAAAAGATCACACAACTAGAGACAATGCAATAAACCTTTGGCTCAATAAAAATATCATGAATAAAATCCACAAAACAATGACACATTCAAGCAAGAATCACTGCGGTCCAAATGTAAGCACCAAAAAAATAATTTAATTGCATAATAATGGTGGCCCTTGTTACATTTTACAATGGGTATTTATAAGAAATCATCTCCTCAATTTCTGTTAAGAGTGAGAGATATATTCATGCAATAAAATGCTTTTAAAACATTAAAACAAACTAAATATATACAAACTAACCATTAATCTTGTGCTTTAGAGGGACTCCATCCATATTTTATATATTAATTGGATGCATAAGCCTTTTACATTCAAAAACAAAGAAAGCATGAGAGAGAAAGTAGGAGGAAGCCATCAGTCAAAGTAGAAGTGCATGGAGGCACCAAAAATAGAAGTTGGTCCTTCACTAGGTGTGTGTTGGAGTTAAACTACTGTCAAAGTGTGCTCCCGATACATGGAAGGTGCTATTTTTAGAACTGGCAGTTAACTATCAGTGCACTTCTAAATTACGGAGCTATGTACCTGCACACCTATGGACCTGTATGAAAATGCAGAGCTATGGACCTATAGAGCTGCATGAAAATGTGGTGCACAAGGTCAAAATCGCAAAATTTTACTAAGTGTCAAAATTGAAATTCTGGCATCTAGGTTTTGTTCTTCTTCATCCAAAAGATATGTTTGGATGTTTGCCCTTGAATTTCTCTATCATCTCAGTAATTTTGGCCACATTTGGAAGATATAAAACCTCATATTTATCCTTTACCTTCTATTTGTAGTTGTCTACCTCAGTTTGAGTCTCTGCAAAATCTCTGATTTTGGTGTCCAACTCTAATATTGCTTCTTTTGTTCTAAAGGCTTGCCTGATATCTTCATCACTGGATGCTTCCTCTAATGTCTTCTTGAAATTCTCTACTACTACCTCAACTAGAAATAGCTTCTCTCATTCTTCATCTTCAAAAATGTCCAAGCATGCATCACTGTACAACTTTTCTACTTCCAAAATTTTCCCCCGAGCTTGGTCCTTGAGCTGATGGATCTCCTCATGTAATGTCTCCATTACTTTATTGCCATCTACTATCTTCTCTATCCAATCATCAATCAAGTCTAGCTCTTCTCTGATATATACATTGATCAAAGTGTAGTACATTTGCCCTTTTATGGCTTGTAGAGTTTGCAAATCCTTGGTCCATGCCCATACCTCATCCATGATACAAAGTCCTACCTCAAAATTTCTATGATCTTATTCACGTTCTCTTGTGTAGCATGTAGTAACTTCAAATTCCTTGTGATTATGGTAACACATTTATCCTCAAGGCTTTCTTTCCATTCTTGAAAAGCTCTCAAAAATGGATTGAGTTGTACATGTTCCCCTTATCTAAGAATGGTATTTAGAGTCTCCTCAGGATGCTCAAGATCAAGAGGACCAACAAATTTGGCTTGATATCCCTTTAGGATCTCAACTTGCATTTGAAGAGTTTGGAGTTCGATCTCATCCTACTCCATGTGCCTGAGAACCTCTTTGACTCCCATAGTCATCATCTATTAGGATGAATCCCATGTAGGCTTTCCCAACATAACATCCTTCACTTCATAATCCTCTAGACTAACAACTTATGTATCTATTCCTTTAGGAGGGAGAGCCACTTGTGAAAATAAATCCTAGTTCTATATGGTAGTGACAAATGCAAATGGCATTGCATCATGTAATGGAGACTCATGTTTGTTCAAGATATCTGCAATATCACAAATATCATCCTTTGAAGCATAGAACTAAGGCTTAGCACTCCTCATTATCTCCTTTTAGAACCATTTTAGAATGTGTTTCTCTATAGGCTTGGCTCTTGATGATGAAGGGGTGTGTTCAACTACCTCCTTCCCTTTATTGCTCTTTCTTGGAGTTGCCTCCTATTGTGAGGACTCTCCTTCTATAACTTCAATCTTTGTAGATCTTGTAGCTTGCTCCATAACATCTTGGGAAGGCTGTTGTGTATATTCTAGGTCCTATCCCTCTTTTGATGCTTCATCAGCAGCCCTCGGCTCTGGTTGCTCATGTGGTGGTGGTTCCTTTTGAACTTGTTCCTCTTCTAAACTCAGAGGTGGGGGAGTTACTGAACCCTTATCTACCACCATAATCTGTGGTGGAGATGAAGGAGTAAGATCAGGACCCTATTTATATGGCGGCATCTGTGTCTAGTCTTCCTGTTGGAGGTCACCTATAGGGGTGTCTCTAATCTTATCTCCAACCAACTCTATACCCATGGGCATGAAATAAAATTCCATCATGGAGAAAACATCCTTACCTCCTTCCCTTTGTTCATTTACCTAGTGTTTCACTTCATCTTCTAAAGAAGAGAGTTCTAATGGTTCTACTTGGGTGGATGGTGGGGTACTGGTGGCACTTTTTCTTCTTTCTAACTTTGTAGCTTTTGCTAACCAATTTCTTATTTGTAGGGGTACTAGTTTCTCCTCCTCTTCTGATTTTGTTTCTTTCTCATCTTCTTCTTCCTCTAGAATAGTTTCAGGAATAGATGGATTAGTTACTAATATCCTACTGATCCTTTTCCTTTTCTTCATCTTAATCTTGATCCTCTTATGTTTCTTGGAGATAGAAGGAGAAGGGGGCTCTTCTTGTATAGCAATAATGGAGGCTTCTAGAATCTTTTTCTCTTTTGGTTGGCTTGACACAATAGGAGGTAACTGAGGTTCACCCAAGATTTGAGTGGCTCCAATACCTTGGGACTCTTGTGAGCTCTATTCTTGCTGCTATGAAGACACATGTTCTGCGACCTGTTCTATTCGAATCCTCTAAGGAGATGTTCTCATCCTCTTTCCCTTCCTTTTAGGAGGATGATAATATCCCACTAGGTGATCAAATTGGTAGACTATCTCTAGCCTAATAGGAGACTAAAGTGCAAAGATAGAAACTATGACTTTCCTTCCTTTACCCCTTTCTGGGTGAGCATGTGCATGGAAGATTATAGTATCAGGAAATGGATCAAGTGGAAAAGGTTTCTTGATCCAATCCTTTTTCATTCTAATGACATGTCTCACTCGATGATTGATGTCATCTCCTTACTCTCTATCAACCTTTGCATTTAGAATGGGTCTTTCACTAACCTTATCTGCATTGAACAAGGGATCCAATAATTCTTTGGAGTCTTGTAGCCTTATCTCATTAGGGATATTCAAATGGAGATCCTTTTCTACTAAATACAAAGTCAACCTGCAATAGTCCCTGATGCAAACATCATAGTCATTTGTGGCATTCATCCAATGATCTTCAATGGCATCCTCATGATGGAAGTCCTTTCCTACCAGGTTTTCCACTTTACCAACATTGTCAAAGTATGGCCAAGGAGAGTTGTATTCCTCAAGAGGATAGTTATTCCATTCCCACTCGAAGGTTAGAATATTCTATTTCTGCTTTACCTAATATGACCCAATGACCAATGGCCATTCTCAATAGGGTCTTCGTTTCCTCTTTATCTTCTCATAGGTTGACTCAGTTTACCTAGAGATCTCCAATAGTACCAACTTGTCACTTGGGTATCTCAGAAGCTTCTTAGGATTGATAGATGCACCACCCACCTAAAGATACATGAATGTCTTGAACTAAATGAAGTAGGCTCTAAGAGCCATGATCTATGCTTTGGCTTCATCACATAACCTCTTCCCATAGTCTCCCTCAATGAATCAAATGATCACAAAGATAAATGCATCATCCACTATTTTGTACTCCTTGCTTTGCACTGAGACCTTCTTCTAAACCATTTGAGGGTAGACTATGTATGGCCAGGCATTAGGGTCCTACATACTGCCTCTCTTATACAAGCTAGGATAGTTTGTCACCTTCACTACAAGTAGGTACACCAAGTAAGAAGTCATGTAAAACTTCTTCTTGTCCTTCATCATCCTAAGTTGCTCACATAAATTTTCACTTAGTGTGGTGGCCCAATCTAATAGTATCCTTGCATGTCTGATGGTCTCAATGAGGTTGACCATGAATGTAGTGAGATGACGTGCTACAAGTAAGCCCATGACTCTACTTAGGAGAATGATAGAGTATTTGATGTCATCCTTCATGTATCCTTGAGTCATATCCACTTTGTTAGTTATCCTTCCCTAAGGAGGCTTCTCAATCAGGTACAAGGATTGTATAATGTCAATGTCCTTTTACTGATGCTCCTTGTACCATCTCTTAGCTACTTCATAGGAAAGTCAGATGAACTGGTCTACTCTTGGTAGGTGGAAAACTTTCTCAATGTTATCAGGTCACAAATCTAATACCACTTCTCTCATGACACTCTTGACCACCCTCTCGTCAGAAATAAAGTGTTGTGATAGGGCCATGATTAGTTCAGCTGATTCCACCGACATAAAATGTGATGCTGCACTCACTAATCCAAAACAAATTATTGCAGATACAAAGGCTAACCTCTCCATTGGCTTGTTTCAAATTCTCAAGAAATCTCCTAGATAGATATGTCTGAGGTCAGTATCTTTGATCTCAGCGTAACCATCATGTAGCCTTGACTTTAGGGGTACGCCTTGGAACTTGAAAGTTATAGGTTTGGGTGCCACTCCAGACGTGGATGCCATTTGATCACATTACTTGCACATGTGAGAAAAGTGTTTATTAGTCACAAAATAGTGTAAAAGCAAAAATATAAAAAAAGGTCCCCCTTCAGGGATTTATTTATTTCTATATTTGAAATTTTATTTTATTTTATTATTATTATTTTAAATATATTTTATTAATTTATTTAAACATTATTTATTTATTTATTTTATCTTAAACATTTTATATTTTTTAAATTTTATTTTAAACATTTTATATTATTATTTTTCTCTTAAAAAAAAAATTTTAAATCAGAACAAAAATGCGTGCATGTACCGAGGTGCATGCATGCTGAGGCCCACGCACCAAGGCACACAATGCCAAGGCACACATAGTGTGGGTAGGTGGTGCTAGTGCATGAAGTGCTAAGTAGGGCACCCAACATGCGTAGCACCGAGCGTGCACATCGCACACAGTGTGGGAAGTGCTTAACGAGTGTAGAAAAGGTGCGTAGCACCGACGCGTGCAGTACCAAGTGCACACAACACATGTAGCATGAGTGGTGCTCAACACACCCAGCACGAGCCACATGGGCATGTGGAACTGGCACACATAGTGCCAAATGCAGTGTGCAGCACAGGCCGTGCCCAACAGGGCGTGTGACACCATGGTGCACTACAGAGATGGAAGGGAGGAGGGGTGCTCACCGTGCTCCTCCTCTCTTGAATGCTTGGAAAAAAAATGAGGGGGGAAGGAAAGGGAGAGGGTTTTTATAACCCGTCTCCCCTTGTGCGCGAAGCAAAATGTATGCCATGCCTCGGTGCACACGTGTGGTGAGCGGGGATTTTTTTTTTTGATTTTTTCAGTTTTTAATTTTTTTTGTATTTTTTCAATTTTTGACTCTAGGACTCTAACTTTTTAACTAAATTTTCTTCTCCTGACTCTCAAACTATGAATCTAGGAGTAAAAAAAAGTAGGGGGTCCCCATTCCTAGTGAGGAATGGGGCCTATGTTGTGGACACCACAACAATACTCTCAATAGAATCATCTCATCATAGGTTTTTTCTTTCAATTGTGTGTAATATAGGCAATTGGAGCTACATCATATGGAGAAGAAAGAAGGACATGGGAACTACAACTAAAGATGGAGTTTTTACTTTATGTTGCTTTCTTTTTTTTAGTTGGCTTTCATGGTAGACTAGTTGGATTTCATGGAATCAAGAGATACATGTTTACTACAAGGACTCCATAATAGAATGTGACTACAAAAAGAAGGAACAAGACCATATATGAGGCTATCAAAACTATGATTATTGAAGGAGATGTAGTAAAGGTGTAATGTGTGATTCCATCCTTTGAGAAACTATTATATGATTAGATACTTGTATTTGATTATTTATATTTCTAATAAACATCATGTTATGGATCATATTTCATACTATCTTTTTAGGATATGATTTAACTGAAGTAATTTACATGGTCATTATGGATATGATTTAATTTGTTTATGATTATAATTTTGGCTAACTTTGCTAACACATCATGCTTATGTACTCTATTCAGAATATGTGTCAGAAGAGAAGAGTAATTCATAGTCACTACTATAATATTTAACATAATTCTACACTCCTCCCTTTCTTGTATTTTTGTCCTTACATATTTTACTATGTATATTTTGTTGGTGTTGGAAATATAAAAGGAGTGACTAAGAGGGGAGGGGTGAATTAGTTACCACAAAAATAAATCCTAGATCCCTTAGATGTCAATACAAATCAAAACTCTATGTAAACTGTATTCTATTGTAACTCAAAAAATACATAGGCACTTAGTTTATACTATCAAATGTTTTAACTCAGTAAACATAGAAATAGCTCGACAATTGGTTATCATGAGAATCTTAAGATATTATTTGTGATTAATCTTACTCTAACTTAGTTGCATACACATAAAAGAAATAACACAAACACAATTGACACCAAGATTTAAGGTGGAAACCCAATTTGGGAAAAACCACCAGTTGCAACTAGTTACCAATTTTCACTTTTCTAAATTAAGCCCTATTAAGATTCAACTTGTTAAAGGTTACAAAACAAATTGTTAAGTGTGACCCTATTATAAGATTTAATCACTCTATTAGGAGTAGCCTTATTAGAGGTCTTTAGACAATTCAATCTAGAAATGCCATATTGTTAGAGGATTTGCAAATAGCTGTTAAGCCAACTCTGTTAAGAGATTTAGATCATTGCTACAATGGTTAGAGAGTGACAATGAGATGACCTAATTTTTAATGCAACTAAATTTCTTATTACAAATCTCAATTTTTTCTTGTATACTTGATCCTTCCTGATCGACTGTATCTTTGCAACTCAACAAGGATATTTTGCTTATCCATCTAATTCACTTCCTCTAAGCATTATCAAATCTTTTATTATGTTCCACACATTCAGTCCTCAACTTGACCTTATATTTATATCATGCACATTGTCAAGTTGGCTTGAATAAAACTTAGAATAATTAATATTCATCTTCTTAGTTAGCTAGAACCAAAAAACAAATCAATTGAACTTAATATGCCAAACCAACAAAATCCTTCATTAGCTGACTGCACTTGATAGATACTAACCCAAAGTGATTTTCCTATGTTAAAAAAGTGAACTTGGTTAACATTGCATATCCACAAACTTCCTTTGGTAATCAAGTGAGCTCAGTTAATGTTGGTTCCATCCAACATTTCCTTCATTAACCAAGTGAGCTCGGTTAACACTCAACTTTTGCAAACTTTCCTTTGATGACTGAGTGAACTTAGTAGACATTGTCTTCTAAACTAGGCAAACTATGGAATGCTTAGTAGACACAAGAAACTATCTTTAATGCCTGAGTGACCTTGGCATACACTGACCAGCAATGATATGACATTTTGTGTAACATCAAAGATAATACACAATTAATCATTTATTTCCAACAATATCCCTCTTTGGCATTGATGGAAACACAACATGTCATAATACAATAAAATTTTAGAGAAAGAATAAAATAAGGAACATATCCTTAGTTTCATTATGATTCTCATCCATGAGAACTCCCTCTATTAGTGTGAACTCCCTTTGCCTTCAATTTCTCCCTCTATCAGCAAAACTTTGTCTATGACATCTTCTTCTGATAGCAAACTCTATTTTTAATATTAGACCAAGTTCATTCTCCCTCTTTGACATCTCTTTGTCTTTCTCTTTATAAAATTTATGTGAGATATGATAGTAAAATTCTTCTTCTTTGACATTTCATGCCAAAGACAATATTTAGTGAATATCAATGTACCTCATGTACTGATTCATTTGCAATGTGCCCTTGTCAATGCTACATCAACTAACTAATTTTCAACATGTTATAGTTTATGTATCACTAAACTTCATTTAGTGAGCTTGAGATATGGGAATGACCCCTAACTTACCTCTTAGATACAAAAATGCATCCTTAGGTAATGGCTTAGTGAATATATCTACAATTTTCTCTTTAGAATTAACATATTCCAATCTTACCTCTTTATCTTGTACTAATTCTCTCAAAAAATGATATTTTATAGAAAAGTGCTTAGTTTTGGTACACATCACAGGATTATTTGATATATTAATTGTACTGATGTTATCACAGAAGATAACCACTAGATCCTTGATTTCTATCTTTATACCTACCAAAAGTTGTTTGAACCAAACAACATTTGAAAAATTAATTGCTATTGCCACATATTATTCCTCTACTATGGATTGAGAAATACAATTTTGTTTGTTTCTTGTCCAAGACACTAATCTTTTACCAAGAAAGAATGCTCCACCACTGATGCTCTTTCTATCATCAACATTTCCTTCCCAATCAACATCTGTGAATACTTTCAAATCCAAATTGCCTCCTTTTTTTTTACCATAAACCATATTCTTTAGTACCTTTTAGATACCTCATGATTCTCTTGATTTCCATCATGTGATTTTCTTTGGGATTTTTTAAGAGTATTACCACCATACCAATTGCTAATTATGCAATATCAGTCCTTGTGTGCACTACATATTGCAATTTTCCAATCATTGATTTGTATGTGCTCTGATCTACCTCTTTGGAATCATCATTTTTGGAAAGATTATGTCTAGTAGACATAGGTGCTCCAACTAGTCTTGAATCTTCCATTCCAAACTTCTTTAGTATCTTCTTGATATATTTGGATTGAGTTATGTAGATACCATCTTTCTTTTGCTGGATTAGCAATCCAACAAAGAAGTTTATCTGTCCAAACATAGAAATATCAATTTATTTACTCATCTCTACTAAAAATACCTTGCATAAGTCATCATTTCCATTAAATAAAGTGACATCCACAAAGATTTCTTCCAACACAATCTTCTTGTTGGGTCCTTCTTTTATATACAGATTGTTGTTATCATTTGTTCTTTGAAAATGATCTATATTAAATAGCTATGAAGTCTTTCATACCAAGTTGTAGGAGCTTGCTTGAGACCATACAATACTTTATGTAATTTTTAGATCATATCTCTTTTGGTAGGATCTACAAAACCTTAAGATTTTTGTATGTAGACTTCCTCATCAAAAATTCCATTCAAGAATGTAGATTTTAATTCCATTTGATAAACTTTAAATTCTCTATGTGCTGCATATGCTAGTAGACTTCTAACACATTCTAATCTTTCAATAGGAGAATTTTTTTTACCATAATCAATACCTTTTTCTTGAGAATAACCTTTACATACTAACCTTGCTTTGTTTCTAGAGACTTCTCCATCTTTATTTAGCTTATTTCTAAATACCAATTTTGTGCCAATTACATTTCTATCCTTGGGTCTTAATAAGAGTCCAAGTCTTATTCTTCTCTATTTGTTCTATTTCTTCCTTCATAGCTTCAATCCAACTTTCATTTTCCAAAGCATCTTTAATATTTCTATGTTGAAATTCAACAAGCAAACATCTACCATTCAATTGATTTATTGTCATTATTCCATCTCACTTGTCTCCAATGATCTAATCAAATGCATGGTGCCTTCTACCATATCTTGCTAGCATAGGTACTTTGCATTTGGAATTTGTTCCACTGACCTCTTCATGATCATCTATATTAAGCTTGGATCCCACTATCTGTGACTTGGGTCCATCAGACTTGGTTTGCTCTAGCAACAACATAGTAGATTCTAACTATGATTTAGGTCCTATAAATTATGACTCAAGTTGTACTAGATGTAAATTGGTAACTTTTGGAGATTCTAGGGACTTTGGATGTGAGGCCTCCTAAATTTCAAGTTGATTTGGAAAAGCATCAAGTTCATAATAGACAAATCTTTTGTAACCCTCAGGTTCTTTGTTTCTCTCTTCTTCACTCTTATCTGCAAACTCATCAATTCTCACATGTGCAATTACTATGATTTTATGAGTAAACAAATTTCAATATTTGTATGCTTTACTTTTGTAGGAGTATCCTAGGAATATCCCTTCATCACCTTTGACATCAAATTTACCTTTCCTAGATTCCTTCAAGATATAACATTTTCTACCAAACACTTTAAAGTAACTTACATTAGGTTATAGCCATACCATAGTTCATAAGAAGTTTGATTTGAGTCTTTCTTCAACTATACTTTGTTCAAGGTACGCACTACAGTACTAATTACTTCCTTCCAGTATTTGATTATAACATTCTTTTCTATCATCAATGTTCTTGTACAATCCATGATGGATCTATTCCTTCTTTCATCTATACCAATCTATTGAGGTGTGCTAGGGGCTAATACCTGTCTCTTAATTCTTTTTTCAATGCAAAATTCATTGAATTCATTGGAAATGAATTCACCACCTCTATTTGATGTCAAACATTTTAGTTTCTTCCTAGTATCTTTCTCTACTCTTGCCAGATACCACCTAAATTTTTGAAAAGCTTTTGATTTTTCTTTTAGATACATTAAAATTATCATTCTAGAATAATCATCAACAAATAAAATAAAATACTTATCTCCAATATAACTCTCTATTCCAATAGGTCCACATAATTCTATATGAACTAGCTCTAGGACTTCTTCTAAATGATAGTCCTTGCTTCTGAAACTTGTCTTTCCCATCTTACCAATTTAAGAAATTTTGTATAGACCCATATCAAGTTTCCTTAGACTAGGAATACCTCTTAATCTTTTCTTTTTTCTTATCTTGATTAGATTATCAAAGTTTACATGACATAATCTTTTCTACCATAACAAACTTTCTTCTACTTGAGCAATAAACATGAACTATCATTGAGATCTAGGTAGAATAGATTACCTTTTGTTTGTTTACCAAACCCAACCAGATTTCCTTTTCCATCCAATAGTTTTTCCTTCCCATTCATGAATTCTACCTTGAATCCAATGTTATTCAACTATGCCACACTCAGTAGATTATATTTATTCCTTCAACCTAGTAAGCATTATTACATCTAAGTTCATTGGTTAGTGAGATATAACCTTTTCCCTTTATGCAACAAGATTCATTGTTTCCAAATCTCATACTGCCACCATCATAATATTGTATGTGTTCAAACTTTGTTTTATCACCAGTCATATGAGATGAACAATTACTATCAATAATCGATGTAACTTTTTCTCTAACATGAGAGATAAGTGCCATTTTATCTTCTTCATCATTAAATTCATCTTTTATAGAAATATATACCATTTCATCGTATTTTTCTTCCTCCTCACTTTTAGATTGATTTCTTTTAGACTTTTTGGCTTTCTTTTGTTGGTAAACAGATTGGTTCTTTTTAATTTAACTCTCAAATGCCCAAATTTGAAAAAATAACCCAATACCAATAATTAGATAATCTATCATCAGCTTGATATATTTCCTTTGAATTGAAAGGTACAACTCCCTTATCGAGTGATATTCAATGAATTTTTTTGTTCCTAAACTAATTGGGTACATTCTTAACCTGAGAATGGAAGAGGGAAAACCAAGCTAGCCCTAGATTGAACTAACTCGGGTAGTGAATTTAACCCTAAACCTAGCCAAATACAAGAATCCACTCTTCATATGGCTTCCCAACATTGGTAATGTAGAAATGAATACTATAAATGTAAATACAATGAAACTAAAATGAAAAGAAGATTAAATGTCCTAATCTTTGCAACAAGAACAGTTGAAAATACTTTGATCTACAACCCATTCGCCATTTGCTTCAAGATGTAAGAAAGTGTCCAAAACTAAATACAACCATGCTTTGATTGATTATAATTAGAAAAGATATAATCAAAGACTCTAATTCAAAATAAAACCTCTTTTGTATTGACCACTGCAAATAAGAATACTCAGACTCTATTTGCTCACAATCCTTTTGCCAAATCAATTACAAAAATCAGAATATAAATTCCCCTAAATACACAAAATGAAATGCATAAACTACTGTCTTCCCTCTACTCTAGCAATCCTACTTTTTGCAGAAAAGAAGAATCTCTTCCATGTCATTGAATTCCATATTTAACATCTTCTCTACCTGGCAGTGACCTTTTAGTTACCAATATAATTTATTCTTTAAAACACAAAGGACAACTAAAAGGTTCATCTTCATGTGATAATAATATTCTTCCCTTTTCAATTTACAAGAAAGCATAATTTTCTATCTCATGTACAATAAGTTTGATCACCAAACAAATAATATGAAGAAAACCTCCAAATTTGTCTATGTATAATAATAAAAAATTAGAAATGTACATCTTGGCAAGTAATATCACCAAGAAATTCAAAATTCCTAAAATATTTTGAGAAAGTAACTAGCAGGTGTTTTCCATTAGGAAATCATCAAATCCTGCACTGTCCCTATGTTTGGCATCTTTGTAGTAGCTCTATATATTAGTGCCAAGCCATATTCAAATGCCTTTAGATTTTCTTGCACAGTAGCAACACATTCTCTAAGATCTTTCAAGAAATCTTCTCCTATTACAGTATGTTGAAGAGTAAGACAAATGTGTATGCTATTTATTCTTTGTAGGGCATTCAAGTGCCACCCACGCAAAGACATAACATCATTCACTTAAAAAATATCAACCTCATCTAATCCAAATGCAACAACAGTCATTTCTAGTCTTCCCAAAACAAATAATTCTAGAATTTGTTTTATTCCACATATCTAAATGTTAGCCTTGTTGAATGCTTTTCAAAACTTCCATAATTTCCTTCGTAACCTCCAAATATCCTTCCTCACCAATAGACATCATGGATTCCTAGGCACCAACAACCAAACCATCAAGCCTACTTCTAGCAACATTGGGGGAAACATAAAGTCCTCCTGACCACTCTGTTATAGTCACAAATTGGTGCCTAGTTTGTGAGCAAAAGGAAGAACAAAACCTCCCAGAAAGAGATCAATATGCAAGAAAATATTGAACTACAAAGAAAAATCACCAAGATCACCATGAGCAAATCCTGGTGCAAAGCCAAAAATCATCATTGTATTCTTGTTCATATAACGCTTGATCACTTTTACATTTGCTTAAAAATCTCCATTTATAGGTACATGCCATAGCTTAATGTTCAAGTATTGAGCAGCTTTATCATATGCAGAATGAGCTGAATTTAGAATTATCATTTATGGTTTCATAATTCCCTTCTTTGCTTTTATATAATCTCATGAAGATTTTACTGCAAGCAATATACTTTTTGTGCCCCTTGAACTCATATTACCACAAATTTTCCCTCCTAATGTTTTCTTTCTACTACCAAGAATGCTTATAGTCATTTCTACTACCTCCCCCTCAAAGTGTGCTATACTTGGGAAGATTACTAGATGTAGTGGGTTTGTATGAGAAAACATGGAATATGCTTCATTTATCAAGGAAAAGTGTCGATTAGATTCACTCCCACCAATGTACATTGTACCAAAGCACCTTCCCTTCCCTTGCACATCTTTTGATTTCTCAAATTTAAGCTTTTCTAATACTATGATGTCAAGTCCAGCTCTTAGAAGCTCAGTCAGCTAGTTTTCTTGTCCAGATTTCATACTAGATTGTAGCTTGTCCACAACCTATGCCTAGTGATTTTGTATGCCTTGACTTTCTTCAGTAGATCTTTAGCTATTGAATTAGTCTTGACATGGTTGCATATGGGCTGCAATATTTGGTGTAAAACCTTGGAGAGAGATAGTTTACCATTAGCCATATGTAATGTTAGTGTTGTTCTTTAGCAACCCGCAAGCACTGTCATATGATTCATCCACTTGCAGCTTCCATGAATCTTTATTATTAATATCCATACTGTCGGTTATCACTAATTCACATTTCAATGTCTGGTCCTTCCATCAAAAATTTGTGAGCATTCTCTTATTGTTGAATATCATTGACTTTCAATGATCCTTCAACTAAAGTATATACACTACAGAGCTCTCAATCTCTGATTATTTGATGAGCGCACGAGATTATAACTACCCAAAATATTATACAAGTGACCACAATTTGGGAACACCAAAAATTGAGGGCCTTTCATTTCTTCAATCATTTTGTTGAACATTTTACATGTACGAAATTATATTTTGGGATTGGAACAACATATTTTCTTCTCATCACTATCTCTGTAATGGCACAAGATCATTGGCTTTGGTCACATGTGTTTCCTGAATACTCATGGAAGATAGACATGTCTCATGAAGAATAAATTTTTGCCAATCTTTCAAAACCCAATGCACTTAATCAAATAACTTACAACCATTTCTCATGATCTTGATAAGGCTTGAATTTCCCTTGTGCTGTGGAATATATATATATATATAATATTTATATTTATATTTATATTGCTATCTTCACTTCTTAGAACATGTTCCATGGAATTCAAGCCCTTTGATCATATCAAAATTACATGAGTTCAAGAGAACTGAGTCAGTGTAATTAAAATACATGGTCATACATTTGCAGATTGGGCTCATATACATAAGGCTATGCTTTTTATTTTCTATGCCACAAACTATACAATTGTCAAGGATGCCTGATGTTTGATTGTCTCTAATAAGTACAAACCATGAACTGTGATGAGCTATAATGGTATGTCATTGAACATTAGTAATCAGGCTTTATAATTTAAAATGAGTATTCTGACTCATGATCTAAACTTAGATTCTAAATTTTCACCTCTACACTTATGATCTTTTAAACTAATGATCTCATGATCTAAAATTTTAAATGTGATTCCAAGCCAAAGTGCTATGTACATTTGAATTGTATATTAAGCTTTCAAAATTTAAACTTGAGGGTTAGGATTCCAGTTCAATGCTTTCACCAAACATTGACTTCTTACAGACCAAATCCTACAACATCATAATCATCAAAACAAACCAACATAAGATTTACTTGACAGGGCTGACTTGGAAGCTTAATATTGGGGGACTGGAAGTATGCCTATAGCTAGCTTTGAGTGGGGATGGTGTGCTGCAAAATAAATAAAGAATCTAGAATTTGTATCAAAAGACAAGTGCCTTATCCATTGCGCTACAAAGTTGAGCCAAAAAGAGGGTAAACATAGAGCTACTTACCGGGAGGGTGGAGGGGAGCAAGGCAAAATTAAAATAGGGAAAGTGAACAACAACACAATGATGCAAGGAAAAACTGAACTAGGCAAGCCATAATTTGGAAAGAAAAACATATTTACAAATAGGGGAGGAAACCTCACCAAAAGGAGGGGGAGCATAATGAAACTCATACATGGCCATTAACCGGTTGTGAAAAGAAGGAGCCATTCTAAAAAAATGCATGGTATCCCAACGAAGTAACCCATATAAACTATAATTTAATGAACCCCTCAATACTGAAAGTCAACTCAATAAAATGAAGAAATCTTGTAAGAAAAGTATTATATCCAAAGAGCCATGCTTCATCATAGAATTCCAGTTTTTCTTTATCCTTTTGCATGGAAGATTCCAGGCCATTCCCAACCTCAAATTGGAACAAAAATTTCTCAAATATCTCCAAAGAAAACACTTCATCATCTTTATCATTTAAACACTTGAGACTGCCATAATTTGGAGGACTTTCAACATACTTGACAACCTCAAATTTTGAGCAGGCATCTCTAATTTTAGGATAAACTTTGACTAAGATAACTTCCTTATCTTCCTCACCAATTAAATCTAAAAATCTTCTATCCAAAATAGAAACATGGGATAATGAATCAAAACCTGAAGCTGTCACATCCCATTCTTGAACAATCAGTAAAAGCTAAGAGATAACCTCTTCTTTACAAGGCAACATGTTTTTTGAAGTCATGGATGGTATCAACTACTATAACCTTTTAACTTCTTCAATCTCAACCATACTTTCATCTTGAAACTCAAAGGAAGAGTTAGAAAAGAATGTCCCTTCATCTATTTGACATCATGGAATCTTATCATAGCATATTGTTGGAACCAATACATCTTTAATATTGCTTTCTATTAACATAAGATCAAACTTCAAAAAAAAACTTCCTTTACTCTCAAAATAATTGACCTTTTCCTCATTCAAACAATTAGGCTGAAAATGTAAATTATAAAAACATCCATCATTACTTACTTGAAGGTCATCTTGTATATGTTGTTCTTCTTCTTGTTCATGCAACACATGTAATTAGATGATGGTGGACTCCTCATTTTTAGCTTTTTGGAGATCTTCACATGCATGCTCTTGTTCCTTGGGTTCTTGCACTGGAGGTTTCTTCTTGACGAGGAAAGAGCCATAGGCAGCCTTCAACCAATTCACACTTCTTGCCATATCTTCTATAACTTCTTTAATTGGGTTTTTGAATCCTGGGATGAAGATAAAGATGTCTAAAACATCTTCATCTCTTGCTAGCATCCAATCTTTTAAAATTTCTGAATATTTCAAAAATATTCCTCAACAGAGCTACCAATCTCCATCCTAGGGAAGGTACCTCAAATTCTGAAAATGAAAGCGTTGAACTGCTTGACCAAAAATTCTAATAATTAAAAAGATAGAGTCACCATCTCCAAGTAGCAGAGATAATAATAAACTAAGTAAAACTCCACACTAATCTTTTTTTCTGCTCCCCAGTAGAGTCACCAAAAATCTATTGGTAAATAGATTGGTTCTTTTTAATTTAACTCTCAAATGCACAAATCTGAAAGAATGACCTGATACCAATAGTTGGATAATCTATCATCAGGTTGATAGATTTCCTCTAAATTGAAAGGTACAACTCCCTTATCAAGTGATATTCAATGAATTTGTTTATTCCTAAACTAACTGGGTACATTCTTAACCTGAGAACGAAAGAGGTAAAACCAAGCTAGCCCTAGACTGAACTAACTTACCTAGCCAAATCCAAGAATCCGCACTTCATATGGCTTCCCAACATTGGTAATGCAAAAATGAATACTATAAATGTAAATAATATGAAATTTAAATGAAAAGAAGATTAAACATCCTAATCTTTGCAACAGGAATAGTTGAAAATACTCTAATCTACAACCCATTCGCCATTTGACTCAAGATGTAAGAAAGTGTCCAAAACTGAATACAACCATGCTTTGATTGATTATAATAAGAAAAGTAATAACAAAACACTCTGATTCAAAATAAACCTCTTTTGTATTGAACACTACAAATAAGAATAGTCAAACTTTATTTTCTCACAATCCTTTTGCCAAATCAATTACAAAAATTAGAATATAAAATCCCCTAAATACAAAAAATGAAATGCATAAACTATTGTCTTCCCTCTACTCCAGTAATCCTACTTTTTGCTAAAAAAGAAGAAACTCTTCCATGTCATTGAATTCCATATTTAAAATCTTCTCTGCTTGGCGGTGACCTTTCAGTTACCAATATAGCTAATTCTTTAAAACACAAAGGACAACTAAAAGGTTCATCTTCATGTGATAATAATATTCTTCCCTTTTCAAGTTATAGGAAAGCATAATTTTCTATCCCATGTATGATAAGTTTGATCACCAAACACATAATATGAAGAAAACCTCCAAATTCATCTATGTTTAATAAAAAAATTAGAAATGCACATCTTGACAAGTAATACCACTAAGAAAGTCAAAATTCCTGAAATCTTTTGAAAAAGTAACTAGCAGGTGTTGTCCATATGGGCAATCAGCAAAGCCTACACTATCCCTTTGTCTGGCATCTTTGTAGTAGCTCCATATATTGGTGCCAAGCCATCTTCAAATGCCTTTAGATATTCTTGCATAGTAGCAAAACATTCTTTAAGATCTTTCAAGAAATCTTCTGCTATTACAGTATGTTGAAGAGTAAGACAAATGTGTATGCTATTTGGTCTTTGTAGGGCATTCAAGTGCCACCCATGCAAAGACATAACATCATTCACTATTAAAATATCAACCTCATCTGATCCAAATGCAACATCAGTCATGTCTGGTCTTCCCAAAACAAATAATTCTAGAATTTTTTTTATTTTGCATATCTAAATGTTAGCCTTGTTGAATGCTTTTCAAAACTTTCATAATTTCCTTCGTAGCCTCCAAATATCCTTTCTCACCAATAGACATCATGGCTTCCAAGGCATCAGCAACCAAACCACCAAGCCTACTTCTAGTAATAGAGGGGGAAACATAAATTCCTCCTAACCACTCTGTTACAGTCACAAATTGGTGCCTAGTTTGTGAGAAAAAGGAAGAACAAAACCTCCTAGACAGAGATCAACATGCAAGAAAATATTGAACTACAAAGAAAAATCACCAAGATCACCATGAGGAAATCCTAGTGCAAAGCTAAAAATCATCATTGTATTCGTGTTCATATAGTGCTTGATCACTTTTACATCTGCTTAAAAATCTTCATTTATAAGTACATGCCATAGCTTAATGTTCAGGTATTGAGAAACTTTATCATATGAAAAATGAGCAAACTTTGGAATTATCATTTATGGTTTCACAATTCCCTTCTTTGCTTTCATATAATCTCGTGAAGATTTTATTGCAAGAAATATACTTTTTGTGCCTCTTGAACTCATATTACCATACATTTTCCCTCCAAAAGTTTTTTTCTACTACCAAGAATGCTTGCAGTCATTGCTACTACCTCCCCCTCAAAGCATGCTATACTTGGGAAGATGTCCAAATGTAGTGGGTTTGTATGAGAAAATATGGAATATGCTTCATTTATCAAGGAAAAGTGTCCATCAAATTCACTCCCACCAATGTATACTATACCAGAGCACCTTCCCTTCCATTACACATCTTTTTATTTCTCAAATTTAAGCTTTTCTAATACTCTGATGCCAAGTCCAGCCCTTGGAAGCTTAGTCTACTAGTTTGCTTGTCCAAATTTCACACTAGAGTGTAGCTTGTCCACAACCCGTGCCTAGTGATTCTGTATGCCTTGAATTTCTTTAGTAGATCATTATTTTATGCATTAGTCTTGAAATGGTTGTGTACAGGCTGAAATATTTTGTGCAAACCCTTGGAGAGAGATGATTTAACATCAGTTGGATGTAATGCTAGCATTTTTCTTTAGCAACCCACAAGCACTATCATAGGATTCATCCACCTGCAGCTTCCATGCATCTTTATTATTAATATCCATACTATCAGTTATCACTAATTTACATTTCAATGTTTGGGCCTTCCATCAAAAATTTTGCACTCATCTCTTGTTGTTGAATATCATTGACTTTCAACGATCCTTCAACTGAAGTATATACACTACTAAGCTCTCAATCTCTAATTATTTGATGAGCACATGGGATTATAACTACCTAAAATCTTATATGAGTGACCACAATTTGGGAATTCCAATAATTAAGGGCCTTTTATTTCTTCAATCATTCTGTCAAACTTTTTACATGTACTAAATTGTATTTTGGGATTGCAACAACATATGTTCTTCTCATCAATATCTCTTCAATGGCACAAGATCACTGGCTTTGGTCGCATGTTTTTCCTCAATACTAGTGGAAGATAGACATGTCTCATGAAGAATAAATTTTTTCCAATCTGTCAAAACCCAATGCACTTTATCAAACAACTCACAACCATTTCTCATGATCTTGATAAGGCTTAACTTTCCTCATTGGTGCTATGGAATATATATATATATATATATATATATATATATATATATATATATATATATATCTTCACTTCTTAGAACATGTTCCATGGAATTTGAGCCCTTTGATCATATCAAAATTACATGAGTTCAAGACAACCGAGTCGGTGTAATTAAAATACATGGTCATACATTTGTAGATTGGGCCCATATCCATAAGGCTATGCTTTTTATTTTCTATGCCACAAACAATGCAATTGTCAAGGATGCCTAATGTTTGACTATCTCTAATAAGTACAAACCACAAACTATGATAAGCTATAATGGTATGTTATTGAACATTAGTAATTAGGCTTTATAATTTAAAATGAGTATTCAGACTCATGATCTAAACTCAAATTTTGGATTTGCACCTCTAAACTTAAGATCTCATAATCTAAACTTTTAAATTTGATTGTGAGCCAAGTGCTATGTACATCTAAACTATATATTAAGCTTTGAACATTTAAACTTGAGGGTTAGGATTCAAGTTCAATGCTTTCACCAAACATCAACTTCTTATAGGTCAAATCCTGCAACATCATAATCATCAAAAAAAACCAACAGAAGATTTACTTGATGGGGATAACTTGGAAGCTTAATATTGGGGGACTGGAAGTATGCCTACATCTTCTTGAGTGATACCTTAGCTTCAAATGAAAACTCAAGATCGCTAGAACTAGGAATATAATTATCATAGTTATCTAGTTCAAATGTTGTCAACCTTCCAATGAGTGCATCCAAAGTTATCTTGTTATTTGGATCACACCTCATTTCTTGAATAGCAGACACTCTAATTGCATAGATAGGAAGAAGGGTTATGAGTACCTTGCTTACCATTGTTACAGCATCAATTGTTCCTCCAGAGGCTTTTATAGCACTAACACTAGCTTTGATTCTATCAATATATTTTACAATATTTTCATTTGATCAAACTCACCTCTCAAGCTTTTTACCTTGGCTTACATTATCAAAACCTCCATAGATATCCTGCAGTTTGTTCCAAATTTCATGAGTAGTGGTACATCCTTTGGCTCCAGCAAATTTAGCATAATTAAGAGTTGATGCTATGTCAATATTCATGATATTATGATTTTTCTTTTCAACAATTTCTTCAACAGACATTATACCAATAGGAGCTGTGTAAGCAACATTTAGAAATATAAGATGAGTAATTGAGAGGGGAGGTGTGAATCAGTTACCATAAAAATAAATCCTAGATCCCTTAGATGTCAATACAAATCATAACTCTATGTAAACTATATTCTGTTGTAACTCAACAAATACACATGCACTCGGTTTATACTATCAAATATTGTAACTCAGTAAATATTGAAGTTGTTGAGATCTGATTGAAAAGATCATTATTGAGAGAGATTATTGAAAGAAGGATATTGTTGAAGAAGACTATGTGTTTCAATCATTTTTTTGTCACTGATGTTAAACCTGCTATTTTTGGTAAGAAAATTGCTCATAAGATTCAAGTACTATCACTTAGTTGATTAATGAAGAGGATTTGATCAATAAGATGTAACAAAAGCACCTAGAGGAAAGGTTTAGTTATGATTATGTAATTAAGTACAAGGATCAGTTAAGACAGTGATGATATGATGTATTGATAATCTATTTAAGGTTACAAATGTTGGCTATAGTAAGAAAGTTTAGAAGAACAAGTTACACAAAGTTTGTCTATCAAGCTTGACCAAGTTGATAGTAGGTGTCGAAAAAAGTTAGTACAAGCCAAGTAGAAATTTAGTTGGAGCCAAGTAAAATCAAATTCTAGTGGATGTCAAGCAAAATAGTTGATGCTGAGCATCAATAAACTTTAGTTGATGCCGAGTGACACAGTATGTGTCGAGCATCAGAAGGCTGATAATGCCAAGCTACTACATTATTTTAAAGATTAAAGATTTGTTAAATCTAAGCCAACAATTTTGTTTTCTTGAATTTTGTGAACCAAGTGGAAGATAAGGATGATGAGCTGGTGGCACAGAATTTGAGGTAAACCATTTTTAGGCAAATTCAAAGTGGATTCTAGGAGAAGTTCTTAGAAGAGGTATGAGATATGGGGTAGATACATTGTATCCTACCTAATCCATCTGAACCCTAATTTGGATGATGGAGAATGAGCATAAAAATATCTAAATTTCCTATTAATAGGAATGCTTGGTCATGAAGTAAAGCTGCCATGAAGTAAAGACCTAAGGAAAAAAAGGAGGTAAGGGTTTTGCTTCATCAGGTGACCTAAAAGAAGAGTCTACAATGGCATGTTAAGTAAGAAGGCTTAAGGAGATTAATGCTTAAAGGGTGAACAAGCTATCAAACCTATAAAGTATGAAGGCCAAAAAAAATTAAGGACTAAATAGAGATCTATAATCTACAAGAGAAGTAAGTTGTATCAGATCAAAGCTCTATTATTACTCTCTAACAATTGTGTCAATCTAGGGTAAATCCTTTAGATTAAGGTTGACCTAATAGTCATTTGTAAATCCTTTAAATTGGTGGCATTCCAAGAGAATGGAATAAATTTCTCTAACAAGACTCACTCCTAATAAGGTGATTGAAATTCTCTGACAGGGTCACATTTAATAGTGTGTATTGTAACCTTTAATGGGTTGGCCTTTCACAGGGCATCACTTCAAAAGAGTAAAAAAGAGTAGCATGTTATTAGTGGTTTTTACCAAATTGGATTTCCACATAAATCATTGTGTCAAGTGTGTTGATGAACCTGTTATGTTTCATGCTTTATATTTCTACAAGTTGATTTGACAGTAACTTACAAGTTTTTAAGTGATTGCATAATCTTATAGATGCATGCATGGATATGAATGTTTTATGGGTTCGCTGAGTTGTAAAGATTTTTATTTATACATCTGGACCTTGGATAAATGGTTCACCTCCCCTAGTTATTCTAAAAAATTCTAACAATTGGTATTAGCACCATTTTCTTAAAACTCGGACTAGTTTGAAGGTACTAGAAGCAGACAGATCAAGATGTCAAAAAGAGATGTACCCAAGCTTAATAGAGACAACTTTCCTACGTGGAAAAGTTTGATGAAGCTACACCTTGGATAACTTGGAGATTATGTACAATCTATCATTTCAATGGAACATGCTAATCTTGTTGGAGCCCTAACTGCTAAAGATATGAAGAAGAAGAAAGAACACAATTAGCGATGTTGGAGATTGCCTTTGCTCTAAGCTATGCCGAATTTGATGATATCAAAGGCTATGATACTGAAAAGAAAATATGGGATGCCCTAAACACTATCTATGGAGAAGACAAAAATGTTCAAAGAGCTAAATTTGGTAGTCTCAAAATTAAGTTTGATGATATGAGAATGGAAGAAGGTGAAAATATTTCTCAATATGTTGCTAGAATAAAAGAAGTTGTTAGTGCAATAAAAGGAGCTACTAGTTAGATAGATGATGATACTGTGCTCAGAAAAGTCTTGAGAATAATACTACCTATTTATGCTATTAGAGTTTGTGCAATTAAAGAACTGAGATGTATTCTAGGAAATGATTTGACCCTGAAGGTCTAGTAGGTAGACTCATTGCTTTTGAGCTATCTGACTATGACAATTACAAACTTGAGAGTCTTGAATCTACTTTCAAAGCTAAGTTGTTATTGAAAGATTCTAATGAGGTGAAGTAGAAGAAGAAGAGAAAGATAAAATATGTGTCTAGTGATAGTGATATAAATGAGGACGATGTTGAATAATTGGAAGCACTACTAGCAAGAAGATTCCACAGAGGTAAAGGCAAGTTCAAAGGTAAGTTATCTATCATTTGTTTCAATTACAATGAGGTTGGTCATATTGCTGCAAGATGTGCACAAAAGAAGAACTAAAAAGGTGGTGAAAAATAAAAAAATAAAAGAGAAGATGACAACAAAGATTGCAAAGATAAAGGCAAGAAGTCATGCTACATTGATGAAGAGAAAACAAAGGATCATTCTGATGAACATAATGATGAAGTGGTGTATGTTGCAATGAAGGATGAATCTAATGAAGATGAGTCAATTGCCCTTGTTACTTGTGTCAACAAAAATGATAGATGGATCATTGAAAATGGATGCTCACATCATAAGACTAGAGACAAAAGTAAGTTCATTACCCTAAATTGTTATGAAGGAAATAGTGTAAGATTTTGTAATGATGCATCATGTTTGATAAAAGGAAAAGGTTCTATCAAACTGACATACAAGATTCCATGTGACAATGCTTACTATGTTGAAGGACTAAACTATAATCTTTTAAGAGTGTTAGAATTGAATAATTCAGGATGTAAGGTTGAATTTGAAAACAAGATTGCTAAGATATATGACACAAATGGGAAACTAATTGGAAAAGGTGATCAATTTAGAAGTAATCTATTCTATCTTGATATAGAGGATGCTACTTGTCTTGCTATAAGATTTGATGATGTGTGGCTATGGAAAAAGAGGTTATGTCATGTTAATTTTGATAACTTAGTTAGTATCAGTAACATGAAGAAACTTAGAGGTTTTTCTAAGTTGAAGAAACTTGACAATTAAATGTGTAAACAATGTTAGTTAGGCAAAATCACAAAGTCAAGCTTTAAGAGTAAATCTTATACCTCTAAAGAAATACTAGAGATTGTTCATACTGACTTGTGTGAACCAATTGATCTGTAAAGCTACAAGGGAAATAAGTACATAATGCAATTTGTTGATGATTATTCTAGAACGATGATAGTCATGTTTTTGAAACATTAATCTAATGGTTTTCAAATGTTTAAGTGGTACTTAGCAAGAGTCAACAAAGAAAAAAGCAAGAGTCTAAAATATTTGATATTAGATAGAGGAGGAAAATTCATATCAAATGAGTTTGAGATGTTCTGTAATGATAGAGGAATCAAAAGACATACATCTGCCCCCAGAACACCTCCAAAAAATGGAATAGTTGAAAGGAGAAATGTATCTATAATGGACTGTGCTAGAACACTCATGATGGAGAAGAATGTTGCTCTAAAATACTAAAGAGAAGTTGTAAGTACAATTGTCTATACCTTGAACCATGTGCAAATCAAGAAAGGTACTCATTCAACACCTTTTGAACTATGGTATGGATATCCACCCAATTTAAAATACTTTAAGGTATTTGGAAGTAAGTGTTACATTCTTAAAGATGTTAGGAATGGAAAGCTTGATGCAAAAATTCAAGAAGGTATATTCCTAGGATACTCCACGAGAAGTAAATTTTATAAGTGTTTGAATACTAACAATAAAAAAGTTGTGGAAAGTGCAAATGTGAACTTTGATGAATATACAAAAGTACATGAGGCTGAACCTATGAAAGAACTAGAAGAATACAAATTGTTTGTATACTTTTATGAAGGTATGTCTACTAAAAAAGATGTTTTAAATCAAGTTTCAAACCAACAACAAGTTTCAGTGACTGCTGAGTCACATCCTGTGAATGCCAAGTTGCATTTAGGAACTGAGCTACATTTAGATGTTGAGTTACAAAATGAAGTGGGTGCACATTTTGATTCTGAGATTAACACACACGAAAGAGATGTTGAGATACCTTTATAGAGATGTACATAGTAATTCTAAAGTTGAAACACAAAATGAAGAAACAAGAGCTGAGCCAAGATTTTTCAAATATGTCAAAAGAGATCATCCTAGTACTCAATTCATTAGAGATAAAGATGCTAGGCCAATGAAAAGAAAAAAATTGAGAAGTGAATCATGTTTTCTAAGCATAAAGGAACCCAAAATAATGAAAGATGAATTAGAAGATGTGGACTAGTACAAAGCCATGAAAGAAGAGATTGAACAAATAGAAAAGAATAAAAGATGGAGTCTAGTTCCTAGACCAGAAGACAAAAATGTAATTGGCAGCAAGTGGGTATTTAGAAACAAGCTAGATAAAAATGGTGAAGTCATAAGAAATAAAGCAAAAATAGTTTGCAAGGGATATGCACAAGAAGAAGGAATTGACTACGGGGAAACATTTGCCCCTGTTGCTAGAATGGAAGGAGTAAGAACTCTAGATGCTTATGTTGCATACAAAGGTTTCAAATTTTATTAGATGGATGCTAAATCTACATTTCTGAATGGCATAGTAGAGGAAGAAGTTTACATAGAATAGCTAGAAGGTTTTGTTGATGTTAACAATAAGAACATGGTATGTAGACTACACAAAGCTCTATATGGTTTGAACAAGTACCAAGAGCATGGTACGAGAGACTTCATAATTATCTTGTGAAGATTGGATTTGAAAGGACTGATGATAACATCAATTTGTACATGAAGATAGAGAAAGGCAAAGGTATTTTGTTATCTGAAATATTTGTTGATGATATCATATTTGGAGGTCAACATGCTTTATGTAAGGATTTTGCAAATCAAATGAAGCAAGAATTTGAAATGCCTATGTTTGGAGAGATCAAATTTTTTGTGGGTTTGTAAGTATATCAGATAAAATATGGTATATACATCACTCAGTCAAAATATGTCAAAGAAATATTGAAAACTTTTGGATTGAAGGATTCCAAACTAGCAAGTACACCTATGGTGATAGGACATAAGTTGTCAAAGAATGATGATTTAGCTAAGGAGAACCAAACATTATATAGGTTTATGATTAGAAAATTGCAATATGTAGTGCATAATAGACTTGACATTGCATTATCTGTCAGGATAGTTACAAGATTATCTACTAATTATAGGGAGAATCACTTAATGGTTGTGAAGAGAATAATGAGATATTTGAAAGGAACATAAGAGTTTGGTTTATACCACAAGAAGAATGAAAAGTTTAAATTGAGAGCCTACACTGATGTTGATTGGGCTGAAAGCATTAATGACAGAAAGAGCACCAGTGGAGGAGCATTTTTCTTAAGCAAGAGACTAGTTACATGGACTAGTAAGAAACAAAATTGCACTTCACAATCTACTGTTAAAGTTGAATATGTTGCTGCTGCTATAAATTCTACAAACATTGTGCGGATCAAGCAGTTACTCAAAGGAATGAAGGAGGAGATCATAGAACTAGTGATACTTCATTGTGATAATACAAGTGCTATCAATATATCAAAGAATCCAGTGATGCACACAAAGATTAAACACATTGCAATCAAGTATCATTACTTGAGTGAATTAGTTCAATATAAAGAGGTGAAGATGGAATATGTTAACACAAAGGAGCAAATTGCTGATATCTTAACAAAACCATTACCTAAGGATGCTCATGAGTATCTAAGAGGTAAATTAGGGGTGATACCCTCTTAAAGGCTATCTAAATAACAAGAGGAGTGCCCTACATCAAACATGCTAATATTCATTTAATAAAAATTGATGCAATGGATCTTACTTTAGGAGTTTCCTAAAGTAATCAAAGAGTTGAAACTTCAAATCAATCACAAGCAAGGTGACAAAGGGAGAAACTGAAGAAAATGCAAAAGCCTATATCTACATGTTTTAAGATGACAATTTTTTTGGTATATGTCTTTGGCATTGTTTTCAAAGAGGGAGCTATTATACTAATCAAGAGTCATAATAGATAAGGAGATATTGATCAAGAGCTAGAAAAGAGAGATTTACTAATCAAAAGGAAGATAAATAAAAGAGGGAGATATTCATTATAAATGCTGACATATTCCTGATCAAAAGTATCAAGAGATTGTTGTGAAAGATATGAAGAGTGTTACTGATCAACAATATCAAAAGTAAACATATGTATGATGAAGAAGATAGAAAACAATGTAATAACTAGGTAGAAATCCTAGTCCACTTAGTAAGTGGGAGATATAGGAAGGAACTCAAAGGGAGTTATAAAAAAGAGTTTTGTAACCTAATCAGAAGATGGAAGCTACTGATGGAGGGAGAAATTTTGATACAAGTTTTTATTTTTGATATTTTCTTACTATTTTACCCTAGTTAGTTTGATTGAACAAGATGTTCATCATTTGATTGACTTAGTTGATCAGTTTGGTTTGCCATCACTGCCAAAGAGGGAGATTGTTGAGATTTGATTGAAAAGATTATTATTGAGAAAGACTATTGAAAGGAGATTTTTGAAGAAGACTATGTGTTTCAATCATTGTTTTGTCACTGATTTCAAATCTACTATTTTATGGTAAGATAACTACTTATAAGATTCAAGTACTATCACTTAGTTGATTGATGAAGAGGATTTGATCAATAAGATATAACAAAAGCACCTAGAGGAAAGGTTGAGTTATGATTATGTAATGAAGCAGAAGGATTAGTTAAGACAGTGATGACATGATGTATTGATAATCTACTTAAGATTACAAATGTTGGCTACACTAAGAAGGTTTAGAAGAACAAGTTACACAAAGTTTGTTTGCCAAGCTTGACCGAGTGGATAGTAGGTGCTAAGCAAAGTCAGTGCAAGCCAAGCATAAAGTCAGTTGGAGCTAAGTAAAAGAAAATTTTAGTGGAATTCAAGCAAGATAGTTGATGTTGAGCAAAGTTTACTTGATGTCAAACATCAATAAACTTTAGTTGATGTCGAGTAACACAGTATGTGTCGAGCATCAGAAGGTTGATAATGCTGAGTTGTTGCATTATTTTAAAGATCAACTATTGGTTGAATCTGAGCTAACAAGTTTGTTTTCTTGAATTTTGTTAACTAGGTGGAAGATAAGGATGATGAGTTGGTGACACAAAATTTGAGGTAAACCATTTTTAGGCAAATTCAAAGTGGATTCTAGGAGAAGTTCCTAGAAGAGATATGAGATATGGGGTAGATACATTGTATCCTACCTAATCCATCTAAACCCTAATTTGGACGATGGAGAATCAACATAAAAATATCTAAATTTTATATTTATAGGAATATCTAGTCATGAAGCAAAGTTGTCATGCACAGAAACCTAAGGAAGAGAAGGAGGTAATGGTTGCTTCATCAAGTGACCTAAAAGAAGAGTTTGTAATGACATGTTAAGCAAGAAGGTTTAAGGAGATGAATGCTTGAAGGGTGAAAAATGTATTAGAGTTGCAAAGTATGAAGGCCAAGAAAAATTGAGGACTGAATAGAGATCTATAATCTACAAGAGAAGTTGTAAGTTGTATCAGATCAAAGCTCTACTATTACTCTGTAACAATTGTATTAGTCTAGGGTAAATCCTTTGGATTAAGATTGACCTAACAGTCATTTGTAAATCCTTTAAATAGGTGGCATTCCAGCTAAATGGCCTAAAGTCCTCTAACAAGGCTCACTCCTAACAGGGTGATTGAAATCCTCTAATAGGGTCACATTTAATAGTGTGTATTGTAACCCTTAACAGGGTTGGCCTTTCATAGGACATCACTTCAGAAGAGTGAAAATGAGTAGCATGTTATTGGTAGTTTTTTCCAAATTGGGTTTCTATGTAAATCATTATGTCAAGTGTGTTAATGAATATATTATGTTTCATTCTTTATATTTCTGCAAGTTGATTTTATAGTAACCTACAAGTTTTTAAGTGATTGCATAATCTCATGGATTCATGCATGGATATGAATGTTTTATGGGCTCACTAAGCTATGAAAAGTTTTATTTATATCTTGACCTTGAATAACTAATTCACCCCCCCTCTCAATTATTCTAAAGAATTCAAACAGAAATAGCTCAACAATTGCTTATAATGAACATCTTAAGATATTATTTGTGATCATACTCTAACTTAGTTGTATACACATAAAAGAAATAGTATGAACACAACTGACACCAAGATTTAACATGTAAACTCAATTTAGGAAAAACCACCAATTGCAACTAGTTACTGATTTTCACTCTTCTGAAGTGAGCCCTCTTAGGAGCCAACACTATTAAAGGTTACAAAACACATTGTTAGGTGTGACCTTATTAGAGGATTTAATCACCCTATTAGGAGTGGCCTTGTTAGAGGTCTTTAAACAATTCAATCTAGAAATGCCACCTTGTTAGAGGATTTACAAATATATTTAAAGCCAACTTTGTTAAGAGATTTAGATCAATTCTACAATGGTTAGAGAGTAACAATGAGATGACTAAATTTCTAATGCAACTAAATTGCTGATTATAGGTCTCAATTCTAGCTTGTATACTTGATCCTTCTTGATCGAATGTATCTTTGTAGCTCAACAAGGATATTCTCCTTATCCTTCTAAGTTGCTTCCTCTAAGCATTATCAATTCTTCTATTATGTTCCACACATTCAATCCTCAACTTGACCTTATATTTATATCTTGTACATTATCAAGTCAGTTTATATAAAACTTACAATAATTAAATTCCATCTTGTCAGTCAGTGAGAATCAACAAACAAATTAATTGAACTTAATATGCCAAACCAAGAAAATCTTTCGTTAGCTAACCCTGCTCAGTTGATACTAACCCAAAGCAATTTTCCTATGTTAACCAAGTGAACTTGTTTAACATTGCATATCCACAAAATTTCTTTGGTAATTGAGTGAGCTCAATTAACACATGTTCCATCCAAAATTTCCTTCATTAACCAAGTGAGCTTAGTTAACAATCAACTTGTACAAACTTTCCTTTGATGACCAAGTGAACTTAGTAGACACTATCTTTTGAACTAGGAAAACTCTGGAATGCTTAGGAAACATAGGAAACTATCTTCAATGCCCGAGTGAGCTTGGAATACATTGATTGGCAATGATATGACATTTTTTGTAACATCAAAGATAATATACAATTAATCAATTATTTCCAATAGTTAGTTAGTGATACAAGTGTTTGTAGTTACAAGGCATCAAATCCACCTAAATACATAGGTACCCTTGTTCCTAGAAATTTTCTATGAATTCACAATCCTAGTTCTAAAATTATGTGTTTATTTTTTTGTTTAATGATTTGATGTTGGTGTTGAGGTTTATATATTTTCTAGTTGTTCTTTAAAGTAATTATGAATCATAGAATATCCAATATATGGTTCCTATTTCTTAATTTAGAAGTATGTTTATAGAAACATATATGGGTGATCGAAAACATATATGTCCAAATAAATATACAAATTGAATTGATTGTGATAGTTAAGCTAATCATTTAAATGTGTAAGGATATGCATGGGTGCACTTATAAAGATTAGTAATAAGTTAAAATATAGTATTATATATCCTATTATACACACACTATCATTTAACTTATTACTAATATTTCTAAATGTACCTACATGCATCCTTACACATTTATATGATTAGTTTAATTATCACAACCAAGTTAATTTGTATATGTAATTGGACATAGATATATTCATCCATTTATGTTCCTATTGATTTACATCTAAATGTGCAAATAGTAACCATGTATTAGATATTCTAAAATTCATAATTTCTCTAAAGAATGATTGGAAAACATATAAACCTCAACACTAACATCAAATCATTAAATCAAAAAGATAAAAACATTATTCCAGAGCCAAGTATGTGACTATATATACATATATAACTTTATAAGTATACAACTTAGTAAAAGGCTAGCCTACTTTCTAGGGATTTGAACCTAGGACCTCCTAGGAACTAGGTTAGTAGTATGTCATTGTTCTACTTGTACTCCTTGGAATTATGAGTGACTGGACTTACTTTTAATGTGAAATAAGATGAGTAATTAAAATAAAATTTACTAAGGTAATTCTACTAGTTTGAATCCATGACCTAAGATATTGTAGGGATTCTTTGGACAATTAGGTTATCTAAATTCCTTAAAAATTAGGATTTTAGGATATGATATTAAGAAGAAAAAATATATTAAATTAAACTTTATAGATAATTATAATAGAATACAAATTAGTTTGATTTAACAAATATAATTTTTTATCAAATCAAACTCTATGGGTGCATGGTTGAGAAAACCCTATAACAATCAAAACCATATGAGTTTATCAATTCAATCTTTTAGATAAGTCATAAACTAGGCAAATGAAATAATCTAATTTTTTTCAAAGGATTGGTTGAGGATGTGAGATCTAGGTGTTAAAAATATATATTATCTAAAAAAACTATTTCTGTGGGACCTTTTAAAGGTAATTCTCTCATAATTCCATTGAGACCCTTATTCAACTCATCTAGGGGTTAAAAAGATGTTTTCAAATTTATGCTAGATTTATTTTCCAGAAGGCATAAAGAGAGATATATCAAACTTTATGGCAAGGTTCTTGGAAAGTCAAAGAGGCAAGGAAAAGTACTAATATCACATAGGCCTCATCAAGCCTCACCTAATTATTGAATGCAAGTGTGATAAATTGTTTCCATGGACTTCATAGTGGTACTACCCTTGAAACCATGAAGGTGTGATGTTATCATGGTTATATTGATCAATTGACTAAAGTAGCCTACTTCTCCCCTCTATAGTCTTCTTATAAAACTACCATAGTGGCAAGGTTTTCATGAGGGATATATTTAGACTTCATGAGGTTACAAAAAATATTATTTAGATAGGGATCTAGTTTTCATCTTAGAATTTTAAACTTCACTACAACATGCTTTAGGAAATCAATTAAATTTTTGTTCAGTATATCATCCTAAGTTTGATGATCAAACATGGAAGGTAAATAAAGTTTTGGAGCATATACTTAGGATGCTTGTTATGGATCAATAAAATCACTACAATGAATAACTATATTTGGTTGAGTTTACATACACTAATGGATATCATAGTTCTATCAACATGACATCATTTTAGGAACTATATGGTCATTTTTTTCCACACTCCTCTGAGTTGAGACTAATTGGAGGATAGGGAAATTCTAGGAATTGAGATGGTATGGGATATTGGTACACGTGTGAAAATAGTTAGGGAAAATATAGAAACTTCTTAGGATAAGAAAAAGAAGTATGTAAATTCCCATAGAGTTAACAAACAATTATTAGTTGGGACTAACATTTTCTTGAGGGTTTATCCATGTAAGAGCTTAATAAGATATGAAAAGGGTTCTAAGTTGATACCCTAGTTTGTTGGAACATTTAAGATCTTAGAGAGGATAGGATTAGTTACCTATTAGGTTCCCTATTTCCCAAAATTATTCGTATCAATGACATATTTCATGTTTCTATACTTAGATAATACATTCATGATTTATTATTCAAGGGTATATGACCAATGGGACAAAATTAATAGACTGTAGTAAATTTATATCCAAACCAAGAAAAATGTTCCCCATATGGTTTACATGAAGTATATCCAACTTGAGAATTATTGTTATCGAACCAAATAATTCAATTATGTATCCAAACCTTACAGATTGATATGCCTAATGTGTACTTTCACTTTGATGCATTCTTATGATTGGATAAACTTTTATCCTATAAATCGGTACTAGTTTGGGAGTAATTAGACTCAACAACTCAAAATCAAAACAAAGATTTCATTTTTTTTCTTTAGACCTATCTAGTTTTGTACCATCTTAAATTGAACACACAATAATTTAAACATGTTTAGCTCCTATTTAATGCAATTCATCAATATTTTTGCATCTCTCCTTCTTTCTTCCATTTTCTATATATTCTCCTAGGTGGAATTGGGGCAAAAACCTAATAGATCCTCTTTAAAGCTTCCATTTTAATGGTGCTAATATTGAGGTAGGATATATCCTCCTAGGTTATCCCTTCCCTTCATCCACCCACTTAGGATCTTCTCTCTGTACTAATATTAATATATCTTTTACTGTGTGCCTAATTTCTAAGATTTGTGACTTATTTAGGAATTCAAAGGGATCTCAAAGTTTCTAGACCCTGGTTATCAGTGCCCCTAACCAATCAAAGATGTAATGTTCCCCTCATGGTCCAATAAAGGTTGTAGTACACCCTTGATTAGGCCTTATTTTGGTTCCTCTATTTGGGTCCTATATCTAACTACCTTCAGGGTGTTAATTCTTAAGTAGGTCAATCTGTAGGAATTAGTCAATTATGAGCTCTATATAAATTGTTCAATTTTCTTCATTTCTCATATCCATAAAATTTACACACAAGCACCCTATGAGCAAGCATTCACACGCTAGCACTTAAGTTCAAGCATTCAAGTTTTCATGTCTTCGAGTCTTCAATTATTCAAGAATTCATTCAAACAATCCTCCATTGAAGATCAAGGATTCAATAAATTGAAGGAGTTTATCTTCAATCCATTCAAGATCCCTTTTTACATCTACATCTATTCATCTTCATCTTCTTGATCCAAATCAATTGGTGAAGTAAGAACACCACATTCAATTCAAGAGACCAAGCTATCATAAGGTGAATTTTTACATTTAATTTACATTCATATTATTTCAATTCAAGGTTAATTCCTAAACTAGTATTTAACTAAGGAAAACCCCCCATCAACAACAAAAATATTTTTTTGTTGTAGGTTACTAATCTAAGTACCCTTTTCAACATTCTTTAGAACTCCAAAATTAGAATCAACATCACACACATTCTATCAAGGCCAACATGTTCTCCCTTGATCATCTAGTCCACCTTTAATAGATTGCTAAACAATTTTTGGGTTTTGTTGGTTACACAATTTCATGCCCATATTCTGACAATTTCTCTTCATTATAATTAGTATAATGAGCATAAAAATAGATTCTAAAGGTATGTTCTCTACCTTTTTTTATTTTAGCATATTTAATTATATCTAGCTTTATCTTCTCAGATCATCTAGGGTTTTCAAGAAGTTGTATATCTTTCCCATATTCTTCCTAGATCTTGTTTGCATTAGTGCTCCTTAGTTGTCTGGTTAGTACCAATCTCTCTAGACCTAGTTCTTTAGATTTGAGATTGAAAGAAATCATCTCCTTTACTTCTCTCCTTATGTTATGGCATGTAAGTGTGGCTCCATGATGAACTTAGGCTCCCTATCATTCATTCACATTTCTAACTCAACATTAATCGATGAAGTTGACTTATGACATTTCCACTTTTGATTTGGTGTCATATTTCTTATTCAAAGTTAGATCTTTGCATTCTCTTATTATCTTGCTATCTATCTTTGCATGCTTTATGTATTTCTTTACATTATATTGGATTTTAGTTCAAATCATAAGGCTAAATTTCTTTGTATCTTCTTTCCATTTTTGTGTATGAGCTTTACTAATTTAATCCTACTTATAGTATTCCAATTAGGAGAAGTTGAAGAATCGTAACTCTGTTTGATCTAGATTCCTCTTTTCCTTGTCTAGGAAACCTTGGTGAACCTATGGTTTCTCATGATCATAGTCCTTTTATGGAGCAAGACTCTTCCAACTCATTTCACGATGAATATGAGGGGTAAAAGCATAGATCTGTGTCACCGTTTGTGATACAAAAAACCTGTTTTGGTCAAACCTCATTTCTCTATCAAAACTCAATTTTAAAAAAAAAACTAAAAATAACCTTTTATAGATTTTAGATTCAATATCATCATTATATAAATTTTTGAGTGTTTTGATTAGTTATAATATGCTATAATCTAAAAATATTATAAGTCGATATTTCAACATTTCAGAAGATGCTCTCTCAAAAAATGAAAAAAAATAGTAAATCATATCAAAAAAATTAAAAATATATATTTATCACTAGAGGAGAGAATCCTCTTCATGAATATGTAATTTTTTTTCAAGAAGGTATAGATTTGATAGCGAAGTTTTGACGGGAGGAAAAAACTGTTGGATTCTGACAAGGTCGAACTTGAGTACTTATAACAAAGAAAATATAAATCAAAAATAATTATTTCTTTTTTTGTGCACTAGCTATACATGTCATCTATAAAATATTTTCAAATCATTACAAAAAAAGATGATTTGCACATACTTGTTTGACGGGAACTACATCCTATATTTTTTACAGTTAAAAAAGGGACTTCAAAATAAAATAAAATGAATAAATTCTTAGTCAAAAAAATAATAAAAATTATAGGCATAAAATTCATACAATTCTACTCATTTCATCAGTTTACATCATCTTCATATTTTAAACACAAATACCATTTTTTTTGTCATTAATGTTGAACTGTCACATTCTGATATCACTTTTCTTTATAAAAGGTGACACAGGTTTGTGCTTTTACCCTGAGGATTTAAGGGTTCATCTTGAACATGTTGATAAAATTTCTACTAAGATTGATAAAATGGAAGATTGGGTTCTTCAAAAAAATCACAATACTGAGACTATTTTTTATTTTGATGCTCTTCAAAAAGTGATCCATAATGATAAAAATGGTCTTAATCTGTTGCATGGTCATACTCACCTTGTCCATACTCATGTTAAGCTTTTAACTCAAGTTGCTTCAAGACTAGGAATGGTTGTGTCGATTTGTACACTTGAACCTATTTTGCATGTTTCATTAGCTATCTTCAACATTTCCACTTGTGTTTCTATGATTGTGACTACTTCTATTTAGAAATCTAATCCTCTTAGCAGTCATCCTATCCATTCTCTTCCTATTCTATGCATAACAAGTGGACACACTTTTATAGATCCTTATACTTTATAATACCCATGATGAGGAGTAACTTAAGAGGTGACCTATAGCTTACCATCTATGATGTCAAAGAGCTATGAGAATGTGGCTCTCAAATGAGCATAGTTAGGAAACCCTTGCAAGGTGCTCCATAGAACATAATATTTAAAGAGTAAAAAAAAGAGTAGAAAGATATATTACCATAAGCATACACTTACAAAAAATAGACAAGGACATACGATCGAAGATCCTGAGCATCAAGTGGCTCAATAAAGATGCTCAAGGAACCTAAGATCTAACAAAGTACATCCACAAATAGAAATCAAAGGATAACATGCCCCATACCCCCAGTCCTCTGATTCATGACATCCACAAGATAATACTAGGGATTAAATATGTAGAAAATTAAGCATCATAGAAAACACACAAATAAAATAAGTCAGCGCATCTCAATCATTTTAGTTTAGGTGCATGTGTGAAAGTCACATGACTATATTCCTAGGACTTTAAGTCTGTCAGTGAGAAATATCACAACACCTTAGACTATAACCAAAGTATTTGAAAAGTATTGAGACACACTTGATGTAAAGGGGAGTGTTAACAAATAATATTTAGAGAGGTGGCAAAGAAACACCAATGCAACCTAGAGACCCAATAAGCTATACAGTTCATGCCCCCTACACCTAGGTAAGAGTGAGTTCCAAGCTAGGGAAAATGGAAAAGAGATATGAAAGAGTGTAGTTTAGAGTGTAAAGCAATATGATAATAGACATAAGTACAAAGATGTCAAGTAGTTCTTGTTCCTAGGTTTTCACAACTTGGCATGATTTTTTATTTTATTTTTTTAGGGCCTTTTCTACTTTGTAGGATTTTTTCAAGACCATATATTAATTTTTCTGGATTTTTTCAGAGTGATTTATATATTATTGGTTCTCAAGAAATACCATATTATTTTTTCCCAGTCTCTAGTAAGGTATTAATGAATTGGTATGGAAGAGAAGATGGATAAAGAAGGATTATGAAGTGAGCAAAAGTGATCCTTAAGGACTAGCTCCTCAAGAGTACTCAAGTTAGGGAAAAGGTGAAATAGCCATACAAAGTATGTTTTGGAGAAGAAATGGTAGCTAAAAAACAAGATAGAATATAGGATAATGACCTGATATCATGATAGACTATAGTAAAAAAGAAGAATGTGTTGGCACTCAAAATTGTAGCTCAAATTTTGAGCACTGTAGAGAAAATTGAGCCCTATAAATGCTTTTAAATGAGATTGTACCCGATTGTACCTTTGAAGCCCCTAAGGTGTTTAATGTTTCTAATACCATCCATTCAGTGTGTTTAAGTGTTCCATGAAGATAAATTGACATTTTGAGTCATTTCGTAAATTCTTGTTTCGAGTAAATGTCAATTCTGCATTTTCACTTGTGTTAAAAAGCGATAGGAGGCCCTATTTGCCAGTGAATATCTCACATCCAGAAATGTGTCATGACCCGCTACTTTGGGAATATCTAGTGTCCATACCTGAAAACCTATGTTTCAGATTTTGAGTTATTTCAAGTTTGTTTGATTAGGTTTCAAACCCCTCAAAGTTGGTCAGGTTACTGTTTTCATGCATTTGCACTTTGCACATAATTCTGGGAAGCCCTGTTTGACGAGCTATAATTTTTACCCAGTTGATCGAAATGCTAAAATTCCTTTTGTATTACATTGTAGATGCCAGAGACTTGTTATGTTTCAAGTTTCAGCTCATGAGAATCTGTTTGATCAGTTTTCAAACGTGATTCCAAACGCAATTTCTATCTTTTTACTGGTGTCAGCATTTGCAGATTTGTCAGGACCCCTGTTCATGGCATTATAACTCCTAATCCATGATAGGTGAGATTGAATGGATTGTACCACTTTGTTGTACTCTAAAAATTCTTTAAGTGTGCCAGTTTGCAAATCATGATGAATCCATTTGCACACTTTTTCAGGTCATTTCCATTCGCAAAAAATCACTTTTCTGCCATTGTTTCAATTTGCAAAATCCAAGTAGCCAACTTTAGACCTTTTCCAAACACGCTCCGTGATTCGTCATGAGCTCAAATTGAAAATCCATAATGTCCTCATGACAGAGAACCAACGTCCTAGTTTTTGTTTTCCCATGTGCTCATTTGCCTAGTTTTCAAAGCCAAATCCGAACCCAGTTTATTGTTTTTTGATATTTTTCTTGCAGGCAATTCTGAGAAGGAAAATTTGATGGTTAATATCTTTTGATCCCAAATTCGTCATGAGCCGAGATTCAATAGGGTGAAAGTATGCAGAAGAGAGAATCAATGTGTCAATTTTCAAAGCCTGGTCCAAGGTTTGGGTCAGTTTTTGAGGCTAGCCAAAGGGCCTCCTGGCACAAAAGTGTCAGGTTGCAAAGGAGAATAAAATGAATTTTAAATGTTGTTTCAATGATGGATTTCATTTTCAATCAGTTCGAGATGCCAAATGGATTAATATGAAGGATCAGTTGTCTAGAAACCAAATTTTTTTTAGTCGGACCCAATTTGGGGCCCGACTAATCTTGTCAGAATGATAAGGCATTGTGGAATCTTCAAAGGGACTAAAATGGATTATAATGATTTTATTTTATCAAAATTTTATAATGCAGAGGCATGAAAAAAAGACCAAAGAGAAGGTGGCAAGTTCTTTTGGACGAGTTGCACTACTTGTCATCAAATTTTGTGATTCTCTTTGCTGGAGTATTAGACACTGTTGAGATTTGTTGCAATCCAGGAAGACAGGACTAGTGCTTTTCTCATGGGCATCTGATTGAGATTAAGTTTCAATTTAAGAGAGCTAATGCATTTACTTGCCTTTCGGAAAATGGACAATGTTGAGAGGAAGCTCACTCCAGATATAAGTTGCATGAATCTAGAGCAACACACTGTGGAAGACATGCATATTGTTTAAACCAAATGCTCTCTATGACCATAAAGAAACCTTTTAGGTGATATAATTGGGATTATAGTTTGTTGTTTGGATTAATTTGATTTTCTAGTGCATGGGTTGTGGTTTTCAAGATTGTTCTCATTATAAATATTAGTGGGTTCACCAACCTGTTGATTGTCAATTGTGAAATCATTAATACCTCGAACTCTTTTGATACCAAGATCATCTAGCAGCAGGCAAAAATGTGGACTTACAACTCTATTCACCTAGTCGACTAGTTGTGGATTTATCTTAAGTTATCTTGCAGATGATGGCTATTGGGACCATAGTATGCTCTTCAATATGGGCAAAAGTTGTTGCAAATGAAGACCCTGACGATCACTCTAAGCAGTTGTAAATAAAGGAAACATTGGGAGATATATCTACAAGAAAAGTTGCTATGGAGAAGGATATTGTGCAAGGCTTGTATGTTTGTTTGATGGCTTTACTTTCAAGGCCACTAAGCCGCGCTAATAAAGAATGAAAGAACCCACGCTAAAGAAGAAGTGAAACACAGTCAAATTGACAGGGTCCACGCCATAAAACAGAGCAGCCGACCAAGAAAAAGATCAGACCACATGCAATTAAAAAGAATATCCATGTTTTAAAGAAGCCAACACCATTGAAGAGAACAACATGCATTGGAAAGGAAAAAGAGGATCACACCAAAAAGGAAAGACAAAGCTCGCATAGGAGATTCAAAGAACAAAGAAAAAAATTATTAGAGAATTTGCAACAATAAAAGAAGATGGGCAGTTCACGCAACCAGCCCAGAGATCAGAGTTATAAGGAGTCTCCCACCCATAATACATATGAAGTCAATGAAGCTATGAACAAGCCGTAGTCACAAAGAAATCTAGGGACATGTAAAAAGCAAGCCATTCACGCCAGGAGGATGCCGTTAGTAGAAGTCAGTGAAAAGGCAAAGAAGCCCACACATAAACAAGTATGGAGCCACCCACGTAAAGAAAATGTTACCCAGCCGCCCATGTAAAGAATGGAGGCTCAGCATTTGAAGAACAAAGAAAACATGTCGTTAAAAATAGAACCGAGTATCCATATGCAATTAGAGCAGTCTCAAACGCAGTCAAAACCGCAGATAGTGGCTCACGCATTGAAACTATCCATAGCAATGAATCCACGCATATAGTAAAGGACATGAGCCCACGTTAATGGTAGGGGAAAGCTTCAATTTTTTTAAAGAATGCAATCAACATAGAGCTCACGTAAAAGAAGAGCCCAGGCAATTTAAAAGATCTCCACGCAACCATAAAGAAGCCAATGGTTTTTAAAGGGACGCCTCATGAGCAAGGAAAGCCACCCATGTTTTCAAGGGAGAGGACTGCATAAAAAGACGTCACTTCTCCTGGCCAAAGCCACAGGAAATGGTGAAGAGAAGAAGCCAGAAGGAGTGCCAGTGAAAGAAAGTCCAAAGCGCCATCCTCTAGGAGTTAAAATGGGTTGCGCAGAGCAAAGGATGAAAAAATAGTAAAGGTTTTAGTCCCACATTGGGGATGTGGTGGGGATTTCAAACGTTTAAATACAACGTTCCACAACTACTAACTTATCTTAAGAAAAGGTGCCTTTTGGAAAGGTAACACCCATGTGAGAGTCCCCACCAATGACATCAACCAGATCTGTCTAGATCAAAATTTTGAACGAACCAATGCACGAACTGATGTGGTGACAGTGAACGAGATTGTGACACGTGGCTACATTGGACGATAGGGGCATACTCGCAAAAGGAAGATGCACACCAGATAGGTAATGCGTGTAAGTGGGCTGCTACCATGTGGCATCAGGTCCCGCTCAAAGATGATGTGGCACCAAACAGAAGATCAAACATTGGAGCCTTTAGATTGCGCTAGGTGTCTAGATCGATGGCTGGCGCATGCCCGCTTCCCGGAGTTGCTCAACCATTAAGAAATGTGGGCATGTTGGTGATCGACACATGGTAGCGTGAGCCCAGTCATGATGATGTGGCAGGTTCGATCAGTGTACCTGATTGGCCTGATGATGTGGCAATAATCCAGCCAGTAAAAGCATGCCACGTGGCAGCTCGGGTGGCACCTAGTGGGCCCAATGAGGAAGGAAGAAAAAATTTGATGAATATATGGCCATGTACAAAAATGTTTTAAATTCAAAAGTTACTTTACTAAAGTTTATTTTTTAGGATTTTTAAATTTTTGAATTTTAATTTTCAAAAGTGCAGACTTAAGGTTTTATAGCTGTGATTCTGGGGGTTTTCGAGAGGCTAATATAGTGATGTTATATATTGTCAGAACTGAGAGAAACCAAACTTTCTGATTTTGAGGTTAGTTTTTGCACAAGAAGCAGTGTGTTCAAGTTATTCAAGGTTTTCTCTCAAGTTCCCAACTTGCAACTATTTTCAGGTGACGAAGTTTAGAACTGTTTTTCAGTAAGGTAATGACCTAAATGTGGGTAAAATATAGTGAAAATGTAGTTGGGGTCATATCTAAGTTAGTTAAATGGAGTTTTTATCAACATTCTTGATGCAAATTAGATATTTTAGCAATCAAAAGATTTCATCATTCAACAAGAGATATTTTGCAAATTTGTTACAGGATAATAATGAAATCAAATCAGATCAAAATGGTAGAGAGAAGAGACAGGTTTTTCAGTTGCAAGGGATTGAATTCCAAGTGGACACATGTCGTCTTCAAGTCAGATCCGAGAATTCATCTTCTTCCTATATCTTTCTTTCTTTCATCCATTGTAGGGGTTGGCAATTTTCTCTAGGTAATACCAGCAGGGTTCCAGTGTTTCACTGTGAAACCATTTTCTTCAGCACATTCTCTCTTGTATGAACAACATTAAGAAGGTTAATATAGATAGTTGAGACCTATTAGGTATTTCCATGTTTTCATTTTCATGCATATGACTGTATAATTTCAAGGAAATAATACAAAGA
This sequence comes from Cupressus sempervirens, assembly GCA_028749045.1. Classification (NCBI taxonomy): domain Eukaryota; kingdom Viridiplantae; phylum Streptophyta; class Pinopsida; order Cupressales; family Cupressaceae; genus Cupressus; species Cupressus sempervirens. The sequence continues at coordinate 400,368,898 of CM053791.1, read as the reverse complement.
GTAGAGGAATTTCATTAGTTTCATTCTAATTCTTGTCTCCAGTCTCAATAAATTTTCAATATTTTATGATCTTTGAACAAAGAGCTTAGGTCATAGTTGCAGTCCCTTAAGGTTGTATGTTGTTTTATTGTTGCTTATGACTCAAGGAGTTATGTAAATGCTTCAAGGAATCAATAGGGTTGCAAGTTTATTAAGAAGGATATCATGAAAGAATGAGATTCAAATTGAACATGGATGTCTATTTACTAGGTGAATGGATAGATCATATATCTGAAGATACAAATAGGTATCATATATCCATATGTATGCATCTAATTCATAGATTTGCCCAATGGTTAAGACACTGATCAGCTACAGGGTTACTTAGTCCTTGTTGCTACATATTAGGGGTTTTGTTGAATTCAACATTATTAATCAAACGTTCTTTCCCTTTCATGTTGAAGGACCCAAATGTTTAACCCTCACTAAGCTTATGAGATTCATAACTTTGCATTTAGCTACTGTAGATCTGTGTCATTTCATGAGTCATTAGGAGAAATAAGGGTAAAATCTACTTAATAGATTCACGGATATGTTTTTGCACTAGTACGATATCATTTGAATCTGAGGTCTACTTACCTAGGTTTAGTAGAGCCTAAAGTAGAAGAAGGGTCATGCCTTATAGTTGGCCCAAGACTGCAGTCAAGTGTATCCATCATAGGAATTTTCTAGCCTTAGATGCATTTGTCTAGTTTCTTGGTTATTTGCAAAATTGTTAAATTAGGAGCCAACAAAATGGACATGTCAAGAGGCTTCTAAGAACCATTTTTTTCTTCATTGTGATCAAGACTAGAAGTTTGATTGGATGGGATAATGATAGGATAGAACAATAAGGATAAAGCTAGGTATGGAGGCTATGAGTTCATGGTTGGGATAAGAAAGATCATGATAGGGAAGTTGATGGATTAGATAGCCAATGCTCATGGATAACTCAACATTGTAAAGGTCAAAGGGGAAAGATGGATTGGATGGATTATGGAATAACTAGGCATTACACATGTTTTCATCATGGTACTTATCCAAGGTACCACAAGAAGTGACTTTCAAAATAGGACAGATTTATTTCTCTTTAATTTTTCTACCAAGGCATCTACTTAGCAGGTTTTCACCGAGGCATTTTTTCTCTTTTTCTCTTTTTCTTTCTATTTTTCCTATTTGAATTTTTATAAATCAAGATTTTTCAATTTAGTTAGTGCTCCTACTAGAAGAATAAGTTGTGATAAGCCAAGACCATAGAAAGGTACATTCAAAGATGTTGATAGGGTATTGGAAGGGAGGTGATAGTAGAAAAAGTATATGGAGGATAAGACTTCATGCCTTGGAAGGATAGAAGGATTATGGATAGTAGGTAAGTGTAGGCTTGAAATGATTGTATAAGGGTAGTAGAGAAAGTGGGAAAGATAAAATTGACACACACCTTGAGGGTGGTGGAATGATGGAGGAAATATGGATGAAATAGCTTGAGGTTTAGATGTATGAGGTGGTATGAGACCATTGAAAGAAGTTGGAATGAAAGGATTTGGAAGCATTTAAGGAAGATGTTTGGAAGAAGATAGAGTGGAAATCTTTAGAATCTTGAATTCTAACTTTGATTTGATTTCAATATTCAAGTATTTTAAAAGAGATTTGGGAATCCGTATAGATTTTGAGTTTTATTTTCCTATGGATGCTTTATAATACATTTCTTTAATAATATATTTAGGAACCCATATTTTCTTTGATTTCAAGCTTTGGTTGGTGAACCTTTGTGGTCTCTTGAATATCTATTCTATTTTTTTTATTCACATGTCAATTAGGTAGGACATAGAGATATTCATTTGTAAATGAATCATTATCTTTATTCTTATGTTGTACATCCAAATTGCTTCCAAAATACTTGGGGTTTTTGGGTTGAATAAGGGTGATATGACTAGTTTGTATGGATGGATTGATGTGAATAGTTCAAAGAAGATTATTCTTTTTTATCCTAAGGTATATTAGGATAAGTTGATGATGAGACATGAGTGAAATGTATAGGAGATGGAGGAATGTAAGGTACCAATACAGATGGAAGGTTTGAAGGATATAGCTATGATCGATGAGGACCAAGATTAGATTTGGTAAATGAAAATGGATCACAAGTAGGGATATGAGAATATTTAGAGTGAGTAACATGGACAAGACCATCAATATACTCATGGGTAAATTTGATAGGAGAAATGTATTTAGCATGATCATTTGAAGTTAGAGTATACTTTTGAAGGGGAAAAGTAGAACAAAAGGATGAGAGAATACTTTGATCTTTAAAAGTTTCTTTGAATATCATAGGCATAGGAATTTTCTTGTGATTTTTTAGTAAGCTCATTAGAATTATTAAAATTGTTGACTTCATCATACTTGGGAGATAGAAAAGACATGGGAGATGGAAGGGTGAAATCTTGAAGAAGATGAAAGGGTTCTTGGTCTTGATGTTTCTTGACATTTATATCTTCATCTTTTTAAGAGTCCTCTATCGGTATTTCCAAGTCTTGTTGTCTATTGATGTCAAAAACTTAGTCATATGTGAGGTAGAGTTAGTTGATCATCACTGTGCTGAGCTACTATATATAGGTTGAGTCACTTAAGATCATGTATATGTCAAGCCCTATATGAGCTAAGAAAGTCTTCAATTTTTGAGTACTTTTTACTATAATCCAAGTATAGTAAATGTTGAGTAGATAAAGCACATTGATGATGAATTATATAGGAGTCGGGTACAGTCAAGGTTGAACAATAGATTAAAGAACAATTATGACCAAGCATTAGAAATAGTGAGTGTCAAGTAAGACAGAGAGAACATAAAAAGTTAGAAATGCTTAAAAATTTAATGTAAATCATTTAAAAGCCAACATGGACACAACATTTAATAATTGTAGAGTTTGTTATGGAGGTTGTTACACATTTATGATGTGGATCACCAATCCCTATGAAGGATGGATAACCAATTAGATGAAGAGGCAAAAAGGGAAGTGTCTAGAAGACTCTTGAGATGTATTTAAATAGGGAGATCTAAACCCTATTTTTTGTAATGAGATATAGTAGAATGCGATCATGGGTGATATTGCGAACTTTCTAAAAGATGCAAAGAAGTTAAGTTTTGGATCCTACATGTAAGAGAGAGTTTTTAAGAATGGAGTTAGCAACCTTATGAAGTAGTGAAGGAAAGAGTCGAGACATATAATATTGGAGATCATATCAGAGATTGAAGAGAGGAGATCCGTAAGTAGTAATCATATTGTAGACCCTAGGATCAAGTATTGAATTAGTTTTGACACATTGAATCAGGGAAAATCTCTTAATAGAGTGGTTTTAATATACCTTTATCAATATCCTAATAGATTCCTTACTTTATTGTAAGTATAAAATCCTTTAATCAAGGTAAGACCTAACAATATTAAAATATTTTAGCAAGGTAAACCCCTCAAAGGGTAGATCATCATAAGTGATCAGAATTGTAACCCTAACAGGTTAAATTTATTACTGCAGTAGTGAAGATTTGTGGGTGTCATCCCCACCCCATTTTTACCTTTACCTCAGAGGATTTTTTGTTACCAAATCTTTTGTGCTATGTGTTTATATTTGATGGATGTGATGCATAATTAGATCTATTTATTTCAGCATTTGATTTTTCAAGTTATACATAAGCTAGTTATGAGATGGTTGATATGGTGAATGCAATAAATATGTTTGAAGGATAATAGTTTCATAGATCCCAATTCACCCCCCTCGCCCCACCCCTCAGTATCTTAGTTTCCTAATTGAACTTCCAACAATTAGTGTCAGAGAATTGGTTCTCTTGAAGGAAGTTTAGCAACTTGAGAGTTTGGATCTTGGAGATGGAAGCTTACAAATTGGGAAAGGTTAATAATAATCAAGTCATTGACATCCAACTCATACTGCAACAGCTTGAAGTAGCAAGAGAGGAACTGAGGAAATCCCTTAGAAAGAGAAAGGATATGGCCATTTTAAAAAATGACACACTTTATGAAGAATTTGATACACAAGGATTGTTTGACAATAGAAATTCCAATGAAAGTGATGCAACCATTATTGATCTACTTGAGAAGAATAGTATCCTAAATGAAGAAGTTAGAGGATTGATAAGAGAACATGAAATCCAGTTAGTAAAGCTGTGTGAAGTGACAAAACAAAAGAACAAAGTTGAAGAAGAAAAAGTTGTAGCTATTGAAGACAAAAGACCAATGGCTATCAGACTTGAAGAAAGGTCCTCTAATGTGCAAAAGATCACAAACACTCATCTAGACATGATGAATCAATTGATGCTTGTGAATTATGAATTGAATAGGAAATACATAGAGATAAAAAAATATGAGATCAGAGAGTGACCTACTAAGGAATGAGTTAAGATCCAAGAAAGAACTTTTGGAGATGATGAACAAGCCTAGTAAAGCAATACAATACTTTCAAGAACTAATGAGATCACCTAGGTCACCTGGAAACACTTCTTAAGTAGGAAAGAAACATGCATCTACTAAAAAAGGATAATCATCCAAAAGTGTAGAGCTAACGAATTCAAAATCAAAAGGAAAACCTACATGCTATCATTATGGTAAACTTGGACATTCTGTAAATATTTACAGAAGAAATAATGGTATGAAAAACCTTAAACCTAAGTTTATTGGTTATTGTTTTTATTGTAAGAAGCAAGGACATCAAATACATGTGTGCAGATAAAGAATGAACAATACACCTATTGCACCTATTTTTGAGGGATATTGTTACAATTGTCAAAAGTTTGGACATAAAGCATACAAATGTAGATCATAGGAAAAATTGTACAAGAAAAATAGAAGGCACAACAATGTACCTAATAAATTTTGATCAAATTGTCACAAGATTGGACATGTGAGAAAGAAATGTAAGACCTGAGCACTAGTACCAAAAAATGAACACAAGAAGAGGAAAGGAAAAGTGGAATTAAACCTAGAAGAAAAAGGTGGAATCTAGATGCAACACAATAAATGAAGTTAAGATCACCCAATCTAATGGAGAAGGTGATCACATCACCTCAAACTGATCAAGAAATATATTTAAGGAACTATACATTTAATGATTTATCTTACATCAATTCTTAACATAAATGTGCAAAAGTTCATATTAGCATGAGAAAAGATGCATTAGAATAGATCAATGGAAATAACTATGCAAAAGAATCATTTACATGATGAGTGTCCAACATTAGTAAAATAGACTATATTGACCAAACATTGCAATATGGACTGAGTACCCCAAATGTCAAACTAACATATAAGCTAAGTTAGATGGAATTGACCAAGTTGTATAGTAGAGACTGAGTTCAAAGGTGTAGTAACGACCAAGATAGTTAGATTCCACCTAAAAGAGGACACAAAATTAATGGAGACCCTAAACTAAGTGATTGAAGGTATATATCGAGAACTTGAAGGAATTTTACACACCTTGCATTTATATTTCAAGAGCACAAAAAAATTTAAGAAACTTGGAAAGCGATTTTGAGGCAAAATGAGAGAAAATTTGAAGAAGGAAGTGTGATCAAGTATTGATCTTCAGTTGTGCTAAGTAGAATTCATGATTTAGAATTGTGGTTAGAGAATGGACTAGTTAAGATCACAAAGAAGGTAATACATGTTGTTACTAGCTACCCTACATTCGACAAGAAGAAGAAAATGGGGTGCCAAAGTAAAGAAGCTATTGAAGCCAACACCAAAGCCAAGTGGAATGGACATGGCATGTATGTTTTCAACATCACTAATCCACTTATTAAATTTTCTATAAGAGTAATGTCTCATAAGTTTTATCATTTGAGCCAAATGAATAGTGTGTCATGTATAGCAGCTGATTAGACATGGAAGATGGTGGTGAAGGATCATGAATATGATCTTTCCAAGTTATAATTATTGCAACTAGTAGAGAACCTAACATTAATTAGGAAAGTGAAGAATTCAATGTGTAAGTCTGGATCGTTGATTATGTGTATTTTATTTTACACTCATAATTATTTTTCAGCTATTGGAAATGTTGCATAGAATTAAGACAAACCTATTACAATGAATATTGGTGAGTTTATAACACAATTGGTAGAAAAAATTGAAGATATTCTAGATGCATATTTTGAAGAGTTCAAAATAAATATGAGATAGAGATTGAGGATTCCTACATCCCTAGTCGAGAAGCATTATAATGATGTATGTTTCTTAGTTGATATAGATAATACATGTGTACAAGCAATTAAGTCAAGGATATCCTAGCTTGAACCTTTTGGGTATGAAATTGATAGTGATAATGTAAGTGCAAGTATTGCTACACTTCTGAAGGAAGAAATTGATGCAAAGGCTGAACCCTTTGGAAAATTTGAATAAGCAAAAGATATAATTAAAGTTGACATCAAGATTTCTTCTAAAGATAAGAAAAGGAAGAAAATGATTGAATACTTAGAAAGAAAACCAAGAACACTTGGAAAAGAAACATTGATGCTGACTCAAGGTCTTGGAGAAGATGAAGAAAATGACAGTAATGTTGAGGAAGAGGAAGAGAGTGCAAATAAATAGGGTAAATCCCTAGCATTGGTCACCCCACCTATTAAGAAGGTCAATAGTGAAAACTAGTAAACCTAATGTGACAAATGTTGCAAATAAGATGACATCCAAGCCCCTCTCTTCTCCTACACCACAAAAACCAAGGACTAGGGAAGAAGCAACAAGTACCAAGACACCAATCAAGAAAGGAGTTGTTAAAATCATAAAAAATAGTAGTACAAGTGTAAAGAAAAGAAAAGTACTAGCTATATGGGCAAAACAAAGAGAAGAAGTCTAGGAAAGAAGAAAGCTACTAAAGAGGAATATGCAGAGAAGACCGAGTCTAATGAACCTACACATCACTGAGTCATTGTACCTACCAATCCAAGAAATATTGATGAGGTATGTGCCAACATTAGAAACTCTATAGGTTTATAAGGATTTAAATATGTAAAGTATGATAGTTTGAGAAATTAAGATACATATAAGGTAGAGGAAGCCATGATAGATATGATGGCTAATAAGAAGTTAGCACCTATAGAAATAGAGAATAAGATAGCAAATAATTTGTACAGTAGACTTGATAGGAAGTGGCAACAGGAAACACAAGTTGAGAAGTAAATTAGAGAAGGCACATTGGCCAAGATTATGCCTAATTTGATAAACAAACAAAAGAAAACATTTTTGGAAAAGTATAAGAACTAATTTGTTCCTAAATTTAGGACATTTATGATTTTACAAAATAAAATTGAGGTTATTTTACAAAAAAATAAATTATTGTGGAAAAGAATTTTTGGATTAATCACAAAAGAAAATAAATAAGAGAAAAAAGAAAATACAGTAACCAATCAAAGTGATGAGGAAAGTTTAGGTGTGCCAAGCCCACAAGGCATTGTATTACCTATTCATGATACTACTCCTCACTCTCCTATACTAAAAAAATAATGGACTATCCCAAGGAAGGGGGAGTACAAGTCCAAGTTGTTGAGTAACCAAAAAAAGAGATAGAATAAAATGAGCAAAACAAGGACTCAAATGTAGAACAATCTACTATAGGTCAATCAGGACCACAAGTCTCAAGACCTTAGGTTGAGGGAGATAAGTATATTGGACAATGAGAAGAAGAAATAGAAAAAGTGAATGTAGAGTTGAGTGCATCCATTGTTGTTCCAAGCATTGGAGTACAAGATAGACTAAGTGGTGACACCCCATCACCTACTCTTACTCTAGTAGTGTTGAGCAACAACACTTCAAAGAAAAGTAAAGGAAAGAAGATAAATTAAAATTCTCAAGATAATATTGTTAGTCTGGATGAGGTCATTGAAATGCCAAAATGAGATCTAAAGAATCCCACTTTTGAGAAAATTGTTATCTTGTGGGACATCCTAGCAAGAAAGAAAAAGCAAGAAGAGATGAGGTGATCAAAACAACAGAAATAGTTGTTGCATTACCTCAAAGACATATTTGTTGATGCCTTTGATATTTAGAACATTAATGAATGTGCCCCCATTATCTCTCAATTGGTACATATTGTTGAACAAGTTAACACTAGAGATATTGGGATAAATAAAAAACTAATGGCATGATCTATAAAGAAATTTAAAAATAGAGTCATAAAGAAAGTCTTTGTTGTCATTGTTGAGAGAAAGGTAGAACTACAAACACTTGTAAAAAATCTAGAAGATCTTATGAAAAAGATATAAGATATGTACAATATACTACATGATATGCCAAGATTCACTAACAAACTTCATGAAAACATTCAAACAATTTAAGCTGAAATGAAACAATCAGGTAGTTTTATCTCTCAGTCAAATGAATTGAGCTCAATGTATTATAATAATAAAAAATTTCACAAGGGAGTTTGGTTGAGCTACAAATAGTTGAAAGTAGAATGAGGGCCAAACTCATTTCCATTCAATCAATGTTGATACCTCACTTGGAGGTTATGCAACAAGAGCTAATTTCAGCAAAGCATATAGTGCAAAGAGATCATAATATTTCAATTACTAATAGCTTAATTGACTTGGCAGCCAATCTAGAGCTCAAAATTCATATTTTGGAATAAGATAGAACCACATGGGATCAATGCTCTTACTATGATCAATCAAATTCATAAACCATTTATTGATAAATACAGTTTGATTCCACCCACTCAACCCCTGTAGAAAACATAAGTGACAAAAATAAGGTGAAATGATCAGTTAAAGGGGGAATGATTGATATGAATGATTGTTATATAGGGAAAATGAAAATGAATTGAAATGATCAAGGGGGAAATGATGAGAACATACAAAGATTTAGAGCTCAGAATGCAGATAAGCTATGATAAACTGACAATCAAACTGATTTAAGTCAAGTATGTACTATACTATGTTACATGGCAAAAGTTTTGAAAGTTCTATAAAAGCTGAGTCATAGGCTTAGGGGGAGTACTTATTATTTTAGTATTATAAAGTTGTAATCATGAAAAAGTGTTTTCTCCAATAATGTCAAATGGGGAGATTGTTGGTATCTCTAAGTCTTGTTTTCTATTAGTGTCAAACACTTAGTAATCTACAAGGTTGAGTTAGTTGATCATCACTTTGACTAAGGTACTCTATATAGGCAAAGTCATGTAAAGACTTGTAAATAATTATGTATATGTTGAGCTCTATGGGAGCTGAGAAAGTCCTTTAGTCATTGAATACTTTTTCAATAAGACAAAGCACATCGATGCTGAGTATAGATAAGGTCGAGCAATAGAATGAAGAATAGTTATGATTGAGCACTAGAATCAATGAGTGTCGAGTAACACAAAGAGAACATAAAAGTCAAAAATGATACAAACTCTGAGGTAAAACATTTTAGAGCTAACATGGACATAACATTTAATAATTGTAGAGTTTGTTACAAAAATTTTTATGATTATATAATGTGGATCACCGATCCCTATGAAGAATGGATAGCCAATCAAATGAAGAGGAAAAAAGGGAATTTCCTAGAAGACTCTTTAGATGTCTTTAAATAGGAAGATCCAAACCCTATTTTTTCTAATGAGATACAATAGAATGTGATCATGGGTGATAGTGTGAACTTTGCAAAGGATGCAAAGAAGTTAAGTTTTGGATGTTGCATGCAAGAGAGAGTTGTGAAGAATAGAGTTAGAGACCATATGAAGCAATGAAGAAAAAAGTAAAGATATATCAAATTGGAGATTAGATCAAATATTGAAGAGAGGAGATCTATAATTAGCAATCATAGTGTAGACCAAAGGTTCAAGTATTGAGTCAATTTTGATAGTTGAATTAGGAAGATCTCTTAAAATTATGGTTTTAACAAACCTTTGTTAATCTCCTAATAGATTCCTTTCTTTATTGTAAGTGTAAAATTCTTTAATCAAGATAAGACCTAATAACCTTAAAAGCCTTTATAAGGGATGACCCTGAAGGATTTGCACAATACAAATCCACAAAGCTCGAAGAATACCTTCATGTGAAAACCTATTATAGAAAAGAAAAAGATAAGAAGAGGTGAGGATTTTCTCAAAAAAATATGCAAATTGCATTCTTGAAAATGAAAAAGATAAGAGATTATTACAAAAGATCTATCCTTATAGAAGGAGATCAAAACCTGGAAAAGGGTAACCTAAAAGGTAAATGTCATTTAATAATTACTAATAAATTATTAAATGTGAATACATAAGGTGAAATCTTAAGAAGGGAGTAAAGGTAATTTAATAAATGAAATGAAATTAATGCTTTATTTTAACACCCTCCCTTAAGATGAGAAATAATGTAGCTACAAACAATGCAAAAAGAGCAAGGAAACTACAATGTAATGTTGAAAGAAAACTTGGGTCCTAACAATAAGGCTTGATGAGGTTCCCAATCACAATCAAATCTCTATGAAATAGATAAATAGAGAAAACCCAATGAGAAAAAATCTACTCCAAAAAGAGATAGAAAAGGATGAACAAATGAAACATTTCAAGAGAATCTCTCAAGACCATAAGTACAATGAAAGCCTCCATGATAGAAATTTGAAACTCCATAGCCCCCATAGAATGGTATATATCATGTGTTGATGAACATACCAACGTGGTTCCAATCTAAAGGAAGAAAAGGAAATGGATAAAGATGATAAAACCCATGAATGTAAGGTGTGGCTAGAAGTCCTAGCTGATGCTCAAAGGAGAAAGCACGAGAATCTTGAAATGGAATCTCCAATGGAGAGGGATAATAGGTGTGTTGACTCTCTCATCTAAGAGGAGATGTGTGTCCTCTGATATATCCTGAACAACTATAGTAGGTGGATGAATGACTAGAGCTACAATAGTAGGTAATGTTGAAGAGTAATTATGTACAAGAGATGGAATATGAATAGGAGGTGGACATGTAGAAGTCACAACATTGGTCTCAGGAACAACACACATGTTTAAGCGACTTGACTTCACCTCAGTAGAATCTCTTGAATAAGGAGAGTGAGTCTTTCATAGTGGAGATGGTGGACCAAAATGTGAGAAGGAATATAGATGGGAAGTATGATCAACAATCCTTATAGCAATAATATTACCTCTCTCACTATCTCTTATGTGCACTAAATCCTATCTAAACTCAACTGTCTTCCCTGCCCCATTGTGTCTAATCTAATAAATAGAGAGAACATTAGAGGATAATGATGGAACACAAAGTAAATCATGAAATGTACCATCATCAATTTCAATAGAACCTTTCGCACATATAGTCATAACATTTTTATTCCCCATCAAAATGTGTGGAGTAGGAGAAACTTCAAAAGAAGAGAACAAATCCTAAGAAGGTGCCATATGGTGTGAAGCACTTGAATCCAATAACCATGTAGAAGAATGAGGAATAGTAGTTTTATATAGTGCATGACCCTTTCCTATATCTTTACCATCAGACTGAAATGGTGATGATGAAGAAGATCTATGAGAAGTAGAAGGGATATCAATGTTGCTCTTTTGAAAGAGAGCTATCAAACCTAAAACCTGTTTGGTATAGCCATCTAACTTATTCTCATATAAATGTGACTCATCATGATTAGGCTTATTACAATAAGCACACTTTAGTATTTCTAGCTTTGGTTTACCCCCTTAGGAGGAGGGTGGCTTTGATGAACTATGAGTGCTAGAATCAATCTAAGGCTTTGTAGAATGAGATTTTTGTGTCTCCTCCTTCATCCGTAAAGATGGTCAAGCTACCAATGCATAAGTCTGTAACCATGTGAGAGAATCCAATGGAGAGAGCTTAGCTTTCTCTTGAGTCAAATGATCACAAAATACCTCAAAGGATGGCATGGTAAATCTATTACCCAAAGTATCTTTAGTGGAATAGAAGGTAGAAGAAAAAATCTAAAAGCTTCCATGAAGCATAGAAATAATCAGGTAGATGCATTCAGTATCAGTCTTGGTATTCCCACAACCCTGTAATAAAGATCTCTATTAATGAAACTTCATTAAAAAGTCCTCAATGGAAGGAAAACAATCTGATACAAGAGAGGTAAGCTCTACCCCAATTTGAAGTTCCCTGAACTCATTCACTATACCAAAAAAGCCTTCAAGCTTGGTCCACATAGCTAGAGGGGTATTGCAACCATCAAGATGAAACTATAGATTGTCAGATATTTGTAACATAATCAGTTCTATTGACTCAACCATCTTGTTCCTATGTTCCATGACCTCAAAAGGCCTTTGTAAAATTGGTTTCACTTCATCTAAACAAGACCACAACCCTTTTGACTGGAGAAGTTGTGTCATCAAGGTCTTCCATGTGCAATAGTTATGAGGGGTTAGAAGTTCTAGACAAGAATAGGTCTTTGCCATTATTTCAGAAGGTCTTGAATTGTTTTTGAAAAAGTTATAGTTTAGCAATGTAAATAATAGAAACAATAATTTAAAAAACACCCCTGACAATAAAAAAATTTGAACCCTAGCTACTAGAAGGAATGCGTAAACAAGAAGAGAGAAAAAAATTTAGTTTAGAATCACATGTACCTTTGAGGAATACTGATGAAAAATAGTAGAGAATTTGAATAGGACTATAGAATAGATTTCCAATACTTTTTTTGGATCAAAAAATAGAGCTATAATGAAAAAGTTACACCCCCTAGAAGACAAAAGTCATCAATGGACTTCAAGTACAAAATAGGTACCGAACTAGAAAAAAAATTTCCATAAAATACTTGCTCTATCACGTCTCTCTCCAAACCATCTTTCTAGCACTTCTTTCAGATCAACAAAAGACCCCCGTATGCTCAAGATATTGCAAAAAAAATATAGGCCCCCTGGAAGCAATAAAAAAAAGATTTTTTTTTAATTAAAAAATTATAAAAAAACACTCATCGTTGGTAGAGTGGTGGCCAAGCAAAGCCACTCATAGTGATGGTTGGGAAAGAGGAGGTAGGTGGAGCTACTAGCAGTCATTGGAGTAGTGATTGTGGGAAGAAGCAGTGTCAGGAAAAAATGCATATGGCGTCGAGAAACCTCTGCAGTGGTGGCAAAAAATTTGTGGTGCCAACAAAAATCTTAGTGTGCCAAAAAACCTTTGGAGTGGGCTAGAAAAGCCCTTTATGGTGCTGAGAAGTGGTAGCGGGCCAATTTTTTTTTAAAAAAAAACTTTAAAAAATTATCTCAATAAGCATGCAGGAGGCTGTATGGCCTAGGTAGGCAAAAAAATTTGTCTCCCAAGCCAACATTGTCCAAAATTGACAAACTTTATATGAAAATGGTGGTTTTGACACCTTCTAAATCCAATTGTTAGGCTTTTTTGGCCTCAAAGCACTCCAAAAATTAGAGACCCCCCTATTTTCACAAAAAAAACTCAAAAAATACCATATTTATTTTGTCAAATCCTTGTTCTTCTTTTTGTCCAAATACCAAACAAGATATAGCAGATCTATCTTTAATGCCATTAAGGATTTGAGCAATACAAATCCACAAAGCCCAAAGAATACCTACATGTAAAAACCCATCATGGAGAAGAAAAAGACAAGAAGAGACGAGGGTTTGCTTTGAAAAATATGCAAATTGTATTCTTAGAAATGAAAAAGATAAGAGATAATTATAAAAGATCTATTCCTATAGAAGAGATCAAAACCCAAAAAAGGGTAACCTAAAAGGTAAATGTCATTTAATAATTACTAATTAATTATTAAATGTAAATAAATAAGATAAAATCTTAAGAAGGGAGTAAAGGTAATTTAATAAATACAATGAAATTAACACTTTTCTTTAATAGACCCCTCACACAGTAGTCAAAATTATAACCCTAATAGGTAAACTTTGTTATTGTAGTAGTGAATATTTGTGGGTGTCATCCCCACCCCATTTTTACCTTCACCTTGGAGGATTTTTGGGTTATCAAATATTTTGTGTTATGTTTTTATATTTGATAGATATGATGCATATTTAGATCTATTTATTTCAGCATTTTATTTTCCAAGTTATACATAAGCTAGATATGTCATGGTTGGTATGGTGAATGCAATAAATATGTTTGAAGGACAAAAGTTTTATAGATCCTAATTCAACATCCTCTTGACATGGAGATACTCCTAAGGATAAGAGAGAATGGAGAGTTTTGATGGTGGGATCTTGAAGAGATAGTGAAGGACTAGTTAAAGTGGTCCTAGTATACATAATGTCACATGAAGGTGGAGGATCTTAAGTCTTAACAGTATGGAAACGGTTTGCATCCAAGTGAAGATTGGCTTGAGTTTTTTCTAGAGATAGCCCTTGAGGGTTCTCATAGTCAATATGAAAAGAATTATGTTGTTTGTTTGGTGAAGTCATGATAGGAATTATATTTGAAGTTTTGGGAGATGCATGACTATTTGAAGAAGTAGAATTCTCAAGGAAATCATCACTAGACATAGGTTCATCAACATGATCTTTCTCAAGAGAAGTATTTGTTGTGGTTTCACAACACAAACCCCATTTCTCATAGAAATGGAGACCCTCTAGTAAATTTTTCTATCCCAAACCCCTAGTCTAGGGCCTGAGTCATTTTGGATCTCTTCATGAGTCTGGATCAAGTCTCAATGTCTAAATGAGAAAGTTCAAGGTGTTAGAGCTAGGGAGAAATTGGATATTTTTAAGTGAATTAGTGCATAAATATACACTAGCACACATGCACACCATGTCTAGGTGCACAGTTGCACTTAGTGCACAAGTGCACACTTATCTCCCTTTGAAGATGTGCACTTGTACATGTGTACACCTTCAAAGGGTGCGCACCTATAGAGGTGCACATCCAGGGGGCCTAGGTCTATATAAACCTGAGACCCCCCCTCCTCCATTCACTCATCTCCTCATGCTTCTACTAAAGGTGACCTCCACATCTCATCAGTCATTCTCCACTTGCAACCTACACACAAAACACAACACAATGTAAGACACCAAAGGTAGCACACATGCATACCTCCTCAAGGTGTGCATGTGCAAAACTTTATTCACTTAAAATCCCTAACAAGAACCTAACATATAAAAACATCTAAGTCTAAGAAAGGTGCACACATGCACACCTTTCCAAGATGTACATGTGTGCACCTTTTTTTAAAACTGAGCTAAGAAAAAGACTAAGGAAAGGTGCACATGTGCGCACCTCCCTAAGGTGCACATGTGTGCACCTCCACAAGGTGTGCATGTTCATACCCTTTTTGCACTTAACAACATAAGAAACTTAGTCTTTTCCCCCCTACATAGTTGCTACAAGTGCATGTGCACAGTTGTGCACATGTGCAAGTGCATAGTTGCACACATGCGCATGTGCACACCTTAATTAGGAGTCTAGGTGTGTAGGTGTGCCTAAATGGTCATCTAGGGACCATTTAGTGCACCTAGTGCACCTATAAGGGTGCGCTAGGTGTGTGATTCAAAATATTAGGGCTTGTGGGGGAAATTTTAGTGTTTCTGACTATTTTGGGGTATTTTTCTAGGTTTTTGTCTATTGGGGTTTGTGTCTAGGTTTGATTTTTAGAATTCTAGACTAATGTCTCCTCTTTTTTGTAGATAAAATGGCATCATCTTCATCTTCAATGGCTGAAAATATTTCTCCCAAACATGTAGTTTTCAAATACCAAGGTGCACCTAGAAAATCCTATTACCAAGATAGACATGCCAAAATCAAAGACACCAAGCTTGGACACATTGATTTGAAAGCCTTCCTCATTATATGTAGTAAGCCTAAGGAAAGATTCACTATGGTATCTGCACTCATGCATTTTGGCCTAGTCAATAAAGTCTCACATCTAGTTTCATACAATCTTCAGAGTTGATCATGACCTTGGCAAAACACTATGTCTCTGAAGAAAAGGTTGTCAAGAGTGTCACTAGAGAAATAGTTCTCAACCTCTGACATTGAAATATTGAGAAGGTTTTCCATCTCCTAAGGACAGATCAATACCTATAGATCACATATGAAGGAGGTTTTTAGGCACATGGACAAAGATGAGTCCAAGTTTTTTATGTTGAGAAAATGGAATGATCTTCTAAGAGGCTATTTACATGGATTTGTGGGCCCAATAGACCTATATCATCTAGAGATCACTCTAGTTGTGACACTAGAGAGAAGAGAAAAGGGTAATATCCAAGAAAATTCCTTTTTGGGAGCATGTTAGCAATGGCATGACAATTTTGAGGAAAATGATGTACAAATAATATAAGGCAATTTGAACTTGTTACACCATATTCAAGTGAGCTTAGATTAGCTAGTGTCCATAGTAAACCAAGATTTTGGGTTGATGGATGAGGTACACACTTAGGAAAAAAGACTTTTAGGATTTGACATCAATAAAAGGTCAAGGGTATTAAACGCTCATGGAAGTATATAATGCAAAGGCATTGAACAAGCTCAATGATTGGATAGAGAAAATATCTACTAGGAATAAAGTTATGTAGGAATTTCAAGAGAATATATAGAGGTTGAGGGATCAAACTCAAGAAAAAAATTTGGCAGTAGAGAGGTATTACAACACTATCAATCTTGACATTTTTAAAAATGAGTCGAAAACCAAGCTTAATTCAGTGCAATCAATAATTCAAAAATTTCGAAGAACATTGATGGATGCTTTGATAGATGAAGATATCAAGCAAGCATTTAAGACTCTAGAGGTATTGGTAAAGCTAGACACTAAACTTGAGGATTTTGTGGAAATTTGTATAGAGATTAGCAGTTATCAGAAAATGGTGAAGAATAAGTATGGGGCTTTGAATTTTCTTGAAGTTTCCCAAGTAAAAGAGATTATAGAAAAATTCAAGAATAAGCATCTAGACATCACTTTGGGGTAAAAAAGAAGAAAACCCAAATGCTGGAAATTCAATTTTGACACTTGGGAAAATTTTGCATTTTTGGAACCTGTCATCAAGGTGCATTGGTGCATAGGTGTGATATTTTTAGAGGTGTACTAAAAATTTTGAAGAAGTAGTAGTGCATTGATAGTTAGTTTCTAGTTGTTATTTTAAGAGCATTCCATGCACTAGAAACATATTTTGACAGTAGTTCAACTCCCAAAAACATTCAGAGAAGGCCAAGCTTCAATTTTTAGAGCTTCCAGTGACTCACAAATCCTCTTGGAACTTCCTTCTTCTTATCTATTTCTTCTTTCATTTTTTTAATTCATGTAAAGGCCAATGCACCTATTAATTAATATAAACAAGGGTGAAGACCTACTGAGCACCATCTAGAGAGTCAATTTGTATAAAATTAAATTTGTTCTATTAGTTTTTAGCATGAGTTGCATTTTAAGAACTCTCTCTCCTAGAATAAAGGGAGGACATGATTTCTTATAATTTATACATGGATGTAGTATGTACTCCACGTCGTTATTTTGATGAAATAATATATTCTATTAGTGCTCTCATTCCTAGTGTAGTTATTATTACTGGAGTGCATAATTTTTTTGAATGCATATTCATGAATAATAATGGAGCCAATGGTTTTATTGTATTGTTATGATTGTGCAACCTTTTATTTCAGGTGTTTGCCTCATGTTAATGAATTCTACTGACATACTGAGTTGGAGAAAAGATCTCATATTGTTCTTGCATAGCTTCTTGTCTCACATGAGTACACTTTCAGTGGCCTTGCGATTCGATGAGAAGTGAAACATCTTTCTATTATTATTAAGTTCCCATCAACGATTACATTAGTGGAATT
Source organism: Cupressus sempervirens (assembly GCA_028749045.1). Taxonomy (NCBI): domain Eukaryota; kingdom Viridiplantae; phylum Streptophyta; class Pinopsida; order Cupressales; family Cupressaceae; genus Cupressus; species Cupressus sempervirens. Next base: position 400,351,170 of record CM053791.1, on the reverse strand, counting down.
GAGGAAGTGATGCTCCTATTTTCATTGATTTCTTACCCAATCTTTTTGATGACTTAACTTGGAGACATGTTGTTATCGTGGTTTATGTTCATTAGGAATTTTCCTTTCAAGTTATTTTCTTTAATCTCTCGTTACCTTATCTTCTTCTTCTTTTTTCGCTAACACTTAGTTAAAATAGGTATTCATATAGTTGCATTGATCAATTGTATTCATCTTAAAACAAAAAATACCAAAAATATATCTCTTTTGTGGGTACTTTTCAAAACAAAAAATCAAACATCTTATCCAAAATTGGTTGGAACCAAAAAAGGCCTCCTTGTGAACATACACATTTATCTTCAATTAAGTGGATTCCAGTAGGTTGCAAGATCAATCAGAACCTTGGAGTTGATCCTAGATTAGCTTTTCAAAAGAGGAGTTTGAAAGGATTCGTGTTGTTAAGCATTATGGAAAATAAAAACTCAATAGTATCCTCATCACATGAGTCATTAGGGATTATAACATCAATGACCCCATCATCAATAAGATTTTTGAGTTTATGCTTCAACTACATGTAATCTAAAGTATCATGATCATTATGTTGATGATACTAACAATAGATTTCCAGGAATGGGTTTCCATATGAGTTAGACTTAGACAATGTGATGAGCTTAGTTCCATGAAGTGTTTATAAGATAAAATCATTAGAGTCTTCCAAAGGAGTAAAATTTCTCTCAAAAGTATGTCTAGGTGCTTCTTGTTATTTTTCAAGTATATAACATGTGTTCATGTCTTCATCACAGTGGTAGATTTTTGGCATAGGCTCAAAGGAGGTATCACTTTCTTGTTCTCTAGAGAGGTATTTAGATCTAATAGATGATGCCAATTTATGTCTTGGAGTAGAATATGTAAACCTATAATAATAATAGGATGACCTTGGAGAAGATGAATTTTGTGCATATCAAGGACTTGAGGGAAACTCGCATGAGGATGTCATTCTTTTTTCTGTAATTTTCTCAAAATTAGAATATGCTTTAATTAAACCCTTAGTTAGAATAAAGTAAGTGAGGTAATTGATCTCTTCTAATTTTTGTATCAAGTTTATAGGAATTGTAATTCCCTAATGATATCAATCAAGTCAATATCATCTAAACTTGGTTGAGGTTTGGCAACACAAGGTTTGAATACCATAGTTTTAGATAGAAACTTAAGCATGAAGGAGACTAGATAAAGTTGATAAGGTGACACAAAATTACTTGATGTCCAAACTAGAGAGGTAAAGTGTTCACTTTCCAAGATATTAGATACAATGATAGAGTATCAAAGTGACTTTTCAAGAAAAGTGTCCAAGTAACTTATAACACCCATGACTCAAGCCAAGTGATAGTATCAAAGCCATAGATAGGTAGCAAAAGATAGATAGGCAAGTGAATAACTCTTCCAAAAAAGTAATGTAGTCAAGAGATCAAGGTAACCATTTCAACCAAAATAGTTCCTAACATGTAATTTTAAACCAAATAATTTGGGTAGACCAAGTATAGACACCTTATATTAACCAAGAACAAGTTTGAGGCAAGACCAAGAAAGTTTATAGTAACTAGACGAGATAGTATGGTAAGCTAGGTACAAATAGGGCAATAGAAAATCTTGTACTACACTTTGCAAGAAGTAGCACTACACTTTACTCCAATATGATACCTTCCAAGAGGCAGTATTATACTTTGAAAGAAGAAGTATGATACTTTGTATGAAGAAGTATGATACTATGCAAAAACTAGAAGTATCATATGATATTTTTTGTGCAGTAATACAATAGTATGCTAGTTTGATAATGAAGACAACTTGTGAAGTATTTTTTCTCAAAAGACTTGACTCATTTGAGTGATCAAGTAGACTATTTTAGCAGTGTTTATTTCTTGTTTTGATGGTAAAATATCAAGTTTGATAAGTAATGGTGATGAAAACACACATCTTCAAGCAATTAGACAAGGGAAAAATTAACCTTTCCAATACAAGCACTTGGGAAGTTTTGAGAGAGAAAATCCCTATGATACTACCAATTTATGTTTATTCAATAGATTTCTATGGGTCTAGCACATTCAAAGACACATTGAAATAATATCTTGTTAATTATGTAACTCTAATATCATAACTAATCTGAACTATAGATCGCATAGATCTAGTAAAGCATGAATATCCTTAATAGGATTTTCCTCTTTAATAACCTTTAATGATTAACCTAATCAATGGCTTCCTTGAGAGCATTTAATATTGTTCCATTTTTCTTAGTTGTTGTTAGTATAATTACTAACTAATTATGAATTCTGGGAGATATAGATCTTGGAATATGATCATTAGTTTATACATAAGGGCCAACCTAGAAAGAGTCATGTCCTTTGTAAGGACATGCCTCTTGGGTGCTAAATAAGTATGAGGTAAGAATGAGGATACAAAACACACAAAATAAAATTAAGTTTGCTCCTCTACATTACTGCCTTATGCGATTTATAGCAAGGATAATAATAAAACATTTTTAGAATAATTATTATAGTCCAAGTAACACTTCATATACAAGTTTGTATATTCAAGACCATTTTTAGTACTAAGAAAGGCATTATATCAGTTTGATTTATAGCATAATTTGTAGAAAATTTACATGGTATCAGAGCTCTAGTAGTCAAACCTTGGCTCTATAGATTAGTAATTAGACTTAATTCATATCTAGCATCATTCTTTTACCTACAATGATTGCAATGAATAATGCAATTAGACCAGAAGATTTTTATTGCATAGAAATTTTGAATTATGATGGCTCTTGATGAAAATTGTGTATCACAACTCATTGATAAGGAATCCAAGAAACCTGATATTGAACCTAATAAATTAATGATGATCAAAGAAAATAGGAAAGCCATTAGAATCATATTAGATGGAGTAAAAAATGATATAGTACCTATGCTAATGAAACATCAAGCAATATTCAAAATGATGAGTGCACTAATCAATGCATATGAGGTTAATAATAAGATAAGAACCTTGTCACTAAAAAGGCTATTAAGGCATATAAAAATAAGGGAGAATCCATGAATTCATAATTCCTAAGGGTGGTTAGTCTAAGAGATGGACTTGCAAGCATTTCGTACATAATTGATGATAAATAATTTGTTAGAAACAATAGTTTGCCAATATAACTAAGAGTGGGGGGGTGAATCAGTTATATAAAAATTTAAAATATTTATCCTCTTAAACAATCTTGACCATTTAACCAAAGTAAATAGGAATCATAAAGAGATGCACATAAACAATTACACTAGATATGTTGACTAGGGAAACCCTTGATTAGAGGGAAAACCCCAGTGGGAATGATGCCCACAAAATGATGTACTAATATGAATATTTCTTGTTAGAGGATGGACCCTATTAGGAGTCTATTACAACATATAGTACAAAGAGTCCCTATTAGGAGACTTTGAATCCTTGTTAGGAGATTCCAACCCTAATACGAGTTGTGGAAGGCTACTAAACCCATTGTCCAAACCCACTATCCAATTGACCTCGATACTATTCCTTTTAGAATAATAGATATGTAACAAGCTTTTACTTCTTCCTCTATCTAGTACATCAAACTCCTTCACCTTCAGATCATGCAATTAGATTTGAAACTCTGTACTTAGTAACAATAACCCTTAAGGTCACTTACACACATAGGTAGGTTACTCTGCTTTTGTATCGATTTGTTGCTCAGTAATTCATAAATCTTCTCTGCTCACTATGTGTAAAACATAGAAAACATCTTTCCTTTATACCATGCTCAATAATAAATCCTTGAGTTAGCTTTCTATACGTTAATTAAATGAAATACATATTTAATTAATGTTGTAGGCTCATATTTATACACAAACTTTCACATGTTTGACTTCCATACATGTGCACTCTTTGACATCATCAATGGCTAGTGTACTATATCTAGTTAACTATACAAGCCTTCACTATATTTGTGATGAATTATAGCAATCACACAATAGAAACTACTTTCCTAATACTTCGTTTCCATATGGTTCTCTGTAGATAAACCATATCTTTTGTACATTGTCACATTAGGTTTTGTGCACTTGCCCTTGTAATAGATACATACTGTAGTATGTGCTAGTAACTATGCATCATCAGATAAGTAATATAATGTTATCAATACAAAGATCTTAGTCTACTATTTTGTCAGTCTTTTGCAAACTTATTACTATATTTTTATCAATGAAAAACATAGTCATGAATACATCATATCAATGTTCTAAAATGCTCCCCCATAACGTCAACATTCATGGTAACAATCTCCCCCTTTGGCATTGATGGCAACATAGATGAAAAACATCTCAGTTCCAAAAATACCATCATGTTCTACTTTCTTCTCAATTGAATTACATAGAATTTCTTTCATGTCACTTTCTCCCCCATTGACATCAATGTCAAAGATAATACACAAATGGTTCAATTTCTTCAACATAAAATAATTTATCAGCATGATCACAAGTTGGTCTATTGCTTTAAAAATTTTGTATAAAAATTCATAAACAACTCAAGTGTCTAAAGACACTGTTGCATACAAATTACCAATTACCAAGAGTCCTTTGCTGACTCTATTCATCACAAATACTCCCCCATTGAGGAAGCATCAACATTCAATCCAATCTAACAATGGTTCTAGGTAACTTGGATTTATGCACGTTTGCATCTTCTATTTAGAAGTAGGCATGGGCATAACCCCAAGCATACCTCTTAGATACTCAAATGTGTCCTTTGGTAAGGCCTTTGTGAAAATGTCTGTAATTTTTTCCTTAGTATTAATATATTCCAGTCTAATTTCTTTCTTTGAAACTTTCTCTCTCAACACATGATACTTTATAGAGATGTGCTTAGTCTTAGAATGCAAAATAGGATTCTTAGACATGCTTACTATACTTGTGTTATCACAATAAATGAGTTCTATGAATGTAATTCCAATGTCCTTCATTGTCTACTTCATCCATATAACTTTATTAAAGTTGTTTTCTGCTGCAACATATTTTTCCTCTACAGTACTTTGTGAAGTGCAATCTTGTTTCTTGCTGAGCCAAGAAACTAGTCTTCCACCAAGAAAGAGTACTCCTCCACTAGTGATTTTTCTATCATCCATATCTCCAGCCCAATCAGCATCAGTATAAGTGCAAAGAGTAAAATCATTACTTTTGTCATACCAAATGTCATTATCAATGTTCCTTTCAGATACTTGAATATCATTTTACAGCTGCATAGTGATATTCTTTAGGATCATCCTAAAATCTTGCCACAATTCCAACTACATTAGCTATATCTAGTCTACTATGAGTTAGATACTACAATCCTCCAATCATAGATCTATACTTCTTTTTTTCAATAGTAGGTGTCTCATCCTTTCTTGATAACTTGTGACTAGTTACCATAGGAGTTGCAATAGGTTTACACTTTTCTAGTCCAAATCTTTTTAGCAAATCTTTCAAATGCTTAGTCTGAGAAATAAAGATGCCTTCTTTGTTTTCAACAATTTTCAATCCTAAGAAAAATTTCATTTCTCCTATCATGCTCATCTCAAATTCATTCTTCATATCTTCTAAGAATTTGTTACTGGCTTCATCGTTTCCTCCAAAAATGATATCATCAACAGATACAATGATTATCAATAAACCATTTTCTATTTCTTTCAAGTACAAGTTGCTATCTGTTGTTCCTTTAGCAAATCCAAGTTTTGCTATATATTTATCCAACCTTGCATACCAAGTTCTAGGTGCTTTCTTTAATCTATACAAGGCTTTCTTTAATTTTCACACCATATCCTTCTCTACTATCAAAGGAAAACCTTCTGGTTGCTCAATATAAATTTTTTCTTCAAGTTCTCCATTCAGGAATGTTGACTTAACATCCATCTAATATACCTTGAAATTTTTATTGCTGCATATTCCAAGAACATTTTGACTACTTCCATTCTTGCTATAGGTTCATATTTTTCCTCATAGTCAATTCCTTCTTGCTAAGAGTAGCCTTTGCATACTAGTCTTGCTTTATTTCTTATTACTTCTCCCTGTTCATTCATTTTATTTCTGAATAACCACTTTGTGCTAATCACATTTTTGTCCTTGGGTCTAGGAACTAATTCCCATGTGTCATTTTTTATTATTAGTTGAAGTTCTTGCTCCATTACTTTTATCCAATGATCATCCTTGATTGCTTCATCTATGCTTTTTGGTTCTACATGAGATATTAGGCATAGTTCTTCATTGATTTCACTTCTTAGCATTACTCCTTTTTCTTTACTTCCTATTATCTGGTTAGAAGGATGATTTATTATCACATTCTTACTTGGGGTAGGAGTTGCTACTTCAATTCTTATTTTAGGTACTATGCTATGTTCTTCTCTTACTTCTTTAGTTTGCACATTATTCTGCAAGACATTGTTAGTCTTGAAAAATAATTCATTGCATTTTTTAGTCATCCTAGAATAATTATCTTCATCAGACTTATAATCCATCATCTTCTCTTTAGTGCCAAACTTTTCATCTATTCTCACATTTGTGCACTCTACTATAGTTTTTGTTCTATAGTTGAAACATTTGTAAGCTTTACTTTTTAATAAATAGTCAAGAAACATACCTTCATCACTCCTTGGATCAAACTTACCAATATCATCATCTCTTTTGATGCATCATTTTCTTCTAAATATTCTAAAATATTCAATTGATGGTGAGTAACCAAACCATAACTCATAAGGTGTTTTCTCCATACCTTTTCTAATCTATACTCTATTTAGTGTGTATATTGTTGTATTAACTACATCTCTCCAAAAAGTCTTTGGTATATCATTCTTGAATAACATAGCTCTTGTTGCTTTAGCAATTGATCTATTTCTTCTTTCAGTGATCCCATTCTACTCAGGTGAATGAGGTGAAGATAGTTGTCTCTTGATTCCATGTTCTTTATAGTAGATATTGAATTCTTTAGAAGTGAATTATCCTCCTCTTGTGAGGCCTCGCCCCGACCCATCATAGCATAGTGATACATTTTTTTTTGATACTCATGACTCGATGTGTTGAGACACTATCAGATACACTGAACATATTATATTATTTCATGTTGTGTGAAGTTTTACTTTCAAATATTTGGTTTTGTCATTTAATGCTTTATGAACATGTGTATTGAAGTAAGTGAATACAAAATTAACACTTTGATTATGAAATTTTAATGATTGAGAATATGAGTAGAACAAGATAAACAATTGAATTATTTGAGAGATGAATGTTTTAATTTAAGAGGTTTCCCTTATATGTTATATATATACATGTGATTTTTTGGAGCTACTAATGTGTGCAATGAGTGTGCAGGATATTTTAGCCGAGAAACCTAACGAAGAAACAGAACTGAACCCTATGTGCCATTTGTGGAAACCCCATTGTTCGTATTTTATTCGTATCATGATATGTATGAATGTATCGTTCTGTATTAAGTAAATGTCAATGTTTCATAACAGTGTTTTTATAGTGTCGCTTGACACTCATGAATTGTATATGCATTCCATCATGTTAGTTAGGGTTAACCGATTAACCTATAGACCTAAGTCAAACTAAGTTAGTGACCTTTTTGCTAATCAATTTTTAATCAATTATTTACCCCTAATTCAGATTAGTGTTTAATCTACTTTTTGAAGGTTGTTAGATAGTCCTAAAATTCCTAGCATTTTTTAGGTCCCATATAAATCCCTAAGGCCTTAAATCATGAAATATTAATACCCAAGAGGTATGGGTATGGGTTGGGGGCATTTTCCACCTCCCTAGCCCCTTTTGTTGACTTTTGTGGTCACTCATAAAGTCCATTTTTTCTTTAGTACGAAAATTGAATGATTTCACCATGGGTTGAATGACCTTAACCCCACCTTGAGGTTAGCCTTAGGTTTAGTTGAGTTAGAAACCTCTAGATATTTAGGCAAGTGGGGGAGAGTTATTGGATTTTTGGAGAGGTAGTTGGGTTTTGATCTTAGTTAGAGGCTTTTTTGAGGAGGTTTGGGTTGTTCACCCAACCTCTAGTTTTAGAGGGATTTTTAGAATTGAAGGAGAAGGAGAGGAAAGCAAGCTCATCTCAAACTTTTTCATTTTCCATAACCTAATTTTTGAAGGTAGGAATACTTCACCTCTTTTTGGTTTCATGTTGTGCTTCATGTTTTGGTTTTATTGCCTATGTTATGTTTGTATGTGTGTTGAGTATGTTGGGAGGGATTGACAACAAGTTTTCATCAACGTTTTCCTTTGTGTTTGTTATGAATTTTGAAGTTTTCTTTTATGGGTGTTTTGGCATTACTCACCCTTAGATAGGGCAGAAGTGGCCATTTTCGAAAAAGGTCTTCAATTGGACTCCAACAATGTAGAGTCTCTTCTTAGGATGAGAAGAGGGAGAGAGGGTAGGGTGTTATGGGCCCCTGCCTATCAACACAAACCACATATGAGTTTTGACATGTAAGAATGGAAGAACGGAAGTTCTTGAGTTATAGCCCCGATTGAGCACCTGTTTTGGTGTTGAGTCTGACATCTCCTGTTGAAAAAATCCACCTTCTCCCTAGTTTTGGTTCAATATCAAACCTATTGTGAAAACCCGATATGGAAATGAATGTCTGATTTTGTCTCCTTGTTATGTTTGTTTGTCACCTTTTCAGTTTCATTTTCTCCATGATCTCAGTAATGTATTGCAAAAAATGAAATGGGTCCCTTGTTAAGGGCCATGAAGGAAATTTAATTGATTGTTGAAATTCAGTTATGTTTGGGATTGAAATCCTGTGTAAATTGTATTTAAACTTTTTGTTTTAGTGGCAACGATGTCAGGTTTTCTTCCTGGTTCTTTCCCAACAGAACCTTTGAATCAATTTGTCAATAAAATAGTGATTGAGTAATATCATTTCTTATGAGGTTTCCATATTTTTTCAATTATATGAATGTATATCAAAAATAAGATAAAATGATGATGTTCAATTTTGCAAATTCGAGTTCAAATATGTTAAGGAAAAATAAATAATATTATGTTATGTATGGAATGTTGATTCAATTTCATGATTATAGGGAAATCAGATCAATCTTGCAACATTGTTAAAATGAATTATTCAATTTCTTGATTTAACTATGTATTTAGAAAATTGTATTAGTCTTAAAAAAAAACATTACTCCCTTGTTAGAAAAACACATTGCTTGAAAAAAATCTTCACTTAGGCACATAACACTTAGAAAAAAACAAAAAATCCTTCTAGAGCAAAAATACTCACTATAATTTGTATGGGGAGCAAGATTAATTGTTTCTTGCAATAGAGCATCTTAAAAAGATTCCCTAAAAATATCCCTCTTGCATCATAAGCGTTCAAATTAAAGTCAAGAAGAAAAGAATAAATTTAAATAAAAATATATGTGTAAATATCTAAAATTTAAAAAATCCTATCCTAAAACTATCTAAGTTAATCTCACCAACTTTGATTTTCACCATTACTTTGGCGCAGACCTCTTGTCTTGGTTGGCATGTGTATCTTGGGAATGCAATCCTTGTTGGGTCAGTCTGTTGCCACGTGGGTGGGAGACAAGCGGGGCATTCCTTTTGTTCAAGCTTATAAAACATGTTATACCTTTCCTCCACTCATGCGAATTTTCTCCCAAGACTTGACTTGGATAGCACTTGGGTAGACATAGGGAAGCGTGAGGGGGCTATCATTTCATGGGCAAGCTTGTGTTTAAACAAAACAAGTTACTCTCAACTTGCCTTTTTAACCTTTTTCTCCTTCCATAATAGGCATACCACATTCTTGGATCTCCTTCTTGCTACTTGACATTCCCTTGGTATGCATGGGAAGATCTTGGAAAAACACCCATGTTGATTTGAGACCTGGGTTTGCTATAAGTATGCTTATCAATCCATAGAATTGGACACTTGTGTCTTTAACAAACACCCACTCCTTAATCATCTCCTTGGGTAGGTGAGCTGGATAGGGGGGGGGGGGGGGGGACACTTAATGTGTGGTCTATACTTGGGACAACAAGCCCCATTCTTTGGAGTTGTGTATAGGCAGTGTTGGGTTTGTTTTCCTATTTGGATAGTTTGTTAGTTTGTAGCTTTAAGTTGATTGTGTTTAGTTAGTCTATTAAATTTAGTTAGTTTAAATTGGAGTTAGTATAAATTAAATTTAGTATGTGGTTTATTAATAAGTGTTTGTTAGATATTGGAATTATTTTTTAAGCATAACTAGAAATATTTTTCTTTATATAAATATTATTAGAGGTTAGTTCTAATAAATATTAAATTTTGAATTAAATGATTACTAAAGGTTTTATTAATAAAAATCTAGTTTTCTTTGATAAAGTAAGTTAATTGTTATGTTCTAAATACAATCTATCTTAGTATAAGTTAGTTTAGATTTTAGTTAATTTATTTTTTTAGCTATATTATTATTATTACTATTATTATCTTACAATAGATCATAAATTCAAATATAGTTAGTTTTAGAATTGAGTTTAATTATAGTTTAGATTATTGTTTCATGTTATCACAGTAATTAGTCCTTTGATGTCTAGGCTATGAAATAATTGGACTTATACTCCATTCGATCGATATTCGAATAATTACAATATATTGTTCATTAATATTTTCCTTATTAATGTTTCAATGTCTAATATTAATATGTTTTTAATTAGATGAGAATTATGTTTATACGTGAGTATTCATTTAGCACGTGAGTCAACTTTTTAGACATATCAATGTTGGATACAATTGCTAATTGAATGTTGTCTTTGATTTTACACAAATGTCATATCAGTCATCAGTTAGCTTCTACCGAGCTCAGAAGGCTAGCAAAGGAAAGTTAGCTTCTACCGAGCTTACTCAGTCAGCAAAGGAAAGTTAGCTTCTACTGAGCTCACTCGGTCAGCAAAGGAAAGTTAGCTTCTACCGAGGTCACTCGGTCAGAAAAGGAAAGTTAGCTTCTACCAAACTCACTTGGTCAGCAAAGAAAAAGTTAGCTTCTACCGAGCTCACTCGGTCAGCAAAGAAAAGTTAGCTTCTACCAAGTTCACTCGGTCATCGAAGGAAATACGGCAGGAAGTTAACTTCCACCGAGCTCACTATGACATCAAAGGAAAGTCAGTGCTCACTGAGTTCACTCAGTCTTCAAAGGATTTTTGAAAGATTTTGTAGTGTTTACCAAGCTTCACTTGGTTAACACTAGAAAACCATTCTGAAGCAGTGGTTACCGAGCTTGGTCGGCCAGCAAAGGATTTTATTGTTTTGATATTAAGTTTAATTACTTCATGCGGTCGACTGATGTAATGATTTTTAGTTATTCGAACCTATATTTAAGCCGACTTGTTAAATCTAAAAGGTATATATATAGATACTCAAGTTGTGAATCAGAGTGTGTGTGTATGAGAATATATGGAGAAGGTTGGAATAAGAAAATTGAGCAAATTTTGATAAAGGATTAGATATCCTGGAGGAGTTGCAAAGTTGTATTCAATTAGCAAGGATCCAGTAAACAAGAACAGAGATTTGTACTCAGCAAAAGATAAGTTGCATATCATTCAGGTTAGTTCATTGTTGCTTTCTAACCATTGTAGCAATGACTTCAAATTTCTTAACAGAGTTGGTTTAATAGCCATTTTGTAAATCCTCTAACAAGGTGACAGTTCAGTTGAATTATTTTAAAGACCTCTAACCAGGCCGCTCCTAACAGGGTGATTAAATCCTCTAACAAGGTCACACCTAACAGTGTGTATTGTAACCTTTAACAAGGTTGGCTCCTAACAAGGCTCACTTCAAAAGAGTGAAAATTGGTGACTAGTTACTTGGTGGTTTTTCCCATATTGGGTTTCCACATTAAATCTGGTGTCTCTTGTGTTCATTTAGTTAATCTTTGCATGCATATTAATACCTCTGAATGCTAGATGAACAGTAACTAGTTAACTTACCGATTTAAAGTATTTCTGCACTATTTACTAAGTATCAATAGTAAATAAGCATTTTAGACATCTAAGGGATTTTTGGACTTATTTTTTTGTGGTAACTGATTCACCCCTCCCCTCTCAGTTACTTCATCTATATTTCCAACTATCAATGTTTAGAACTTTAAATTAATTACTTTAATTATTGATAATCATTTTGTCAACAAAATTTCAATTTTACGACCTGTACTTTCTCTTGTGAATCAAACATATTAAACTTAATGGAAATTAACTATTGTTTTTAAAAAAGAAAAAATTGTTTGTTTTGCCCATATTCTGGGCATGACACCTCTATCAGATCTTAAGCTCTTGATTTTAACTCCAGATTCATTCTCTACTTTGTTCTTGAATATCCTAAATTTCTCAAATGCCTCTGATTTTTCTTTAAGAAAAGAAACCCACATCATTCTAGTAAAATCATCAACAAAAATCATAAAATACCTCTCTCCACAGAATCCTCTTGTTCTTGTGAGACCACTCAAATCTATATGAACCAATTCCAACTCTTGTGTAGTACCAAACTGCTTGCTAGGAACTGAATCTTTCTTCTACTTAGCCAAGATACATTCCTTACAAATAATGTTGGTGGGCTTAGTGATCTTAGGTAAATCTCTCACAGCAAGTGTATTACTAGCTTTCACAATGTTAACAAATTTTATGTGGCAACACTAGTACATTTGACCTCATTTTTTGATGAATATTGGTTGAAATTTTGACCTAGGTTGGTCAAAATTTGGACCAACCAATTGGTTGAAAATTTTCTCATCAAAATTTCAACCAACTTACTAGTTAGTCAAAGTTTCAACCAATACATTGGTTGAAAAATTTCAAAAATGTTGGCATACTTTCTATCAAGCATTGGTCAAAATTTCAACCAATACTAGTAGAAAACTACCAAGCATTGGTCAAAATTTTGACCAATGCTTGGTGGAAAACTACTAGCATTGGTCAAAATTTTGACCACCAAGCATTAGCTAAATTTTTTACCAATGCTTGGTAGTTTTCCACCAAGCATTAGTCAAAATTTCAACCAATGCTTGGTGGAAAATTTCCAAGCATTGGTTGAAATTTCCACCAATGCTTGGTCAATTTTTTTTTGAGGCATTCCATAAAATAGTTCACATGCCTTGCCTATGATTTGACATTTTGCATGCATCCTGCACCCTCTCATTTGGCTAATGATGGATTATAGAGAGTGATCTAAAATGATGATGCTAAAAAACACACACAATCAAATCCAAAACAAACTTGCATTACAAATGGATTATGGAAATCTGGTATTGTTAATTTTGCATGCATGTCTACTGAGACAATCACAACTTAAACATATATATAATAGATCAGATCTGTTATATATATGTTTGAGTTGTGATTGTCCCAGTAGACATGCATGCAAAATTAACAATGTCAGATTTCCACAACTTAAACATATATATAATAGATCTGATCTATTACATATATGTTTAAGTTGTGATTGTCCTGGTAGACATGCATGTAAAATTAACAATATCAAATTTCCACAATCCATTTTTAATGCAAGTTCATTTTGGATTTGATTGTGTGTGTTTTTTAGCATCATCATTTTAGATCACTCTCTGTAATCCATCATCAGCCGAATGAGAGAGTGTAGGATGCATGCAAAATGTCAAATCATAGACAAGGCATGTGAACTATTTTATAGAATGCCTCAAAGAAATGTCATAAACTATATATAGACTTCACTCTGATTATAGTCATAAACTATATTGAAAAAATCAAAATAAATAGAATAAATGTATGATATGAATTATGAATAGCAAAGGAAATGAATTTTTTTAGATACTATCAAACTTCATAGCCTAAGCAAGGATTCACAAAAAAAAATCCTTACCTAACTCAGAAGCACTTTTCTAGTCGTACATTTGAATTATGGTTGTTTCTATGCTGGGGAAAAAAAAAAAACTAGATCAATCTAAACTTGAAACAAATCTTATATACAAATTTGAAATTTAGCATTAGCTTTGGGGGGGGAATATCTCAAATTTGATCAGAAAATAAACCTTGATAAGACTCCCAAAAAAGTCTATGCATTAATATTTAAAAATTAATATTTAATTGCACTTCAAATCTAATCCAATGACATAGGCTACAACAAAAAAATTATCACATTAAAAAACTTCTGATATATGTAAGTTAGTTGTTTATTAAATGCTTCATTTGTTTTTATTACCATAAACATTTTTCTTTTATTCTTTAGGTATTTTATTAGCCTAGATATTATATTTTATGCAACTGTTTTATTTTCCCTTACAAAGAAATTCACATACATGTCGAAATGAATGTGTGTGTGTGTGTGTAATTGTAAGGATGAAAATTAAATACTTTTGCATCTCCATTTTGGCCTCAGTTTGATTGTGTGTCTTTATTTAGTGTATATGTGAGTCCACAAATCATTCGCATGCCTTGTCCATGCTTCCAAAGCTAGCATTACTATCTACCAGAGAAGTTGCAACTACATCAAAAAATTTACTTATACTTTGTATTTTAATGGATATGTCTATAATCTATTCCAATGCTCCCCCTTAGCATAGGCATCCAATATACTGCTAAAGGTTGTGGAATTTGTCTTTGAATGTGTCTAGATGCTTTTTGTTAAATCTATTATATTCCAAAATCATTGTAAGCCCTAAGACAAAATTTCTTTTAGCTATCAAATAAAAAAGATCACATGCTTTGTGTATGCTTTGAGAGATGTTCATGCCCTGTTCTGAAACTCTTGTTTTGGCATAAACAAGGAGGATGTTGGCAAGGGTTTTGAAATCTTTATACCTACCAGCTCCATTTTCTCAATTATAAAAGTACGCATGCATATGTGCCTACATTTGATTTTTTTGTATTTTTACCAGATCTATGTTATTAATATACTTCAATCATCAATAGCCATGAGACAACATTTGTTTCAGATAAACCAAATTACATACCATGACCACATTTCTTTCAAGCATCTAGGTTAAAGGATTTGACTCAAAAACTTCACAGCAAAATATTGATAGCACTATCACAATTTGACTTGCTATGCACAATATCTCCTACTTATTAGTTGATGAGGTTAAGGGGATTTCTAATGAATGGTTCATATGGCACCACACTTAGTGAAGGTTTTACGTGGGTTTAACCATGCAAGAAACTATGTAATTAAGTGCATTCGAGCTAGAGGAATATTAGGATATGGAAGTAATACTTAACAGGAAAGCATTAGATAAGATATGAAAAGAAAATTGCATACCTATTCATAAAGTATATGAAATGCTTATTTCACAAGCACACTAACATCCAAAACAAAAACCTGCAAATTTATAAGTAATAAAATCACTATATAAAATCATTGTATAGTAAAAGAAAACATGAAGGCAAGGGAGATGATAGTGTGCTCCTCAAATAATCACATGTAAATCAAACAATAATAAAAATCATGCATATACCTTGCCTGAGTCAGGAAGTAACACATAGGCAGTGTGTGATGATAAGAAGTCTATGATTCGACGCCTTGAAACTTCTACCTCTACTTGTGAAATCCTTTGGACTTGCTCCTGCAGAGCATCATCTAACAATATGACCTATTTGGGATTACAATAATGAATCATGCCCGACAAAATTAATACCAATTTCATATGCACAGTTACCAATCTCACCAATTGATTAGATTTTGGCAGTTATTAGGGTTGATATTGAAGGACATCAACTTAGTATTGAGGAAGAGGGCAAATGAAAATGAAAAATAAATTTATAAATTTTTTTCTCCATTTAAATTAGATTCTAATCATGATGAATAGATTTCCTATGGCTCTAGCAACATAAACTCATTAATTTAGGGTGTCTACGACACTTTTTTAACACAATACCACATGGAATAAGCCGAACAATTGAAAATGTACATAAATTTTACTTCCAACAATACATTCACCGGTATAAAAACAAAATAGCAGGAACTTGAAGCTTGTGTAGGTATTCTACCCACAATATGTTACAGCCATTATCTAACTTCATTGTCTAGGCATAACCTTCAAAATAGTCAAATTTGGTGTTCATTTCAAAACTCAACTGCAAGACCTCAACAAAGAAAATGCATTACATATCTTTTTCAACTTACATGTTGAAAGGCACAATCTACTTCCATTTGGGATTCCATTCCTGGTGATTCTGTTACTACCATTGTTGGAAGCTCTGGAGCTGTAACATATAAGAAATTGTTGATAGTCCCAAAAGTGAGAGTCATTACAGGTTGTTGATCATCGTGCCTGCAGTCCCCATCAACAATAAACTTGTATTGCAAAATAGGATTAAACATAATACTATAAGTAGGATGGTTCAAATAAGATACCTATGGAAAGTTATTTTAAATATGTTGCATGAGGCCAAAATATATTTAAATTAAAAACAAGAAGAAAAAATTGGTGTGCTTCAGATCATGTTTGTATAGCCTACACAAATATACAAGTGTCGCAACTCATAATTGGATGCATTGAATCAAAATTATTCCTCTCCAGGTCGATCTCATGAACTCTTCTCATGGGCTTCCAAACACTCCATCAACAATAAGAAGGAATTCCTCCAAACATATTTTATGCATTGACTTGAATGCTACTTAACAAAATATGAATTTAATAATTTATGTTAATTTTGATTACTGCTCATTAACAACACACAATCTTATGTGAATTTCCCAAGATGTTATAGTTTTAAATTTATCATGATTATTTCTCAAGCTTTAATATTTGAAGTGCATTTTCTAGCTCGCGCTTATGAATATTTGTTCTCTGCCAATATATTTTTACAAGAGAAAATATCAAGTAACCTATCAAATTTTTTCTTAATATTACTTTTGATTATGTGTGGGTTTTTATCGTTAATGTTTTAGATCATTTTGTTTCAGGTGTCTTGTGGCTGTGTTATTTTGGTTTCTGTTAAGATGATGTGTGTTGGGTCCTCCTAAGCAAAAGACCCAATGTGGACCATTGACTATAGAAGATTTTAAATATGATGATTTGGAGCTAATGTTGTTGGTAAAAGACCACCTTTGGCCTTGAGTACATGGTTGACACTGAATGCTTTTGGTTGTCTGCTATGATATCAGCTAAATGTAAGGAGAATCTATGTAAGTTTCTAGTGAGTGAGAATGTGAATGAATGTCTTGGCAGGCCCTTTCTCAAGGGAATGAAGAGAAAATAGTCAAGAATGGTGATATTTTTTAGGGGAAGCTGTTATAGATTATAGGTAGGAAGCATAGACAATCCTTCTATTTAAGACAAAGCTTCCACTTCCTAGCTGCAAGAAGAATTACATAATTCAAGGGTGGATAAAAATGTTTAGGAGATATTTTGTTAGAATATTTGTTTGTTTATGTAGTACATGGTCATTTCTTTTCATTATGGACCTTGAAGTTAATCCTTGGCTCTATGGTGCTGCTTTTTTTGTTGACTCAGGTTGAGTATAGAGTGTAGAGATAATTAAATTTTTGAAGGTGCATGTTGCAGTGCTTACTTCAATTAGACCTATTTATGGAAACAGTGTATATGATAATGTATTAGAATACTAGAAAATAGTGCCTCCTAAAAGTGGCCATATGAGCTAATCTAGTCTAGTTTACATTTCTTAGTATTTCTTAGTGGCATCTGAAGGATTATTTGATTCTTTTTGTTTTTTTTGTTTTTTTTTTTTAGAGGGTTATGTTTGTGAAATGTGGCTCTCATTGACTATATGCTAACTAGATGGTTGGGTGTATGTAGGAGCAACTTTTGTTCAAATTTTCTATCACTATATTTGATGAAAATATTTTCATTTGCTATATAGTTTTTGAATTATTTTTATATCTCTAGCTATTGTTCTTGATACAACAGGGTTGGAGCTGCTTGATAGACCCCAAAAATATATATTTGAAAAACTACCTGTATTTACTCCCTTATGTTGTTATTCAAAAGAAGTGAATGCAAGTCAGCTTCTTGGAGCACCAATCCTTTTTTTTTTCATTGACCAAAGATATCTCTTATTCACTTTCTTTCTGCTGATTTTTTGTGTTACAATTGACCCCTTTGAGTGTCAATCTTCTTCATTTCACACATGCATTCAATCATAATAATTTGTAATAGAGACTCCATTAATGGGTCATTTAATTAACCTCTTTGAGAGTTAATCTTCTTCATTTCATACATGGATACAATCACAATAATTTAATGAAGACTCCATTAATGGGTCATTTACTATTATATATGATGTTTGATAGATTTTGTGGAAAGCTGAATGGCTATTTTATATGATGGTTGTTAGATAGTACTTTAGTTCTCATGTTCTTATGCTATCCATTGCTTCATTAGAAAATACTTTCGTTGTATTTTCAGTCTTAAGCACGTTTTTTGACATTCATTATTTTTCAACTATGTTTGTATCCAGGGTCTTGACCAACTTCGGCCAGGTCTTCTATAGACACAAAAATCATTTATTCATTCTCCATAGCAGCAATACCACCAACTTCATATGTTGACTCCACAACAACAACAACTGTTAATGTAAGCACAAGCACAAGGAAATCTGACATCACCTTCAGGTTCAAATGTTAATGATGTGGAAAGAAAAAGACTTCAAATACTTCTAAGTAGTAGGAATCCTATTGTTGGGAAGGATGGTCAACCACATGCTATTGGTGATATGACCCAGAATGTTGGATCTCCATTGCAGTCTACACAACTTGCTCCATTTACATCTACTCTCATCCTTTCCTTGTTTTAAGTAATGATCACAGATGGTGTTGGTCATTATCTTTCCGTGATTGAACATTGTGTATTATGTTATGATGAAAATATTTGCTACTAAATTATGTTTGTATTTACCTAAATCGACAGGCAAGCATACCCTTAGGATAGCATGATAATTGTCCAGTGGCTGTGCCATGCATAGCAAGGCATGGTGGAGATAGGTTCCTTCTTGATACTATAAGGGCTACATATTCTACTCTTCAGCAACAAGTAGAGACTAGCACAAATACGCAGATAGCTAATTCAATGAGTGGAAAAACAAAAGCTGCAGAGATTGCTAAAGAAAAGGTATGATTGGAAGGGGCCATTTTGTTACAGTAATGACAAATTCATAAGATAAAAATATACAAAGACTAGTCAGTATTTTCAAAAAAAAAAAAGTCAATTATAAGATATGTCATGAAGGTTATATATGTTGGATACTGCTCTTACCTCATAAAAAAATTACACCATGTAGTAACTCAATTGTAATCATAACTTTATGTTATCTTAAGGTAATTTTTGCCATTTTCCTAAGCTAATTGTCTCTTCATTAACTTTTATTTCTTTTATTTTTTTGATAAAATGCACCTATTGTGTTGGGGTACTTGCACCTTTGTAATTTCTGAACATTGTTCAACTCATACCATGTTAGATTTCCATATAACTGTTTTCTTATAAGCTATATCATTTCAATTTTGTTGCCCCACTTTTCACCATACACAAATTTTGCAAAGTGGAAAGTGAACTAACGTCATGTTTTGTTAAGTCAGGTCAATAGGTCTTTCCTCTTTAGATGTTGAGTTTCTCCATCGAGTTTTCATCTTTTTCCTTCTCTCGTGTCACATATAGCCCGAGTGGGTATTTCTTGATTGTCGTGAGCCTTAAAGGGTAGTTTAGAACCATACTCGATGGGGATTCTCAAGTTATGCTACATCAATTGATTTTCTTGCAGCTCATTTGATCTAGAAATAGAGAAATTGAATTGGCGGAAAAATAGGTTCCGGTCCTTAGCAAGGTTTCCGCACCCCAAAGGTGAAATTCTGCAAAGATTGGCAAATGCTATTGGCGAGCTTTATTGAAGTAAGGTGAATCATGTTATGAAAAGATCATTCAAATGATGTCATGTTTTCACAGCGAGAATCATTTTGAAGTCTAAAAAATGATTGGAATAGCGATTGGCAAAAAATTAGGAAAGAGCTTCTCCATGGTGGACTCCGAAGTCAAAAATCAATTTTTTGAAGAGGTGTATGTAAAGGAATTAAGAGAGCCATGGGTCCCACCTCTCACTTGCAAATTCAGTTTTTTGTTTTTTGGAGGCTTAAAATAAAGTGAATAGGATAGAAGAAGTAAAAAAATGGGCTTGGGCAGAAAACAAAGTTTCTTCTTCTCCATAGCGGGTTTTCGCACACAGAAGGTGAAACTTCGCAGCGATCCATAAATGTTATCTGTAAGCTAAAAATAAGAAAAGGTAAGCCATAATATGATTAAATCATTCAAAAATTATCAAGTTTCATAGTAGAAATTACTCATAACTCATTAAGATGATCAGGATAAGCATCGTCAAAAAACTCAGAAGTAGCTTCTCCTCAGACGTACTTCAAACCAAGAGGTAAATTTTTTGCAAAGGTCTAAATAGAAAGGTAAAGTCAATAGCGGGTGCCATTTTTTGCTCGTGAAGCCTCTTTTATGCTTTTTGAAGGTTTCTAGCAAAGTGCTTAAGGTAGAAAGGTAAAAGCAAAAGCTTAAGAGGAAAATCGGAAATCGGCTTCTTCGCTGCGAGTTTTTTGCCCTCGAAGGCCATTTTTCGCATTTCAAGAAAAATCATTCCTGCAAGCATGGTAAGCATGTGAGTTGATTGTAGATTATTTTGGGCAAGTAAATAGAAGCAAATCAGTGAATTGATAAGGCTTTTGCAAGTAGAATTGAGTTAAGCAAATTTTTCCCAAGGAAGTACTCTATTCTTAGTTTTCTGGAAGATAGGTGAAAACGGAAAATAAACCAGTAATTAATGAGAGTTATCGTTAAGCCAATGGAAAGAGTCAAAAGATAAAGATAAATTTGTTAGAACCTTTACATCCACCAATCCAATGGATTTACCCTTAATTTTTCTCGTGTGGTGCAATTTATGAAATTCAATGGGAAAATCTAGGGTTATTTTATAAAGAGGGAAGTAATAGATTTTCAAACTACCGTTATACTGTTATAATGTTGTACTGGATAGTGCTTTCAAGTAATTTTCAAAGTTACAGAGTTTGCTTCTTGTATCATCTACAATTGTTTGAATTTTTGCTATCATACATCAAATAAGATGGCAACAAGATTGGCGGGTTTTGATGGATTGGGTGGAATTAAGTCAGCATGGTCGACTATCACGGATACTTCACTCCATTTTTATGATATGCAAGATTTTTAAAGGAGATTAAGAGTAGAGCCAATTCATCTCATAGCGAAAAAACTTTGGGGAAGCGAATTAGTAGAAGTAGTTGGGTTTCTTGTAGTAGTACAAGCCCTAGAGTTAATTTTGGAATGCATTAATCATTACAACCTGGATACAAAGCAGATTCTATTGCCTAACCAAACAATGTTGATTTCAATTGATCGTCAAGCAATAGTGAATTGCTTGCGAATTCTAGAACGGGAGGAGTTCACTGATTTAACAATGAGTGGAGCCATGTCTGAGTTCTCTTTGAAGAAGATGGTTTGGAGGAGGGAGATCATGCAGTCTTGGTTTCAAAAGGCAAGGGGAGCTAAAAGTAAAGTCCCTAAAACTCTTTTCGGCATAGACCTCAAACCAAAAATTGTTGATATTTTGGTTCTGTTGCATCGACTCAAAGGTGAGGTAGAAGCTTTTAATTTTGTAGAGCAGTACTTCTTTTTGGTGCAAGTTATTTGCTCAGACACACAATATATTGACTGGGCATATGAGGTCAGTGAGCATCTTTCTAGGGCTCTCAGTGTAGCCAAGTTTTATAATTCATTTTATATGTCCTCTTTCTTGATATACATGTTGGCTTCTCTTCAATTGTGGCTGGGACTCCCTAGAATTGAGAATTTCCTGATAATGTAAAAAGTTATGAGTTTTATCCATGCTTACAATTATAGAATAATTATGCAGAATACATTCCGGTAAATGATGCATTCACCATGAGGATTTTCAGGGAGCTCCAAGGGTGTCTAGAGTAGAGATTCAGTTCGGAAGCGATGGCAACCATCAGTCAATTTGGCATTTATTTCATTTAGTTCTCATCATTTTCTTATTTGCATCTTGTAGCATTTGATGGATTTCCACTGAAGCTACCCAGGTATCTAGATGATATGATCATGCTCATGGAGATAGTGAGGCAAGCAATCCAAGTGAACGTGTTGAGTGCTAGCTTGAGGAAGAAAGGGTATGAATTCCCTATAAAAGTTGGAGCATACAGTTGTGAAATGAGATCAGATGCAAATAATATGCTCAAAGCATTTAAGAGTAAATACAAATTGGAAGAGTATGAAGAAGTAAGGCCCTTATTTGATCCTAATGGATATGCTAGAGATGTGCTCTAAATTGGAAGCATAATTGAACATGTGACAACCATGGAAGATTATTGGGCAGACTATAAAAATGAACTGGAGAGTCGAGATCGTGCCTTTGCCAAATTTACAATTGATCAGGTAAAGACATATGGTATAAATTTAGATGTGGAGGGATTGGAAGATGATGGTCAAAATATGTACAGTAATACATATTTGACTAAGTTGAGGAATACTCCCATTAGTTCTAAACCATATGTTGACATAGAAGAAGACTTTGATGTCATGATGGCAAGAATTATCAAAAGGACTGGGAAGTGGGTTGAGTGGACAGCTAAGAAAAGTCAGAGCAAGAGCAAAACTACTCAAGCTTCTCTAGCTACAGCTACTCCTGCTTCATCTCAAAGTGCCACACCCAGTGCTACTATCATAGCTTCTCAAGGACCAGCCCAATTTGTAGGTGGAGGTGATCAGACCCCAGAGAAGAATGTTCCAATAGTCCCAACTTATCAAGATGGATCACTACCAGTCATTGGAACTCAAGTTGAAGCTAAAAAAGGAATGGAAGAGAAAAAAGATGGAGCTCCTGCTCTAGTTTCATCTCCACATGCCACTCCACCCTCATCTCCTCAGCCTTCTCCAACTCCATCTCTTCATTTTGCCCCTATCTTATCCCCTCATCATAGCCCTACTCCATCAGTAAGTGCTTCCTATTCTTAAGCCCAATGGTTCCCCTATTCAAATAGTAGAGATTGGAGATGATAAAAGTAGTAGTAGTGAATCCATTGAGTCTGAAGAAGTTGCGAAGAAAACTCAAGAAGAAGAGAAAGCTTCAGGTTCATCTCGGCTTCTTTCTCAAGATTCAAAGAACCTCTTTTCTGCAGCTACAGTGACAATGACTCCAATAAAGAGGAAAATGTTCAGCATTGAATCACTTGGAACAACCTCCACAGTGATTAGTACAGAGTCTTGGCTCGAGGATACTTTAGAAAAGAAGAGGAAAAGAAAAGATGAAAGTGTTCCTTCAAAAGATGTTGTATCTCAAGCAGTTCACTCAGGATCTGCCATAGTGAAAGCTAAAAAGCAAAAGACCTTATCAATTTTGGGACAAGATCCAAAAATAGGGCACTTAACTCTGGAGGTAGAAAAACCAAACAGGGTAGGGAGAATTGAAGATATGACGCCAGAGGACTTCACTCTACATTCAATTGATCTTGGGGAAGCTAGGCATGATACAAAAGTGGGCCTATGGAGATCAAGTAACAAGGTGATAAAAGAACAATTGGAGAACCTCAAATTGTCAAAAATTAGAATGAAAGTAGAGATTGAAGAATTGAAAAGATTTATTAGGCAACTAGTTGTTCCATTGGCAATGATTACTGGCATACCTACTACTGAGAATCCTACTGCAGAAGAAGTGCAAGCCTTCATCTCATAGCTCCAAAAAGATAGACATTTTGGCCAGATCGAAAAAGAATGGATTGAGAAGCTCAGTACAGATGGAGCCATTCTGATTGATCAAATTGGAAATGTTATCCTTCGGTTATAAATTGAGAAGGATAATATCACTTCTAATCACAACACTTTGGCCGCAGAAAAGGCAAGGTGTGACGAATGCATTTCTCTCCTAAATATGGTCATCCAAATGAAGGCAAAAGAGGCAGTTGAAACAAATATTTTGAAGAAGGGGACTAAGCCTCTATTCAAATGGCTTCAAAACATGCAATTCAAGTAGAAGATGATTCAAGAGGCAGAGGAAGGACTCAAAGAAACAAAAGAAAAGGTGAAGAAGATCCAAGACAGAGCATTTGAGCTCATGTGAGGATTACACATTGATCCACAAAATAGTGGGCAAGGAAAGGCTCTCATTGGGGTGGAAGTAATGAAAAATAACTTCTCCACATACTTGAGTAATCTATCTGGGATGACTTCAAGCGATCAAAACAGAGTTGTAGAGTTATAGACACTTGGTGTATACGTACATGTGGTGTCTGAAGAATTGACAAGTCAACTTAATGCAGTAAAAGAGTTGGCTTGAGTGCATTCAAAGTGGCTCTTAAGATTCACCAATGTACATGTGCTTGGTCACGAAGAAATGATCCCAATTATAGTGGTTGCCAGAACATATAGGGAAAAAATTGAAAAGGGAAAGAAATCTAAGTGATTTATTTAACACTCCCTTTCTATTCCCTGATATAAATTTTGCAAATTTTGTAAATTTTTGTTATTTGACAAACTGGCATCTTGCCATTTGTCATATTCGGAAGATGAACCAATTGAAATTCCTATTGTAATGGTCATCTCTCAACCCTATATGTATAAAGTTGAATGATTAATGAAAGGTCAGAAAAATTTTGGTGTGAAGTACTATTTTTTGCAGAGACAATTGAATGGCACTTCGTTTCAATCATTTTCTGTTCCAGTAGGTATTGTGATTAGTTAGTATTTCCTTTCTTTGTTACAGAAAACTAAGGAAGAATAGAGTTTCATTTCCCCTATTTTTTGAAATACAAATGAATGTAATGAGTATTGTTATAATTCATTTGATGCAAGGATTCTGTTAATTTTTCTTGATCTATCGATCATAGTCTAGATTTAAATTTTAAATTTGTTCTAGTCTTATGCGAATAGATTTATGGATTCATAAGAGGTGTGGATACGTGAATCTGTTTCTATATTTAGAAGTATTTTTTGCCTGAATTAAGTTCTAGTTAGGCTTAATTTGGTTTTCCTCTTTTGCTCTCAAGTTAAGAGCATACCCCACGTTAGTCTTAGGAATAAAACATAATTCCTTGAACATCATTCACATAGGGAGCTGTAGCTCATTTCAGAGGGAAACTAGATATTCTTAGAAATGGTTTCCCAACTTTTGTGTAAAGTTGTTCTTCGTTATAAGTTTGGGCACACAAAAAGAGGAAAAGAAGAAGAACAAACTGTTTACCAAAAAATTTCAATCAACTTCTAAACATTTCTTGAGAACTTTGATATTTTGATTCATGTTTGAGCTTTAGTTGCTCTACATGAACTATTTCTAGCCTTTATTTAAGTTGTCTTTTTAATTTGCACAATAGCCTATGATGTATTTTATATCAAATTGGTTTGTCAACTTTTTATTTATACCTTTTATCATCTATCTCTTTTAAGTTTTGGTATTTTTTAATCTTCAATTGTGCCATACATAATTGACTCGATTGTTTTTGTGGTGGCTAGTGTTAGTGAAGTTTATAAGTTTTCAAAAATCTTTTGACATAGTGATATTCTCTTGAATGATTCTCATTGTGACTCACTTATGCATTGATTAGGTCTAACTTGTAAGTTGTCAAGTTGTTGTTTTTGATTTCTCGTTAACTCTTTCACATTTTCTTGGAATATTTTTGTTTTTCTGTGCATGTGTGTTGGGAGCACAAAATTTAGTTAGTTATAAATGACTAGCAAGTTAGATTCAACATTTCCTTTGCTTGATATATTCTATCTCTTAGTATATTGCATCCATTGGTCTATGGTTCTTCACTTAGTTATTAGGAAACTCCAATATAAAAATAGGTATATTTGCACGAATCAGGAACCAGAAAAATGGTAGATAATTTTGTTCATGGTCTCAAGGAAAACAAAGACTACTTGACAATAGAAAGAAACAACATAGATGACTTAGAAATAGTCTATCACAATGAAAAACATATTTTTCCCATCATAACACTAGCAGTGCTCTACTGTCTCATTTTTGGTAACAGAGACTAGCACAAACATCAATATGAACCCGAGGTTTATACTAAAAAAATGCAAGGTATGTAGTGAACTCTAGCCAAAGTGCACTCAAATATTCAAACTTCCTTGGTATGTAGTGATTAATTTTTTTTTATTGTTTAATTGTTTTCAAATATTTTAGAGGATTCATGTGCAAGAATATATATAATAAAATATGTAGGTTTCTATGCCAAACTAACTCCAATGTGGACAAATATCTAATAATTGGGATTTAAACTAAGCAAGAAGATAACAGAGATAAAGAAGAAAATATATTGGCCTTGCATTTATTTATTGTAGTACAAATAAATTCTTTACAAGCATGCACAAGTCTGAAACTAGCTCAAAGATTCAACAATTACACTGATAAGAATATGTAATATGATTCAACAATTACACTGATAAGAATATGAAATATGGAAACATTCTATGTTGTCCAATTATTGGTTGATGGACAAGACCACAATACACCTATAGAGGGACCAAAATAGACCAAGCATAGTAGGGAGAGGTCTTATTTCTCCTCTCAATAACTTGGCCAACACAAATAAAGAGGTTCAACCATCATAGAAGTCAAGGCAACTGATGCAAGGAACAACCATTGATTATCCTAAAACTCCATATTAATAAATTAAGCTCTAGTAGTTAATCATCCAAATCTAAGTCCCTAGACTCAAGGCCTAGCAAAGAAGTGCTTATGCACTCAAATAGAGATACCATTTTAATCCAAGACCAATTGGAGTCTTGCCTGTTATAGAAAAAGAGAAAGTTCCATTATTTATGTTATTCCATGGATCTTGTTGAAGCGTAGGTTAGGTCTAAGGTTTTTCTTCATTGTGTATGATGAAATCTATTTCTAATTTTTGTTTTAAACTGGTGTAGACATTCCTTACACATAGGATGATGATTCCAAGAAAAAGTCTTAACACAAACTACATTGTTATGGAATTTAGAGAGCCTATTTTCTACATACATTTAGTGGAATTGTGATAGATACCCATAAAAATCTGAAAAAAAATACATCTCAACTTGTGAAATTAATATATATGTTGATACTGATAGAATTTCCTAACAAATTTTCAAATACTTACATGTGTCACATTTTAATATTACTTGAGAACATAATGTTTCCCATCAAAATAATCAATACAATTTTTCCCATACACTTGCATAGGCTTAAAGGTGGAAAATGGGTCAAACTCTATGCTCATCCACCGCCAATTAATTCCTCTAATGCATTGATCCTTCTTTCTATTCTTGTAAAATTCCATGATCCTATGATACTCTGCATTTATCATCACAACACAACCTACCCACTTACAAAAAGCTTCAGCCTCTACAATGCTTACATCGACAGCTTCCTCAACCACTTTTGTTTAATGCTTGGTTGACTTAGGATCATGAGCATAATGCTCAATTTCTACCAAAGACTATGTCTCTGAATAGATAAATCCATTCACAAAGAAGAATTTATAGACCTTATTTTTCCAAGTGCTCCTAATTTTATAACTTCCATTAACAGTGAAGTCTAGGTAATGCTTCATCGAAATAGGACTCAAAACTATAGGAAATGACTCAAAATACTTTAGTTTAAAATGTCAGGCTTTCTCTATCCCATATGAGAGTAGATAAATTAGATGGATGTTTCCCTAAAGTGACATCTCTAGTTTGAATGGATATGTCTGGTTGGGAAATATTGCGGAAACACTTCTCTTTCACACATTTTTCAAACACTTGGCGTGCACCCTTAAATTCCCCACATTTTGGGTACATGTCAATGAGAGTACTCCCTAAACAATCTTTAAATTTAAACTCGTTCTTTACTATGCACTCAAGAACTTTCTTACTATGGAAAAGAAAACCTAGATTTGCACAAATCTTGAGAACGAGGGTGAATGTAAAAACATTTGGGAAAACCCTTGTCCTCTACATTTGGTAATAGATTATAAGTGTATCATTGCAAATCCCATTAATAATACAATACCTTATCATAACTTTCTGTGGCATAATATGAGATGAATGAATTTTTTTAAACAATTTGAGTGTATCCTTGAAACTACCACACTTTGAATACATGCTCAGAAGTTTAGGATCTACAAAGTTTTTATTTACTTGAAAACAAATTAAGCTCATCTGGAAATGTAGAGTCTTACCTTTTTTAATGGATTTGGTTGTGTTAGATGCATAAAAATAACATTAATAAATATTAGATTTATATGAATTGTCACACTTATCTAGATCCTGCAAGATTGTTATAGCCTCCTCCAATTGGATCTCTCTGTAAAGTGTTTCACTACTGTAGCTATATATTTTGGCAATTATATTCATTGTGCTTAATTACACCAAAAATATTTTTATCTAAAATAGATGATCTAATTCATTAGATGGAATGTCCATGCTGCTCAAAATAGAGTGCTTGATGATTGACATAATAATGTGCATATGTTGTATTTTGCTTCCTTTTTCTATTACCGTTAATTGTAAGCTATTGCTCTTATCTCCCTAGTGCACCCCATGCCCACAGTTTCTAAGGACTAGATTTATATGTAGCATAGAGGAACTCTTATTCATGTATTTTTTTAGCATAATCATAATTTGAAGTGATGTAAATTACAAAATCAAAGAAACCAAAATAGCACACATACCTATAAATTCTTAGCCTTAACAAATGGATTGTCCTTAACCTCAAATTAATGTATAACATTGCCTTTGGCACAAAGCTTAAGAGCATCCATTAATGTTCTTTTGTAGAACCTCTGCCACATTCTTTCCACAATGTCCCCTCAAAATTGTTAGAAATAGAATGGAGATTATGAAATTCACAAACTGATTGAAATATTCAAATACTCTAATTTATATCAATAACCTCAAATCTACTCTAAATCATTATAGGATCCTCTAATACTTAAAAACCCCAACAAGGAACTACAAAATCAAAGCATAGAAGAATATAATTCACTTTCAAAATTCTAGAACAACCTAGAAATGTAGTACAAAACCAAAAATGAAATAGAAGCAATCAAAATGACATGCATAATTGTAACTTTTATAGAGCCTCTACCACATTTGATGAGATCACACAAGAGCCTAAACTCAAATACAAGTTGTATCTATTGAACACAGTGGAGGTCGATAATATAGGTGCCCTATCTCAAAGTTAAAAACCACACCCGGTAGAGTAAAAACCACACCCACCACAAAGCTCCATGAACTTCAAATTGCTACAAGTAAGAGTAGAAAGAGAGGGAGTGGCTACAGTTTCAAAAGAAGGAATTCAAAGCTTCAATAGGTAACAAGCTAGATAGAGATATAAATAGGCAATAAACCATTAAGCAAGTTGATCGAAATGAAATTGATTAGTTGTTTCTACTTTAATGCAGTCTGTGCTTCCAATTATTTAGGTTGTAGAGTAAAAACCATACCCTAAACTTCAATTGACCAATGGGAAAACCCTTGACTCTCCCAACAACAATTACAGCTCTCGCACACGTGTTAAAGAATATAATAAAATAGGCCAAAATTACCCTTTTTACATGTTAAGCTTGTGTTGGTCAAAATTTCAACCAACATGGGCATGGATTTTTAAAAAAACATATTTTTCCTTTCCATATTCTAACCAATCTAAAACATTTTAATAGATGATCAAAAATTTTGGTCTAAAAATGGGGTCAAGTGTACTAGTGCAAAATATTTTTTGACATGACCAACTGTTTTCAACTTTAGCTACTAAACATGTTAATTCAATGGTGTTTAACTGAAATACATTACCTCTAGTTCTTGTGCCAGTACCAGGAAATTTTCCTTTCTTGTCCTTGATGATGCATGTGTGATTACCAAACTATAATTGGTAACCTTTGTCCATAAGTTGTCCAACACTTAACAAGTTATGTTTTAGTCCATCAAAAAAATAAACATCATCAGTATTTTTTTTACCATCAAGTGTGATAGATCCAATTCCTATAATGTGATAGGCTACATTGTTCTCTACTCTAACAATTCCTCCATCATGGCTTCTGAATTTGATAGATTTGCTCATATCACTAGTCATGTGATGTGAACAACCACTATCAATGATCCAATCTTTCCTTTAAACTTGTGAAATTAGTACACTTTCTTCTTTGATCTCTCTATCAAGATCATCCTCCTTTATAGCTATGAATCCTAATTCATCTTCACTTTTGTTTTGATCAGAATCTTCCTCCTCTTCTTCTTTATTAACATATAAACAATTTCTAGGTCTTCTAGATTTGAATCTTTCCTTATATTTCCTTTCTCTTTTAGGAAACTTAGATGCATAATGACCATAGTCATTACATGTCCAACATTTAAAGATATTCTTACCATTTTTTTCTCTTTCCACAAGAAGAGCCACTCCTTGTTGGATCTTTTCCTCAATAGACTTGCCACTACTAGTAATGTCTCCTTGCACTTTTGTATTCCTTGCTAGACTAGGTTTAATATTTAATGCACTAAATTTTGTCTCAACTTTTTCCAATTCTCCATATTGTTTTAGATCTAATTCTATAGCTTCCAACCTACCAAGCAATGTTTCTTTGGTGAAATTAGTAGTATAGGGTATCATCAGCTGAACCATCTATGTTATTGTCTTGAAGGGTGGTGTTAGACTTTTTAAGATCTTCCATATTACTTCATCATCAAATTTCTTTCCACCATGAGATGTGATTCTTGTAACACTCTCAAATATTCTGCCTACATTTGTTCTTACAAATTCAACTTCCATCATTCTAGCATCTTGGAATGCACAATGCAAATTTTTTCATCTAACTCTTTTTGCATGTGTATCACCCTCATAATTAGCTTCTAAAGTTTTTCAAATTTCATGAGATGTTTTGAGTTGTTTTACCTAACTATACTCACTTTTAGGTAGAGCTGACAATATTGTTTCTCTTGCCCTTATGTTGCACATGAATACTTCTCTCTGCTCCTCGATATAGTTTCAAGATTGTCTTCTTTTGCAATATTTTTAGATGCCTTGGTTACCAGCCAATATCCTGGACCCATGCACAAAAGATGAGTCTTCATTTTATCCTTCTTGCTGTCATAATTGGTGCCATCAAATCTCAGACTTTCCTTTTTAAACATGTTCACCATGGATCTCCCAAAGTTGTTAAAATTTTTCTACAAGGACCTAATGCTCTGATACCAATTGTTAGAAACAATAGTTCACCAATATAACTAAGAGGGGGGGTGAATTAGTTATGTAAAAATTTAAAACATTTATCCTCTTAAAAAATCTTGACCATTTAACCAAAGTAAACAAAAATCATAAAGAGATGCACATAAATAATTACACTAGATATGTTGACTAAGAAAACCCTTGATCAAAGGGAAAACCTTGGTAGGAATGATGCCCACAAAATGATGTACTAATATGAATATTCCTTTTTAAAGGATGGACCCTATTAGGAGTCTATTACAACATTTAGTACAAAGAGTCCCTATTAGGAGACTTTGAATCCCTATTAGGAGATTCCAACACTATTAGGAGTTGTGGAAGGTAGTTGAACGCACTGTCCAAATAGCTTCAAAATCAGATCAATGAACCCACTGTCCAATTGACCTCAGTACTATTCCTTTTAGAAAAGATTTTATTTCTTCCTCTATCCAATATGTTGGACTCTTTCACCTTCAGATCATGCAATTAGATCTGGAACTCTATACTCAATAACAATAACCCTTAAGGTCACTTACATGTATAGGTAGGTTACTCTACTTTTGTATTGCTTTGTTGCTTAGTAATTCGCAAGTATTCTCTGCTCACTATGTGTAAAACATGGAAAACATAATTCCTTTATACCATGCTCAATAATAAATCCTTGAGTCAACTTTCCATACATTAATTAAATGAAATACACATTTAATTAATGCTTTAAGGCTCACAGTTATACACAAACTTTCACACATGCAACTTTCATACATGCTCACTCATTGACATCATCAATGGCTAGTATACTATCTCCAGTTAACTATGCAAGCCTTCACTATATTTGTGATGAATTGTAGCAATTACACAATAGGAACTACTATCATAATACTCTGTTTCCATATAGATTTCTATAGATCAAATATATCTTCCACACATTGTCACATTAGGTTTTGTGCACTTCCCTTGTAACAGATACATACTATAGCATGCACTAGTAGTTGCACATCATCAGATAAGTATTATAATGTTCTCAATACAAAAATCTCAGTCTATTGTTCTATAAATCTTTTACAATTTTATTACTATGTTGTTATCAATGAAAAACACA
Organism: Cupressus sempervirens; assembly: GCA_028749045.1. Lineage (NCBI taxonomy): Eukaryota > Viridiplantae > Streptophyta > Pinopsida > Cupressales > Cupressaceae > Cupressus > Cupressus sempervirens. The sequence goes on along the minus strand of CM053791.1, from coordinate 400,318,863 downwards.
GTCATGAATACATCATATCAATGTTCTGCAATGCTCCCCCATAGCATCAGCATTCATGCTAATAGAATTAACATTAATGGCAATAGATGGATTACGATATTCATGGAAAATATTGTCACAAGGAATAAGCACTAGAGGCAAACTTCTATACATCAATAGACTTAAAGGAGATTTCCTTCAAGAAGAATCTAGGCAACTTGAGAAAGGAGGAAAATTAAAAACTGAAGACAAAGAACTCCATGTTCTCAACACAAATTCCTATAAAGGTAAGAAGAATCACTTCAAGAAGAAGAAGGTTAATCAAAGAAATGACAAACCTAAGAGAGACTTATCCAAAATAAAATGCTTCAAATGTGAAAATTTTGGACACTATAGATCTAATTTCCCTAAGAATACAAAGCAACAAGTAAAATGTACAAATGTTACTAGGAAAGAGGAAAACTATGATCCTGAGAAACATGTATTGTATTCTTCACTATCAAATGAATTTTCAAGAAAATCATGGGTAATTGATAGTGGATCATCTCAACACAATATAGGATACAAAGAAGTACTAGACTCAATACTAGAAGAAGTTAATGATGAAGTTACCATAGGTTATAATTCCACTCATTCAGTCAAAGGAATTGGGAACTACACCTAGAAACTAAAGTCAGGTATTTCTCTCCATCTCAAAAGAGTACTCTATGTACTAGGAATAAAGAGGATTCTAATCACTATTACAAAAATTAAAGATGATCGACATAATGTTGCATTCATGGATGGTAAAGTAATGACCTAGTTTAAGAACTCTTCATTTAAGAAATCAAAGTTAATTGGTCAAAGCAAGGGATACTTGTATAAATTAAATATAGAACCTATTCAAGCCTTAGTTCATAAAACTACTAATATAAACAAAATGTGGCATAAATTTTTAGGACATTTAAACTTCAAAGCCTTATCGACTATTGAGAAGATGATTACTAGTTTATCTAAGTTGAATAAAGATCATTCAAGCATATGCAAAAGATACGCTCTAGGTAAGAGCACCAAAAGTCTATTTGAATATAACACTAGGAAAACTAATAATATTTTAGAATTAGTCCACTCAGATTTATGTGGACCTATGTTTGTTCCTTATCTTGGAGGATTTTGGTACTATATTCTTTTTATAGATGATTTCTCTAGGACAACATGGATTTACTTCTTAAAATTTAACGAAACAAAAGAAATCCTTAAGAGATTTAAAGAAAACAAATCCTTAACTGAAAACCTATCAAGACACAAACTTAAAACTCTTAGGACTGGTAATGAAGGGAATATACTTTAGATTGTTTTAAATATTTTTGTAAAGAAGTAAGAATTAAAAGGGAGTATATTGTTCCTCATAACCCATATCAAAATGGGTAGCTGAAAATAAGAATAGAACAATTATAGAAGCAACAAGAGCTACAATATTTAATCAAAATTTAGAATATTATCTTTGGGTAGAAGCCTCATTTACTGTTGTCTATATTCATAATAGAAGTCCTCACTCACACCTTAGAGATATAATTCTTGAAAAAGTATTTTCTAAGGTTAAACCAAATATAAGTCATCTTAGGATATTTGGATGCTCAGTATACATACATGTTCCAAAGGAAAAGAGAACTAAGTTAGAACCCTTTGGGAGGAAAGGTATTTTTGTCAGATATAATGAAAGATCTAAAGCATATAGAGTTTTCATACCTAGTCATAAAAACATTGAACTTAGTAGGGATGTAATATTTGAAGAAGATTTAGCATTCAAAAAAGCCCTAAGTTCTAAAGACCCTACACACATACCTAGTTCTAAAGAAAATCGTGAATCTGAGGTTTAGAGGAAGAACATTGAAGAAATTAAAGGTGAGATTCAAAATCTTAATCTTGGGAAAATTCAAAATCCTAAAAAAAGACCACTTTGGGCTATTACTACTATAGATGAAGTACAAGACTTCACTACACCATCTGGAACCTTCCAAGAAAGTAAAAGACCTAAAATATTTTCTAGTTATGCAACAAACATGATCGATTTATCTAAATCAAAACCAGATAATGTTTTATATGCTAGTAAACATACAACTTGGAAGGATGCTATAATGGAAGAATAGAAATCCATTATTAAGAATGATGTTTGGGAAATTGTTCCAATACCTAAAGGAGAAATTGTTGTTTCTTCTAAGTGGATATTTAAAATCAAGCATGTTGATGATTGTAGCATTGAAAAATATAAAGACAAATTCATAGCCAAATGATTCTCTTAGAAAGAGGGAATTTATTATGAAGAAACCTTTGCTCCAATTTCTAGGTACACCTCTATAAGGGCAGTCCTAGTTATTACAACATCAAAGGGATGGAAAGTACATTAGATGGATGTGAAAATAACATTTCTAAATGGAAATATTATAGAAGAGGTATATTTAGAACTACCTAAAATATTTGAAACTCATAACCATAAAGTCTTTGTTTACAAGCTCAGGAAAACTCTTTATGGGGTTAAACAGGCTTTAAGGGCATGGTATGAAAGAGTTGATAAGTATCTCTCTATTTAGGTTTCTCCAAGAATGAAGCTGATCCAAATCTCTATTATAAAAAAGGATAAAGATGTTATGATAATTTTGATACTATATGTTGATGATTTACTAATAACAGGTGATAATCATCTTATAGATCAATTTGATACAAAAAATATCTAATCAAGAAATTTTAAATGAAAGATTTAGGACTCCCTCATTACTTCCTAGGATGGAAAGTATGGCAGGACTCTGATAGAATCATACTTAATCAAGGAAAGCATACATTAGACATCTTGAAGAGATTTGGAACGTGGAACTACAGACCTATGTCTTCTCCTATGGAGACTAATCTACACAAACTTAAGGAAGGAGCAACAAAATCACCCTCCATAGATTCTACTCTTTATAGATAGATGATTAGGTCTCTTATGTACTCAATAAATACAAGACCTAGTATTTTCCATGTTGTTAAGGCCTTAAGTTAGTTTATGTGTGAGAAAAATGAGATTCACCTAGTTGCGGTCAAACACATTATGAGATACCTATGGGGGATTCTTAACCTTGGTCTAAAGTATAAGAAAGTTGACTTTGACTTACATGGGTTCACAAACTCAAATTGGGCTAGAAGTGTTATTGATAGGAAAAGAACTTCAGGATGTTGTTTCAGTTTAGGCTCAACAATGATATCATGGATATGTAGAAAGTAGGCATCAGCAGCACAAAGTTTCATAGAAGTTGAATGCATTATAGCAGCAATGGCCTCTCAAGAAGAAGTTTGGCTTAGAAAGTTACTTGTAGGATTATATGGTCAACCCATGAATCCCACTATTATTCACTATAATTATTAGGGTTCCATCAAGCTTTCTATGAATCCATCTTTTCATGATAGGTCCAAGCATATTGAAATTCCTTACCATTATGTAAGAGATATGATAGACAGAAAAAATATCAAGTTAGAATACATTTGCACTATAGATCAGGCAACAAATATTTTACCAAACCTCTCTCGAGTGAAGATCACTTTAGGAAAAGACTTGGCATGATTGAATTATAATAAATTTGTATTCTTTAATTATTAATAGAATAATTTATTGTTAAAATTGTTATTGTCAAGCTATTGATTATTATAGGATTCACCATTTGTATTCATTATCTAATAGGTGACAGTCTTTGAGATAATGAACACTTGTATAAAAGACATTATGAGAGATGATGATCTCTAAGATAATGTACTGAACAATAGAGAACTACTGTCAAATCTAGATGAGTTAACAATCACATTGTGATGTAGACATTTCTATGCCTATGCATTATAACTTGGATAAAGAAAGAATTTAATTATTCTCTAGATTTTATCCTATGTACTGGTAGATCTTAACTCAGGATCATATTGTGATATAGGCTTGCCCCTACCTATGAGTCACAACTTGGATAAAGGAAGAATATAATCATTCTCTAGATTTTATCCTATATATTGCATTCCATGCAATACTATTATCACAAGTGATAAGTCATAAGTCATAAGTCATATCACAGCTAGTAATATGACATAGTACCATGTGTTCAATGATATGACACACTTTGAAGATTTAGATAGATATAGAGTATCAATCTATTCTTATTCATCTTAATTGATGATGCTAGATATGTTATCTCTCAGTATGATTATTAAGTTAAGAGGGAGTGTTAATTCTATAACTCTGATATCATAATTGATCTGAACTACAGATTGCACAGATCTAGTAAAACATGAATATCCTTAATAGGATTTTCCTCTTTAATAACCTTTAATGTTTAACCTAATCGATGGCTTCTTTGGGAGCATTTAATATTGTTCCATTTTGTATAGTTGTTGTAAGTATAATTACTAACTAATTATGAATTCTAGGAGATGTTGATCTTGGAATTTTATCATTAGTTTATACTTAAAGGCTGACCTAGAAAGATTCATGTCCTTTGTAAGGACATGCCTCTTGGGTGCTATATAAGTATGAGGTAAGAATTAGGATAGAGAACACACAAAATACAATTAAGTCTACTCCTCTACATTATTTCCATATATGATTTATAGTAGGGATAATAATAAAACATTTTTACAATAATTATTATAGTCCAAGTAACAGTTCATATAAAAGTTTGTATATTCAAGACCATCTTTAGCACTAAGAAAGGAATTATATCAAGTTGATTCATAATATAATTTGTAGAAACTTTACATATCTACCTAAAAGACATGAATAATTACTCAATACCTTGGCCCACACTTGATGCTCCCTAACCTCACACAAAGTGATTGTCCATAATAGATATTGGATTTTTCATAGATGGGTTACCCACATATCAAGGAACATATATGGTGAGTGTAAAATCTTGGGGTGATTTGGGTAGTCCACTAGGATCAATATGTGCACTAAGATATTGAGTGGAAATATATGGTGGCCTCTAAATCCTAAGGTGTCTAGTAAGGGTTATGTTCATAATACCCATCTTACACCCAATATGGGAAAACAATCCTTGCAACCACAAGACTACCTTAAGCACAACCACCTAGTGATTTCCTCATGGTCACAATCTCACAAGTAATCTCACTCAATCAAGTCAAATATTATGCCCCCCCAACGCTTTTGCCTTTGTCAAGAGGTTTGTGATTAAAGTCGGTTAGATTAGCTAGGTTTTTCTTGTTCCCACTTTGGGTCATTCCTATTGTTATATTATCACCAATATTAGGCCCTCTAAAGGTAAAATATCACTAGGAGATTGAAAAAAATGGATCCACACTAAGCAGGTCAAGATTCATGATTCACCAAGAAGGTGAAGATCATACTCCCCTATTCCCCAATGCTTCCCCAAAACATGCCATGAAAGTTAATTAAGACCATTGAAGAGTGGAATAAGTCACCCAATTTCTTAAAATAATGATGAGTCAAGATTTTTGATTCACCAAGAAGGTAAAGAGCATACTCTCCTATCAATAATATAATCTTACTAAAGGGTTTTAATAAGCTTATTAAAATGAAAGAAACTAGTAGGTGTAGGCACTTGAAATAAAATGAAGACACATTTTTTAAAAAATTTATTAGGTAGCCCTGCAACAAATATTGGTAACACTTATTTTTTTGATTTTTTCTTAGCAAGGTAAGAAAGAAAATACAAACCTACAAAACAAAAAAGGTTAATGCATCAAAATAAGTAATGAAAGTTTAAGAAAAACCTACAAAACTGTTATTAAAAGATTGTTAGATGATCAAAAAACCTAAAATAAAATCTTGAAAGAAGAAAATGAAATTTTAAATCCAAATTGTGTAACTAAAATAGATAGAATGATACTTTTGGATGATATAGTATCATACAATACTTCCCAATATAGCAGGGCAAGACTTTAACCCAATGCAACACTCTATATCACTACAGTATGATAGAGTACATAATATTGGTATGATAGAAAAATTAACCCTATTTCATATTCTAGTGTAGAAATTATCATACAATATTTCTAGCTACAAACATAGAATCTAAACCCACGAGTGCAAAAAGAAACAAAAACTAGCAAAATGGAGTTAAACAAGAATGTCAAGCCTTGTGGTGGGCACAAAAATATGTGCATAAAAGTTGACACACTTCTATAGAATCTTATACTTGAGAATACCCACAATGAAGATAAACTCAGGAGGTGACCTATAGCTTCCTATCTGTGATGTGCAAGAGCTATGAGAATGTGTGTCTCAAATGAACCTAGTTGAGAAACCCTTGCAAGGTGCACCATAGAACAAAAGATTCAACTTGAGTAAAATAGAGAATATGCATCTCCAAGAATCAAGAATGAAATAGAATAAAATATAAGTAGAATGAAAATACAAGAGAAAACTAAGAAAAAATTACAAAACCACCTAGTTAAGCTATGTGAGCTACGCTATGCATAAAATGAAATTAAGTTAAATTCATGTAAGAGAATGATAAGTAAGTGCAAGATGAGTGCAAAGTGAGTACTCCAAGTACTCAAAATGCTCTAAGAAAACCTATATCATAACAATAATATGGGAGTGTAAGAGATGAGAGAGTGAGGAAAGAACCTCCCTTAAAGAGAAATAGCCTGGTAGAGATTAAGAGGCAAAATCAAGGTTAAAAAATGAGCCTTAACTGATCCATGTGATCAAGAATCTCACCTAAGAAAGATCAATATATTTTTTAAGAGGAAAAAGATGTGTGGTGGATAATAAATATTCCACCCGCCTTAGAAAGTGTGCATCTCATGTGAGAGAAAATTCCCTTTTCTTTTATTTTTAAAATAGGAATAATGCTTTTCATGTGCAAACTTAGGATAAGTGGGACTTTTGGGACTTTATTTAATTAAAAGGGAGAAGGTTCTTTTAATTAAATAAAATACTTAGGATAAAGTGGTCAAACCATTGGTTATAATCCTATAAATAGCAAAGTGATAATTTGATCAAGAATAAGTGATTGACACATTATGCAAAAATAGAAAGGGGGCTCATAGTCTAGACGACCATTTTTGGGTAATTACACATATGAGTATTCTCCTATTTCTTTTCTCACTTCACAACCTTTATATAATAAAATTCCTTTCACTTATCCTAATCCTCCTATTGTGGTTCCTAGTGTTCAACCTATAGTTTCTTATATTCTTGCTAATTTGTACACCCTTTCTACTGTGTTGAATGTTCTCATGCCACCTATTTCTTCTCATGATTCCACTATCCTTAGTCTTTCTTAGAATACATCTTCTTTACAAAAATAACTTATTTTATTTAGTCAATCTAATTTTAATGTTCCTACATGTGATATGTATAGTCCTTAGTCTTTTGACATTATTCATATGACTCCCCTTCAACAAGTTGATATGCCTCACCTTGACACTTACAATGGTCAAGGTGATCCTGTGACACATCCTAAGGCTTTCCAAGTTATGTAGTGACTATGCTCATGACTATAGAATTTTAGCTCTCTCTTTTTCTCGCACATTCTGAGATAAATCATTATAATGGTATCGGTGTTTTCCATCTTATCTATTGATTCCTTTCATAAACTTGCTAATGCATTTATACAACAATTTTAGAATAATATTTTGATTGATCTGATGCATTGTAAACAAGGTCCTAAGGAGAATGTGACAAATTTCATTGGTATATTTAAGCATTTGCATTCTCAAATTTTGTATCTTGTGCCTGATACTAATATTCAACATATGTTTATTGCAAATTTACAAAAATACACTAGAGATAATGTTCTTCTTATTGAGTTTACTTCCTTTTCATAACTCTGTGCATTGCTTCAAGTTTACTTAGGAACATGCATAGACATATGAGTTATCTTGTTAACAACATCGGAGTTAGAAACTTATTTGAGCACATGGTGTCTACAACATCTCTTTATGAGATACACCTATGTAAACTTATCCTCTCATCATCGAACAAACTCCTATGCTCAATGGAGGATAATCCATCTTTGGTGAACATGTGTTGAGGTGTAATCCTTATTTCTTTGCTGACTCCTAGTCATTCTAGTTGCCTTAATATACATGCACTTCTAGTGTGTATTCATGATGCAGGAGCATCCAAAGGTATAAGGGCAATCCTGTGTCACCCAAAAAATGTACTTAGACTTAGTTTCTATTTCATGTGTTTTCATTTTTGGATACCCATTTGGGTCAAATAAAGGTTCCAACTCTCACAGTTCCACTACCAGTGTTCTAGGATAGAGTATTTGAACACCTTGGGATATGTGTAAATGTAAAAAAAAATAGGAGTATGTAATTGAGCCATCATTTTGGTGAACTAGGAGATGTAAATTGGCTAGATGAATGTAATTGTAATTTATAGCATTCCATAAAAAGAATCAGGTCAAAAGGCCCCACGATTTGAAAGTTATCACAGTTTTTCAGGTTTTGGAGACCTCCTAAGAATGCTTCAAAGTCAGGTTAGGGGCATTAAATGACCCCAAAAAGGGTCAAAAAATGGGGGACGAGTGAAGCTGGTCTGTAGGGCTATAGAGTGCTTCGAGAGCTTTTTGGAAATGTAAACAGTTCGTCAATCAGAGCTACGGTTCAAAAGATATGCCTCCTGAAAGTTTGGTTACCATTTCTAGATTCTTCTAGATTTGTGTCAACTTCTAACGCAGCTTTTGGAGCCTTCTATTTGGTTAGTGGATGCCTACTAGTACTTAAGAGAATGTATTCCTAGTCCTTAACCCTCAGAGATCTATTTAAGGACATTTTTGGCATTGTAAAAGGCAGTTCGGAGTGGAGTTTGAGAGGAGGTACTGAAAGGAGAAATTATCTCCAGATTTATGTTATTGTAAGCCCATAGGGCATGTTATGAAGTCTATTTTATTTGTACTGAATGTACTAGCTTATTTTCATAGTTAATACAATTTCCCTTTTCCTGTTGTGTCCATTCTGTGTTTGGGTTGTGTTCCCATCAAGTGGTATCAGAGCATACCTTTGTCAGTGGTAGTAGAGCATACCTCCATCAGTGGTATTAGAGCTGGTTTTCCTAAGTGTGTAGACAGAGCACCGACTATGAGGCAGTTTGCACCAGGATTGTGTGGTTGTGGGTTTGAGTTAAGAAAATGCCTCCACGAAGAGAGCGTGGTGGAAGGGACAGAGCTGTTAATCCTGAGGAGGTTAGAGAGCTCCAAAGGAAGGTACAAGCATTGCAGGAGGAGCTCCGTATAGGAACAAATGTTGCCATAGGTGACGACAGTGAGGATGACAATGAAGAAGAATAAATTGGACTAGAAGGGGAATTTGATGGGGAAGTTCTAAATCAGGTAGAGGAAAGGCTTTTTAGGGCCATTACTAAATTTGGGAAAAGACCTACAATTGATGTGGGTGTATTTTCAGAAAATCTAAAACCAGATGAGTTGATCGACTGGATCAATGAACTGGAACAATACTTTGAGTATGAGGATATCAGGGACTCAGATAGGGTTAAGTTTGCAAAGGCCATGCCAAAATCTGGTGGCAAGAGGTTCAATTGGAAAGAAATAGAAGACGAAAGGAGAAGATCACAAGGTCGGATCGCATTGTGGACAAATTGAAGTAGCAGTTCATTCCTGTGGACTACGAACTTGATTTGTTTAAGAAGATGCATGGGCTAAAGCAAGCAGGAAGATCAGTCCAAGAATATACAGAGGAGTTTTATTGACTTTTGATTAGAGCAGGGCATGTAGAAGCAAATAAGGAGAAGGTTTCTTGTTATATTAGTGGGTTGCGACCTAGCATCCAGGAGGAATTAAGTCTAGTAAGAATGACCAGCGTTGAAGAGGCATACCAATTTTCCCTACGAGTTGAAGAGAGGTTGAATAATAGGTTTGAAGGGAGACAAAGAGGGCATGGTCAAGGAGAAAGGGGAAGCGGTAGGTCATTTGGAGGTCAAAATGAAACCCAAAAGAAAAATGAAGATGTGGGTACTAGCAAGAATTAGAGGAATGAGGGTTTCAACTGCTCCCGTGATCAAGACTTTGGAAATTAGAGAGGAACAGGTAGAGGATGTGGGCAAGGAAGAGGAGGCTTTTGTGGTACCTATTTCCATTGTAATTAAGAAGGGTACCATGCCTTTGAATGCCTTCAACGATAAGTAAGGATAGATAGGAGAGCTGAGGGCCAAGCTAGGGTTGCTCATGTGGATGAGGATGCACAATCATCACATTCAGAGGATGCAAAAAGAGGAGAGACCTTGGTGAATGAAAGGGTCCTAATCAGTGGTGAGATTGAACTAGGACAAAGGAGGAGTTTGTTCCACACCAGATGCAAGTGTGAGGAAAAATGTTGTGACGTGATCATTGATGGTGGTAGCACTGATAACTTGGTATCATAAGATATGGTCTCTAAGCTAAAGCTCAAGAGGGAGAGACATCCCCAGCCCTATCGGATTGCTTGGGTGAAAGATGATCATAAGGTCCTAGTAAGTGAACAATGTTTAATGAAATTCAAAATTGGGAGTTACCAAGATGAAGTTCTCTATGATGTTATTCTGATGGATGTTTGCCACCTATTGTTGGGTAGACCATGGCAGTTTGATAGACATGCAGTATATGATGGTCATACAAACACATACTCTCTAACAAAGGATGGAGTTTGCCACAAACTAAACCCCATTAAAAAGGAAGGTGAAAAGGTATGTAGCAGTGCTAGGATTTGTCTTGTTGATGGAAGGAAGTTTTTAGATGGAATGAAACATCAGCGTATCTGCTATGCTTTGATTTTTATGAAAGATAAAGAAGGTAGTAGTGAAATACCACTTGAAGTTTCAGATTTACTAGATGAATTTGGAGATATTATCTTTGATAATGTTCCAAAAGGATTACCACCAGTAAGGCAAATTAGTCATCAGATAGATCTGATTCCAGGAGCAAGTTTGCCTAACAAGGCTGCTCACAGGATGACTCTTACTGAAACATAGGAACTAAACAGATAGGTTCAGGCGCTGTTGAGGAAGGGCTTGATTCGGGAGAGCCTAAGTCCATGTGTAGTACCAACAGTACTCGCACCAAAGAAGGATGGAGAGTGGAGGATGTGTATAGATTCTCGAGCTATAAATAGGATAACCATCAAGTACCAATTTCCTTTGCCAAGAATGGATGATCTTATGGACTACTTGAGTGGAGCTCAGTACTTCACAAAGATAGATCTCAAGAGTGGCTATCATCATATACGGATTCGAGAAGGAGATGAGTGGAAAATGGCCTTCAAGACCAAAGAGGGTCTTTATGAGTGGTTAGTCATGCCCTTTGGATTGACAAATGCCCCAAGCACCTTCATGTGGCTTATGAATGAGGTACTTAAGAAGTTCTTCAGAAAATTTGTTATTGTCTATTTGGATGATATTTTAATTTTCAGCAAGATTTTGGAAGAAAATTTATTGCATATTCGTAGTGTCCTTGAAAGGTTAAGGGAAGAGAAACTATTAATTAATTTGAAGAAGTGTATCTTTGCAAAAAGGGAGTTAGTCTATTTGGAGTTTGTTATATCACCTGAAGGTCTCAAAATGGATCCAGAGAAGGTAAAAGCCATCTTGGAATGGCCTAGTCCAAGGTCTGCTACTGAGGTAAGATCATTTCATGGTCTGGTTAGCTTTTACAAGAAGTTTATTAAGAATTTTAGTGGCATATGTGCACCCCTAACTGACACAATAAGAGGGGATAGAAAAGAGTTCAAATGGACTGCACTAGCTACGAGAAGTTTTGAATTGCTAAAGAAGAAGGTGACAAAACAACCTGTGTTGGCTCTTCTAGATTTTAGGAAGGTGTTCCAGGTGGATTGTGATACTAGTGGCAGTGCTATTGGGGCTATATTAAGCCAAGAAGGTAAGCCTATTACATATTTTAGTGAAAAATTGAATGATGCAAATAAGAAGTATTCTGTTTATGATCAAGAGTTCTATGCAATAGTTCAGGCCTTAAAGAAATGGAGGCATTATTTTTTGCCAAAGGAATTTGTTTTGTATACTGATCATTAGGCATTATAGTACCTAAATAGCCAAGGTAAATTGAATTAGAGGCATATGAAGTGGGTAGAATTCTTGCAGAGTTATACATTTGTGTTGAAGCATAGAAGTGGAAAATCTAACAGGGTTGCAAATGCACTAAGTAGGAGACAGTTGTTGCTTACAGTAATGCAGGTTGAAGTAGTTGGGTTTGATGAACTCAAGAATTTGTACCCTGAGGACACTGATTTTAATGAAACATGGAAAGCTTGTAAAGAGCCTGTTGTTGTAGATAGAACCAAGTGGTTAGACTATTTGATTCAGGATGGCATGTTTTTCAAGGGTAGTTAATTGTGCATTCCAAGGAGTTCCATGAGGGAAAATTTGATTAAGGAGAAACATAGTGCAGGGTTGGCAGGACATTTTGGTTGAGATAAGACCATTTTCATTCTTAGAGAACATTATTTTTGGCCTCAGATTTCACAAGATGTGAAGAAGTTTGTACAAAGTTGCCAGGTTTGTCAAGTTGCCAAGGGATTTAGTCACAATACTGAGCTATATCAGCCATTGCCTGTTCCATCAAGGCCATGGGAGGACATAAGTATGCATTTTGTTCTTGGATTACCAAGGACACAAAGGGGTAATGACTCAGTATTTGTGGTGGTTGATAGGTTCTCCAAAATGGCACATTTCATTCCATGCCACAAGACTCATGATGCTATCCATATTGCAAATTTTTTTTTCAGAGAGGTGGTAAGACTACATGGTCTTCCAAGGAGTATAGTTTCTGATAGAGATACTAACTTTGTGGGGTATTTCCTAAGGACATTGTGGAAAAAGTTGAGAATAGACTTGAAATTTAGTTCCACGCATCACCCACAAACTGATGGCCAAACAAAAGTGGTAAACAGAAGTTTGGGCAATTTTCTCAAATATTTAGTTGGGGATAAGCCCAAGGGATGGGATTTGATTCTACCACAAGTAGAGTTTGCTTACAATAACTCTATAAATAGGAGTACTGGGAAATAACCAATCCAAATTGTATATGGAAGTAGCCCAAGGACTGCACCAGAATTGAGGAAGATAGGGAAAGGACAAGTGCTGAAGCTGAAAAATTTGCTGAATATATCAAGGGTCTACATTAGGAGGTTCAAGCACACATTACCAAGATGAATCAAGAGTATAAAGCTAGGGCTGATCAAAGGAGAAGATATAAGGAATTCCAAGTAGGGGATCTAGTCATGGTATACTTACCAAAAGAAAGATTTCCAGCTAGTACTTACAACAAGCTGAAAATGAAGAAATTTGGCCCCTGCAAAATTTTGAAGAAACATGACTCAGGAAATGCATATGAGGTGGAGCTGCCAGATGGTGTTCACATTTCTCCTATTTTCAACATTGCAGACTTGACAGAGTATCATGATGATGGTGCATATGTGGAGCTGGTTTTAGAGCAATGTCCAATTTTTGCTTCTAAGAAGGAGGAGATAGAAGACAATCTAGATCATCGTGTGGGTAGAAGTACCAAAAATAGGCAGTATGAGAGTACTTGGTCAAGTGGAAAGGACAACTGATCGAGGACTCAACTTGGATTTCAGCAACTGAGGTTTCCCATTTGAGATTTCCTCTACCATTCATAAAGTGACAGGGTCACTTTTAAATCTACCCTAGGTGTCTGATGCAAGACAATCCAGAGGTATAAGGGCAATCCTATGTCACCCAAAAAATGTACTTAGACTTAGTTTCTGTTTCATGTGTTTTCATTTCTAGATACCCATTTGGGTCAAATAAAGGTTCCAACTCTCACAATTCCACTATTAGTGTTCTAGGATAGAGTGTTTGAACACCTTGGGATACGTGTAAATGCTAAAAAAAATAGGAGTATGTAATTGAGCCATCATTTTGGTGAACTAGTAGGTGTAAATTGGAAACATGAATGTAATTGTAATTTAGAGCATTCCAGAAAAAGAATCAGGTCAAAAGGCCCCATGGTTTGAAAGTTATCGTAGTTTTTTGGGTTTTGGAGAACTCCTAAGAATGCTTCAAAGTTAGGTTAGGGGCATTAAATGACCTTGAAAAGGGCCAAAAAATGGGTGATGAGTGAAGCTGGTCCATAGGGCTATAGAGCGCTTTGAGAGCTTTTCAGAAATATAAACGGTTTGTCAATCGGAGCTACGGTTCAAAAGATATCCCTCCTGGAAGTTCAATTACCATTTTTGGGTTCTTCTAGATTTGTGTCAACTTCTTACGCAGTTTCAAGAGCCTTCTATTTGGTCGGTGGATGCCTACTAGCACTTTCTAGAATGTATTCCTAGTCCTTAACCCTCTGAGATCTATTTAAGGACATTTCTGGCATTGTAAAAGGCAGTTCAGAGTGGAGTTTGAGAGGAGGTACTGAAAGGAGAAATTATCTCTAGATTTATGTTATTATAAGCCCATAGGGAATGTTATGAAGTCTATTTTCTCTGTACTGAATGTACTAGCTTATTTTCATAGTTAATACAATTTCCCTTTTCCTGTTGTGTCCATTCTGTGTTTGGGTTGTGTTCCCATCAAGTGGTATCAGAGCATACCTTTGTTAGTGGTAGTAGAGCATACCTCCATCAGTGCTATTAGAGCTGGTTTTCTTGAGTGTGTAGACAGAGCGCCGACTGTGAGGCAGTTTGCACCAGGACTGTGTGGTTGTGGGTTTGAGTTAAGAAAATGCCTCCACAAAGAGAGCATGGTGTAAGGGTTGGAGCTGTTAATCCTGACGAGGTTAGAGCCCTCCAACGGTAGGTACAAGCATTGTAGGAGGAGCTCTATAGAGGAACAAATGTTGCCGCAGTTGACGACAGTGAGGATGACAATGAAGAAGAAGAAATTGGACCAAAAGGGGAATTTGATGGGGAAGTTCTGAATTAGGCAAAGGAAAGGCTTTTTAGGGCCATTACTAAATTTGGAAAAATACCTACAATTTATATGGGTGTATTTTAAAAAAATCTGAAACCAGATGAGTTGATCGACTGGATCAATGAATTGGAAGAATACTTTGAGTATGAGGATATTAGGGACCCAGATAGGGTTAAGTTTGCAAAGGCCAAACTAAAAGGCCATGCAAAAATATTGTGGCAAGAGGTTCAATTGGAAAGAAACAGAAGAGGAAAGGAGAAGATCACAAGGTGGGATCACATGGTGGACTAATTGAAAAAGCAGTTCATTCCTATGGACTACGAGCTTGATTTGGTTAAAAAGATGAATGGGCTAAAGCAAGTAGGAAGATCAGTCCAAGAATATATAGAGGAGTTTTATCGACTTTTGACTAGAGCAGGACATGCAGAAGAAAATAAGGAGAAGTTTGCTTATTATATCAGTGGGTTGCAACCTAGCATCCAGGAGGAATTAAATCTAGTAAGAATGATCAGCATTGAAGAGGCATACCAATTTTCCCTATGAGTTGAAGAGAAGTTGAATAAGAGTTTTGACGGGAGCCAAAGACAGCATGGTCAAGGAGGAAGGGGAAGCAGTAGGTCATCTGGAGGTCAAAATGAAACCCAAAAGAAAAATGAAGATATGGGTGCTAGCAGGAACCAAAGGAATGATGGTTTCAACCGCTCCTTTGATCAAGACTTTGGAAATCAGAGAGGAAGAGGTAGAGGACATGGGCAAGGAAGAGGAGGCTTCCTTGGTACCTATTTCCATTGCAATGAAGAAGGGCATCGTTCTTTTGAATGCCCTCAATGACAAGGAAGGATAGATAGGAGAGTTGAGGGCCAAGCTAGGGTTGCTCATGTGGATGAGGATGCACAATCATCACATTTAGAGGATGTAAAAAGAGGAGAGACCTTGGTGAATGAAAGGGTCCTACTAAGTGGTGAGATTGAACCACGACAAAGGAGGTGTTTGTTCCGTACCAGATGCAAGTGTGAGGATAAATGTTGTGACGTGATCATTGATGGTGGTAGCACTGATAACTTGGTATCACAAGAGATGGTCTCTAAGCTGAAGCTCAAGAGGGAGATACATCCCCAGCCCTATTGGATTACTTCGGTAAAAGATGATCATAAGGTCCTGGTAAGTGAACAATGTTTAGTGAAATTCAAAATTGGGAGTTACCATGATGAAGTTCTTTGTGATGTTATTCCAATGGATGTTTGCCACCTATTGTTGGGTAGACCATGGTAGTTTGATAGAAATGCAGTACATGATGGTCATTCAAACACATACTATCTAACAAAGGATGGAGTTCACCACAAACTGAAGCCCATGAAAAAGGAAGGTGAAAAGGTATGTAGCAATGCTAGGATTTGTCTTGTTGATGGAAGGAAGTTTTTAGATGGAATGAAACATAAGCATATGTGTTATGCTTTGATTCCTGGGAAATATAAAGAAGGTAGTAGTGAAATACCACTTGAAGTTTTAGATTTACTAGGTGAATTTGGAGATATTATCTCTGATAATGTTCCAAAATGATTGCCACCAGTAAGGCAAATTAGTCATCAGATAGATCTAATTCCAGGAGCAATTTTGCCTAACAAGGCTACTCACAGGATGATTCTTACTGAAACAAAGGAGCTAAATAGACAGGTTCAGGAGCTGTTGAGGAAGGGCTTGATTCAGGACAGCCTAAGTCCATGTGCATTACCAGCAATACTCACCCCAAAGAAGGATGGAGAGTGGAGGATGCGTACATATTCTTGAGCTATAAATAGGATAACCATCAAGTACTGATTTCATTTGCCAAGAATGGATGATCTTATGGACTTCTTCAGTGGAGCTCAGTACTTCACAAACATAGATCTCAAGAGTGGCTATCATCAGATATGGATTTGAGAAGGAGATGAGTGTAAAATGGCCTTCAAGACCAAAGAGGGTCTTTATGAGTGGTTAGTCATGCCCTTTGGATTGAAAAACACCCCAAGCACCTTCATGCGGCTTATGAATGAGGTACTTAAGAAGTTCTTGGGAAAATTTGTTATTGTCTATTTGGATGATATTTTAATTTTCAGCAAGACTTTGGAAGAACATTTATTGCATATTCATAGTGTCCTTGAAAGGTTAAGGGAAGAGAAACTGTTAATTAATTTGAAGAACTGTATCTTATAAAAAGGGAGTTAGTCTATTTGGGGTTTGTTATATCACCTGAAGGTCTCAAAATGGATCCAAAGAAGGTAAAAGCCATCTTGGAATGGCCTAGTCCAAGGTCTGCTACTGAGGTAAGATCATTTCATAGTCTAGTTAGTTTTTACAGGAAGTTTATTAAGAATTTTAGTGGTATATGTGCACCCCTAACTGACACAATAAGAGGGGATAGAAAAAAGTTCAAATGGACTGGAACAGATACGAGAAGTTTTGAATTGCTGAAGAAGAAGGTGACAGAACAACCTATGTTGGCACTTCAAGATTTTAGAAGGGTGTTCCAAGTGGATTGTGATGCTAGTGGCAATGCTATTGGGGCTGTATTAAGCCAAGAAGGTAAGCCTATTGCATATTTTAGTGAAAAATTGAATGATGCAAAGAAGAAGTATTCTGTTTATGATCAAGAGTTCTATGCAATATTTCATGCCTTAAAGAAATGGAGGCATTATTTGTTGCCAAAGGAATTTTTTTTGTATACTGATCATCAGGCATTACAGTACCTAAATAGCCAAGGTAAATTTAATTAGAGGCATATGAAGTGGGTAGAGTTCTTGCAGAGTTATACATTTGTGTTGAAGCATAGAAGTGGAAAATCTAACAGGGTTGTAGATGCACTAAGTAGGAGACAGTTGTTGCTTACAGTAATGTAGGTTGAAGTAGTTGGGTTTGATGAACTCAAGAATTTGTACCCTGAGGATCCTGATTTTACTGAAGCATGGAAAGCTTGTAAAGAGCCTGTTCCTGTAGATAGAACCAAATGGTTAGACTATTTGATTCAGGATGGCATGTCATTCAAGGGTAGTTAATTGTGCATTCCAAGGATTTCCATGAGGGAAAATTTGATTAAGGAGAAACACAATAGAGGGTTGGTAGGACATTTTGGTCAAGATAAGACCATTGCCATTCTTAGAGAACATTATTTTTGGCCTCAGATTTCACAAGATGTGAAGAAGTTTGTACAGAGTTGCCAGGTTTGTCAAGTTGCCAAGGAATTTAGCCACAATACTGGGCTATATCAGCCATTGCCTATTCCATCAAGGCCATGGGAGGATATAAATATGGATTTTGTTCTTGGATTTCCAAGCACACAAAGGGGTAATGACTCAGTATTTGTGTTGGTTGATAGGTTCTCGAAAATGGCACATTTCATTCCATGCCACAAGACTCATGATGTTGTCCATATTGCAGACTTGTTTTTCAAAGAGGTGGTAAGACTACATGGTCTTCCAAGGAGTATAGTTTCTGACAGAGATACTAAATTTGTGGGGTATTTCTAGAGGACATTGTGGAAAAAGTTGAGGACAGACTTGAAATTCAGTTCCACGCATCACCCCCAAACTGACAGCCAAACAGAAGTGGTAAACAGAACTCTGGGCAATTTGCTAAGATATTTAGTTGGGGATAAGCCCAAGGGATGGGATTTGATTCTACCACAAGCAGAGTTTTCTTACAATAACTCTATAAATAGGAGTACTAGAAAATCACCATTCCAAATTGTATATGGAAGTAGCCCAAGGACTGTATCAGAATTGAGGAAGATAGAGCAAGGGGAAAGGACAAGTGTTGAAGCTGAAGAATTTGTTGAACATATCAAGCATCTACATGAGGCGGTTCAAGCACACATTACCAAGATGAATCAATAGTATAAAGCTAGGTCTGATCAAAGGAGAAGACATAAGGAATTCCAAGTAGGGGATCTAGTCATGCTACACTTACGAAAAGAAAGATTTCTAGCCAGTACTTACAACAAGCTGAAAATGAAGAAATTTGGCTCATGCAAAATTTTGAAGAAACATGACTCAGGAAATGCATATGAGGTGGAGCTGGCAGATGGTGTTCACATTTCTCCTATTTTCAACATTGCAGACTTAACAAAGTATCATGATGATGGTGTAGATGCGGAGCTGGTGTTAGAGCAATGTTCAATTCCTGCTTCTAAGAAGGAGGAGGTAGAAGACATTCTAGATCATTGTGTGGGTAGAAGTACCAGAAATAGGCAGTATGAAGAGTACTTGGTCACGTGGAAAGGATGGTTGATCGAGGACTCAACTTGGATTTCAGCAACTAAGGTTTCCCATTTTGGATTTCCTCTACCATTCATAAAGTGACAGGGTCACTTTTCAATCTACCCTGGATGTCTAATGCAGGCGCATCCAGAGGTATATGGGCAATCCTGTGTCACTCAAAAAATGTACTTAGACTTAATTTCTATTTCATGTGTGTTCATTTCTAGATACCCATTTGAGACAAATAAAGGTTCCAACTCTCACATTTCCACTATCAGTGTTCTAGGATAGAGTATTTGAACACCTTGGGATACGTGTAAATGCCAAAAAAATAGGAGTGTTTAATTGAGCCATCATTTTGGTGAACTAGGATGTCTAAATTGGCTAGATGAATGTAATTGTAATTTAGAGCATTCCAAAAAAAGAATTAGGTCAAAAGGCCCCACAGTTTGAAAGTTATCACAGTTTTTCGAGTTTTGGAGACCTCCTAAGAATGCTTCAAAGTCAGGTTAGGGGAATTAAATGACCTCAAAAATGGACAAAAAATGGGGGATGAAAAAATCTAGTCCATAGGGCTATAGAGCACTTCAAGAGCTTTCTGAAAATGTAAATGGTTCGTCAATCGGAGCTATGGTTCAAAAGATATGTCTCTCAAAAGTTCGGTTACCATTTCTGGATTCTTCTAGATTTGTGTCAACTTCTAACGCAGCTTCTGGAGCCTTCTATTTGGTCAGTGGATGCCTACTAGCACTTTCTAGAATGTATTCCTAGTCCTTAACCCTCTGACATCTATTTAAGGACATTTTTGGCATTGTAAAAGGCAATTCGGAGTGGAGTTTGAGAGGAGGTACTGAAAGGAGAAATTATCTCTAGATTTATGTTATTGTAAGCCCATAGGGCATGTTATGAAGTTTATTTTCTCTGTACTGAATGTACTAGCTTATTTTCACAGTTAAAACAATTTCCCCTTTCCTATTGTTTCCATTCTGTGTTTGGGTTGTGTTCCCATCAAGTGGTATCAGAGCATACCTTTGTCAGTGGTAGTAGAGCATACCTCCATCAGTGGTATCAGAGCTAGTTTTCCTAAGTGTGTAGACAGAGCACTGACTGTGAGGCAGTTTGCAATAGGACTGTGTGATTGTGGGTTTGAGTTAAGAAAATGCCTCCACGAAGAGAGTGTGGTGGAAGGGTCGAAGTTGTTAATATTGAGGAGGTTAGAGCCCTCCAAAGGTAGGTACAAGCATTGTAGGAGGAGCTCCGTAGAGGAACAAACGTTGCCGCAAGTGACGACAGTGAGGATGAAAATGAAGAAGAAGAAATTGGACCAGAAGTGGAATTTGACGGGGAAGTTCTGAATCAGGTAGAGGAAAGGCTTTTTAGAGCCATTACTAAATTTGGGAAAAGACCTACAATTGATGTAGGTGTATTTTCAAGAAATCTGAAACCAGATGAGTTGATCGACTGGATCAATGAACTGGAAGAATACTTTGAGTATGAGGATATTAGGGACCCAGATAGGGTTAAGTTTGCAAAGGCCAAACTGAAAGGCCATGCCAAAATCTAGTGGCAAGAGGTTCAATTGGAAAGAAAAAGAAGAGGAAAGGAGAAGATCACAAGGTGGGCTCGCATGGTGGACAAATTGAAGAAGTGGTTCATTCCTGTGGACTACGAGCTTGATTTGTTTAAGAAGATGCATGGGCTAAATCAAGCAGGAAGATCAGTCAAAGAATATACAGAGGAGTTTTATTGACTTTTGATTAGAGCAGTGCATGCAAAAGCAAATAAGGAGAAGGTTGCTCTTTATATCAGTGGGTTGCGACCTAGCATCCAGGAGGAATTAAGTCTAGTAAGAATGACCAGCGTTGAAGAGGCATACCATTTTTCCCTACAAGTTGAAGAGAAGTTGAATAAGAGGTTTGAAGGGAGACAAAGAGGGTGTGGTCAAGGAGGAAGGGGAAGCAGTAGGTCATCTAGAGGTCAAAATGAAATCCAAAAGAAAAATGAAGATGTGGGTACTAGCAGGAACCATAGGAATGAGGGTTTCAACTACTCCCATGATCAAGACTTTGAAAATTAGAGAGGAAGAGGTAGAGGACATGGGAAAGGAAGAGGAGGCTTCCGTGATACCTGTTTCAATTGCAATGAAGAAGGGCATCGTGCCTTTGAATGCTCTCAACGACAAGGAAGGACAGATAGAAGAGCTGAGGGCCAAGCTAGGGTTGCTCATGTGGATGAGGATGCACAATCATCACATTCAGAGGATGCAAAAAGAGGAGAGACCTTGGTGAATGAAAGGTTCCTCCTAAGTGGTGAGATTGAACCAGGAAAAAGGAGGAGTTTGTTTCATACCAGATGCAACTGTGAGGATAAATGTTGTGACATGATCATTGATGGTGGTAGCACTGATAACTTGGTATCAGAAGAGATGGTCTGTAAGCTGAAGCTCAAGAGGGAGAGACGTCCCCAGCCCTATCAGATTGCTTGGGTAAAATATGATCATAAGGTCCTGGTAAGTGAACAATGTTTAGTGAAATTCAAAATTGGGAGTTACCATGATGAAGTTCTTTGTGATGTTATTTCGATGGATGTTTGCCACCTATTGTTGGGTAGACCATGGCAGTTTGATAGACATGCAGGACATGATGGTCATGCAAACACATACTCTCTAACAAAGGATGGAGTTCGCCACAAACTGAAGCCCATGAAAAAGGAAGGTGAAAAGGTGTGTAGCAGTGCTAAGATTTGTCTTTTTGATGGAAGGAAGTTTTTAGATGGAATGAAACATCAGCGTATGTGCTCTGCTTTGATTCGTAGGAAAGATAAAGAAGGTAGTAGTGAATTACCACTTGAAGTTTCAGATTTACTAGGTGAATTTGGAGATAATATCTTTGATAATGTTCCAAAAGGATTGCCACCAATAAGTCAAATTAGTCATTAGATAGATCTAATTCCAAGAGCAAGTTTCCCTAACAAGGCTACTCACAGGATGACTCCTACTAAAATAGAGGAGCTAAACAGACAAGTTCAAGAGTTGTTGAGGAAAGGCTTGATTCGGGAGAGCCTAAGTCCATGTGCAGTACCAGTAGTACTCGCACCAAAGAAGGATGGAGAGTGGAGGATGTGTACAAATTCTTGAGCTATAAATAGGATAACCATCAAGTACCGATTTCTTTTGCCAAGAATGGATGATCTTATGGACTGCTTGAGTGGATCTCAGTACTTCACAAAGATAGATCTCAAGAGTGGCTATTATCAGATATGGATTTGAGAAGGAGATGAGTGGAAAACAGCCTTCAAGTTCAAAGAGGGTCTTTATGAGTGGTTAGTCATGCCCTTTGGATTGACAAATGCCCCAAGCACCTTCATGCAGCTTATGAATGAGGTACTTAAGAAGTTCTTGGGAAAATTTGTTATTGTCTATTGGGATGATATTTTAAGTTTCAGCAAGACTTTGGAAGAAAATTTATTGCATATTAGTAGTGTCCTTGAAAGGTTAAGGGAAGAGAAACTGTTAATTAATTTGAAGAAGTGTATCTTTGCAAAAAGGGAGTTAGTCTATTTGGGGTTTGTTATATCACCTGAAGGTCTCAAAATGGATTCAGAGAAGGTAAAAGCCATCTTGGAATGGCCTACTCCAAGGTCTACTACTGAGGTAAGATCATTTCATGGTCTAGTTAGTTTTTACCGAAAGTTTATTAAAAAATTTAGTGGCATATGTGCACCCCTAACTGACACAGTAAGAGGTGATAGAAAAGAGTTCAAATGGACTATAACAGCTACGAGAAGTTTTGAATTGTTGAAGAAGAAGGTGACAGAACAACCTGTGTTGGCACTTCCAGATTTTAGAAAGGTGTTCTAGGTGGATTGTGATGCTAGTGGCAGTGCTATTGGGGCTATATTAAGCCAAGAAGGTAAGCCTATTGCATATTTTAGTGAAAAATTCAATGATGCAAAGAAGAAGTATTCTGTTTATGATCAAGAGTTCTATACAATAGTTCAGGCCTTAAAGAAATGGAGGCATTATTTGTTGCCAAAGGAATTTGTTTTGTATACTGATCATCAGGCATTACAGTAAGTAAATAGCCAAGGTAAATTGAATTAGAGGCATATGAAGTGGGTAGAGTTCTTGCAGAGTTATACATTTGTGTTGAAGCATAGAAGTGGAAAATCTAACAGGGTTGCAGATGCACTAAGTAGGAGACAGTTGTTGCTTACAATAATGCAGGTTGAAGTAGTTGGGTTTGATGAACTCAAGAATTTGTACCCTGACGATCCTAATTTTACTGAAGCATGGAAAGCTTGTAAAGAGCCTGTTGTTGTAGATAGAACCAAGTGGTTAGACTATTTGATTTAGGATGGCATGTTGTTCAAGGGTAGTCAATTGTGCATTCCAAGGAGTTCCATGAGGGAAAATTTGATTAAGAAGAAACATAGCGGAGGGTTGGCAGGACATTTTGGTTGAGATAAGACCATTTCCATTCTTACAAAACATTATTTTTGGCCTCAAATTTCACAAGATGTGAAGAAGTTTGTATAGAGTTGTCAGGTTTGTCAAGTTGCCAAGGGATTTAGTCACAATACAAGGCTATATCAGCCATTGCCTGTTCCATCAAGGCCATGGGAGGACATAAGTATGGATTTTGTTCTTGGATTGCCAAGGACACAAAGGGGTAATGACTCAGTATTTGTGGTGGTTGATAGGTTCTCCAAAATGGCACATTTCATTCCATGCCACAAGACTCGTGATGTTGTCCATATTGTAGACTTGTTTTTCAGAGAGGTGGTAAGACTACATGGTCTTCCAAGGAGTATAATTTTTGACAGAGATACTAAATTTGTGGGGTATTTCTGGAGGACATTGTGGAAAAAGTTGAGAACAGACTTGAAAAATAGTTCCACGCACCACCCATAGACTAACGGCCAAACAGAAGTGGTAAACAGAAGTCTGGGCAATTTGCTGAGATATTTAATTGGGGATAAGCCCAAGGGATGCAATTTTATTCTACCACAAGCAGAGTTTGTTTACAATAACTCTATAAATAGGAGTACTAGAAAATCACCATTCCAAATTGTATATGGAAGTAGTCCAAGGACTGCACCAGAATCGAGGAAGATAGAGTAAGGGGAAAGGACAAGTGCTGAAGCTGAAGAATTTGTTGAACATATCAAGCGTCTACATGAGGAGGTTCAAGCACACATTACCAAGATGAATCAAGAGTATAAAGCTAGGGCTGATCAAAGGAGAAGACATAAGGAATTCCAAGTAGGGGATCTAGTCATGGTACACTTATGAAAAGAAAGATTTCCAGCTGGTACTTACAACAAGCTAAAAATGAAGAAATTTGGCCCATGCAAAATTCTGAAGAAACATGACTCAGGAAATGCATATGAGGTGGAGTTCCATGATGGTGTTCACATTTCTCCTATTTTCAACATTGCAGACTTAACAGAGTATCATGATGATGGTGCAAATGCGGTGCTGGTGTTAGAGTAATGTCCAATTCCTGCTTCTAAGAAGGAGGAGATAGAAGACATTCTAGATCATCATGTGGGTAGAAGTACCAAAAAAAAACTGTATGAAGAGTACTTGGTCAAGTGGAAAGGATGGTTGATCGAGGACTCAACTTGGATTTCAGCAATTGAAGTTTCCCATTTGGAATTTCCTCTACCATTCATAAAGTGACAGGGTCACTTTTCAATCTACCCTAGGTGTCTGATGCAGGAGCATCCAGAGGTATAAGGGCAATCTTGTGTCACCAAAAAATGTACTTAGACTTAGTTTCTATTTCATGTGTTTTCATTTCTAGATACCCATTTGGGTCAAATAAAGGTTCCAACTCTCACAGTTCCACTATCAGTGTTCTAGGATAGAGTATTTGAACACCTTGGGATACGTGTAAATGCCAAAAAAATAGGAGTATGTAATTGAGCCTTTATTTTGGTGAACTAGGAGGTGTAAATTGGCTAGATGAATGTAATTGTAATTTAGAGCATTCCAGAAAAAGAATCAGGTCAAAAGGCCCCACAGTTTGAAAGTTATCGCAGTTTTTCAAGTTTTGGAGACCATCTAAGAATGCTTCAAAGTCAGGTTAGGGGCATTAAATGACCTCAAAAAGGGCCAAAAAATGGGGGATGAGTGAAGCTGGTCCATAGGGCTATAGAGCGCTTCGAGAGCTTTTCGAAAATCTAAATGGTTTGTCAATTGGAGCTACGGTTCAAAAGATATGCCTCCCGGAAGTTTGGTTATCATTTCTAGATTCTTCTAGATTTGTGTCAACTTCTAATGTAGGTTCTGGAGCCTTCTATTTGGTCGATGGATGCCTACTAGCACTTTCTAGAATATATTCCTAGTCCTTAACCCTCTGGGATCTATTTAAGGACATTTTTGGCATTGTAAAAGGCAGTTCGGAGTGGAGTTTGAGAGGAGGTACTAAAAGGAGAAATTATGTCCAGATTTATGTTATTGTAAGCCCATAGGGCATTTTATGAAGTTTATTTTCTCTGTACTGAATGTACTAGCTTATTTTCATAGTTAACACAATTTCCCTTTTCCTGTTGTGTCCATTCTGTGTTTGCGTTGTGTTCCCATCAAGTGGTATCAAAACGTACCTTTGTCAGTGGTAGTAGAGCGTACCTCCATCAATTCATCTAATATCTATTATCATCTTGATCATTATTGAGATTCTCATTTGATCATCATTAGTCTCTCTTGTGCTAGTGCTTGAGCTTTTTTATCTTGGTGTCATTTTTCCCTAAGGAAAATTCTTACATGGTATTAGAGCTATACCAAATTCTTACATGGTATTAGAGCCATAGGAGTTCCATTTCATAGCCATTGGAGAGATTTTTTTTGCAGGTCAAGATTGGAGCTTGGTGGTGCAAATCAGATGTTAGTATTACATTCAAAAGCTCAAAAAAACTCCAAATTGACTTTTATTTCATCAAAATTAGACATCTAAGGTGAAATATAGAGTAATTTTATTTTTGGAGGTGTGACAACAGTGATTCAGGAAAAATAATTACATAGGTGATTTTCAGACAGCGATATCTCCCTCATACGGACTCCTTTTTTCAAGAATTTTTTTTGTTTTGGGGTAGAATTTTGTGATCTAGACATTGCTAAAGGTTGTTTGCAATCCCTATTCTTAAATTTTTCTAAAAATTACAAATCCCAATTTTTGCAACTTCGAAGTCCTCATTCGGGCTCATCTGGACACATATTTAGGTGTTATTTTTTTTTAAAGTGCATTTTTTTGTCTACTTTCCAGATTTGGTAGCAATTTGGAATAATTCTTAATATACATAGTATTTTCAAATTTTGGTCTCATTTTGGCCTATTGGCACTTGTAATTGATTAGATCCTTTAGAGGTCTTATGTCTTATCTTGTTGAGTCTGATATAGCTTCATATTTGTTGTTGTAATCATCAAAATCAAAATTCCAGTTTGGTTCATTTGAACAAGTGGGCCATTATAATCACACTAAATATAAAGTATCAAATCATGTATTAAGGGGGGGTTTCTTTGATTTTATTTTATTTTGCATTTTTGGGTGTATACATTATTTGATCTCATGGAGTCATGTCAAAAGTGTCACTTTGGTTTAAGATTCAAATTGACATAAAGGAACTATCAGAAATGAAGTGCTTTGATGATTGATCATCTAAGAGAACATAAGGAAGTGTTTCTTTATCTATATTCAAAGATGTTTCCACCTAATACTAATTGGTAACATCTCTCTCTTCTTCTTCACTTTACATATAATAGTATGAGTAAGGAATTTGTTGCTCCTCTTAGTAAGGCAAGTAGTCCTCATGACATTTGGATGTGTCTTCGGGAAGCATATGGAGATCCATGAGTCCCTCCATTACCAAAGGACATTCTACCTTCAATCACTCTAGTTGTGGTACCTACAACTCCAATTGAGATCATACCTCTTGATGCTCCTATTGCTTCTACTAATCCAATTCTAGCTATAGATGCTTCCGATTCAATGCAGTACAAAACACCATTTCTTCCTATTTCAGCTTCATGGGATAACTTCCTTCTAGAAATTATAGTTTTTTTTGAGTCTTACATTAAAGATGTGGGAGAAATTATTTATGACATCCATCTTCTCTTTTTTAAGGAGAATGCTTCTTCACTTATTGCGAGGGAACACTCTGACCCTCAACCACTTGATCTTTCTTTTAAGACTAACATGATTGTGGATACTTCTTCTTAGTAGTTGGAGGAGGACTATTTTACTTCAAAGGAGACACATTAGTATTTGGAGATTGTATTCTAGTTTCCTTAGACATCATATCTTTTGAGGATTCTTCCTACTAGTTGGGAAGCATTCTCTACTACACCTACGGCACCACTTCTTCTTACAAGGAGGAACATCATTCAATTTTTATGGTGTAGCTTCTTCAGTCATCAAGGAGCTTCTTTCATGGGTGTGCATTCATCATTGAGGGGAGGCTAAATTGTTTCTCCTCCCATATCTTCCTATAAGGATTATTCCTTGTCTTTGGAGTTTGATTCACTTTCATACATGGCCATGTTACCTTGTTTGCCACCTTCTTTTGGGCATCCACTAGATTGGCTTGTGGCATCTATATTCATAAAGGACTTGTCAACATTTGAGAAAAATTCAAAGGAAACATCCATAGCATACTACATATGGATTCCTCATCCATCTTCCTATCCATAATGAGAAGTATACTTGCACCTATACTTGGTGTATCTTCTTCCTAAAGGGAGAAATGTCATTTGTAGGCATTGGATACTTTTTTGTCTTCATGACATCCTTGCAGGAGATTATTCAATATGGGGGGATACCATCATGTATTTTTTCTTATGGGGGATATATGATTGTACATGCATGATGTATTAGGTTGCACACTTGGAAAGCATCCAAAAAAAATGTTTGACAAGGGGAAGTCTTGGAGAGCACAAAGTGTTCTTGACCTAGTTCATAGTGATGTGGTGAGCCCATTTCCAGTGCCATCATTTGGAAATTCTCTCTATGCACTCACCTTCATTGATGACTATTCTCACTATACTTAGATATTCTCCATGGCTCATAAGAGTGAAGTGTTTGAACAATTTCTCACCTTCAAGGCTCAAGTAGAAAAGCAATCAAAGAAAGTCATCAAGTTTCTTAGAAAAAATAATGGAAGGGAGTATGTGAACTCAAGACTTATAGATTTTTGTACTCAAGAAGGAATTGACCTTCAACATTTAGTATCATACACTCCATAGAAAAATGGTGTTGTAGAAAGGAAGAAAAGAACCCTCAAGGAGATGACCATTCACATGCTACTACATAAGTCTCTTGATCAAGTTTTTTGGGTTGAAGTATAAATTGTGCAAACTACATCCAAAATAGGAGTCCTCGTAAAGATTTGGATGGTTTAACTCCTTTTGAAGCTTGGAATGGAAGGAAACCTATTGTAAAGCATTTTAGAGTCTTTGGTTGTCTAGAATGGGCATGAATACCTCCACAAAAATGCAAGGCATTGGAATCTCAGAGTAAACCTTGCATCTTTGTTTGTTATGCAGACT
This sequence comes from Cupressus sempervirens, assembly GCA_028749045.1. Taxonomy (NCBI): domain Eukaryota; kingdom Viridiplantae; phylum Streptophyta; class Pinopsida; order Cupressales; family Cupressaceae; genus Cupressus; species Cupressus sempervirens. The sequence goes on along the minus strand of CM053791.1, from coordinate 400,290,236 downwards.
CTCATAAAGCTTGCAAATTTATGGATCTAGAGACACATGCATTTTTTTATGAGAGGAGTTTGCACTTTGAAGAAAGTTGTCCAAGCTTTACTTCTTTAACTTCTTCTTCCTCCTTCATTAAAGAGAGTGACAGTGATGACAGTGACTTGGAAGATGTTTTTCCATGACTCAAATAGAGGCAGTAGACAAATGAGGTTGAGGAAATCCCTTCTAATTCTACATCTTCTTTCACTAGACCAAAGTGGCCTCAACAAACCTTGCATGCAGCAGGACCATTGGTAGGGAATCCTTCAGATACAAGGAGGAGAAGATCACAACATAACTCACTTCCTCATGCTTATATTATAGTTGCTTCTAATCCTCAAACATTCAAAGAAGCTTTAGGAATTTCAAAATGGAATACAACAATAGAGGAAGAATACAATTCTCTTATGAGAAACAACACATGGGACTTAGTCTTTCTTCCTAAGGGAAGAAAATTGGTTTGGTGTAAGTGGATCTATTGAAACAAGTTTGTAGCAGATGGAAGTGTGGATAAGTATAAGGAAAGACATTGCAAAATATTTCTCTCAGGTGTTTGGTATTGACTATACTAAGCCCTTTGCCCCAATTGCAAAAATTAACTCCATTCATTTAACACTAGCTATAGCTGCAACTCAGAGATGGTTTGTTCATTAGATGGATGTCAAGAGTGCATTCTTGAATGGTGATCTTTATGAGGAGATTTATATGGAGCATCCATAGGGTTTCATTAAAGATTCTACTTTGGTTTGCAAGTTGAAAAAGTTTATCCATGGACTAAAACAAGCTCCAAGAGCTTGGTATGCCAAGATGGATTCTTTCCTTCTCTCAGTAGGGTTCACCAAATGTCATTTAGATTTGAATGTCTACATTATTTGGTGGGATTATTCTCACTTGCTACTTGTGCTTTATGTTCATGACTTAATAATTATAAGTAGTATAGCATCCATCATTGATAGTCTCAAATCTACTTTGCAAGACAGATTTTCTATGATATATTTGGGTCTACTTTATTATTTCCTTGGTATTGAGATACAACAATCTTCATCAAGGATCACATCATCTCAACCCAAGTATGCTCTTGATCTACTTTCTCAATTTTGCATGAGTGACTGCAAGGCTACATCTACTCCATTTCTTTCAAGTGTTAAGTTAGAAGCAAAGTGTTCCACTCCACTTGTTGATGCTACTTTGTATAGATAGTTGGTTGGAAGTCTCATCTACTTGACACATACACACCCTGACATATCCTTTGAAGTTGGCATGGTTTCTCACTTCATGCAAGAGCCACATGAACTTCACTGGAAGGCAACCAAACGCATCTTACACTATATCCAGGGTATAGATACATATGGGATATGCTATGCAACTGGTCCTGGACTACAATTAGTGGGTTATACAAACTCAAACTATGTAGGGGATGTTGATTCTCACAAAATCACTTTAAGATACATGTTTCATCTTGGTTTCAGCCCCATTTTTTGGTAGAGTAAAATGTAGAACACTATTGCTCTTTCATCTACTAAGGCTAAGTATCAAGGAGCTATCACTATAGCTACAAAAGCTATTTGGTTATAGAATATTTTGACAAAGTTTGGTTTTGACATACCTAGACCCACAATCATACATTGTGATAATTAGAGTGCCATTGAAATCTCAAAACATCCAATGTAACATCAATGCACAAAACACATTGAGGTTCATATGCACTACATCAAAGAGTTGATTCATGAGTAGGTCATTGCATTGCAGTATTGTCCTATAGGACAATATATTGGAGATATCTTCACTAAGCCCTTCATTAGGTCAAGTATCTTCATTTGTCATATTTCTTGGGGATGTAGGATATTTCACCAGGGGGGGTCACATGACTCTTCTCTTCTTTATTGTACTTATCTCTCTTTTTGGAGGAGGTTTTTCACATGAGGTTTTCCCTCTTTCTCTATTTTTATAGAGATTGCATTGCATAACATTGTATGTAGAGCATTGCATTTGTACATGGGTACCTAACATGGTCTAGTAGCCGAGACCCACATTGCATCTTGCATTCCCCTAAGTTGCACTTAGAGGGGGTGTTAGTGTAAATAATTAATTATTATTACACTTTACTTAAGTTTACTTAGGAATATGTATAAACATACAAGTTGTCTTGTTGACAACATAGGAGTTAGAAACTTATTTGAGCACATGGTCTCTACAACACCTCTTTATGAGATACACCTATATAAACTTATCCTCTCATCAGTACACAAACTCATGTGCTTAATGGAGGATAATCCACCTTTGGTGGACATGTGTTGAGTTGTAATCCTTATCTCTTTGCTAACTCCTAGTCATTCTAGTTGCCTTTATATATAGGCACTTCTATTGTGTATTCATCTAATATTTATTATCATCTTGATCATTATTGAGATTCACATTTTATCATCATTTGATCTTGGCATCATTTTTCCCTAAGGAAAATTCTAACAATTATCAATTACAAGTGAGCTAGTTTGTGAGCATCACTCCAATGGCTTCTATACACATTGATAAGAGTGAGCCACACCTAATCACAAAACAATTCAAAAACCTATCAACTATGTTAAGATTAAAAAAACTACAATAAGGTTCCAAATTTTGGTGGAAAATGGTACACATTAGGACTTTTTCTCTGAGCATGTAAGAATTTCAGCCATAGTGGTTCCTACTATAGATTCATTAATAATAGAAAAATATGATGATACACTTTCTATTATTTCTTGTATCACAAATACCTTCTTATTTGGTGTGATCATGAGTCCCTTTGTTGCAGTAGTCATTGTAGCAAAGTATGGTGTGGAAGGGACAATTTTGGTGGCCTTTATTTCACTTGAGGATTTGGGTAGGTCAGGAAAGGATAATACTACTAGGGCTTCTTTGTCCTATGCTACAAATGCTACTACTAGGTCTTTAACTCTTCCTAAGGAGAAAGTTTCTTTTTCTTTTTGTTGTCATTTTTTTATCATCTTAGAGAAGGATGTGGAGAAATATATAGTGGAGGAGATGGTCTCTCTTTTTGACCATGTAATGGTGTGTCATTTTTCATATTTTTTGGCCTAGTCATTTAGAATTACACACTTGGATTTCTACAGATTCGAAACCTATTTTATCTAGAACTACTCACCTTTTCCCAATGAATAAGGGGTTCTTCATTGCTAAGTTTGATGAAATTGGAGATTGAATGAAGATCCTTTGTGGCCCTTCTTTTATCTAGTCAAATTAGCACCACCCATTGATGGTGAAATCATGGTATCCAAATTTCTTTCCTACAATTGAATCTTTTTCTAAGTTCCCCATATAGGTTCAACTCTCTAACCTTCCTCTTCATCTTTGGGTTAATTTCCTCTTGGAATTAGTAGGAAATGCTATGGTAACTTCTTAATGGTTGATGAAAATTCATCAAATATTTTTCTTTCCACCTTTACAAGAATTCTTGTGGAGATGGACATTTCTAAGGGTCTTCTTGAAAAATTAAAAGTTGATCTTTCTAACCAGAAAAAATGGATTTAATCACTGGACTATGAAGGGATTCCCTTCATATGTAGAAAATGGTTCAACACTAGGAAGTTGGAAGCTCACTGTGGCCTTCAAAGACCAAAATATAATAAGGCATCCTCTTGGTGGAAGTGGGCATCTTTTGAACACTACACTATTGCTGAGAAGCCTATTGAGGTTTCCCTCACCATTGAATCTTATTCTCCTATTTCTTATGATGTCGGTCATGTTTAGAGTGCTACTAGTTATGTTTCTATAGGATATGTGATAGCTGGTTTAGTTTGTATTATGCATTCCCCTATGATGGTAGATGTGAGTCAGGTTGATATCCCTATTAGAGCCAATTTTTTTGGCCCCTCTACTATTTCTACCTATATCTCTTCTACTAAATCTTTTGTAACTAATTTTACTACTCTTGAATCGTAGGTGGTAGTCTCATTGTTTGAGGAGGGGTAGATCCATATTATTGATATGCAGCATAAGAAATCCTCTCCTCATTTCAACATAAATCTTTTCTCCCAAAAGAAGGGAGGCAAAGGAAAAATCTATTATTTTCCTTGTTTTTTTTAGTTAAGGGTTTCTTTCTTTTAGGGTCAATTAGCACATCATTCTTTTAAATTTTAATATGTCATTCCCTTTTAGCCCTATTATGTAGGACTCTTCCTTGGTATTTATTTCAAGTTGCTACAATCTCTTGGAAGCTAGTCTTTGGTTATGCTTAGTTGAATATATCTTATTTGAGAAATTGTAAAGGGTTTTGAGGTCCCTTCAAAACCTATTTTTACCATTAATAAAAAATGCTACGAATACAATAGATGCTCAAGTAGCTACTGTATCTTGAGGTGTCACTACTTCTTTGGTTTTTGGATGAATCAGAAGTTTACTCCTCTTTCTGAGTCTTTACATTGTATTATGGGTATGTTTGTTAGTGCTAATATGGTTATACTTCCTATTGTCAAACCACTTCTTTCTTCTACTACATCAAGTCTACACTTTAATGCTAAAGCCTTTTTCCAATATCATCACCAACCTAGACATGATAGAGAGGAATGTTATTCTTTGAAACATAAGATTCAGGATTTGATTGATTCTAAAGCCCTATCTATTGATAGTCATGATACTAGAAATAAATCTATGGCACCTCTTAATCAAAATCTCTAAATCTATACTAATCCTTTACCTCAACATACTAGTAATACTATTGTTAAACATCCTCCTTCTTCTTCTCCTAAAGTGAATGTTTCTTATGATACCTTATGACAAGATAATGATAATATTGATAATGTTGTAGAATGTGTAGTTCAAACTTCAACTCCACCTAAGAAAGAAATCCCCTCTATATCTAATGATCAACCTAAACCTAAACCAAATTGTAACCATCCTAGAGCTCTTGTGATCTCATTTAGTGATCCTAACAAGTTCAAAGATCCTGATCATGGTACTATTTACATTACTATTCATATAGATACATATCCTTCTTATGGATGTCTTGTTAATCTTTATTCCATGGTTAATTTTATTATCAAGGAGCATTTATATGCTAAGAAAAATAATCATAATTTCTATGATTCATCTAATACTTGGATTCACATTTGTAATGGTTTTTTGTATCCTCCTCAAGGTTCCATTTATTTTCCTATTGATCTCTATGGTAAAGTTGTGACTAGTACCTTTTTTTTCATTCCTACTTCCAAACAATTCTAAGTGAAGATTGGTTTACCTTGGGGTATGTGCACCAAGTTTTGGTGCCAAAAACATGACACAAATTTTTTTTTAAATTTTCCAAACCGTGTGTGCGCTATAGCATGTATGCACTTTGGAAAACTAAATGGAACCACCTACTCTCTCTCACTCTCTCCCACACCCTACTCTCTCTCTCATTCTCCCACCTCTTACTCTCTCTCTCAATCTCTCTCTCCCATCCCCTATTCTCTCCCTATCTCTCTCTCTCACTTGGGATACTCTCTCTCATAGATGCACACTCCCATCTCCCCTCTCTCTCTCTCCCTCTCCCACTCCCTCTCCCACTGCCTACTCTCTCTCTTGCTCTTTCTCTCTCCCATCCCCTACTCTCTCTCTCTCTTACACACACTCCCATCCCCCCCTCTCTCTCGCTCTCCCTCTCCCACTCCCTCTCCCACCACCTACTCTCTCTCACTCTCTCTCTCCCATCCCCTACTCTCTCTTACACACACTCCCATCCCCTCTCTCTCTCTCCCTCTCCCTCTTCCACTCCCTCTCCCACCACCTACTCTCTCTCTCACTCTATCCCCTACTCTCTCTCTCTCTTGAGCTACTCTCTCTCTCCTCTCCCATCCCCTACTCTCTAACTCTCTCTTGCTCTCCCTCTCCCACTGCCTACTCTCTCACATTGTTTAGACCTCTCCCATCCCCTAATCTCTCTCTTGGGCTACTCTCTCACTCTCTCTCTTCTCTCCTATCCCCTACTCTCTCTCTCGCTCTCCCTCTCCCACTACCTACTCTCTCTCACTTACTCTCCCTCTCCCACTCCCTCTCCTAGCACCTGCTCTCTCTCTCACTCTCTCTATCCCATCGCCTACTCTCTCTCTCTCACTCTCACTCTCACTCTCACTCTCTCCCTCTCTACTCTCTCTTTCCCATCCCCTACTCTCACTCTCTCTCCCATCTTGTACTCTCTCTCTTTGCCACCCCCTACTCTCTCTCACTTTCTCTCTCCCCCATCCCCTACTCTCTCTCTTACACACACTCCCATCCCCCTCTCTCCCTCTCTTACTCCCTCTCCCATTGCCTACTCTCTCTCACTCTCTCTCCCATCCCCCACTCTCTCTCACACTCTCTCTCTCCCATCCCCTACTCTCTCTCTTACACACACTCCCATCCTCCTATCTCTCTGTCTCCCTCTCTCCCTCTCCCACTCTCTCTCCTACCTCCTACTCTCTCTCACACTCTATCCCCTACTCTCTCTCTCTCTTAGGCTTCTCTCTCTCCTCTCCCATCCCCTAATCTCTCCTCTCCTACCTCCTACTCTCTCTCACTCTCCCTCTCCTACTCCCTCTCCCACCATATACTCTCTCTCTCATTGTTTGGACCTCTCCCATCCCCTACTCTATCTCTCAATCTACTCTCTCTCTCACTCTCACTCTCTCTCCTCTCCTATCCACTACTCCCCCTCTCACTCTTTATCCTCTCCCATCCCCTACTCTCTCTCTCTCTCTCGGGCTACTCTCTCTATCTATCTCCCTCTCCTACTACCTACTCTCTCTCAATCTCTCTCCCCCATCCCCTAATCTCTCTCTCACTCTCCCACTACCTGCTCTCTCTCTCTCTTACTTGCTCTCCCTCTCCTACCACCTACTCTCTCTCACTCTCTCTATCCCATCCCTTACTCTCTCTCTCACACTCACTCTCACTCTCTCCCTCTCTACTTTGTCTCCCATCACCTACTCTCACTCTCTCTCTTCCATCCTACACTCTCTCTACCACCCCTACTCTCTTTCACACTCTCTCTCTTCCATCCCCTACTCTCTCTCTTACACACATTCTCGCCCCCCTCTCTCTCTCCCTCTCCCACTCCCTCTCCCATCGCCTACTCTCTCTCACTCTCTTTCTCTCATCCCCTACTCTCTCTCACACACTCTCTCTCCCATCCCCTACTCTCTCTTACACACACTCTCATTACCCCTATCTCTCTCTCCCTCTCTCCCTCTCCCATTTCCTACTTTCTCTTACACTCTATCCCCTACTCTCCCTCTCTTGGTCTACTCTCTCTCTCCTATCCCATCTCCTACTCTCTCACTCACTCTCTCTTTCTCACTCTCCCTCTCCTACTCCCTCTCCCACCACCTATGCTCTCTCACATTGTCTAGACCTCTCCCATCCCCTAATCTCTCTCTCTCTCCTCTCCCATCCCCTACTCTCTCTTTCTCTCTCTCCTCTCCCATCACCTACTCTCTCTCTCTCTCTTTCTCAAGCTACTCTCTCTCTCTCTCTCTTTCTATCTCCCTCTCCCACCACCTACTCTCTCACTCTCTCTCCCATCCCCTACTCTCTCTGTCATTCTCCCTCTCCCACTGCCTACTCTCTCTCACTCTCTCTCATCCCCTACTCTCTCTCTCTCACTCTCCTTATCTTATTGCCCACTCTCTCACTCACTCACTCTCCCTCTCCCACTCCCTCTCCCACCACCTACTCTCTCTCACTCTCTCTCTTCCATCCCCTACTCTCTCTCACTCTCTCCCTCTATACTCTCTCTCTACCATCCCCTACTCTCACTTTCTCTCTCCCATCTTGTAATCTCTCTATACCACACCATACTCTCTCTCTCACTCTCACACTCTCTCCCATCCCCTACTCTCTCTCTCTCTTACACACACTCTCATCCCCCTCTATCTATCTCTCCCTCTCCCACTCCCTCTCCCACTACCTACTCTCTTTCTCACACTCTCTCTCCCATCCCCTACTCTCTCTCTTTCACAAAAACACTCCCATCCCCCTCTCTCTCTCCTCTCCCATCCCCTACTCTCTCTCTCTCACATAGACACTCTCTATCCCTCTCCCTCTCCCTCTCCCACTACCTACTCTCTTCCTCTCACTCTCTCTCCCTCTCTACTCTCTCTGTCATCCCCTACTCTCACTCTCTCTCTTCCATCCCCTACTCTTTCTATGCCACCCCCTGCTCTATCTTACACTTCCTCTCTCCCATCCACTACTCTCTCTCTTTGTCTCTCTCTCCCCTCTCTCATACCCTATTTTTTTTCTCTCACACACACACTCCCATCTCCCCTCTCCTCTCTCTCTCACTCTCAGTCTCCCACCACCTACTCTCTCTCTCCCTCCTCCATCCCCTAATCTCTCTCATTCTCCCACCCCCTACTCTCTCTCCCATCTCCCACCCACTACTTTGTCTTTCTCTCCCACCCCCTACTTTTTCTTTCTCTCCCACCCCCTACTCTCTCTCACTCTCTCTCTCACATCCCCTACTTTTTCTCTCTCACTCTCTCTCCCAACCCATATACTCTCTCTATCTCTCTCTCTCCCAACCCATATACTCTCTCTATCTCTCTATCTCCCATTTCCCTCTTTCTCTTGCTCTCCCTCTCTCACTCCCTCTCCCACTGCCTATTCTCTCTCTCTCCCATCCCCTACTCTCTCTCTCTCCCACCCCCTACTCTCTCTCTCACTCTCTCTCCCTCTCTACTCTCTCTCTACCACCCCCTACTCTCTCTCTCACACTCTCTCTCTCCCATCCCCTACTCTCTCTGCCACCCCCTACTCTCTCTCCCATTCCTTACTCTCTCTCTTTCTCTCCCATCCCTACCCTCTCTCTCTCTCCATCCCTCTCTCCCTATCCCACCTTCTCTAATCCCCTACTCTCTCTATTTCTCCCTCCCTCCCTCTCTCCCTATCCCACCTCCTACTCTCTTCCCATCTTCTAATCTCTCTCATTCTCTACCCTCTCTACCTCTCTCCTTCCCTCGCTATTGAAATTTAGGTCTTAATAGTGCATGCCCACTAAAGCATGTACGCATTATTATGACCCAAATTTAAAAAGCTTTAAATAGTGTGCATGCACTATTCAAAACTTTGCATTCTAACAAGCCTAAGGCTTGTTTTTGGCTTGGGGATCCAACCCAAAGGTTTGGAGTCTCTAAACTGGTCTGAGACATGTTTTTCTACAAACATACAAAAAATGATTGATTTTTCTTGTGTGCTCTCCTTCAAGTTTCCTCATGGTTGAGCATTGATAAAATTAGGTTACATGAAATTGTAGGTCTTTGTGTTAGCTATTGTTAAGTTTTAGGATTTGCACCCTACTAAACTGGTAATGTTCAGTAACCCTTACTTAACATGGGAGTCATTTCACTATGTGAGACTGGCTAATGAAATAAAACCTCCAAATTCTAGGCTGGCTCCTATTGGATCCTTCAGTGAAAAACTCTAAAACTCAATAAAAACTTGCAGGGAAAATGTAAGAAATGACTGAAAAAAATAAACCTAAAACCTAAAGTTTAAACTAAGGAGGTGATACACCAGAAGTTACTATGAAGATATAACACACATGTAACAGAGAGGATTATATAGCTCTATGAAATATACATAAAACACAATTTCCTGTAAAGGCTTGCACAAATGATTTAGGATAAGGTTTCAGTACTGAAACTACAACAAGGAGGATAAACAAATACCTCACTTTGATTAATTTCACCTATAAACACATATCATAACCTGCAAGCAAACTTACTTTTCTACAAAAAGGTGCTAGAATGAGATAGAAAAGACAAGGAACAATGAAACATTCACAAAATAATCCATCAAATCTTTCAAAGATGCACACAGAATTTGCAGAAAGGAAAAGGCTTTAACAATTAACTCCATAAAACATGATCACAATGTTGTTACTGGTATTATATCACCAAAATCTTAAATTACAGACCTTGTAATAAACCTCAGGACTCAAAAAGATGTCTCAAAACTTCATCATAAAATTAGAACTCTACCAAAAATGAGTTACCAAACTCATTAAGTACCATGCCCAACTCCTTGGGTCATATGCCAATGGATAGCCTCAAAAACAGGGCTTAGAAACTTCCAAAATGAAGTCCCATAATGTCTAAGACTCCATTCACTCATAACTACCCCTTATGACTCATCAAAACTACCCTAAAAATGCTCTAACAAGTCATAAAGAGTCACAAACTAACATGGCAAAGTCAAATCCGACCCCCTATATTCTCTCCATATGTTTCCCAACTAACTTGTAAACTTCAAGACCATAATGGGAGAATAAGATGACTCATTTGATTCCTTTTTCATTAATAATAGAAAAATATCCAATGACTTATAATTACGTCATTTAAATATTTCTCTTTACATTAACGCATATGCAAAAGAAATGAATAAATAAAATAATGTTCTTGTTATTTTGCATTTTTAGAATTAAGAAAATAATATTAAATGATTAGAATTAATCATTTTAATAGCATTTCTTTGTTATAGTTATGCAAAAACAAGTAACATTATAAGCTTTAAAAAGCTTCTAAGGCATTAACAATTAAATCAGCCCCCTTTTGAAAATAGAATTAATAAAATGGATTTCAATCCCATTCATGAGGCCCACGGATTTCAAATGTTTCTTCAAATTGGTAAAGGGCAGATTAAAACTTTGAAAGAGCCCAACTTATCTTATTTTCTTATTCTGGAGTTTTTGAACGAGGGTTTCTGGGAGCTTTGTTGGTATGTAGATGCCATCTTGTGTTGGAGGATTTTTTTATTTTCTTCATGCACAGAGATCTTTTGGTGTAGATTGATAGCTGCCATTCTTGTATGCTTGAGGTAAAGCTCTGTTTACTATATTTCTGCATATAACATTTTTAGTTATATTGTCATTCTAGTTGCATTTTTGAATGGATTTTCTACTGCACACGGGTTTTCTTGTTTGTATTTGATATGGGTTTTTGCTGGAACTAACACTACCCACTGTGAATGTAATTTCAATGGTGAAGATGCAAGGTATCCAAACTTTATCCTCCCTTTTATAGATTAAGGGTTTCATTTTGAAACCACATTACACGCTTTAGTCAGAAAATGAAGATGCCTTCATAAAATTATTTGCTTGCTGCCTATAGATGTTCCATGTGCAAAGTTTGAAGTTTAACTTATTTGTTTTACTTTGCCATTGTTGAACTGGAAACATAGATTTGCTAAGCTGCCATCCTTGTATGTTTAAGCTTGAGTTTTAGGTTCTAGTAATTTGCAAGTTTTGATATTATAAGATTATTTGCATCTTGTTTAACAAATAATATATCTCATACTGGTTTTCTCACAGCCATCATGAGCATTCGAGAATTTTGGACTATTCTATCCTTAGCAAAATTCATGCTATTTTCCAATTCCTGGGTCGTGTTTTCTTCGCATTTTTTGTCCTCAATGAAATTCCACTAACTCCAGCTACCCAACTGATCCTTTGAATGATATCCATCATCAAGAGTTCCAAATTCCCAACTGGAAACTTGTATTTTATCAAACTTTTCAATGATCTCGGTGCCTCTATTAATTTACATCAAGCTAAGCATGATTATTTATATGCTACAAGTGATAGAAGAAGGATGTGTTTTTTCAACAATGATAAGCCTTTCAATGTAGAAAAAGAGGACTTATGAAGTTTCATGTGAATCAGGAAAAACCCACTAATAATGCATGTCGTGTTGTAAAAGTTTCCTTTACATTCCTTTACTATAAAATGATTCATTAATAGCATGGACTATAAAATGACCCATTTCCATTTTTTCCTCTTTTATGTATTAACCTACAACACTGTAAATTTGTTTCACAAATGGATAAATTTCACTGATTATGTCCCACCATCACAGTACTGAAACAGATGCTTGTGAAGAGCTGGTATCAAAGAGAAGTACCACTCATAAAAAGTTTAGGAAAAAATGAACATGGCTATCTTCACTCACAGAGCATAAACCTTCCAAGTGTTGGAATATTAGAGAACTTCTGAACACATATTGAAGCATTAATCTGAATATGGCAGCCTTGGTTTTAGTGGAGTTGTCTTTGATTAAGCTATAAAAAAATTTGACTAACCATTGCATCAGGATTTACATTTTCAACATTTTGATAAAAACCATCAATTTCTTCTTCTTGTTTAATAAAAATCTCTCCATTTCATTTTTCCTAAACTCATCTTTCTTGTAAATAATACCTTCTACCTCATAAAGCTTGTCATTTTTATTCAATTTTTTATTTACTTTGGTCACAACCATTCCACTTGTTTCCATTCCCATTACATCATTTGTTTCCTGATGTGGACTATCGGCTTGGTTTAAGAAAAACCATTTATGGGAGCTTCACTAACTGCTGAATTATTCAAGTTTAACTCATCTTGTTTTTCTTTGCCAAAATGATGAATTACTTGAAATTTATCATTCATATTATGAGTCAGGCTAGAAAATTGTAGTTTGAAACTCCAGTAATACCGATATCTCCATATGCAAAAGCATCACTTGCCATAGAAATCACAACCATACGACTGACTACTAGAAATTTCCAAATTGGCAATGATTGCTACTATTAAACAGTAGTTGTTAAAATACATTTTCAGTAATTTGCAGCCCTAGACATCTCCTTCCAATGCAAATTTTTAACCCTGGAGCTTTGATTCAAATGCTCCTAACCCTGTCTTTCTACAACAGAAATAATGAACCCTTTGAAGAGAATGAATGCTTGTCTTTCCAGCATAACACTACTTAGCTAAATCTGAAACTTTCTTATAGATAACAACTTTTCAATGATCCATATCAAAGACAACTCTTTTATGAATTTATTTGTTTCTTTTGAATACATTGTGAGTGAAAACAGTAATAATGATTATTGTTTCATAAGGTTAGAGCACAGGCTTGTGACACTCATAAAACTACTCTTTCTTTGATCTGCATTTAAGCTTGATTAAGCATTTATGTTGTTTTTTGTATGTATTCAAAATAAGAAGAATATGACATGTGAAAGTATTAAACTATAGATAACCAATCATTGCTTAGATCGTAACGATCTAACCCCACCATTTTATCTTGCAGGGAAATGAAGGATCACGAGCTTACCGGATCAAGAGCTGGACCAGGAGTGACAAAGTGACAATAGAGAACACCTAACTAGTCAAAGTCTAAAAGGAAATGACTGGTTATCTCTGTCTTTCTCTCATATGTTTTAGTTTTCTTGTTTTTAATACAAATGAAAGACAGTAATACTCACGATTTGTGTGAGATATGCCATTTCCAGTACCTTTCTATTCATTTCATACGTTGTAAATATGAAAATTGTTATGAAACTTGTACATATCAGTGATGATTTATACAATGAATATTGTATTTCTTTTGCTCATGATTTTTTATATGATTTCAAATTGATGAAATGTAAATGAATAGAAAATGAATGTTTTCCTTTTGCAATGTTACTTGGAGTAAAATTTTGAGCATGTGTAAAATTTTGGTAACAACTATATAACCATATAATTTATTTTTTATTTGAACTATTTCAAGCCTTTCAACTATAATTTCTTTTGAATTTATGTCCATTTTTTGTCAAAAATGAACATGTACTAATTGGGTTGTAGATTTTAGCTCATTCATTGAGTTTTGCACCAACTTAGTTTTTTAGAAACTTGACTCCATTCTACACACTTTGAAAAAAATAAGTTTTGATTTTAGATTAGTTTTCAATCATTTCTACAGGAAGCACATAGATATTTCACGTTTTTGGGATGTGTCCAATTAAAAAAATTATTTAAAAAATACAAATTATAAAATCACCCAAAAAATCTGGGATAAACTACACAGTGTTAGGTAACTTTTGATGAGAGTGATTAAAGAATTTCAAAAACAAAAAGTTAAAATTTTAAGGGGGGCACACTTTGTACTGTGTTATGTTTTTTTTGAATAAATAGTACCACTTTCTCTAGCCCCCTTTTTTGAGGACCTAAAAGTAAACCATTTTGAAAAAAAATAGTAGTTTAGAAAAAAGATTCAAAGGACTACTACTTCTATTTTTGTCATATCTTAAAATTTTGAGCATAACTATCTTCAAATTCTTATTGAAGTTTATAAATTGTTGATTTCAGGAAAAAGGTGTCCACTTATACCCCTATTTTGGCACCACAACTTGGTGCACTTGCCCCTTGATTGATTTTAATGGAAGTAATTACTTCCCTTATTCATGAGTGCATTAAATTTCCTTATGATGGTAGGATTAAGATGATCAATCATATTCTTTATTGATGTAACCTTCTACACCTCAACATTATGATACTATTGATTTATTTTGGCCTTCTATTCTTACTACACCTCATACTCATCTGGTTTATATTTTTTTCACTTATCCAGATCGTAAATGTCAAAAGATTGTTGAGTTAAGTATTCCTAGGGATATTTCATGTGGTATTTTACATACACTTTCTACACCTATTTTTCCTAATTCTTCTATTTCTAATGGTCAACCACTTCTTACACCTACTGATTCTCCTAGTGTGAGTCTTTCCCCTAGCATGGTTCCTTCTTGTAGTGTGGATCCTTCTCCTAGTGTGGTTCCTCCTAGCTTTTAGCCTCTATTTATTTCTCCTCTTGTAACATTAGAAGGTAAGGATGACATGGTTTTTGATCATATTTCTTCTCAACAAATAGCTAGTAAAACTAAGCATAACTAACATGCTCATGAATGTCAAAAATGTAATGTTATCATCATAAAATAAATAATTTATCAAATTATTTTTTTTAGGCCGATTGATTTAGTATATCTCAGAACCATTTTTGCTTTTAATTATATCTATAGGTGTTCCTATTGGCTCTCTTTTTAGACCCTCATGAGTTTGTCTAAAGGGTTTTTAAGTATGACATGTAGGTAGTGATTGATATGCAATTTGCAAATTCCTGTCAGGGTTCTCTATCTTTCACCATTTTGAAATTGAGAGATCTTCCCTAATTGTATATTCTAGTTTTGGTGGGAGTCAACCTTAACCCTAATATTTTATGGATTACCTAGCTCAAACCTAGAAAATTGGAGCATCATTCTTGTTTGCAAACATCATTGTTTCTGAAATATATCTCTATAGTTCATGTGTGTGTATGCTCTATGTTAATATTGGGGCTATTTTGATTAATAAATATATTATTATTAAATTAATTCTATTAGTAAATGCTCCCTCTATCCATCCCCCATACCCTCTAATACCCGTCAATATATCTAACCTTGAACAAGTCACATGACTCCTTCTACTATATGAATTTTCTACACCTAGTTCCCTCTGGATGATATACCAACATCTGAGGTTACTCTGAACTATCCTATATGACCTCAATTACAATCCCTAGCTACACTCTACATCTGTTTATCCATACACCATTTCCACAATAGACACATTATACATCTACTATACCGCCATATCATCATTACATCTCTGCATATAGCATACAATTCCCATAGTATCATATGACTTGACTTGATATCAACATACAAACTTCACTATATGATCTGCACACCTCCATATTTTACAAACATCATTGGATTGTGTTTCATGGATTTTGACACTTCTTGGTTTGGGGTGCTAGGAATGTTCAGCCTATAATATAACATTATAGTGGTATCAAAGTGAGTGATTCTGCCAGCCTGGGAAAATGTATGAAAGTTTATAGAAAAAAATGAAGGACATCCCACTCAATTGATAGAATGGAAATTCAAGAACCCACTCCTATTGAATTCATGACACTATTGATGGACCTTTCAAGGAATCAGGCACAAACCAATGAGACCCAATGACTTATGGAAGAAACTCTCTAAAAACTAGCTAAAATAAGATATCTAGTAAACAAAATGATCATAGTGCCAACTCAGTCTTGAGAAAGACAAGTCCTCATCCAACATAGTGCCAACTCGGTCTTGAGAAAGACAAGTCCTCATCCAACACACTCTCAACCTTCTAATCCAAACTTACCTCCACAAATGGAGGTGCCACATGGAGGAAGGAAACTAACCTTTGAAGAAGTTCAAGCACAGTTGAAAGAGGACTGGAAAAATACAAACTTGGAAGAGGATATATCCTACAAAGATTACCCATAATTGAGGATGGGATATTATGAAGGCAAAAATCAAGGATATTTTAATAATGATCTTAGAAGGAAGTTGAGTCAATTAGATCTAGATCGATATCCACCTAGGCATGTGTAATGAAAGTTGACACCTATTTCCAACTCAACCCAATGCTAGAAGAGGAAGAAATAAAATTTGAAGCACTCCACTTGGATGGAGAGGTGCATGAATGGTGGCATCATGGAACCATTGTGTTGGGACATGAGCAAGTGAACACTTATGTAGAACTCATTGAAAGGTTGATAGATCAGTTTGATGGTGAAGATCCAAAACTTAATTTGAAAGAACTAGTGTAGTTAAGGAAAACAAGATCAATTGACCAATACATCATAAAATTCTATAAACTCTTTATTCTAGTTACAAACATTTCTAAAAGGAGATGAATAGTACCATTCATAGATGGAGTGATAAAACCACTAATGGGATGGGTAAATAGTTTTAATCCTATCATCCTCTCGATGGCTATAAAAAAAGGCACAAAGTATGGAAACATCATTAATGTCACCCTCTTGAGGTAATTCATACTCCAAACCACCATTGGTCCCAAAAGATAAAGATAACAAACCTCTACCAAAGAAGCCTTTATTGGATGATGCTACAATACTATTTCACTTGTAAGGATCCATGTGGTCTTGAGCATAGATGCCTAGGAAAAGGGAAAATATACTACATTAAAGTTGTATCTCATGATGAGAACAACCAAGAAAATATACCCCCAAAAGGAAATTCACCCACATGAGGACTCCAAGATGGTCATCCTAAACCATACAAAGAGGATAGCCACATCGGTACATCATGGAGGAACTATATCCCTAACTAGAAGCCCAAGATGTACATAATTTTAGGTAATTAGAACCACAAAATTTGATAAAGATTTATGCACTCAATTGGTAGAAGATGAAATGAAATAGAAAGAGCAAGAGGCTACTCAATCTCTTATTCAACTGTCGAGTGTAAAGGCTATAGAATGAACAAATGTGACACCAATACAACAGGTGATATCTACACTAATGCAGTAGCCAAAGGAGAGATCAAGTGACAAGGGGAAGCAATTGCAATTATCACTACCAAGTCATACACCCTTTAGATCTTAGGATGTGACTCATGCAAATGAGGAAGGTGATGATTCAATGGACCTTAATGAGGTAATTAGATTACCTACATATGATTTGAATAATCTTACACTAGAGAAAATACAAGAATTGGAAATCTTGTTGAGTTGTAAGGAAAAACAAGAACAACTTAAAAGGGAGAAGAAGAGAAGATAGGTACTTCATACTATCAAAGATATTTTTTACAGATGCATTTGGAATTTCATATGTAAATAATCAACATACAATTTTGGATCAACTAGTTAATGTAGTTGGCATAATTCAGACAGCTAATATAGACACAAATGAGAAGTTATTACAATGGTCTAAAATAATAATGGAGCATAAAGTGTTATAGAAAGTTTCACAGGAATTTTTACAAAGAAAAGTCAACCTTTCTACATCTATTACACAATTGGAAACAATTTTGAATACCATCAATTCTTTATTTATAAAATTGTGTGATATAGATTTCTTTACAATAGATATACACACTCATTAGAGCTATTGCATACAGACATAAGAGCTAATGTTATTACATTGGGCAAGAATGCAAGTCCAAGCTCACCCTCTTATAATGAACTAACATTTAATCACAAGAGGATAGCTGAGCTCACGGCTAAAGATACAGTGATAAGGGATAAGTTAGTATTGATTCAACTTCACTTGTTACCACATATTGAGATAATTTAGAAGGTAATCTCTATTGCTAGATATATTTTGAAGAAAGACACACATTTTTCCAATATTATAGGATCCATTGATCTAGCTATCAATCTAGAAATACAATTTTAGATTGTGGAACAGGTACTAGAAAGATAGAACCAAGGCTATGCCAATATTGTGGCAAGTCATCAACTATTTTTTGATAAGTATCGGCTAACCCCAACAGTCCCAAGTTCCATCAATAACAAAAACAAGGGGGATAGAATGAAGTAATAAGATAAGGAGAGATAATAAATAAAGGAGAAGATTAAGGTATTCAAAAAATGTGTAGATCAAAGATCAGATATTAGATTTTATAGGATTAAATTATGGTCTCAAGGGGAGTAAACATTTTTAGAAAAAATGATCTCATGACAAAGTGTTTTTGTCACTAATGTCAAAGGGGGAGATTATTGATATCTAAGCCTATGTTGTTGATTAGTATCCAAACACTCAGTCATTTGCAATTCATTTACTAAGCAAGATTACAAGATCATCACTGTGACCAAGTTATCTACTAAAGGCTAAGCATACAACACTTATACTAAGAAAAATAGTGATTTTTGAGCATTCAGTAGAGACCAAGCAGAGATATGAGTTGAGAAATATAGCATGAGATGAGAAATACAATAAAGACTGAGCATACTGATAAGTTATATAGAAGTCAAGTACTAGCACAAAGGCTTATGCATGACTGAGCATCAAAGCATTCAAGTGTCAAGTAGTTCAATTTTGATATGAGAGTCTATAATGGCACAAACTCATATGTATATTATTTTGGCAAACTTTTCTATGATATTTAGTACTTGAAGAGCTAGCTAAGATTTTTATTATGTGTCATTTTAGAAGGTAATGATCCCTAGCAAAGCGATTTGACTAATTAGAAAAAGGGATGTAAATGAAAAAAGATGGTGAAGTGTAAACTATCGATCAAGATCTAGAACCTTCATAGATTGTCTATTGAAAGAGGTTTCTACCCTAGAATCATAAGGAGTGTGAGAGAGAGAATGTGAGCATATGAAGAAGGTGAAGTTTGAGAGAAGAGTAGACAAAGAGCAATCAAAGAAGTGAATGACTAAATAAATTTATTAGATAAGGAGAATCGGATTAGTGATATAGTAAGGAGGAGACCCAATATCATCTTGTGGAGCATACAGAGGGTCAAGTGTTGAATTAGTTATTGCTAATTGAGATAGGGTAAATCTCTTAACAAAATGATCCTAACATGCCAATGTAAATCTCCTAATAGAGTCCTTACTTTGTTGTAAGTGTAAAATCCTTTAACAAGGTGAGACCTAATAGTCTCTTAAGCTTTTAATAGGGTAGACCCCTCACAAGGTAGATCATATTTTATGATTAAATAATGTAACCCGAATAGGTTAACTTTATTGTTGGAGTAATGAAGATTCATGGGTTTCATCCCCACCCTAGTTTTACCTTCATCTTGAAGTGTTTCTAGGTTACCAAATCATTGTGTTATGTATTGAACTAGTTATGGTTGTAATGTATTTTATTTATGTTATAATACTTTAGTTTTAATGGTATGTTTGTGAGATGAATTAGGAGTGAATTTATATTATTGGTTTTAAATCTAAAAGTTTTATATCTTGATTCACCCCCTCTTAGTATCATGTTTCTCGTATACTTATTTCAATAGTTTTTATGCATCATATCATATTATATAGTTATCATACCTCTTTGGTAACTAGCTCTAGTGTTTTTTAATCTAAATTGCATGACATTCTAATAGAAGGTCCCCCATGCAAAACTAAAGGTATTTTTATCTTGATCTTTAAGAGTTATCTTAATGTGGTTGTATCCTAAGAATCTTTCAAAGAGAGAATACATTTCATAACTTGTTGTCATGCCCACTTTCATGTCTATGTTAGGAAGTGGAAATCCATCCTTAGGGTATGCTTTATTGATATCTCAAAAATTGGTTTAGATATGAATGGGTTTATCATATTTTGAAACTGGTAAAATATTTGAAATATGCTTAGCATAATATATAGCTCTTATAAATCTAGATTTAAGAAGCTTTTATAATTCTTATTTGACTAAGAGTGCCAGAAGTGGATGCATTTTTCTTAGTTTTTGATTGATAGATTTCACACCAAGACCTAAGGATAAATGATGGATGATAATATTTGTGTCAAGCCCTAGTATATTTTAATAGGACCAAAAAAAATTGATATTTTTTGAGTTAAATAATTCTAAAAATTCCCTCTTTTCTTCCTTTGATAGTGACTAAGCTAGGAGTATAATTTGAGGATTTTCTTCAATTTGAAGATTTATAGGGTGAGGAGGCTCAATTAAGACTGAAAATATTTCTTAAAAATAACTAGTTGACTACTAAGTACCTCATCCTCAGGTACCTAGAGGAGGTTATCACCCTTGGATACATCTTTTATTTTTACATTTTTAGGCTCTAACACCGCCACAAAGTGATTTTCACCATGTGTTTGCCTATTTTTTTTTATTTTTCTTTTAATTTTATAACTAAGGTACTTGATATATGTCTCAGTCATATTTTTGACTAGCTCACTGGTGGAAGAAACTATAAGATCAATAGCATTGAGATAGCAGGCAATCTTGTAGTCATTTTGAAAGGTGACAAATTTAGACCATTAAATTTTTTTGTGACCGATTGATGAGGTTGAGGTGACCAAAGAAGAGAGAAATGGAAGGTTCTAGGTTATTAATATGGTAGAAATCATCTCTACCAAAAAGAAAGTCAAAATATATAATGTATCCCTCAAAGGTATCTAGATTGATTAGTCCCCTAACATGATCAACATGATCAACAAGTGATTTGACTCATCAAGTCCTATGGGTGACTCATCTACTACCTTGAAATGATTAGCATAAGTGCGTAAAACATCCACTCCTAATTCTATAGATTCTTTTGAAACTAAATCCCATTCATACTCATGTGGATATATACTAATATTTCTTTATAGGAATTGAGCAATGCTTCATTGAATTATCTCTCTATTGGGATCTTCAACCTCTAAGTCATCATGCTAGTGAGATGTAGAAGTGTCATCATCATGTTCTAGTAGAGGTCCTTCTTTATTCTAGAGGATAGAAGAGTGAGGGATAAATTTTTCATCTTTCTCCATAGTATTAATAGTAAAAGGCCCTTCCTCTAATTTATTGGTATTAGCTGGAATTTGATCATAGGTAGGTTGTTTCTCACTATGAGAAAATCCCAATCTAGTCTTATGCCTAGAATTTTGTCTATTTCTATGATTCAAGGATTCAACAAGAGCATATTTTTTGTTACTCAAAGGACAATGACCTAGATATCCCATTTAGCTAAAAAATCATATCCCTTTCCATATTTCTTGGGAGATATTTTAGTAGTTGATGTGACTTCCTCATAAGGTTCTCCTCTATAGATATACTCTCTAATAGCTCATTCTTTATTTTCATCTTCTAAAGGGACTACTAATTGAACAAACATTCCATAAATTTTCATAGCTAAAGATGATGATTTCATTTCCTCTAAAGGTTTACCATAGGATTTAAATGACATAAGAAGAGTGGAAATGGAATATAAGTGATACTCTCCCATCCCAATATCAAGACTTTTCAAGTTCTTTTTGTATTTAGCAAGTGTACTCTTATTTTCTTCAACAACTCTATTATGGAGAACCAAAGATTTAGTGAGAGCATTGATAGATATAGAGTTGTCCCTAGAAATAGACATCTCAATACCATTGTAAGGGAAATTTATAGACTGATGGTAATTCAAAGAAATTTCTTGCATGTCATGAATCCTAGGTCTACCTAGTAGCACATTACGAGCAAGAGGATGAAAGCCCACATCTTTTTCTACTAGACCCACTCAAATAGGTAACACAACTAATCCTTTAGATGACCTATTAGCTTTATTATATGCTTTGATGGTGATTTTTTTTCCTTGGCTCAATAGTAAATGATAACAATCCCAACTGTTTAACAAAATCAAATGAATAATTTTTTAACCCTTCATCATTATATATTAGCACACACTTGACTTAGGTTTGATAGATTTGAACTTCAATATATAAGGCAAGGTTATGAGGATGGTTTAAGGACTTGTCATTTTCTTCAAAAAATGTCAGGTAATGTGGAGAAGCAATATGATTTACCATAGTTTGGAACTGCTTAATATCAATGTTGTTGGGGATATTAGTTGTGCACAAAACTTTCTCCAAGATTTTCTTGTGTAGGTGAAATTTATAACAATTCATAGATATCTAGGTTGGGGTCCTTTTAAATTAATAAACAAGTTTTTATCTATACTTGGGCATATTAGGTGCTTTTTTGGTAGAGGACCCAATTTGTTTGGAGGTTGACTTCTTAGAAGAATTAGAACCCTTATGGATAACCTGTTGGACTAACCGCCAACATTCCCCTTCAAGATTTGTGACATGGCTTAACCACCTCCTATATTCTATAAGTCTAGTGGTTGTATTGGGCATTAAAAGGTAAATCTTTTGGTGAAATGATAACTCTAGCTTGTAACAAGTGGTATTAGAGCTTGGTCACAAGTTTGAATCTCCTCAAGTAACATTGAAGGGGGGATTTTTGGACTAACCACCAATGTTCCCCTTCGAGATTCTTAACATGGCTTAATCACCTCCTATATTATATAAGTCTAGTGGTTGTATCAAGAAGTAAAAGGTTGATCTTTTGGTCAATGGCAACCCTAACTTGTAAAGTAACCTTAGGTTGACTTCTTGTGATAGCATTCAATTTTTCAATGTGTGAAGGAGAATTAACACCTCTAAGAATAAGCAGCTATTTTTGTTCATGTTTTCTTCTATTATAATTGTTGTAATGTTGTGATTTCTTGGAAGAAGATCCAACACCTCTTAAGATAGATTTGGGTGGTTTGACAATGTTTGAATCATAGTTGTGTTTATCACCCTTAGGTCTAGCCATTGTATAGTTTCATCAATAGTTTCGAGCATATGTATTATATTGTTATTATCTATGTATGTGTAGTTGATTTTGGCATATTCATTATTCTTCTTAGATATTTTCCCTTCTCATATGTGGAGAGTGGTTCCTTGAAATATTTATGATCATGATTCTTAACAAGTCCATCTACTCCCACCTTTTCATTACCAATAAGATCATGGATGACATGTTTCAACCTTATGCAATTTTCAATCTTGTATTCTTTGTTTCTATGATAGTCACAATAGTGGTCATTGTTAGACCACTTGGGTTTTACCTCAGGTTTGTAAGTTCTAAATTTTTCTAGTAGTGTGGTGATCTTGTTGTAAATTAGGGACTTAAGTACTACATCGTATGAATCTGCCAAGGGGGTGAAGTCACGCTTAGGTCTAGGTTCCCAATTACATATCCCTCTAGAGTCATTTGATTTGTTTGAGTCACTATCCTTGGAAGCATCTTGTTGTTTATTCACTTGATTCACACTAGTTAAGTTGAAAATAGGCTCCTTAGGTTTAGGTTTATCAAAAACACCATTTCCCACATGCTTATTCTTTTTCTATGATTTGTTCTTGTATTTTTTGATGTAATATTTGTTGTCATTGTTGGACTTACCCTTAATCTCACCCTTATTTACTAAAATATCCTTTATTCATAAATAAATTTCTATCATAGCATCAAAAGTGAAGAAGATTTGTTTTCTAAGGTCATAGTTTAATTTGGGTATGAGATTATTGACAAAAATATCAATATTTTATGAATCAAGAAGTTCTTGAGGATAACGTAAGTTTAACTTCATCCATCCTTGTAGAAATGTAACAAAAGGTTTTCCTTGGTTTGATGTTACATAAGTCAAGCATAGTGACTTGATGTCAAATATTATAGGAACAGTGTTGGATGAATATTTGGTAAAGATCATCAAAGGACTTAAGTAGATGAGTAATCTTTGTGAACCATTCCATATCTTGACCACTAAGACTCCTAGGAAAGAGTCTCATGAAATGAGTATCATCATGAATAAAGTCCATACTCATGGCATAAAAATTTCTCACATGGTCATGAGGATCTCCATTCCCATCATATTTTTTATATTTACGAATCTCAACATCTCTTGGGAAAGGATGCATGTACAAGGTATTGTCAAAAGGTAGAGCACATATAGACTAACATGAGAATGGAATTCTAGTTTTTCTTTGTTCTATCTTTAGTTTCATCCATTCTTGTAGCATTTTCTTAATTATTTTCCAATTTTATCCAAAGGTTTAGGTTTTTTTTTAATAAAATTGGCAACATCAAATTTGTGATATAATTTAATGAGTTGGGAAGCTAGATGCACAAACAATTGGTCCTTATTTTTTTCCAAAGTTTTTATAATAAAAATTTTCTAGAATCTACCTTGTTGAAATTGTAGGACCTCAACTTCATTAATGTTAGGATCAAATTCATGACCATGTTGTGAGCCTTGTGAATTATGCCTAGTATGTGAAGAGCTAGGGAGTGAATCATATATAGCATTGTGAGGTGATATTGGATGAGTGCTTGGAGGTGAACTATTTCTATTTTTTCCAAACACATTCACATTGAATTGTTCAGCCAAATTTTGTGTTTGTTCTTCCATGTAAGGTTTCTTCCCTTTTTCAATTTTTCTAAGTTTTTCATTATGTATGAAAATCTCATAAATGAACTTGTGACATTCCTCTCTAGCCATAGTGTAAGAGAGATTAGTTTCAAACCTAGGTAATGTAAGGAGTGTTTCAAAGTTCTTCTAAAGTAGTTGAAGGTTTCAAACCAAGTCTCTAAATTTGCCTTAGGGGATTCATCAAAGAGAACTTGAAGTTTTTGACCTAAACAACATTGATGTCTAATAGTTAAAAGTAAGTTTTAAAAGCTAATTTAAGGTTTCTTTCCTTAACTAATTTGAAGCCTAATTGTCATCGACATGTAAAAGAATGTAAAAATATAATAGGATGACTCAAGGAAACATGACATCTAAACTAGATGAGCAATATATCCACTTTTCCAAGAGAAAGAAAGAGAGTAAAAAGATATCAAAAGAGATCTTGTCACAAAGTGCCCAAGTTGCATATAGATGCCCTATGTATGACACTTTTGAGAAAGTAAAGAGATAAAATCCAAAGAAAGAAGAATAGATAAATAAAAAAAGAGAAAAATGGAAAAGTGAATAGTATTACTAATCAAGAATTTATTTAAAGTATCTAAGTAATATTCTAAGTTGAAAACAATCTATAACCTACTAGTTTTAAACTAGGGAATTATAAAAATTCATATATAAGATGCCCTAATTTTCTATAATAAAAAAATTAAGTGTGAGAATCTTAGTTCAGCAACTAGGAAAAAAAATTCAGTGAACCAAACAATATTAGAATATAAATAAAACACTTTACAAAGAAGCTAGAAGAAAATTTATCATGAGATGATACTCTAGAGTATGAAAAGATGATATTTCATAGTATTACAAACTAATATTTCTCAATGAAGTAGATGATAATAAAACCTGGAAGTGCAAAAAGAATAACTTTTGACTTAAAAATCCTAGTTTGAATGACTAAATTGATAGATTTGACAACGTGGATTATTTCAAAAATGTGTAATCTCAATTTTAATAGAAAGTTGAAGTTTATAAGCTAATTTTTATAATGAAAAAGTGACACAAGAAGAATTCTTCAAAAAATCAAGAAAGGGACATAGTAACCTTGCATGATACAAGCACATGGGGAGCTCTCGAAATAAAAAATGTATGAACTCTACCATCATGTATATGCTAAAATGAGTTCCATGGGTCTTAGAAAAAATGAAGACATATCAGTCAAATTCTACCAAAAGGAAATGACTCATTACTCAATACCTTTTCCTACAACTTGATGCCCCCTCACCTTGCACAAAGTGGTTTCTCGCAATAGATATTGAATTTTTCATAAAGTATTTTTAGCACATCTAAAGGGACACATATGATGAGTAAAATCTTCAAGTGACATGGGTAATCCACTTGGTTCAATTCTACACAAAGATATTAAGCATGGCTAAATAAGGTGGCCTCTAATCCTAGGTTCTTACTAAAGGTCTCCATTAATAGTACCCCTCCTACATCTGATATGAAATAGAGGCCTTGTACCCCCTAAAGAATTTAAACTAGAAATTTCCCCATGGTTACAATCTCATGAGCATCCTTACTAGAGTGAATGAAGATACTATGTCCCTCTAAGGCTTTATCCTTTTCCAAGGGATTTTTTATTATAATGGTTTGGTTTTTTCTTGGTCTCACTTGGGTAATTCCTATTGATATTCGACAAACACACCACCCCCCCCCCCCCCCCTCTCTCCCCCCCAATAGATGTCTAAAGGTAAGAATCTCACAAGGAGATTGAACACAAAGTGGATCCACATAAGGAGGTAAAGATTTATAATTTGTCCTTAAAAAGGAAAATAACATATTCTCTTACTCCAAAATTTTCTCCCAAACACACCAAAAAAGGTTCATTAAAGCCACTAAAGAGTGACCTCTCCACTCACTTTCTTGTTTCACAGTAATGGGGCAAGATTTTTTATTGCCTTAGAAATACAAGAGAATACTCTACTACCATCAACATAAACCCTTACTCATGAGTTATTATGTGCATTTGAAAAGAAAATCTAATAAAAAAAGCATAATGGTATAAGAAAATAAACACAAATGAAATCTTTTTAGTTTTTTGCTTTTTCATTCCTTCAAGGAAACCTACAAAAACACTTTTTAGTATGTCTAGCAATAAAATATCCTTTATAAAGAAGCCCTAAAAAACCACAAGTTAGGCCACAATATATGAAATGAAATATTAAGTGTTAGCTACTATCAAAAACTAGACAATACAAAAATGCAAGCTTAATAACAACAAACTAATCTAGACGACTTAGACAATGCAAGAAATCTGATATGGGTCACACTTAATGATTTGTCAAAATATTGTATAATATTCACCTAGAAGATAGATGATATTTCAAGTCTAGACAATAGAGGAATCTAACCAGAATGATGTTCCAATAAAAAAGGGGGTGATATATTGTAGAACTTGTAAACAATAGAACATAAACTAGCAACTCTTGCCTACAATGGAGAAAAATTATTGTACCCTTGTACTATGAAATATTGTATGATATTTGTACTTACAAAAATCAAAATGACAAACCTATGATAGAAAAATCCAAAAATGAACAAAAAAGTAGAGCTAAAATTTGAGTCTAGCTCTATAGTAGGTGCAAAAAAAATGTATGCTAAAAAATGTGGCACAATTGTATAAACCATTATATCCAATGTATCCTATTGGTTAGGAGTCTTGAATGGAGGCTTATAGATTCCTACTTGTAAGGTGCAAGAGAAAAAAATGAAATTTAAAGCTTGTGGCTCTTAGATGAGCCAAGAAAAGTGACCCTTACAAGGCACACTACAAGATGGAAGATTTGATAGAATAAGACCAATGAAATGCTAGTATCCAAGGATCTCCAAGTGAAAATACAATGTAAATGAGAGTAAACTAAGATGATGCAAAGACTAAGCTATCATGTAATGCAAGTACAAGGAAAGTAAAGCTAATCTAACAAGATCAAGATTACTATTTATCCTAATTAAACTAGGTGGGTCATGAACCATAATAATAATAAATAATATAGGATATAAAGTAACATGATAATTTAGTATCAACTCCAATGAGAAGACTGCCATTATTATACACACAAATATCTTAAATCTAATCATACATATTATCGTTTATTTCAATGTCAAGATTACTAATGAATATTTTAATACCAATCAAATTAATCTTATTAAGATAATAACATATTAACAACTATGATTCAATAATACAAAATAACAAAGTTATTAAATAACTTATAAAACTAATATTATCAATTACATAATGACAAGTATAAATGTATAAACTATTTTACTTAGTTAAAGCAGTAGCGGGCTTAAAGGAGGAAATGGAAAAGGATACAAAGAAGGAAAGGAAATAAATGGGTAGGACAAGTCAATCACAACATCAACTTTTGAGAAAATTGTAGAAATAGCAGCAGTCCATCTACACAGATTTTGGAAAGGAGCAAGGACCATTATAGTGGTATCAGAGCTAGCATTCTCTCATTTTGTGAATCATGAAGAAATATTTCTAAGAATGAAAACAACACTGAGGAATACCATAAAATCATTCTGTCACAATAAGGAAAAGAAACATAAGATCTAATGGAAATTTATCAAACACCATGGTAATGAGAAATACATCATATATCCATAACAAAGGAGATAGAGAAATACTTTAATATCTATTATAACTACAATCTGAGATAACATAGGAATGAGAAATTAATTCTTACTAACAAAATGAACAAAGAATGATACATGCACGCTAATTGTGGAACTAATTGTGTACTCTCTGTGGCCATTGCTAAATACATGTCTAGAAATATATGAGGTAGATATACTTTCGATGTGAGAATCCTACATGGAGAAGGATACTTGGTTTTATTGTTACAAATCACTATAGAGGATTAGGGAATTATTTCTATTAACCATAGTGAAATAGAGATATGATAAAGAGACAAGACTCATCCTAGCATCATGAGAAATAAAGAGTATTTAAGACACATAACAATAGTATTTATGTCAGGAAATTAGTATCTTGTCACCAGTTGTGCCATTTTTGTTGCTGTGATATTCATTTTTTATTTGCATCCAAGTTTGTTCAATATATCCCCTCTAAATGATATGTGCCTCTAATTGAGAGCCTAGACTATTTATTTTGATGATATAATATTCTATATGAATGTATTTGAATACAATGTCATAAAAAAAATTTGATTCAATCAAAGATTGGTAGCTTATCCAATAAAAACAATAAGACATTAAATTTTAGGTTTTGTAGTAAAGGGGAATGGTTATCGAATGCTAGAAACTTTCAACATTAGACTTATCAATTGAAACTACCTCAATGTCACTCATAAATTTAAAGAGATACAATAAAAAGGAGAAGGCTTATTAAAAGTTTGAGCTTGTATATTCCAAAGGTGGATCTATGGGAATCATGGACAAAGGAAGAAACTATTGAAGTTTATTATAATCTGAAGAACAATACTCATTAGTGTGAGGATGCCCCCTATACATGTGGGAAAAATGGAACCACCACTATATAAATAGGGAAGATCAGATATAAAAAGGGATGACCATAAAAAAATAAAAAACCACGTATAAAAAGATAAGATAAGTATATTTAAAGATATGTCATCTCATTGGTGCAACCCATAACTATCAAAGATAAATGCAATCAAGCTCAACCCACTATAACATGGAAATGTTCCTATCTGCAAACATTAGCAAGCTTAAACTCATACACATACATCACATACCAAATGTTATATTTATGTGAACAATGTACAACCACCAAATATGGAGGGGGAAAATTGCATGTCTAAGAAAAATAAATAAATAATATATAAGTGCAAGGAAATAATGGAAAGCACTCATACATATATACAGAGATATAATGAACATAAAGCCTCTCCATGGACTCAATGCATAGAGAAGTTAAGGTGATGTTGAGGTAAGCACTATTTGCCTATTTTATTTTAAACATATGATTTAAGTGAATTTTAGTGTATTAAATATTTTTGATAATGATAAAGAGATAATATGGTTGAAAACATAGATTATATATATATATATATATATATATGTATATGTACATATATACATATACATATATATATATATATATATATATATATGTATATGTATATATATATATGTATATATACATATATACATATACATATATATGTATACATATATATATATATATAGATATATATGTATACATATATATATATAGATATATATATATATATATGTATATATGTATATATATATATATATATGTATACATATATATGTATATGTATATATATGTATATGTATATGTATATATATATGTATATGTATATGTATATATATATATGTATATATATATGTATACATATATGTATGTATACATACATGTATACATACATGTATGTATACATGTATGTATACATACATGTATACATACATGTATGTATACATACATGTATACATACATGTATACATAGATGTATGTATACATGTATGTATACATACATGTATACATAGATGTATGTATACATGTATGTATACATGTATACATAGATGTATGTATACATGTATGTATACATACATGTATACATACATGTATGTATACATGTATGCATACATACATGTATGTATACATAGATGTATGTATACATAGATGTATGTATACATAGATGTATGTATACATACATGTATACATACATGTATGTATACATACATGTATGTATACATGTATGTATACATACATGTATGTATACATAGATGTATGTATACATACATGTATACATACATGTATGTATACATACATGTATACATACATGTATGTATACATATGTATACATACATGTATGTATACATATGTATACATATATGTATACATATGTATACATATATATATGTATACATATGTATATATATATATGTATACATATGTATATATATATGTATACATATGTATATATATATGTATACATATGTATATATATATATATATGTATACATATGTATATATATATGTATATATATGTATATATATATATGTATATATATATATGTACATATATATATATATGTATATATATATATGTACATATATATATATATGTATATATATATGTACATATATATACATATGTATATATATATATATGTACATATATATATATACATATGTATATATATATATATGTACATATATATATATACATATATATATATATGTACATATATATATACATATATATATATATACATATGTATATATATATATATATACATATATATATATGTACATATGTATATATACATATATATATATATGTACATATATATATACATATATATATATATACATATGTATATATACATATATATATATATACATATATATATATATATATATACATATATATATACTCTCAATTTTGAATTATTATTTTATGTTTAATAATAATATTTGATCATTCAAATAAATTAAATAGATTTCTAAATATATGCTTTGAGTAATATACATATATTTTGTCTATTCTATATACATATATTTTGTCTATTCTATTGTAATATATATATATACATATATATATATGTATATATATATATATATATGTATATGTATATATGTATATATATACATATACATATATATATACATATATATATATGTATATACATACATATATATATATATATGTATATATATATATATTACAATAGAATAGACAAAATATATGTATATTACTCAAAGCATATATTTAGAAATCTATTTAATTTATTTGAATGATCAAATATTATTATTAAACATAAAATAATAATTCAAAATTGAGAGTATCGAATGAGGACATTAAAATTGGTATAGACAAAGAAGCATCAAAGGGATATATATCTATTATCAATAAAGATATACATGTAACTAAATGTATGTTTATAGAAAGGAAGATTGAGAAGACTTATATTCTATAATTTGTGCAAAAGGATTAAGATGTTTTAACCAACTCCCTTATTCTCTTACTATACTCCTAGGATTTGATGGTCAGTGTTGTATGGGGAGAGGCAGAGTAAAACCAAAAAATATATTAGTATCAAGTATCCTATGACAAGTAAATCCACACTCTCCTTAAGATAGGTATAGGAGGGAAGTATGGAATTGGAGTTTGAGCATGGTAATCACTAAATGTATTATGAACTATACACTTCATCCTAAAATTGAATTCATTTGATTACATAATAATTAGTATTAAATGTTGGTTATGAAAAATCTCCAAATAAGGGTTATTGCATTCTATGAGTTTGGGAGTTTATAGATGGTGTTATGTAGGGAGAGGCAAAGTAAAATCAGAGAATATACCAATGTTAAGAACTCTACAATAAGTAAATGTGCACTCTCTCTTGGACGAGTATATGAGTGAACTAATAAATCAAGGTTAAAACACATGCTAAGATAATTGAAAAATAATAACTATTAATTTTAAGAGGTAAGGTCTAAGTTATAAAATGTTGTGTGAGAAATAGGAATTTCTTGAGGGCAAGCAATTTGAGGAAGGGTGGACTTGTCATGAACCCTAATAATAATAAATAATATATGATATAAACTAACATGATAATTTAGTATCAACTCAAATGAAAAGATGTTTCTTGGGTCTTTTATTTGGGTCGAGTTCTTGTTCTAGTCCTGTTTGCTGGCTGGCATTTCTGGTTCCTGTGTTTGGTCCTATTTTCTAGCTTTTAGTTTTTGTCTTGTACTGTAGGTTCCAGCTCCTGGTAAAACCTGGGTACTTTATCTAGACTTTTTTAGTGGTTTCAAGTCCCTGTAAAACCTGATTTTGGTTCTACTGTGCAGTAGGTTTTTGGGCTCTTTCCTGTTGGATGGCTTTTTTTTTACTTTTTTGAGGATGTGAAAGGGTTTCAAGGTCCCTTCAAAACCTATTTTTACCATAATCTAAAACTCAAATGAAAAGACCACAATTATTATACACACCAATATCTTGAATCTAATAATACATATTATCATTTATTTCAATGTCAAGATTACTAAATAATATTTTAATGCCAATCAAATTAGTCATATTAAGATAATAACAAGCTAATGAAGTTTAATAGTTATTAAAAATCATGATTCAATAATACAAAATAATAAAGTTATTAAATAACTTATAAACTATTAACATTGATTATAGAAAGAAAAGTATAAATGTATAAACTATTTTACTTAGTTAAATCACTAAGCTATGTCAATGAATAGGCACATCTCTTGTGCTCAAATATGTATGTATGTATGTATGTATGTGTGTGTGTGTGTGTGTGTGTGTATATAGCCTCTTACATAGTGAGGTTAAAGGAGGAATTGAAAAATGATACAAAGAAGGAAAGGAAATAAATGGGTAAGATAAGTCAATCACAACATCAACTTTTGAGAAAATTAAAGAAATAGCAATAGTTCATGTACATAGATTTTGGAAAGGAGCAAGGATCATTACTAGTACTCAATGAAACCATAAGTTAAGCCATAATATATGCAATGAAATATCAATAAAACCTTGTAAAACAATTGTTGGCTAATGTCAAAAACTAGAAAATACAAAAATGAAAGCTAAATAATTGCAAACTAATCTAAATGACTCAATGAAAAGAATTTAATATGGGTGACACTTCATAGTTTGTTAGAATATTGTACAATATTCCCCTAGAATCTAGATGATATTTTAGGTCTAGAAAATAGAGGTATCTAACCAAAATTATATTCTAATACAAAGTGGTTGATATACCATCGAATCTATAAACGAAGGGATAAAAACTAGCAATGCTTGCCTACAATAGGGAAGAGTCTTGTAACCTTGTATTATGAAATATCATACAATATTCCTACTTGTAAAAATCAAAATGATGAACCTAAAATAGAAAAATACAAAAAGGCACACGAAAAATGAACTTAAAAATTGAGTCTAGCCCCATAGTGGTTACAAAAAAATTGTAAGCTAAAAAATGCAGCACACTTCTATAAACTATTCTATCGTAGGTATCTCATTGATTAGGAGCCTTGAATGGTGGCTTATTGCTTCCTACTTGTAAGGTGCAAGGGAAATTAATAAAATTTAAAGATTGTGGCTCTCAAATGAGATAAGAAAAGTGACCCTTACAAGGTGCACTACAAGATGGAAGATTCAATAAACCAAGAGAAATGAAATTCTAGTATCCAAAGATATCTAGGTGAAAATACAATGTAAATGAGAGTAAACTAAGATGATGATGCAAACTCTAAGCAATAATGTAATGAAAGAACAAGGAAAGTAAAGCTAATCTAACAAGACCAAGATTACTATTTATCCTAATTAAACTGTGTGATTTAAGCTAAAATTCAATAAAGGGAATATTAACCTAAGATGCAAATATGCAAGTAAGCTAAATGATAATGCAATTAAGAGTTCTCAATTCTCAAGAAATCAAGTGAAATTCATCATAAAAATAGCATGAAATTCTAAGATATGAGTGAGTTAGGAGAGAGCCTCTTTTTAAAGAGAAAGAGATAGTTACAGATTAAGAACAAAAATCAAAGAATAAGTTTAAGAGGCAAAAGATTTGTGGATGAGATTAAGAGGAAAAATAGATTCTACTCACCTTGGAAATGTGCATTCAATGTGTAGATAAATTTTTATTTTTATTTTTTAATTTTTAAATTAGGAAATTCCTCTTATGTGTACACATAGGATAAAGGGGATTTTATTTAATTAAAGTGGGATATGTTCTTTTGATTAAATCAAGACTTAGGATAAGGTGGTCAAACCATAGGTTAAAATCAAATAAATGATCAAGTGATTATTTTATCAAAGATGTAATGATTTAAATACATATGCAAAATTGATTAAGTATAAGATGTAGTCGACTATAGAGATTTAAAATATTGAAAATGGGGATTATAGCTTACTAGACCATTTTTGGATGATTACAACTACATTAGTAGAACACTAGTGACCTATGAGACCAAATATAAAAATATTTAGAAAGCTTGTCTTGCTATGGTGTTTGTGTCCGAGAAAATCACACACTATATGCTAGCTCACACTATTCATTTTTTTAAAAATTGATCCATTAAAATACTTACTAAGAAAAGTTACCCTTATTGGTTGACTAATGAAATGGATGATGGTTAATTATGAATTTGGCATTGAGTATGTTGAACATAAGGCTATTAAAGGATGGCCTATTAAAAATTAGCTAACTAAATTTCCTCTTCAAGAAAATGCTTTGATGAAAATTGACTTTCATGACTTATCCATCATGTATATGACTAAATGCACCAAGAAGATATTCTTCAATGGTTTGTATACATAGAATAGTATTGGTGTTGATGTTGAATTTCTCTTAATTACAACCCAAGGATATACTATATCTAAGTCTTATAAATTGTTACTCCCATGCACTAATAATATAGCTGAATATGAAGCTCTCACTAAATGAATCAAAATAGTAATTGAATGGAATATTATTAAGCTACATGTCTTTGGGGATTCTTAGGTGATTATCAACAAAATATACAATGACTATCAAACTAAAGATGAAAAATTGGTATCCTAAAATAAAATGATTGATGATCTCAAGTATTATTTTCCCTTTGTCACATTCCAACAAATTCTTAGATCTGAGAACAAAGTGGTTAATGCTATGGCTACCTTGGCTTCTATCTTGCAGCTAGAAAAACATGAATCAAGATATGAATTCCTAGTGGAAGAATTTAACCACCCTACATATGAATCTCATGATACCCACATTATTTGCATCATTATTTGTTGTGACTCCTACCACTACACTAATATCTTCTCTTACTTCTATGATCAAATGATCCCTGATGACCTTTCCTACAATGAGAAATGTCATCTCATCCATAACTCTTCTTGTCATATCCTCATATCTGGTAACTCATATAGGATGGATCTATATAGAACACTTATTAGATTCTTAGAAAGAGAGGAATCTAAATGTATGTTAGCTGAGTCCATAAGGGTGTGTGTGGGTCTCACTCTAATAGTCTTGTGCTAGCTCACAAGCTTCTTAGGGTTGGTTACTATTGACCTACCATGCAGACATATGTTCATCACTTCCTTAAATCTTGTAAAAATGTTAGATACATGTGAAATTGATTTATTTTTTAGGAAGACACCTTAATATTCCATCTATCTCACTTTGGCATTTTCAACAATGGGGTTTTGATTTGGTAGGCCATATATCCCAACTCATCTGGAGGACAAAAGTTTATCACCAATGCAACTGAGTACTTCACTAAATGGGTTGAGGTTATACTTATTTCTATTTCTATAGGAAAATAAGTCTCATTTTTCATCATAAATTTCATCATATGTTGATATGGTATGCCATCCTCCATACTCACTAATAATGGAGGACAATTCAAGAACAAAGAGCTAAAAAAAATGTGTAAGAAATTCAAGATTAAGAAATATTGGTTTTCTATTTACTACCCTCAATGAAATGGTCAAGAAGAGGCTTCAAATATGACACTTCTTAAGATCTTGCACCAAACTATTAACAAGTTAGGAAGGGATTTATACCTCTAGTTCAACCCTATTTTGTGGGCTTATAGAACAAGCATTTGCATACCTACAGGAGCTACTCCTTTCACTCTTGTCTATTGTGTTTATTTTGTCTTATGTATTGAGATTGAGATACCTTAACTTTGAGTTTTCCTTTGAGGACTTCTCATAGTTGAGGACTATCTATCTCCCACTTACAAGAATTTGAACTATTGGACAAACTTAGAAGAACAACTTTTGATAACATGAGAGTTTATCATAAAAGGATGTTTAAGAGCTATAACAAGAAAATCAACCATGGAGATTTGAATTTGGTGACTTGGTCTTGAGACTAAATTGCAAGAATTAACAAAATTAA
Organism: Cupressus sempervirens; assembly: GCA_028749045.1. Lineage (NCBI taxonomy): Eukaryota > Viridiplantae > Streptophyta > Pinopsida > Cupressales > Cupressaceae > Cupressus > Cupressus sempervirens. Next base: position 400,253,786 of record CM053791.1, on the reverse strand, counting down.
CAACAAAAATGGAAATTTAAACCAAATTAGTTGGGTCCTTATATTGTCATTGCTACTTTTGGATCTAACGCATATCAACTCTCAACACTAGAGGGAGATATGCTCCCTAAGCCTATCAACATACTTTATCTAAATAAGTTACATTCTTGATGCTCTTGGACTTTAGAGCTTTATATATAACTTATGGTCTTGAAAAAAACCTAAAGATCCTAAAATGTACTAAAATTTGATTATCTTTGTGAAATCCTAGTAATAGGCACTTTGATGTATCACCAAAAAATTAAAATATCAAAAATTACAAAAAGTCATGAAAAAAGGAAATCCTTCCAAGTGGTGAAAAATTGGAAAATAAGCTACTTGAGGACCTATGTGCTTCTATCTATCAGCTCATAGCCTTGACACTTAACCATTTCAATAAATCTCATGCTCGTCTCTTGGTATAGGATTGATCTTTGTCTAGGTCTAGGGGGAATGATGTTAGAAAGTAAAGTCCACCAAGATAACTAAGAGGAGAGGGGTGAATTGGTTATTTAATCATTAAAACATTTATCAAACTTATTAATCCTTAACCATGAGAAAAATATAACTAGAAACCATAAGAATATACACATACACAATAACACCAAATATTTTAACTAGTGAAACCCTTAATTAGAGGGAAAACCCCAATGGAGATGGTACCCAAAAAGAAATGAACTAATATAAAAGTTCCTTGTAGGAGGATGGACTTTTTTAGGAGCCAATAAAATACATTTAATACATATCAATCCTTGTTAGGATACTTCGAATCCCTATTAGGATATTTTAACCCTACTAGGATTTGTAGAAGACAGAAGGACCAATTGTCCAAACTGCTTTAGGGGTAATATCACCAAACTCATTTTCCAAATAATCTCTATATTATTCTTTGTAGAATAATAGAAATGAATTATCTTGAACTCCTCTATCCTCTTGACCATACCAATCCTCTTTTGTTCTCAATACCAAATCTTCGAACTTTGCATCCAATTGATCCCTTGGATCTCTTACATGCATTTACCAACTTCTCATATCACTTGTAAAATTTGTATTTCACACACTTGCTCATGCTTCTCATACTTCACCACAAGTAAAATAACCTTCCTTTATACCACATCCTCAAAATAATTCCTTGATTAGGCCTTGGGGCTTTCCTAATTAATTATAATGGGACCTAAACAATTGTTTTACGATTACACAACACTTTTGGCTCACACTATTCACAAATTCTCACACATATGACCTTTGACCTTGCACACTCATTGACATCATCATTAGGATGTATATTTTCACCTTTTAAATTCTCTTATCATGATTCTATCCCTATTAAGAGATACAATCCAAACATCAGAATTCACTTATCAGGTACTTTATCTACACAATGTCTTTTTTAATTCTTGAATAACTCTCACATGTCTTTGACTCTTTGTACACACACTTGTCCACTTCATCAAGACATGGTGTAGAGTATATTATCAATTGTGCACGACATGATCATCAATATGCAATCTGTATGACCTTGTTCTTTGTCTGCTACTTTGCTAGTCTTCATAGCAATAATACTATATTGACATCAACTATAAACACAATCATGAATGTAACATGTCAATCATACTATCCATCTATCCAATGCTTAGGATACTACCCCAAAGGAATACCATCAGCATATATGCTTACAATATCCCCCTTTGGCATTGCTGGAAATTTAGATGAAAAAATATCTAACTTCCAAAAATACCAAATCAAACTCTATTTTTGTTATTTCTTTCTTCTTTTTGAATCCTCTTCGTCAATAAAATTTGAAACTCACAAGAGCATTATTTTGTTTGTGTTTCCTCATTCTTAGGATAAACATTAGTTGTTCACACTTCTCCCCCATTGATATAAAAATAAATGTTTCTTGCCATTGACATCAATCTACTCATGAACAATTTCTCGCCATATATAAATCTCCTACATACTACTAGAAGATATTTTTCATGTGATCATCTCCCCCTTTGACATCAATGACAAAGGCTTCCTTATGTCAATCATCTACTTCAAGTCTTCAACTAGCTCATGTGTTTGAAGACATTGTTCTATACCAACTACCAAGAGTCTTTGATAACTCTTCTCATCAAGGATACTTCCCCATACATGAAGTATCAGAATTTAGTCTAGATAAACAATAGTGATTTATACCATTGGACTAGTGCACTTTTTGCATCATCTACTTGTAATCACCTAAAAGTGGTCATCTAGACTATTAGCCCCCTTCTTAGCATTTTGGCTAAATTAATTTAATCATTTACCTAGACCAAATTGCTAATAATCAATTTATTTGATTATAACCTATAGTTTGACTATGCTATCCTAAGTTCATTATTTGATTAAAAGAACATGTCCCCTTTTAATTAAATAAAAGACCCCATTCTTCTAACCCACTTAAAGTGCACACATAAAGTCCTTTTTCTATTTTGCAATTAAAAGAAAAGGCTTTGTGACTTTTGTCTTATATGACAAGTCAACTTATATTCTATTGGTTGACTTGTGTGTGCACATGGATCATTCCTCTTTTTGAATTCCACCGTTGATCATCCACCATCTTCATCTTGATCTCTACTGTCCATACATCTTTAAAAGGGAGAGAGTTTTCCCCCTCAAAGAATCCTCATTTTTTAATATTGTTATGTTGCAGGTTTTCTAACAGGTTTCTTTGGAGCTTTGTGGAGAACTTCTATTTCTTGTCTACATTCTCTCATCCATGGCATCATGGCATTCTAGCTTACCTTAGCTTTTATTTTTACATGTAGCTTAATCTCACATAGCTTAATAATGGTATTGTAACAATCTCATACATGTTTTAGCATAGCTCCACCTTGCATCTCATTCTAGCTTAATCTTCATTTGCATTGCATTCTTGAGGAACTCCTTGGGACATTTGCATTCTTGCATCTTGTCTTTGGAACCTCCCATTGCATGGTTTACTATCAAGAAGAGTATCTCTAAGGCTCATTTGAGAGCCCTTGAACTTGAAATACACTCTCTTGCACTTCGTGGATAGGGAGCTCTAAGCCGGCATCCGAACATTCCAACTCATGGAATCGTTTGGATAAAAGGGTTTAGAGTGGGACACTTTCGAGTGTACATTTTTGGCACCCACCGTGGGGCGCCAAAAATGTACACTCGAAAGTGTCCCACTCTAAACCCTTCTATCCAAACAATTCCATGAGTTTGGAATGCTTGGATGCCAGCTTAGAGCTCCCTATCCACGGAGTGCAAGAGAGTATATTTCAAGAATAAAAAGGCTCTCAGATGAGCCTTAGAGATACTCTTCTTGCTAGTAAACCATGCAATGGGAGGTTCCAAAGACAAGATGCAAGAATGCAAATGTCCCAAGGAGTTCCTCAAGAATGCAATGCAAATGAAGATTAAGCTAGAATGAGATGCAAGGTGGAGCTATGCTAAAACATGTATGAGATTGTTACAATACCATTATTAAGCTATGTGAGATTAAGCTACATGTAAAAATAAAAGCTAAGCTAAGCTAGAATGCCATGATGCCATGGATGAGAGAATGTAGACAAGAAATAGAAGTTCTCCACAAAGCTCCAAAGAAACCTGTTAGAAAACCTGCAACATAACAATATTAAAAAATGAGGATTCTTTGAGGGGGAAAGCTCTCTCCCTTTTAAAGATGTATGGACAGTAGAGATCAAGATGAAGATGGTGGATGATCAACGGTGGAATTCAAAAAGAGGAATGATCCATGTGCACACACAAGTCAACCAATAGAATATAAGTTGACTTGTCATATAAGACAAAAGTCACAAAGCCTTTTCTTTTAATTGCAAAATAGAAAAAGGACTTTATGTGTGCACTTTAAGTGGGTTAGAAGAATGGGGTCTTTTATTTAATTAAAAGGGGACATGTTCTTTTAATCAAATAATGAACTTAGGATAGCATAGTCAAACTATAGGTTATAATCAAATAAATTGATTATTAGCAATTTGGTCTAGGTAAATGATTAAATTAATTTAGCCAAAATGCTAAGAAGGGGGCTAATAGTCTAGATGACCACTTTTAGGTGATTACACTACTTAGAAGTAGGAAGGGGCATAACCCCAAGCACACCTCATAAATACCCAAACTTATCCTTAGGAAAAGGCTTCATAAAGATGTCAGCAACTTTTGTATTCACATACTCTAATCTGATTTATTTTTCTACAACTTTCTCTCTCAAAACATGATACTTAATAGATATATGCTTAATCTTAGAAATTAACACAAGATTCTTGGACATACTTATTGTACTTGTGTTTTCACAATGTATGATAACTCATTCTAAAAATGTTATCCCATTGTCCTTTAGCATCTGCTTCATCCACATAAATTAATTACAATTGTTTGTTGCTGCTATATACTCTACTTCCACTCTACTCTATGCGATGCAACCTTGTTTCTTGCTTAGTCAAGAAACCAATCTTCCTCCAAGGAAAAATGCTTCACCACTTGTACTCTTTTGATCGTCCATAATGCATTCCCAATCTGCATCAATATATGCACATAAAGTAAAATCGCTTGATCTACCATACCACAAACTAAAATTAGGTGTACCCTTCAAGTATTTGAATATTCTCTTTATTGTTGCATAATGTGCTTCTCTAGGATCTACTTGAAATATTACTACTATTTCAACCACATTTTTATATCTAGTTTGGTGTGAGTTAGATATTTCAAACCTTCAATCATAGATTTGTACTTCTTCTGCTCAACTATAGGTGTCTCAACTTTGCTAGATAACTTGTGACCAATTATCATAGGTGTACCAATATTCTTAAAACTTTTGAAGCCAAAATTTTTTAATAGGTCCTTCAAATACTTAGCTTGTGATAAGAAAATACCATTTTTGTTCTATACAATTTGTAATCCTAAGAAATATTTCATCTCACCAATCATACTCGTCTCAAACTCATTCTTCATTTCATGAGAAATTTTTTCACTTGCTTCATCATTTCCTCCAAAGATTATATCATCCACAATTATCATAATAATCAATAATCCATTCTTAATTTCTTTCAAATACAAATTGCTATTTGTTGTACCTTTAGCAAATCCCAACTTTTCCAAATATGTGTCCAATCTTGCATACCAAGTTATTGATACTTTCTTTAGACCATACAATGTTTTCTTTAATTTGCATACCATGTCCTTATCTATTGTCAAAGAAAATCCTTCAGGATGCTCAATTTACACTTCTTCTTCAAGTTATCCATTCAGAAATGTTGACTTTATATCTATCTAATATACTTTGAACTTCTTACTTACTACATAACCAAGAAACATCCTTACTGCTTCAATTATAGAAACAAGGGAACATGCCTCTTCATAATCTATACCTTCTTGTTGTGAATATCCTTGGTGTGCCAATCATTCTTTATTCCTCACAAACACACCTTGTTCATTCATCTTTTTTTGGAAAACCCATTTAATTCCTATAACATTCTTGTCTTTAGGTCTAGGAACCAATTCCCATGTTTCATTTTTCACAATCTGGTCTAGTTCTTCCTTCATTGCTTGAATCCAAGGTTGCATGCCTCATCTGCACTCTTTGGTTCAACTTCAAAAATTAAACACAATTCTTCATGTACTCTGTTTCTTGTCATAACTCCTTTTTCTTTGTTTCCAATAATCTAATTAGCAAGGTGATTCTTTGTCAAATTTATTTTGGGTGTAGGTGTTACTATTTCATTTGTTACTTCTTCTCTTAGTTCTTCTTTATATTCAACAATTTGAACATCATTCTACAAATCATTGTTACTCTCAAAAGAAACTTCAACATTTTGTATAACAGGTTTGGAATTAGCTTCTTCTTCATCATAATTATAATCTAGCATTCTCTCTTTAACTGCAAACTTTTCATCCACTTTTACATTTGTGCACTCAACAATAGTCTTAGTTCTTTGATTAAAACATATATATGCTTTGTTTTTCAATGAATAACCAAGGAACATACCTTCATCACTTCTTACATCAAACTTACCAATATCATCATCTCTCTTTATCTAATATTTATTTCCAAAAATATTGAAATACTTTACTAAGGGTGCATGTCCAAAACCATAATTCATATGGAATCTTATTTGTACCTTATTTTATCTGCACTATGTTTATTGTGTATAACGTTGTATTAACTACTTCTCTCCAAAATGTCTTGGATATATCATTCTCAAACATCATGGCTCTTGCTACTTCTGTTGCAGAACCATTTCTTCTTTCAGCAATCCTAGTTTTCTTAGGCATCTTAGGTATTGATAGTTGTTTGTTGATGCCAGTTACTTCAGAAAAGGTATTAAACTCATTCGAGGTAAACTCTCCACCTCTATCTAATCTCAAACATTTTATCTTTACTCTAAATTCATTTTCAACTTTGTTCTTAAACAACTTAAAAATTTTAAATGCCTTGGACTTTTCTTTAAGAAATGCTACCCACATCATTCTAGTGAAATCATCAAAAAAAATCATGAAGTACCTTTCACCATAGAATCCTCTTGTTTTAGTAGGACCACTAAATCAAATTTGTATAAACAGTCTCCAATTTTGTTGTGGTAGTGAACTTCTCGCTAGGAAAATAAACTTTCTTATGCTTAGCCATAACACGTTGTTTGCACAAAACATTAGTAGGCTTCACAATTCTAGGTAAATCTCTGACAACACATGTACTACTATCCTTCACAATATTATCAAATTTTATATGAAAAAATCTTCTATGCCATATCCAAATGTTATCGACCTTTGTAACCAAACATATCATCTCTATAGGTTTTAATTCAAGAAGATTACCTCTGGATCTTGTACCAGTTTCAATCAACTTACCATCTTTATCCTTGATAATGCATGTTTTCTATGTGAATTGCAACCGATAACCTTTATCAACCAACTATCCAATGTTCAAGAGGTTATTTTTAATCCATCAATAAAATAGACATCGTCAGTGTTAGTTTTTCCATCAAGAGTAATAGATCATATTCCCTTGATATGACAAGTTGCGTTATTACCAACTCTGACAATTCCTCCATCATTATTATTGAACTTAAGAAACTTATTCATGTCTTTAGTCATATGATGTGGCCAACCACTATCTATAGTCCAATCATATTTATTTCCAACTTACAAAACTAGGGCTTTCTCTTCTCTGACTTCTTTTCCAGGATCTTTTCTTTTACAGCTACATATCCTAACTCATCATCACTTTCACTCTGAACTTTTTCTTTAGACTCATCATCTTCACTTACATACAAACAATCTCTAGGATTTCTAGACTTGAAATTATTATTATAATTTTTCTCTCTTTTAGGACACTTAGAAGAACAATGACCAAATTCATTGCAAGTCCAACATTTAAAAATTATCTTACCATTCAGTTCTCTCCTTACAAGGAGGGAAATTCATTCTTTAATCTTTTTGTCTTCTTCACATCTAAATCTATCTTCATTTGTTCTTCTATTCTTTTGTATGCAACAGAAAGATTTCTACATTTGGAAACTCAATTATCTAAATATCAAAATTAACTCCATCAAACTTCAGAATTTCTTTTCTAAAGTGACCTTCCATTGATCTCCTTAATTTGTTAAGCTTTTCCTTCAAGGACCTGATGCTCTGATACCAATTGTTAGAAAGTAAAGTCAACCAAGATAACTAGGGGGGGAGGGGTGAATTAGTTATCCAGTCATTAAAACATTTATCAACCTTATTAATCCTTAACCATGAGAATAGTATAACCAAAAACCATAAGAAGATACACATACACAATAACACTAGATATGTTAACTAGGGAAACCCTTTATCAGAGGGAAAACCCCAGTGGGGATGGTACCCACAAAATTATGTACTAAAAAATTATGTACTAATACTAAAGTTTCTTGTAAGAGGATGGAATCTTTTAGGAGCCAATTAAATACATTCAGTATATATATCAGTCCCTATTAGGAGACTTTGAATCCCTATTAGGAGATGACAACCCTGTTAGGAGTTATAGAAGGCAGAAGGACCCGCTGAACAAAAAAGCTTCAAGTGGAGGATCATCAAACTCACTATCCAAATGATCTCTATATTATTCCTTGCAAAATAATAGAAATGAATGATCTTGAAATTCTCTATCCTTTTGATTAGACTAATCCTCTTCTAATCTCAATATTAGGTCTTTGAACTTCACAGCTAATTAATCTCTTAGATTGCTTACACTCATTTACCAACTTCACATATCACTTGTATAATTTGCACTTCCCACACTGGATCACACTTCTCATATTGCACCATAAGGGAAATAACCTTCCTTTATACCATATCCTCAAAATAATTCCTTGAGTCAGCCTTGAGGCTTTCGCAATTAATTATAATGGGACCTAAAAAATCATTTTACAATTACACAACACTATCATCTCACAATCTTTATAGCTTCTCACACATGCAACCTCTGACCTTGCACACTTGCTAATTTCATCATCAATGTATTTTTACTAACTAAATTTGCTAATAATAATTCTATCATTGTTAAGAGATACAATCCAAACATCAAAAATTACTTATCAGGTACTCTATATGTACATTATCATTTGTAATTCTTGAATAACTCTCACATATCTTTGACTCTCTATATGCACACTTTTCCACTTCATTAGGACATTGTGTAGAAAATATTCTCAACTCCACATGACCTAATCATCAATATGTAATCTATGCAACCTTGTTCTATGTGTTCTACTATGTTAGTCTTCACAGAAACAATACTATGTTGACATCAATGAAAAACATAGTCATGAATGCAACATTTCGATCATGATATCCATCCATCCAATGCTAAGGATACTCCCCCAAAGGAATACTATCAAAATTAATTCTAACAAATGACTTGTGTCATATTTGGTCTATAGGATGTTCTAGTATTTAGTAACACCACAAAACAATATTTCTCAACACTTTTCCTTTGACATCAAGTATTACTCAGTACCTATTGGATAGTTTACCTTGGGCTTACACTTTGTCACCAATCAATTTGTTTGCTATTTCATGCTTTTAGGGAAAAAACCCAAGAAAATTTGGGAATAACTTTGTTTTCATTTTTACATTGTGCTTATTTGAAATAACTTAAATTTCTTGTTGATTTTCTTTATGTGTTGATTGCTATGACTATTTTTTTACTGGTGCTCCCTTCTTAGTTACTCTTGAATGTCATATAACTAGAGGACTAAGGGCATGAGGCATATTTTCTCTATCTTTTTCTTGTGGGCATAATTCTAATGACCTAAGGTGTCTTAAAGTATATTGCTTGCTCTATTCCCTTGGACACTTAGGTAATTTGGAACTACGTCCTTAACTATTTCATTTTGTTTTTTCTACAAGATTGTGCTTATGGCCATCTTAGTAGTTTGTGTCTTGATGCAAGCATGATATTTCTATATTATGTTGGAATCTAATAGTGAGTCATCTTGACCTCTTTGTCTTTGATGCATATGTTAGGTTCCTACTATTATAAATAGGGAATACTGAGAGGTAGGGTGAATCAGTATTCTACAAACTTTTGTTGCCAACTAGATATTATTAATTGCTTTGAACCATGCATAAGAAAGGAAACAAGTAATGCTAAACAATAATAGTAACCATGCATAAAGAGAACTCATAACACCATATTTTGTTAACTAGGGAAACCTTGGCCAAGGGAAAACCTTAGTGGGGATAATACCCACTAGATGATATACCAATATATATGTTCCTTGTTAGAGGATGGACCATGTTAGGAGTCAATGAGAAAATTTAGCATAGAGAGTCCCTATTTGGAGACTTTGAATCCCTATTAGGAGATTCCAACCCTGTTAGGAGTTGTAGAACAGTAGATGCAAGAAGAGCTCACTGCCCAAACATGCACTTCCAATTACAAGAAGAGCTCACTGCCCAAACATGCACTTCCAATTACAAGAAGAGCTCACTGCCCAAACAAGTAATTAGTCTTCAGGTATATAGGTGTTGTATCTTCTTTCTTGACTAATATATGTCCTCAACCTGATCTTGGATCACAAATTCAAGTTCTCAAAACTTCTCATATATCTCTTCTTAAAAGGTTTGCATATCACTTATTACAATACAATTGCACAGTTCTTTTTGCAAGATGTCCTTCACATAAATACCATGCCCTTTTACAAATTTTTGCTAGGTCAAGTAAGACCATAATATACTTTTCTAACCTAGAGTAAACATCTAGGATGTTAGCCCTAATTGGTCAAGTAATTATTTTGTAAACAAAATAATTCCTTTCCCTTAATTTTGTTGTTCTATTTCACTAGTAAATCATTAATATATCTTTTCTATACTTTTTGTACTGATGTCCAAGATTATATACATCATCATCAACATGTATATTGTCTCCATCTAACTTTTCTAGTCATAATATGATGTTAGAAACATTTTACATATAAAACAATGTACTACTGTAAACCAATTTCATACTTAGATAATTTTTTGAGTACCAAAAGTTAAGTATCTTTATTACCAAGGTTTTCTACAAGTAAGTACATCATGTGTTGCCATTAATGATAAAAATTACATCATACATAAAGCCAATTGTCAATAATCTCCCCATTTAGTATTGATGAAAACAAATTAAGTTAAACTGGCTAAGTGACAAAACCTTAAGAAAAATTTATAATAGTTAATATCTAATACATTACATATACTTCATATTAGAAATGCTCAATTTCTCAATTGCTCCATTTCTCCCCCTTTAGATATGACTGCTACATCCATAACTTACTACACAATTTTCTTCTACAATTTCTCCCCCTTTGACATCAATGACAAAGGTCAAAAGATCCAAAAAGTTGTTTGTCTACTAATATTTTCATGCAATCATTAAAATTTTCTTTCAAACTATTCATACCTATCTACCATGTGTCTTTTTCTACTTCAGTAGTAGTGAGCATTACACATAAGGCACATGATGTAATCTCAGCTGCATTAAGGTCGGAGTAGGTGAAGTTTGCAAAGGTGTCTTTTGCTTTGACACACTCTTCCAATTGTCTTTTAATAGTTGATATCTTCATAGCAATAGACTCTCTGAATTCTAATAGTCTTCTCAAAATTAGGTCTTTTTCAAGTTCCAGTTTCCTTATGTTTGAGTGAACAATGGAAACTTGTCCTTCCAACTCATTTCAATTCTACAAGAGGGTTGTTGTATATGACTGGTTAGAGCTTCCAGTTCACTTAGCTTCCCTTGAATCTTTTCATCCACATATTTGGTCAACATATGAGATAAAGTACATTTGATATATAGTACTTTGCCAACTTGTTGACATCTTTAGAGTTCCTTGATACAAGTATCAAAACTCAGAAAATAATTCTATATATTTTGACAAATAGTGCTAAAAAGATTAGCATCATGTGAAATTTGAGCCTTAGTCTCAACAACATTCAACAAATTTGTAAATTCATCATCAAATGATTTCACAACTACTTGTGCTCTCTATTTAGGATCTACTTCAATGTGTTTGGCTATGAGGGTTCTATGCAATCTATCAGTCACCTCCATTAGTGCTCTTTGTAGACTTTTCACCTTTTTGTTCTTCTCAAACAATTTTGTCAAGGATGAGATCAAGTTAGATTGATCATCATCATCACCTATAAGGTTTGCAAGAGATATAGAAGAGGATGAGCTAGATGCTTTCACCCCATCTTCCTTTAGTTTCTTCTTGGCTATCTTCCTTGAATTTTTCTTTTCATATTCCTTCTCTTCTCTTTCTTTCTTTTATTTTTCCAACTTTTTCTCTTTTTCTTCTTGTTTCCTCCTTTCAACTTCTTTTTGCTTCTTTTTTTCTCCAAGCAATTTTAGCTTGGCTTCTTCAATATTTTTCTTTTCTTCATCTATTTATATTTTCTCTTCTTCTATTTGTCTTAATTGACCCTGAATATCTTCGCAATGGGGCTCAAGCTAATTGAATGGGTCTTCATCAATGTTAATAGTAACATTTGTTTGATCAATCTGCATAGTATCACCACTTATTGATACTTTTTAGGTTTTCTGTAGTAGTAGGTTCTTCCTTTAACTCACTCATCATTTAATTGATAGTTACTATAGTTTTTCTTCTTATAACATTATTTTCTCCTCCCATGAATAGAAATGGCCTTAGCTTATTTTGCAAGTAAGGTGCTAGTTTCATCATCAATTTCTTGATTGCATCTTTATCATCTATCTTGCACATAGTTCTTAAAATTGACTTCCGAAGTTCCATGTCTTCTTCATGAACTAATGCCTTCTTAGCTACAAGTTTGTCATAGACCTTATGATTCATCATGCCTTTATTACTCTCAAGTTTCAGTTTATTGATAATTATATATCTCATAGTAGAGATATCAATTTATTCCTTCTCAATATCAATGTACAAATCATAGAACTTATTCATCTGTACAAAGTTCCCTTCATTAACAATAGTTGTGTTAATCTTTTCTATCTTTCTTTTCCAGGGTTGCCTTGTTTTACCTGCTGGCTACTTAGAAACAATGACTTTCACTGGCTATTTGTTTTCTGGTTCCTCTTCTTATTCTTCATCATTGGAGTCCCCAATTGTCAACAATGCCTTTTTTTTTTTCTTTTCAGTTCTAGTAGCTTGTTGCTTAACTCTTTTAGACTTGTGAGTCTCCACTAACCTTTCAAACTTCCTCTTAGGTTCACTTGGTTGTTTGACTATTACAGTAGCATATGGCATGCTCTATTCTGTAGGAGTTTCTACAATAGATACATCACACTCTTGGCCAACTGACAAAGGTGTCACATACATTACACCTTGTTCACTGATTTGTTTTAGTTTGGAGATAGTTTTTCTAACTACTTGTGATTCTTTTTCTAACATTCTAGCCTCAAATAATGCTTTCTTCATTACAGATGCAATCTTCTTATGAGATGCCTTTTCTAATGATACCTAGTAGGTTGACTGGGTTATCTCCTCATATGTTCTAAATTTGTATGATGCTTGATCTATATTTGATTTTAATAATAAATCAATATAATTGATAGCTATATCATCACTCAATTCATAACCTAGGGTATCAAGAAATATTTCTTGAGGTTCTACTACTTCAATATAAGTTAAGTCAGTATCCACCATACAATATATTTTATTCTTAAATTTGTCAACAATTACAGGGACAATTTTGTATCTTTGTTTCATCTCATTTTGAAATGTTCTCACAATCAAATTTATGTTGTCCAAGATTTTCTCTATTAGATGCCTTCTGTATACATCTGTTATCCTATCCATAGTAAATCTTTCACTGCTCATAATATTAGTAATTGATAAGAATGGAAATCTCTTAAATACATGAAAGAAAATGTGATTAATCAAAGACTAGAATCTGAATACACCATTCCTAGTTCTCTTAATATTCTCTAAGTTTTCAATAAGTTGTACTCTTAGAATTTCACTCAAATTCACTTGTTCTTTCTCAATACATATCTTATAAGCTACATAAATAAATCCTACTAACAACCCATCACTCTTAAAAATTGTACATAGAGAATATGCAATGATTATGCTTAAGAATCTTACATCATGTTGTCTGATGGTGTTGATCACCATTGCTTTACCATTGTAGCCTACCTTAGTATAACTTTCGACCTTCTTCTTAACCATTTTCTCACCAATAGTTACACTACCTTGTTTGCTAAGACTAGTGACCTCATGAATAAGGTCAACAAAGATGTCAACGACATTGTCTCCCATCCAAATCTATCTGTTATGAATTCTACTTAATATGATCTATGTCCATTATTTTGTATCAAGTTCATGGTAAAAATGACCTCTGACTAAGTTTAAGTCTTTCAAATGCTCATATTTAGGCTTAATATTCATATCATGATTGAAAAAAAATTCCATATCTCTATTCATAAACTCACATCCAATGGTTTCAAACTTACTATATAGGTAGCTTCCTACATCTTCCAATAACACTACATTGTTCGAAGTAATTGACAAAGCCAAATTAGAGTTTTCCTCTAGGGGTTTCATGAACAACCTTTAATTTGGGTCTCTCAATATTCTCAACATTCTAAATGACTAACATATTCATGATTACACCAAAAATAAATTTATCAAAGAATTTATGTACAAAGAACAATAAAATACCTTTTTTTGGAGTAGGGTTTTTTGCTCAAAATCAATTTTCCAAACTACTTTTGGGTGCTCTAACTTCCTGAGATGATCACAATATATAAATAATCAAGTTTGTACTCCTTTTATTCATCTAGGACTTGCATTAATTATTTACTTCACTTAATCAAAAAACTTGTTTATTTCATTTTGAAATCAAATATCTACTCAAGATCAATTGTCTAATCTTTGAATGCTATTCGAGGTTCACCATAACTTCCTCTCATCATGAAAATGCTCCACAAAACTTTTCTCCATGAAATTTTCTATAGAAACATAGATTTCATCTTCTGTCACATAGTAAACTTTCTCTATTATAACAGTAACACTTATTTCCTTCGTAACTTTTTTTTTAGTAAGCTCCAAATTTCAAGTGAGCTTAACTACAATCCAAACTCATTAAGATACATCTTCTCTCAACCTCACTATGAGTAGATCAATCTCTAAATGAATTTTCCAATTATGGTTTTATGAACAAGCTTAATTCAAATTTGTTGAATCAAACTTGATTATTGACTTCAATTTTCCTATCTCACCGTCATATAACTTTTCCTCTAAGATGTCTAATCCTTTTACAAATACCTCATTAAATTCTTCTCAAATTTCACTAACTACATTTGTTTGTTCTGTATTGTCTTTATTAGTTCTGAAGCTACTCTCATGATTCCTTCTGCCATTTCTAAAGTTCCTCCCATTGCTACTTCTATTTCTAAAGTTTCCTCCATGATTCCTTCTATCATTTCTGAAATTTCTTCCATTATTTCTTATGTCCATTCTATAGTACTTTGATGTATGTCTGAAGTTGTTGCATAACTAACATACTGGATTTCTACTTCTAGGATTCTGTTGATCAATAATTTCTTGACAATCCTTGGCTATGTGTCCAAAGTTGTTGCACTTATAAAACATGATATGCTTCCTTTCTTCATATTTTTTTTCATTATATCTTCTTCTATCCACAAGGTTAGTGTTTCCAAACAATCTACTATTTCATCTATCATTATCATACTTAGGCTTCTTACAATCAATAGAATTATGACCAATACCATGAAAATTATGACAATAAAATTTTGTAACATGATTAAATGATCTATTTGAATAAAATAAATTCATATGACCTATTTTATTACATGAAAGACATTTGCCTCTAAATTCATACCTAGTTTCTTTAGGAGATTCCACTTTCTTAGGTTAATCTAATTTCATAGTTTCCTTCTCAACTTCTTTGGATTTATCAGAAGATTGACTGGCTTCAATCTTATTATCAAACTTTTCTTTATCTTTCAGATTTGATTTACTTTTTGGTTATTTACAAACAAGTTAAATAAATAACCAAGACTAGTCTTATCATAGGTAGATCTTTGTATTGACATAGATTCATCAAGCTTTTCTCTACTAGTGTAAAGCTTTTCAAGTTTGTGCTTGCACTAAGTTAGTTCACCTTTTACAATAGTGTTTTACTTATGAAGTTCTTCATGATCTTCTTTCAATGTTTCGAATTCAGATGTCTTCTTCAATTGACTCACTCTAAGATTTGAATTTTTAGTCTTCAAATCATATTCAATTTTGCTAGGATCATTCCTCAAACTCAACTTTAAATTGGTAATCTTCAATTCATGCTTCAGGATCTTGTATTCTATTTCTAGTTTTAAATATTCATCATCACGAGTAGATTCAGTAGATTCAGGCTTAGATTTGAGATGTTCAATCTTGTCCTTCAATTGTCCAATGTATACTTTGGAGTCTTCATATCTATCTTTCAGCTTATCTCTATCTTTAGTAAGGAGATCAATTTTTCAAGTGCCTCTTCAAGATTCTTTATCCACTATTCCATATCCATAGTGATCTTATTCAAGTTGTTAAGCCTATTCTAAGTAACTATGCTCTGAAACCAATTATTAGAAATAGGGAATACTGAAGGGGGGCAGTGAATCAGCATTCTACAAAATTTTGTTGCCAACTAGATATTATTAATTGCTTTGAACCATGCATAAGAAAGTAAACAAGTAATTTTGAATAGTAATAGTAACCATGCATAAAGAGAACTCATAACATCATATTTTGTTAACTAGGGAAACCCTGGGCAAGGGAAAACCTTAGGGGGGATGATATCCACTAAATAATATACTGATTTATGTTCCTTGTTAGAGGATGGACCTTGTTAGGATTCAATGATAAAATTTAGTATAGAGAGTCCTTGTTAGGAGACTTTGAATCCTTGTTAGGAGACTTTGAATCCCTGTTAGGAGATTCCAACCCTATTAGGAGTTGTAGTACAATAGATGCAAGAAGAGATCACTGTCCAAGCATGTACTTCCAATTACAAGCAGAGCTCACTATCCAAACAAGTAATTAGTCTTCAAGTATTTAGGCATTGTATCTTCTTTCTTGACTAATCTCTATCCTTAGCTCAATCTCGGATCACAAAATTAGGTTCTCAAAACTTTGCATATATCTCTTCACAAAAGGTTCACATATCACTTATTACAATACAATTGCACACTTCTTTTCACAAGATGTCCCTCACATAAAGACCATGCCTTTTCACAAATTTCTACTAGGTTGGCTAAGACCATAATATACTTTTCCAACTTCAAGTAATCATCTAGGATGTTGGCCCTAATTGGTAAAGTAATTATTTTGTAAATAAAATAATTCCTTTCCCTTAATTTTGCTATTTTATTTCATTGGTAAATCATGAATATATCTTTTTCATACTGTCTATACTAATGTTCGAGATTATACACATCATCATCAACATGTATACTATCTCCATCTAACTTTGCTAGTCATAATATGATGTCAAAAACATTTTACGTATGAAACAATATACTGATATAAACCAATTTCATACTTTGACAATTTTTTGAGTACCAAAAGCTAAGTATCTTTATTACCAAGGTTTTCTACAAGTAAGTACATCATGTGTTTCCATTAATGATAACAATTACATCACTACATAAAGCCAATTTTCAACACCTACACTTTATCTAACATATATCACATTTATATCTTCATACTTGTGCTTGCACCAATGACAATTGTATGATGTTGTAATGTCCCTTAATAAGGCTCAATGATAATAATAACAACCTATCTAATTGAATCTTTCAAATCACATCTTGCATGTCATAGTAGCTTGGATATGAGGGTTTAATTCTAGCTTTCATCTTAGGCTCTACATTTTGTCGAGTGAGGAGAGAGTCTTTGTTGGTCAACTACATGCATCCTTGCATCTTCTCCCTCTCTTCTCAATCATATATTTATCATATCTCTCATTATGTTTTTCATAATCCTTAGTTTTTCTTCTATCTTGCAATCAAAGGGGTAAGTCATCATATCATCACATATGTCTATCCTTTTGGACCCCTTGTAGAGCATTTTGACCTAATTTTTGAAAGTCTCAAATTTCTATGAAACTTAAACCCTATCCTAATTTGATGTCCTAGATCCATTTTTTGGATTGAAATTGAAATTTGGATTCATCTTCATCATCAAAATTGTGATTTAAAATTTCCTTCTTCTCTACGATTATGACTGACCGTTTTGAGGGAAAATTTTCACATTTTTGAGACAAACATCATTTCATATTTCTTCATTATTTTTAGTATTTTATTACCTCTTCTCCTTATCATTTCATCACATTTCTTCTTCTTTTGACCTAATTCTCAAGTTTCATCATTTTGATTGAATTGAGGCGTATTCTCATCGCTTGGTGGTCAAACTTGTTTTTTTTAATCTCTGAATCACTCATATATCACCATGGACCTTATCTTAGCTTGATTTGATTTAATCTATTTTTTCTTTTAATCTCCTCTATATCATTTTGATTTGATCCTAAGGGGAAAAGAGTACCCTATCTTTCAAAGTTGCAAATTGATTTTGCAATCATGTTAGTTTCGCTTGGGAAGATGCCTAATATAATCTATTGCTCTTGTAAATGCAATTTCTCATCACATGTCATCAGTTCTACTATTGTATTATCTATCAATATATATTTTGGTGTTCAAAATTTGCTCCAAATTGTACACTAAATTTATCTTGCTACCTTGCTAACCTTTGTTCACTACTAGTTCAAGGTTAGTTATCTTATTGCACTTTGTTCACTGCTAGTTAGAAGTCAAATCTCTTATCAGCTTGATGTTGACATCCTTTGATTCATTTTTTTCCTAGATCACTCACACATTGACTCAAAGAGGGGAAAATTTAATCACCCAAAAATGGTCTAGTAAATTGTAAGCCCTCTTTTCAACATTTTAAATCTATATAGTAGACTACATTATGCATTTAATCAATTTTGCATGATTATTGAATAAAAAATCCTTGATCAAATAATATTTTTATCATTTATTTGATTTTATCCTCCACTCATTATTTTTACTCTTAAACATAGCCTTTGATTTTTCCTCTTGATAATCTTGAGCACAAAATCATAAGGAGAATAAACCTACAACGTTGATTTTGCCTCTTAATCTCCAACCATCCAAATCTCTTTAGAAGGAGGTTCTCTACTCACTCTCTAATGGATCTTATAATTAAATTCTATTTTTATCCTATCATTTTAATTCTTTATTTATTTAGCACTCACTTTCACTCTTTACACTCTCATACTTTCATTCTAGCGTAGTATTTCCTTTTATTGCATTTAGCTCAATTTGTATGGCTTAAATAGGAGGAGAGTAATATTGATCTTGTTAGTTAGATTTACTTTCTATTTAGTTTGTATTTCATTATCATTTGAATTTCTTGGATATTAGTATTCTCTCTCTTACTCCTTGAATCTTCCATTCTATGGTGCACCTTGCAAGGGTCTCTATATTTGGGTTTATTTGAAAGCCACCATCTTACTATTTATATTATTTCATGTCATGGATAGGAAGCTACAAGTTCCATTAAAGGAAAAATTTCTCTTAGATATCATGCATAGAAGATTTTATAGAAGTGTATCTACTTTTGAGTATACAACCATTACATTGGAAGATGTGTGTTAGGTCCTTTGAGTTCTAGGTTGTGTCAAAGAGCCTATGAGTATAATTGTGATGTTGCTCTCATATACATTCCTAAACTTGATATATTATAAATTAGTGATTTCAACCTTGATTTTTTTGTAGGTGTACTATAATTGGACCCATGGAGACAGTATAGCTGCTCGACATCAGGTGTTTGTAGATGAAACCATTCTAGACTACCATGTTCCATGAGTGTATATGATGATGACCTATGGAGATGAGTATCATATTGCATTCATTATATTTTCTATGATAGGATGTGTAATAGGTTTATACATGATCCAATAGGAATTTTAGTATGGATGGGATAGATTGGTCATGGCTCTATTGTTACTACCCCAACACTTTGCATCAGCTCTAATTATCTTATGTAACCTATATCAAGAGCTACATGATGTGGCTTATTGAGAAGCTAAGAGTTTTTTTGTTGTAAAAATGATTTCTTAAGTATGGATATGGGAGCATATCCTAGTTACATAACCAATATTGAGTCTGAGGGATAGGGGACAATCCTAAATCTATAGGTATATAGAATATATTCATCAACCATGATTGGGAAAGACCTTCTATTGGCAAAGGTATTTTTGATGATTTGGACTCTATAGTATAAAGACCATGCTTGTAGTGAGAGAAATAGGGAGGGGCTTGACATGAACTATCCTTCATGTTTTGCAACAAACCTCTACTAGGGAGACATTTTGGACTTGTTCACTTATTTTCTACTAGTCAAGTATAGAGGTAGTTGAGGTGGAGATAGGGCATTAGCATTGAGTTTATAGATTATTCCCCCTACCCTATAGAGGATGACTGAGGTTGGGGTCATATGTTGAAATATGAAGAGTGTGTACATGAGATGTAATAATTACAAGATAGTAGATGTAGTTGTTATGCTTGAGTACAAGAGAGAGATGTAGGAGAATTTATTATCAAGGTTAACTAATCTAGATAAGTGTGCTCCAGAAATAGAGGATATAGATGAAGGTGGAGATGCAAAATATGATGGAGGTGATAATGTTAGAAGAGGTAGAGAGAATGGAGGCAGATGAAGTAGAAGAAATTGAGGGTACTAGAGCACTTGATGAGGATAGATTAGTACCCCTAGAAGCATCTAATCAAGATGTCAAACCAAGTGGAGAGGAAAGGGAGGTTCACTTGGAGGAGTAGGAATGACAATAGTTATGGAGAAGGAAAAGCACATGGAAGATCAATCAATGATATTTTAGGTTGACCAAGGGTTAGGGAAGAGGCACATGAATTAGAAGTAGCAATACACACCCCAATAGTAGCCTAAGTAGAGAGTGCTAGATCAACTAACAAGTGATGGTATAGTAGCTTAGCTCTAGGCTAAGGTCATAACATTGTACAAAGAGTTGAAATAGGTACAAATTGGCATAGCTATAAGAGATTAGTAGTTGTAGGATAAAGAATTTAGTGAGAAGGTCTTGACTCAAGAGTGAGATACAGCATAATAGGATGCAAATATGCATAGTGCCTAAGAAAGGTACAATTATGGAACTGATACCACAATGATTCCTAGGGATAGGAGAGTTCCTAACTACACTCAACATGTAGATAGATCATCCAAAGTAATGCAACCTCTCAATAGGACCTAAGATCCTCCTCCTTCTCAGCCTAAACAAGAAGGAGAGAGCTACTTCCAAGCTTTGATGTAGATTGTACTTAGGATTGGGTCCTAATATCCAGATTTCTATCATTTTGAGATTTTGGCTCTATCCAGATTTTGATTTTATTTGTACTTGTGTGGGGATATCATTTATATATGAGATACTAGATTTAATGACTTGGCATTATGTAGTTATCTCTTCTGATGTGTTTGATACATGTGCTTATGGATGCTCTTTACTTTATGTAATCTCCTTTATGCTTATGTAATGTTGTACATAACTATTATTTCCTTTCAAAATCATGATATGGATGTCTCTCATTATTGTATCATGTTGTATATTGTAATCTCTTATGTATAAGATGATTTGAAACTTAGCATTTAGGATAGATTAGATTTAATAATATGATGATTAACCCCTTTAAGTATAGGATAAAGGAGATAAAAAATGGAAATGATTATAGCATGGCCAATAAAGAATTTTATAGATGATGAGATCACGATAGTATACTATTGAGAAATGATGATTAGATGTGTCCAAGTTTGATGATATGGAGGTTCTCTCTTCACCAATGCAAAGTGAAAGGACTAAGATGTAGACTAAGAAGAAACCTAGGATAAAAATATAATTCCAAAGTGTGGAGATCTTATTTGGTCCTTATTAAGGGACATTGTAGGATCATACAACAATTTTTTGTGCTAAAGAAACCATGAGGATATGAATATGATTCTTATCAAATAAGATGTAAAATAGTAATGTATTCATCAAAGGAATAAATACCAAGACAACTAAAGTTAAGGTTCCAATTGATATTGTAAGATTACACCAGCATTGAGGCATAAGTGTTGAGATAAATATGAGTGTAGTCTTGCACAAATAAATATGATATAAAAAATCAAGGATATAGCTCAAATTCATCTAAGGGTTCAAATTTATTAGTTCAAGGTATATGCAAAATTCCAATTGTGATGGAGGCACTTATCATAGACACTTGATGCATCAAACACATAGGATCGTAGAAACCACACCCACAAGTAGAAGACAGAAAAAATATGCCCAATGCCCCAGTCCTCTAGTCAAATGAAATCCCAGAGAGACTGAGAAGGAAAAATTAGCGAAAAATCAACAATAAAAGACAATATATAAACAACATTTAATAATCATAGCTCAATCATTTTGGTTTAAATATGTGAGCTAAAATCATTGTTGATGGTCTAAGAAATTATGCTTGCAAGTGAGTAGGATAGATAGTGTCAAGAGACACACTTTGCCTATTAATGATATGTTTGTTCATGATATTTGGTCCAATAAGTTTTAAGAAACTCTAATGTCCATAGTGGTAGTGTTGAGAAAACACCTATTATTCTTAAAGATAGAGATGGTATGGAATCACCCCTATTTAGACTTAGATAGAGACTAGTTCAAAAATATGGAGATGTGTTGCAAGGTCAACATAGTCATAGTTCAATCCATGAAATGATAAATGGAATGAAAAGTTTACAAGTGGTACATGTTCCATGTTTTCACCACTTGGTAGGACTACTATTTTTTCTATCTTGACAGCTATTTCTAAGTTTTCGCCAAGGCTCCTTTTTTCCTCTGTTTTAGTTTTTCAATTTTTTTGACATTTTTAAAATATTTTATTATTTTTTATTTTTGATCTTTTTTTATTGTTTTAGGATACATCAAAGCACCTATTTGCTACATTTTCACTAAGATGGTCATTTTTTCAAGATTTTTTTTTTTAAAAATTGGTGGTAGCAAGGTGCATACTAAAAGATGAGCACCAAGATGCACATCATTTTAGGATCATATATTGAAGTTTTTTTTAGGAACATTTTATCTCTTTTTGGGTTTTTTTTAAGAATCGTATACTATGTATAAGAACTCTAGATGTGAACAATGTCACACATAAAACTTCTTCAAATGTATTTTGTTGATAGGTTCCGAGTTGTTCTCCCTTTGGTGTAGAGAATTGATATAAAGTATCTAAGCTAAAGGAAGTAATGATAATATATGGACCCAACAAGTTAGGTTCAAACTTTTATTTTTTCTCATGATTCTATTGATTCTTTAGATTCTCTATTAATATTAGATCACCAACTTTGAAGGATTGATCATGTACTTTCTTGTTGTAGCTTTTGGATATTATTTCTTGATATACACCAAGGTGATCAAACATGGCTTGTCTATGTTTGTCCAATAGTTCAAGTTCTTGGTGTGAGATATTTTTTAGTCTTAATTTGCTACAATCCCTTTAAGGAAGACTACGAGAAGGTATTTCTACCTCAACATGTAAGACTTATTTAGCCCCTTAGATGAGGGTGAAATGAGTATCTCTTTTTGATGTGTGAATTCTTTTTCTATAATAGAAGGATTGATCTGTAGATGTCAATCCCTATCAAACTTATTCATTGATCTCTATAAAATTTAAGGATAGTCTTGTTGGATGCTTCAATTATCCATTTCCTTGAGGTTAGTAGATAAACAACCAATGTTGTTTCATCTTAAATTTCTTGCACATTTTCTTGAGATCCTTATTCTTGAATTGACCTCCATTATCAACAACTATTAAGGATGGCATTTCGTAGTGGCATATGATGTAGTTTAAGATAAATATGGAAACCTATTTTCCTATGGAAACAAATAATGCGACAACTTCAACCCACTTACTGAAGTACTTAGTATCTATTCTGATAAATGTATGTCCCTTGACAAGTTTGGATGAGTTTGATCCACATAGTCAAATGGGCACACTATTGAATGGGATAGTGTGTGATAGAAGAAATGAGGTCCTTACCTTGATGATGCAGCAAATATCCATTCATGTGACACTTCTTGTAAGTTTTAGCATATTTGACAACATCTATCTACATAGAGGTCTAGTAATAACTAGCTCAAAGTAGCTTTTAAGCTAGTATAGGGCCATTAGAATGAGACCCATACATTCCCTTGTGAACTTCATGGAATGTATGTTCATAATTCTTTCATTCTAGACATATATGAAGCATACTATCTCAACCCCTTCTAAATAAGTCACCATAAATAATGGTATAGCAGGAGGTATTTCGAACGAGTTGGCACTTTCATTTTAGGTAGGTTATTAGAGATTATTTGGTCATAGAGAAAGGAATATATCTTAGCATATCAAGATGAGTCATAATCAATAATGAAACATATGTTATGGGAATCTATGGAGTCACAAGTTGGATGATGTAGCTCTTCCAGTATAAGGCCGTTAGAATGAGACCCACACATGCCTTTGTGAACTTCATCTAATGCATGTTCATAATTCTTTCATTGTACACATATAACAAGCATATTGTCTAGACCCCTTCTAAATAATTCACCATAAATAATGGTATAGTAGGAGGTATTTCAAACGAGTTGGCACTTTCATTTTAGGTAAGGTTATTAGAGATTATTTGGTCATAGAGAAAGGAATATATCTTAGCATATCAAGATGAGTTATGATCAAAAATGGCACATATGTTATGGAAGTCTAGGGAGTCACAAGTTAGATGATGTAGCTCTTCTACCCAAAATTTGTAGCATGATTAATACTCTTGAAGTTATATTATAAATGAAAGGGTAGTCATAGCATCATCTTTTTTTTTTTGCTCTTAGGATTTTTTGGAAAGTCACAAAGATGATGTATTTCTTAAAATTATCAATGATTCTTTTATAGGGAATTATTTTATCATCCTTGGATTGATATATTCAATGTTGGTTTGATTGATGATAAGTTACAAGTCTCTAAAAATATTGATCTCAGTGATCATCCACTCAATAGATAGGTTGTTTCCATTAGTCAGTGCCTCACACTCAACAATATTATTTGTACAAGGAAACAATAAGAGAACACCTACACCTAAACCATGTTATGTGTAAGATCCATCAAAGAAGAAATTTCAGGTACACTATATTATATATAATGTAGATAAATCTAAATATTCTATCTGCATAGGTGTTCCATCTTGTTAAGGAAAGTTGGCTAGTTGATCAACAATAGCTTGGAATTTTATAGCTTGTCAGGAAACATAATCAATGTCAAATTATAGAAGGGTGATCATCCATTTATCAATTTGACAAGTTAGTGTAGCTATCTTGAGATAATACTTTAGTGGATCATTTTTTTCCTATGATTTTTATAGTATGTGCAAACATATAATGTCTAAGTTTATGAGATGCAAATGCCACTACAAGGAAAACTTTCTCAATGTTATTGTAATTAATCCCATAAGAGATAAATGTTCTATTAATATAGTATATAGCTATTTCCTTTTTTTCTTCATCCTACTGAGTGAGAAGTGCCTCTAGGTAAGTAACTACTATTGAAATGTATAGTATGACTAGTTTTCCTGGAATAGGAGGCACCTGAATCTATGGATTAGCTAGATATTCTTTTATTTTATTTAAGCATTTCTCATATTTTTCATTCCAAAAATACTTAGATCCTTCATGAAGTGTCTTATTGAAGGGTTATACCCTATCAACAAGTTGAGAAATGAATCTTCTAGTGGATTGGGGGCATCCTTGTAGAATACTCATTTGACTAATGTTCTTAGGAGGTTGTGTTTCCATTATAGCTTGGAATTTCTTTGGGTCCACCGCAATTCCTTTTCTCAATATGATGTGTCCAAGTAGTTTTCCAAAAGTGACTCCAAATACACACTTTTTAGGATTGAGTCGTAGCTTGAATTTCTCTATGAAATCTATTATTGATCCCAAGTCTATAAGGTGTTTTATTCTCTTATTAGATTTATCCAATGTATCATCTACATAGTACCATATAGATTTATGAATCATGTCATCAGAGATAATAATCAATTCTCTTTGATAAGTATCTCCATCATTCTTGAGACCAAATGGCATGACATTTCAACAAAATGTTCTCCATGTGTAGGTAAAAGCAGTTTTCTATTTATCTTCATGGGAGATTTTGATCTGATTGTAATCGAAGAAACTATCTATAAGAGAATATATTTCATAGTCCATTCTCATAACCACTATCATTCCAATGTTGGGAAGTGGAAAGTCATCCTTTGGGAATGCTTTGTTTAAGCCTATGAAGTCTATTCAAACTCAAATGGACTTTTCATGCTTGGATACAGGAGCAATGTTTGATATCCATTCAACATAATCTATAACTTTGATGAACCCTATGTGTAGGAGCTTCTCTAATTCAGCTTAACAAGTAGAACCACATATGGATGAATCTTTCTAATTTTCTATTTGAGAGGTTTCACACTAGGTGCAATATATAAGTGATACATGATTAAGTTTGTGGCTAACACTAGCATATCAACATAGGTCCAAGTGAAATTGATTTTCTTTTCACCAAAGAATCTAGTGAATTGTTTCTTCTTTTCTTCTGATAGAGATGAAAATAAGTGTATGATGTGAGGTTCTTCTACTATACCAAGGTTGATATCTTGTGTTGGTTCTATCATCATTAATGATCCCTCTTAAAAATAGCTGGGTAGACTACCAAATATCTCATCTATGGTTGCCTCGAGGAAGTTTGCACCATTGGATATGTATTTTTTTTAAAAACTTTTTAGGCCCTAACATCATCACAAAGTGGTTTTCACCATTAGACAACTTGTTCATTTTTCTTTTTCTTTCTTATTTTCTAACTAAGATAGTTGATATATAATTCAGTCATGCCAATAGTTAGTTTACTGGTGGAAGAGACTATGGGTTCAATAATGTTCAAGTAAAAAGACACCTCATAGTCATTTTGAAAGGTAGGTAGCTTAACTAGTTGATTTTGTTGTAACTGACCTAAAAAGTCAAGATACATAAGAGATAGAGAAGTGGAGGGTTCCAAGTTATGATAGAAGGTTAATCATTTATAGTGATAAGTAAGCCATAAGTAAGTCAAGGTTTATAAGGTTTTATTCAAATAAATCTAAATTGATGGAAACCCTAGTGTATTTTATTGGGTTTGCATAAGTGATATGCAAGCCCAACTCATCTGATCTAGTGTGTAACTCATTAACTACCTCAAGTTGTTCAACATATGTATACCATATTAATGCCCAACTCCATAGGTTATATAGAAAGAGATTCCATTCATATTACTTCGAATCTTTTTTTAATATTTTTCTAGTAGTTGTGCAAGGTTTTTATGAATTTGTGTTATTTTGTGGTCTTTAGTATCTGAATGAGAGAGTTGTTGAGACATAGAAGATTCTTCTTGATCTTAAGTAGGTTCTTCATCCTTCACCCAAAGAAGGGATTTCAATGGAACAAAGTTAGTCTTCTCAAAGAAGCCAATGGTTGTTGGTTTTGTTTTCTCCTTTGATTCACTTGTGTTGATAGGATCTTCATCAAATATTGGTCCTAGTTCTATTTGAGATTTGGTAGCAGAGAATCCCAAACCAATCCATCTCTTGTTTTACACCCCTCAATGGTGTTCAATGATTCAAGAAGATAATGTTTTGATCACTCAAGGGTCTTTGTCTAAAATAACCCATCTTTATTAAGAACTTGTAGCATTTTCCATACTTTTCAATAGTGATATCAATAGTGGGAGTGGACTCCTCATTATCTTCTCCTCAATCAATCCACTCATGAAAAACTCTTTCTTCATGTTTATCTTCCATAAGGATAAATAATTGGGCAAATGTGACATAGATAGTCATTTTAGATGATGAAGGATTCATGTCCTTGAAAAGCTTTCTATAAGACTATGGAGAGATAGGGAGTGATGTGATAGTGTCAAGGTGATATTTTCCCATGCTAGTAATCAATAGTCATATTTTTCTCTCATGCTCTACTATTTTCTCAGATGCTCTATTATGTGGGAAAAAAAATCAATTGTCTATCTAAGAGCATTACACAATATAGTGTTGTCACCTTGGATTGATATTTTAGTTCCATTAAAGGGGAACTTAATGCATTGATGGTATGTCTAGGGAACTCCCTACATGTCATTTATTCATGATCTTCCTTATATGATGTTATAGGAAAGAGGTAGTTCAAAAACATGAAAGACCATATCTTTCTTAATATGTCCCACTCTAATTTGAAGTACTACAAAACCTTTGGAAGATATCTATTCTTTATCATATGCTTTGATGGTTATTTTTCTTCTTAGATCAATAGCGTGTTTAGAAAATCCCAGTTGTTTAAGTAAGTCATATGTACATATATTCAAACTTTCACCTCCATCTATCAATATGTATTTGACATGAGTTTTATGGATAAGGAATTTGATGTGAAGCATCAAGATACATGGATGGTTGATGGATTGTTTTTCTCTTTTGAGGATTGAAAGTAGTGAGGTGAGATGATATGACTCACCAATTTTGGACCTAATCAAAGTCAAGGTCCTTAGGGATATTTTTCGTGAGTAAATATTTCTCTAAGATCTCCTGATGAATGAGGGATAGCTCAAACAATTCAAAGATAGAAATTTGAGATGGAGTTTTTTGTCAATGATCTAGAAGACTATAGCTAATCTTTAAAAAAGTGGGTGTACTCTTGGATGATGAGACTCCTAATTTTTTATGTGTTGATTGTCTAGAAGGGCCAACTACCTTAAGTGTGACCTTAACCTGACTAAAAGTCACAATATTTACATGTTGATGTAGTGCATGTTGAGGGACCAAAACCTTTGAGTACAACCTTGGGTTGTGTCTTTTGGGCTCTCAATTTTAGATCCACAAGACCATGAATAAGTCAAAGAAGAAGTTACACCTTTAAGCACTATATTTTTGGGAGGTTGATTAGATGATTCTAAGGTGAATGTGTCCTTCTTGCCTTTAAATTTGATCATGTTGATGGTTTTACAGGCAAGTTCCTTAATATGTATAATGTTATCAATGTTGGTGCATGTATAATTGTTATAAACATTACCTTTATGTCTATTGACTTTATTTTTGTCTTCATTAATGAGGTCTTAAAGGAGGTGTTTGAGCATCATAAAATTATCTATATCATGACCCTTTTTTCTAGGGTAGTTACAATAATGGTCATCATTCCACCATTTTGTTTTCCCTTTAGGTTCATAAGGTTTTGAGTTGTCTAGTAGCATGATAAGTTTGTTTCATACCAATGTTTTTAGAACAACTTCAAGTGATTACCCAAAAGGTGTAAAGTTTCATTTTAGTTTTCCCAATTTGACTTGTTTATATTAGAATCACTATATTTACTTAAGGATTCTTGTTGCTTAGCAGCTTGGATGTTGTTGTACAAGTTTAAGATTGGTTCCTTTGGTTTCGAGGTGGATGTATCCACTACATCGTCAAAGACTGCATTTTCTTATTATTCCAAGGTTTTCCCTTTTCCTTTTTGTTGTTGCAAGTTTTTTTTGTTGAATTTTTGCTTTCTTAAATTGAGATATCCTTTCTCAACTAGGACGTCTTTGATTTGAAAAGATCTTTCCACCATTTGATCAACAGTGGTGAAAAGTTGTCTACTAAGGTGAAAGTGTAATTTGGGCACAAGGTTTTTGGTAAAGATGTCAAGTGCCTCAAATTTAGTATTTGAAAGGGATAGTCCAAATTAATCTTCCTTCATCATTGAAGAAATGTAACAAATAATTCTCTCATGCATTGTTTGGTTTTACAAAAATCCACCATAGTCACAAGATTTTGTATGTTGTATGAGTATTGTTGGACAAATCATTACTCTACTTGATCAAAAGACTTGAGAGGGGGAGATAGATTAGTAAACTACTCCATAGTTTTCCCATCAAGACTCTAAGGAAAGAGTCCCATAAGATATGTAGGTTCATGTAGGAATTTCATACTAAGAGCACAAGACTCTCTAACATGGACTTGAGGATCTCTATTACCATGATACATATCATAATTAGGCATCTCAACTTTTGGAGGAAAAATAGGCATGTAAAGGTCCTTTTCAAAAGGGAATGGAAAATTTTCCTCAAGTGAGGATCACATTTTAGGTGTTTCCTTTTCCAATTGGGTTTTTTTTTCGTCATTTCTTCCATTTGTTCATTTAAAATTTCATAGGGTGATGGGTCCTCTTTCTGAATCAAGTCTTCTACATCAAAGGCATGAGGGAGTTTGAGTCCTTGTGAGGTCCAATGTATAAAATATTTTTCATTGTACTTCAGGTTCATGATTGTTTGTAAGGTCTAGTCTTGTTGAAATTGTATAGTGTCCTCTTCAGTGATCTCTTCATCAGATAAATCAAAATCTTGGGATCCATGTGGTGAACTAGTGTGAGACATGTGGAAAGAAATGCATTGAGAAGCATGCTAAGAATCATGTTGTAACACATGTCTAGAAGTATGATGTGTAAAAATTAGGTTCATCCATTGAAGCCTTTTATCCAAAAAGGCTTGTTTTTCTATTTTTCTATGGTGGCCTTCATTCTTTTTCCATTCAGGCTAAGAGTTGGTCTATTTTCTGGTTATAGTCTTCTAGTAAGGGTCTCATAGAGACTTCATTTTTAGATATAGGTGACAATGATAATAATGACTCAATAAGAATTGTAGAAAAAGGATTAAACCATTAAGGTTTTAGCTCTCTAGAAAATGAATCATCAAAAGCTTTGGGTTCCTTTACTTGGCTCATTTAACTTCTAGTTTTCATAGGCATGAAAGGAATAGTGAGAATCTAATAGGAGAACTATAATTTTCTTGATTTTCCAATCTAGTAAGAAAAATGTATAATGTAAAAAGAAATAATAACCTACTACAAGGTGTCCAAGCTAAAGTCTTGAATGCCCAATGTACAATACTTGTGAACAAGAAAAGATTAGATGAGACACAAAGAGATGACAAAAGAGTGGACAAGAAACACAATCTACTGACCAAGACTTGTATTCAAGTAACTCAATATTTACTTATAGAAAAGGCAGTCCTAACCTATTGTGATAGATTGACCAAGAATAGGCAGACCTAAAGAATTTTCAATCAAATCTTAAGCACTAGAAATTTATGGTAGAAGAAAGTTAAGTCATATGATATAACTATACATAGGAGGAAAAAAACTTGGGACAACATAATAGGACCCCACTATGTAGATGTCAAAATAAAATAACATGAAAAAAGTGCTTAATAAGAATGAATAAACTCCACAAGTAAAATGATAATTTGGATAAAATAGATGTGATTAAATCTTATGTTGTATGATAGAACCCAATTAAGAAGACATTATAGAAATTTGGAAATGCAAATTTGTTGACTTTTTTATCCAACAATGATGGTTTGGCTTTCTATTTCAAATGTTTGATAAAGTTGAATGGATTTTGTAGTGTCTAGAATCAATTTGGACAATGTTTTTGGCTATTTTGTAAATGAATGTTAAATAATAAAACTCACACAAGACACAAGATAGTTTACTCACCACTCAAGAATAGCTTGTTTGTTTGTTTGTTTGGACATAGAGAGTTTCCATCATTGTAGTTTTGACTCTCTTCCTATGACTTGAAAACATATTGAAAATAGTAATCATAAATAATGCAACCAAGGACAAAGCCACTTGGAAGGACAATACTAAAAAGGAAACTCAACAAGAATGTACATAAAAAACAAAACCTATCCCTAGAAAGAAAATGGCTCGGTAGTCAAAACCCTTCCCCATGCTAAGTAGCCCATGAGTACTAACATGTTGGCGTGATGAGTGGACCTCGCATCCAAAGAAACCTTATTCACATTTTCATACTATAGAGTATAAATAGTGAGTGTAAAAGTATTTGAAAATTCTAGGTAGTCCACTTAGATTAGTCCCTGCACAAGGATTATGACACCTTTAGAGGTAAACCAGGTGGAAACTAACTAAAACTATCTAGTAAGGGTTTCCAATCACACCAACCCTTGGTATTTTGGTAATAAGATTGGGGCCTTGTAGCCCTACCAACACCTTAAAGTGTACACCCCATATAAGAAAGGATAGGAGTATATTTTCTCAATACAACAAGTAGGGTGCCCTCAAGATATATGATATCATGAATCTTTAGAGAGTGGAGAAGATGTGGCTTTAGATTCTTTAGACTAAAAATATTATTGATTAATGTTGGGATGGAATCGTCAACAAAAAGAGTGTTCCCTTGTGGGTCATTCTTGGAGGTTGGTCTCTCAATGGAAAGCCCAACTAAAGGTGATAGGGTTCCAAGTTTTTGATTCTCTCAAAAAGAAAAACACATACTCCTATACCTCTTCACTTCACCCAAACACACCAAGCATGTTTATCACTAAGATAGATGTCATCTCCAAAAGTATACAAGACTCGAGCTTTCTGATTCTCTCAACAAGATAAGAACATACTCCCCTCACCTGTGACCAAGTAGTGAAACAAACTATATTTCCATTATTTTAAAAGTGTCTAATTTATAATAAGGTCAAGGTTTCTAATTCTCTAAAAGAGAGAAGATCATACTTACCTTCTTAGTATCAAGAGACTAAAAGAATTTTAGCAAGGCCTAATTAGACTATATGCCTAGAAAAAGAGTAATGCAAACACAATGCTTCAATCCAAAACCAAGGAAATTGATGATCACAATTGTATTAGTACACTTTTCTTTTAGTCTTTAACAAGAAAACCTCCAAGTTAGGGCAATATAATATAAAAAACAAAGCATTAAAGCCTTCAAAACAACTTGATTAGATGATGAAAAGTTCTTGTAAAAAACCAAAAAGATGAAAATAATAAGATGATATCTCAAATCTACTATAAGAAACCAAAAAAGAGATTTCTATAAATAGAACAATATAAAATGCTTCACTAGGATTCTGTGTGATAGACATCTAGAATCTATGCAATAGAAATCACAAAAATAATAGGACCCTATAAACTCATGAGTGATAAAACTGCAAAAGCTAGATAATGTTATGGATAGAAGCAAGATGATAGACTAAGGCTAAAGTTTCTCATCTATAGACTAGATAAATATTGCACACATAATAGAGTTTTTTAATATGATATTTTGTACCTAAGTGCTAAAATAACAAATGAAAAACACCTAGATCTAAAAAATTCAAAGTGAAGAGCTAAGAATTGGTTTTAGCCCCATGGCGGGCACCATAAATGTGAGACAAAAAGTTTAGCCACTTCTATAAACCCTTATTTCAAATAAGTTAAATGGATTTTAAGTTTTGGAAGGTGAATTATAGCTTCCTAATAACAATGTACAAGAATCCAAGAGATAATTAAAATGGATCTCAAAAAAAAAAAGCAAGATCCCTACAAGCTACACTATGAAATGGAAGATTAAAAAGATGTCAAGCAATAATTTTGAAAGAATCATGATATCTCCATGAATACATGCAAGATAAAGTTGTTGGTCCCAACCAATACTAAGAGGGGGTTGAATCAATATGAAATTTCTACTAATTATAGTAGCAATCTTACTAAACTAGTTACTAATCCCTTAACTAGAAAGACAATTAAAAATGCAACACAATAAAACCATATAAGATAACATAATAATACATATATTAATGACATAGGTATTTATATATGGAAACCCTCGATGAGAAGATGAAAACCACAAGGGAACAATATACCCACTAGCCTTTCCTTTTAAGTAAAAGGGTGCCTTGCTAAAGGTTTACATCTATTCATTCTAATAACTCATCCTACTAGGAATTAACATAATCTATTAGGATGAAAGAATCCTATTTAGGCTACCTTGTGAGATGATTTAAAACTTCTTTTTGAGAGATACCTCACTAGAGGATTCAAAGACTTACATGCAAGTCTTCCTTGTTAAAGGCTTACAATAATTGTAATGGTAAAAAAGAAAACTAAATATTTTGATCCAAGAATATGGTACACCTTGCCTTTTATATCCTTTGTGATTATATACAAAGATTCTATAATCTCTTTCTTCTATTTTGGCTTTTTTTTGTGAATGCTTCTTATTCATCTCTCCATTTACATGCTTGAGCACTAGTTTGTTGTTCTTCTATCTGGTTTCCTTTCTCTCTCTTCAAATTTTATATAATTCTTTGAGAAATAATATATTCAACAAAAATAACTACAAAAAATCCAATAATAAAGTTCAAGTGTCCTTCTATATACTTATACCATCTAGGTAATGACACCTTAAAATTATCCTGCACAAAACATATATTCAAAATTTGAAACCTGTAAGCAAGATAGTTACAAAGTGTTGGAATACTTTAAAATAACTAAGATTGGGAGTGAATCAATTATCCAAGGTCCAAATGTACAAATAAAACTTTTCAATACTACAACTTATTATTATACATGCACTGACCATTCAATATCTTAAACATATGCATATTGTTGTCCTATGTTAAAATAACTTTGCAGAAATGCAAACATGCAATACCACAAAATCAATCACACATTTTGACAGAAGGATTTTACGTGGAAACCCAATTTGGAAAAAACCACTAGTAATGTGCTACCAATTTTCACTCCTCTAAAGTGAGCTCTGCGAGGAGCCAACCCTATTAAAGGTTATAATGCACATTTTTTAATGTGACCTGGTTAAAGGATTTCAATCACCCTGTTAGGAGTGAGCCTTATTAGAGGACTTTAGAACATTACATTAGAATGTCACCCTATTAAAGGATTTATTAATGATAGTTAGGTCAACCTTAATCCAAAGGATTTATCCAGACTGATACAATTGTTAGAGAGTAACAATAGGACTTGATCTAATAACAATAACAACTCACTTGTAGATTGTAGATCTCACATTCAGTCCTCCATTCTACTTGGCATTCATCCTCTTCATCTCTGACAAATTGTTCATCCTTCAAGCCTTCATCACCTTAAGCCTTCTTTCTTTGTAAGCCAACTAAAAACTCTTCTATCTCATCACCATATGAAGCAACACCCTAGATTTCATATCTTCCTTAGGTTCTCGCACATGACAACTGATTCTTCTAGCTTGCTATCTCCTTATATAGAGAATTTAGGTCTTTTTTTTCTTAACCACAATCATCCATTCTAGGGTTAGGTAGGATTCAATGAATCTACCCACTTTTCCATTTTATCCCTTTCTAGAAACTTCCTCTACAATCCTCTTTGAATTCACCTTAAAATGGTTTATCTTGAATATTGTGACACCATCTCATCATAGTAATCTTTCACAAGCTTCACACAACTCAAGAAATCAACTTTATCATCTCAACTTTGTTAAATCTTTGATCTAACTCATTTTACTTACACTTGTCAATAACACTTTGTTTGCTTAGCAAATATTGTCTTATGATACTCGAGCAACACTAGGTTGCTTGGGAAAAAAATGAAGGGGATCAGGTAGGGCAAAGGGCAAGGAAGAGGGTAGGGAAGCAAACAGGAAGTGCATGCTCAAATTTCAAACCTGGCACCAAGTGAGAAACTTTAGGGAGATGGATCTCGGATCCCAGGCATGCAGGATGGAATCTAAGCTGACTGTGGAGAGGCAAAGTCTAGGGATGGGGACCCACGTGAAGATGGAGGTAAGGGATGCGGACTGGGGAGCGGGAAAGGGAGAGATTGAGAAGTTCAATTTTCAAACTTGGCATTGGGCAAGAAATCTGAGGGAGGTGGATCTCGAATTCTTTGCATGCAGGATGGTACCTAGGTTGATTGTGGAGAGGAGGTTTTTGGGGATAGGGCCCCACATGAGGCTGGTGGTACCCAGCATGTGCCAGAATTGCTATCCAAGGAGGATAGACCAGGAAATCTCCCAATGAAATGGGCTTCACTCTTTGGTGTTAAGCCTTTAGGTAAGTCCTCTTTCCCTTTGGTTAAGGTTGTGTCTAGTCTGGAAAAGGGATCATGCATGATTGCTATTCCAGACAAAATTGTTGATCACAGCATAGCTTTGATGGTTGCCACTCTGGTGGGGAAGTTTATGGGTCAGAGACCAAACATCAATGTTGTCTGGTCCTTTACAATGAATAAATAGAGCCTAAAAGGGTAGGTCAGTGTTACTACAATGGCAAAGGGATTTCTTTCTTTTGAATTCACCTGTAAAGAGGATATGGCTGACATCCTGTGTAAAGGACCTTGGACCATTGGAAGGGCTACCCTGGTGCTACAAAAATGGTCCTCTGAATTGGATTTAAATGATTCTTTCTTTCAGCAAGCTCCAGCATGGGTTAGACTCCCAGAGCTGCCCTTGGAATTCTGGAGTGAGGATGTGTTTATGGGTGTGGCCAGTTCTTTTGGAGAGCTTCTCTCCATAGACCCAACTACTACTTCTAAGAACAGGCTGACCTATGCAAGGATCTATATAGGTGTTAGGGAAGGGGATGATATGCCTAAAGTGGTGTGCTTTCAATCCAAACTTGGCACTCATATTCAACAGTTGGATTATGAGAGTGTCCCATTTGGATGTTATCATTCTTTTAAGACAGGCCATAAGGTTTTTCAATGCCCGAAAGAAAAGTTAGTTAAGAAGAAGAATCCCTCTGCGACTTCTCATGTTAGGGTCAAGAAAGTCTAGAGAAAAAAGACCTCCATCCAGGGATAGCAAGGGCCGCTATCGATGAATTTAAAGGTGACATATGACTCAAAGAAGGTAAATCAATTGCATCCTTCTGATTCTACTTTGCCTCAAGGCACGATTGATATGGCGGGCCCTCAGGCTGAGTTGTTGAAAACTACCCCAACCTCCTCTCTTGTCATTAGGGAGAAGCAAACTATTGTTCCTCCCCAACTGACTGAGGGCACTCTAGCTAAGGGAAGGTTGGTTTCTGGAGTTGAGGAAGGCAAGGAAGCCCCTCTGTAGGATGCTCAGGTGGCAGTGCTGATAAGGTCTCCACTTTCTGAGAGTAGGCTGGTCCAGGCTCCTTTAGAGGTGTAGAATAATAGAGATAATAGGGATATTATCATCTATCAAGACCCAGAGGAAAATCTTGTTTCCTCTTTAGCTGGAGGGACTAGCACAGGAAAGTTGGATGTTTCGGTTAAGGAACTGGACCAGTGGGAGTTTCTGCTATCCAACCCATTATCTGCTCTTAAGACTTCCAGGTCGTTGAATTTTGGCATGAAGATTGAAGTTCTTAATTCCCCAAAGCCCAGGAAGAAAAATGTTAGAGGACCTTCTCAGGCCTCTTCAGTGGAGACTAGAAGCAACTACAAACTGGATGTGGGCTCAGTGGCCAGAAGAGGCAAAAAATCTGAGAAGGTAGCTAGAGAGAGGAGACCAGAAGAAGCTTGGTTAATGGGTGCCAAAGAACTCTTTAGGAGTGTTCCAAGAATTAATCATGAAGATCATATCATGGAATATAAGGGGCCTTAATGGAGCCCAAAACAAGAAATTATTAGGAACCTGATCAGAGATCAGAGACCATACATCTTAATGATCCAGGAAACTAAGATGAAAAAGGATTTTTTGGGGAAGATTAAGTTTAGCAACTTGATGAGTGGGGAGGCTTCAGATTCTGATGGTGCCTCAGGGGGTCTTCTGACCCTTTTTAATACCAAAAATTTTAGAATGGAAGAGGCCTACAATAATGGTAATATTCTTTTGTGTAATGTCTTTCATATCCCTTCCAATGTTAGCTGGTTCCTAATGAACTTATATGCTCCTAACAATAAGAGAGAAAGAAAGAATTACTAGACCAAAGCTCATAGTCTAGTGTAGAGTAGCAATTTAAAGAAAGGAATTATTATGGGTGACTTTAATACTCCGCTGATGGATGAGGAGAAGAAGGGAGGTCTACCTTCGGATTGGGAAAGCAAAACTAACCTTGCAAACTTCATAAATGGTCAGGCTTTTATGGATTTGGATCTCATGGGAGGTGCCTTTACTTGGTCAAATAAATGCATTGGTCAGGACTGTATTCAGGTAAGATTGGACAGAGCTCTTATCGATCATGATTGGCTAAAGACCTCCTCTTGTAAATTAACTATTTTTCCCAGAGTGGGTTCTAACCATTCCCCTATCTCCATTTCAATCATTCCTATAGGTCCCAAAAGCGCCCCCCCTTTTCATTTCAAAAAAATGTGGACCTCCCACCCTGACCTTTTAGACAAGATTAAACTCTAGTGGAGTATTGATGTGGAAGGCATAGCTATTTTCAGGGTAGCAAGAAAAGTAAGCAATGTTAAAAGAATGGTTAAAGCTTCGAACAAGTCTGATTTTGGCCACATTTTCTTTGAGAAGGAAGTCCTAATCGACAATCTTTCTACTATTCAAACCTCTATTCGGGAGGATGGATATGACAAGTTAAATAGGGAGGTTGAGTT
This sequence comes from Cupressus sempervirens, assembly GCA_028749045.1. Lineage (NCBI taxonomy): Eukaryota > Viridiplantae > Streptophyta > Pinopsida > Cupressales > Cupressaceae > Cupressus > Cupressus sempervirens. The sequence continues at coordinate 400,215,825 of CM053791.1, read as the reverse complement.
GTCTATCCTTTCAGATTTACACAATATTATTAGTAAAGAGGAGAAGTTCTGGAGACAAAGATCAAGGGTAAATTGGCTCAAAGAGGGAGATCAAAATATGAAGTTTTTTCATCTCACTACTCTTAAGCATCGTGCAAACAACAGAATCACAATTTTAAAGAAAGGACAAGGATTGCTAACCAAGCATGAGGAAATATCAATTGAGGTTGTTTCTTTCTTCTCTTCCCTGTTGTCTTGGGATCCTTTGCTTTCCAAAGTGGATCAGGATGACATTGTCTCTTGTATCCCTAAGGTTATCCTTCCTCACCATAATAATCTGCTTCGAGCCATTCCCTCCAAGTCGAAAGTTAAAGAAGCTCTCTTCTCTCTGTCGATTGATAAATCCCCTGGCCTTGATGGCTTCTCGTCTTTCTTTTTCTAGTTGTTTTGGCCTATTTTGATGAAGGATGTGGTGCAGGCTATTCAGGAATTCTTTGGGGCAAGAAGCATACTTAAGGAGATAAACTCCACTTTTTTAGTTCTCATTCCTAAAACTTCTGGTGCCAATTCCTTGGACAATTTTAGACCTATTAGACTTTGCAATTCTTTCTACAAGATCATTTCGAAGGTTCTTACTTCCAGATTGCTCAAACTCCTCCCTCTGATTATTTCTCATCAGCAAACAAGTTTTGTCCCGGGCAGACAAATTTTAGACTCCATAATGATGGTGCATGAAGTGATTCACTCTATGGAAGCTGGAAAAAGGGAAGGGATGTTACTTAAATTGGACCTTTCTAAAGCCTATGACAGGGTCGACTAGTCTTTCCTGGATAGGGTGCTAAAGGCTTTTGGGTTTGATGACAAATCTTGTAAGTTGATTTCTCAGTTGGTATCTACTTCCTCTCTCATAGTTTTAGTTAATAGATCCCCCTCTAATTTTTTCAAACCATCCCGTGGCCTTTGTCAAGGGGATCCTCTTTCACCAATTCTCTTCATTATCTTAGCGGAATGCTTAAGAAAACTTATAGAGAAGAATAAGAAGGTTGGGAGAATCAAAGGTTTTAAACCTTCTTCTAAAAGTGCCCCTTTTTTGCATCAGCAATTTGTTGATGATACCATAATGGGAGGGGAGGCTTTTGTTAAAGAGGCTAAGGCTATGAAGGACATCTTGGATATCTACTCCAGAGGGTCAGGGCTGCTCATCAACTGGGATAAGAGCTATGTTTTCTTTATCAACACCCATGAGGAAAGATAGAAGAAAATCTCCAAAATTCTGGGATGCAGTGTGGTGAAGCTTCCCTCTACCTATCTTGGGCTTCCTTTGGGCACAAACCCTTCTGATTCTTTCTAGAATGATATTATGGATAGATTTAATAAGAAGCTGGTTAGTTGGAAAGGGGCCTCTCTTAGCCAAGCTGGAAAATGCCAACTGGTGAAATCCACCCTTCAGAACTTGCCTGTCTATGCTTTGAGCCTCTTTGTGATCCATATGAAATTTTTTGAGAGAATGGAAAAAATTCAGAGAGACTTCTTATGGATGGGGGCTAAAAAGAATAAAAGGTATCCTCTTGTTGCTTGGGAGAAAGTTTGCCTCCCTAAGAAATATGGGGGTCTAGGCATTACGAAGCTAACTCACCTCAACAAGGCTCTACTGGCAAAGAAAATATGGCGTATCTTCACCAGCACAGGGGAATGGAGAGACATTATGGAAAACAAGTATATTAAGAGACCCTCTAAACAGTTTACCCTCTTCAGCGAAGATATCCCAAGAGGGTCCGCTATTTGGAATGGTTTTTTAAAAGCCAAGGATCTGGCTAATTCTAGAGTATCTTGCTCATTCAAGGCCCCCTTATGAACAACCCCAGCTCTGAGGTCTGGATGAATGACTACATCAACCTTTTTGGGAAGAAAGTTAGTAACTACAAGAACGACTAGGGATGGATAAACCTTTCCGTCATCTCTGTAGATCTTATCCCTATTATGATTATGCTTAATTCTATGGCCCTAAATAACAATAGGGATGAGTTGGTCTGGGAAGATAATGCCAATGGGCAATATATTGCTACCTTTGGGTACTTGGCCATTTGGAGATTAAAAGAGATTCCTCCTTGATCGAGGGCTTGGATTCCTAGCCTCATTCCAAAAATTAATATGTTATACTAGCTAGCTCCTCAGGACAAAATCCTTACCCAGGATAACCTCATTAAAAGAGGTCATATTATGCCTAGCAGATGTGTGTTATGTAAAGATCAGACGAACACTGACAATCATTTGTCCATTCATTGCTCTTTCTCCAGGGAGGTTTGGGTCTTCCTCACCCAAGACCTGGGCTTCATCTGGTATGTGCCTTCCAACCTCCTGGACCTCTTCTGTCAATGGAAATGTATGTTCAACAGGTCTCATCTTCAGGAATTAAGTAACTGGATTCTGCCTCATTTCTGTTGGAGCATCTGGAAGGAGAGAAATAATAGAATCTTTAGAGATAAAGAGGAGCCAACTAAAGTGATAGGAAAGAAAACATTTGCTAACATTAAGGAAAATTATTCAGTAAGGAAAGATGGAGATATTGAATTAGGTGGCAAAAATAAGGAGAAGGCAAAAGACAGAAAGATGAAAAGATAGGAAGCCAAATGGCTCCTCCCACTGGAAGGTTGGCATAAAGCCAACTTTGATGGAGCGTCCAAAGGTAATCCTGGCTCCTTGAGAAGTGGAGGCATAATAAGGAATGAAAGTGGAGATGGTATTGCAGCTTTTTCCCTCCCGGTGGGTTATCAAACCAACCACTTTGCAAAAGCGAATGCTGCATGTAATGTTGTCAAACTGGCTTTTGAAACTGGAGTTACTAATCTTTGGCTAGAAGGGGATTCAAACAATATTATTAAATGTATTAATGGTAACTCTTACCCATCATGGTCGATTGTGAATCTAATTGATGAGACTCGTGAGACACTTTCCAAATTTAGTAGAGTCCATGTCACTCATATTTTTCAAGAAGCTAACCCAGTTGCTGACAAGTTTGCAAATATAGGGGTCGGTGCAAGCCAAATTATGACATGGTGTCCCAGAAATACTTTTGCAGGCGGATGTTAAAAGCTTAATTGATCTGGACGAGATCCAAGGATGTGCGCAAAGGATCAATACGCAATTATGAGTATGAATGGATCAAAGGGAAAGGGTACTTCCCAAAAAGTTAGCATGGGAAATTGTAATTGCTGTAGTTTATTACAGACTAGTCGACACGCTTTGTGGGTCATTTATTACATTTTCAATAGTAGCGAGAAAAGGGCTAATTCTTTATGTATTCTGCTTACTCATAGAGGTTCCAATCTATTGCAGTGTGAGGTGCACATGAGAATTGAGGGTGTGCAGAGTGCAAACATGGTTGGCGAAAGGTGTAGAAAAGAGGCAGTGGGTGAAACTGAGAAGTGAAAGAGCAGGGATAAAGTTTGGGAGCAGTTGCATGGCTTTGATAAGGAGGTGACTAATAGTATGATTAGTTCATGGAAGGATGGCAGAGTGAAGGTGAATGGGGTTTCTTTCATGATCACTGAGGAGGTTATTTCGACCATTGCTGAAATCCCGATTGAGGGTTTTAAGTTTTTTAGGGACAAGAAGCTCTCGGCTAATGCTGTGCGAGATTTTGTAAAGGACGAGAAGGAACTAAAAGCCTTGAAGAAGATTGACACGTATTATGTACCTGATACCATGAAGAAACTATGGATGTATGTTCTGAGAGCTATTATAGAGTACATTACTTTGGACCCTAGGTTTGATAGGGCTCGTACCCACCACTTTGTTCTTTTGAATCATTTTTCAGTGCAGCTGTAAAATTTCTTTTCCTTTTTACTTGTTAACTTCTTTGAGAAAAGTAGTGGTTAGCTTAAAAAAGAAACCTACTGATAACCCCGCGCTGCATGAGAGGCTCCTGTTGCTTATTTATGAGCATTTTAAGGCCCAATCTATTAGCAAGGCTCCCCCTCAGACTGAGAATGTGACCTCTGGAAGCTCCAACTTCTCTTCAGACTTAGATGACATTCAGAGCTTTAGCTCTGAGGATGATGTGATTTCTTTCACTGATAAGAAAGCCACCCAACAGGTCAAAAACTCGCCTTCCTCCATCACCCCTAGCCAAAAAAGTCCTAGGGATAATGGGCAGAAGCATCCTGTGAAGGATGTGAAGGACGATAGTGATGAGGAGGAGGATGTGGAGACAAAAGAGGAGGAAATGGAGACGCAAGAGGAAAATAAGGATGATCGTGGAGAGAAGAAATGCAAGAGGGAGGGTCTGGATGATGAGATAAAGGAACAAGAATGGGATATGTCTTTGCTGCCTCTTTCACCTATCCATATTCATGCACAACCTGAGGAACAAAATTTGGATTCTAAGACAGAGGGTGGGGAGGTGCAGGTAAATAAAAGGAGGAAAGCTTGGAAAAAATTTAGAGTCAGGACCTCAAAAATGAGCATTTTTAGAGAGGCCATGATCCCGCAGGTCCTCATGGATAACCAAGAAGAGACGAGGCTTGAATAACTCATAGACTCGGTGATTGTGGCAATTTTGAACAAAACAAGGGAAACTGGGTTGAATCTCCTGAATAACGCCTGCAATAGCATGATTGATAACTTTAGATCAATCAAGTGGCTTTTCCATGAGTTGGAGGAGGTCAAAGAGTAGGTGGGTCATATGGAGTATAACAGGAATGGAGCGGACTTTGATAAAAAAGAAGGCAATGACAAGAGACTTAGTATGGTGGAGAGAAGGATTAAAAACCTCAAAATCTACAATCATAAGCTCTCAAATCAGATGATTTTGATGCTTAGCTGCATTAACAGCAACATCATATCCTTAGCGGACTGGATCAAAGATAGAGCTATGAAGGATGATGAGGATGGAAAAGATAGAGATGAAGCTAGAATGGGGGTCGACACTGCTATGGACAACATCAACAATGATCAGGACCATGAGGATCAAAGGGAGCACCTACATGAGGATGAGGAGAACAAGATGGCCTATGAGGAAACTCAAGTCATGCAAGACCTGGAGAGAAAGAATGAGGACTAATCGTCTGCCTGTTCTTTTGTTTCTTCTTGTGCCTTTTTTTGGCTTTTTGTAAGGGCTTTTGCCCTGGTCGTTTCTTGTGGTTTCTGTTCTTGGTCTTTTCTATGGTTTTAGTCTATTGGCTGGGTCTTGTGCTTATTATCAGCCTTTGAACTAGTACTTTTTTGGCTGGGCTTTTCATGCTTATTATTAGCCTTGTTTATGTTTTAACTCTTGGGTTTCAAGGTCTCTGTAAAACCTGTTTATCTAATAAAAAACACTAGGTTGCTTGGCATCCACTAAGTCTTTATTGGTGCTCGACACATGTTAACTTTCTTCATTCAACACCAACTAGATTCTCTTGCTCAACTCATACTAAATTTATTCACTCAGTACCAACTAATTTTTTTCTCAGCCTACACTGACTTTACTTGGCTTGCATTGTTTGCTTGGTCAGGCTTGGCAAACACATTTCTTTACTTAGCCTTCTTCTAGTCTTTTCTCAAGTATCCTTTCATTATAGTCTTAAGTAGATAAATAATACATTATATCATCAATGTCTTTCTTGGTCTTAGTGCTCCTTTTATATACCAAACAATTCAACCTTTCTCTAGGTTCTCTTGTTGTTTTTTCTTTTCAAATTCTCTTCATGAGTTGAACAAATAATATCATTTATACCAAAATAAACAATTGTCTTACCAACAAGTATTAGTTTTGACATCAATGACAAAATAATGATTTTTCCATGATAGGTTTCCAATCTTCTTTCAACACAAAGTGCCCATGAGTACCTATACATAGGTGCCTATTTGTAATGCCCCACTCAGGAACCCAAAAGAAATAAACCTAATATGTTACAAAATTTACTGAACTATTTTTAAAAAATACTTTAATCAACATCAAAGTAACAATAATGTGGAAGCAATATATACATACACATTAAGAATACATAATCAATTACAAATATAGTTTCAATTCTTCAAAGGTTCCTTCATGTTAAGTCACATTTAAGAAAGTTTTATTAATAAGTTGAAGTCTCAATTACAATATCCATAATCATAAAATGAATAAACACAAACATAATCATATAAGAAAATGCATAAGTAGATCTAATAGTATGAAAGCATGTCTAATGAATAACATCTAGTACACATGTCATAGGATATGTGAAAATAGATATAAGTACATCAATATACAATACAATATCTTGTATGAACTCAAAACATGTGATACATAGATACATCAAATGAATAGATATCTTCAAGATAAGAAGAGGAATGATAATGGTACCATTGTATTAAGGAGCATCCAACAAATATCAATATGAGGGGGACCCAAAAGGTAAGAATACACTACCTCCCGACTGCATGGTCACTTAATCAGCTCCCACTCCTATCGTGCAAGAGAGATAATGTACGATCCACACATAGATAATCAAATCATAAAATGACCATAGGCAAAGAATCCTAATAGCCAAAACTACCTCAAGGGTAACACAAACTACTCAAGAAAAAGAGATTATCAAATTGAACAAACACTCGTTCAATACCAACACCATATACCAAGTCAACATACAAATACCAAGACCAAAAATATACAACCACCTTGAAATCAATGTCAAGTGTCATAAGCACAATGACCAACACATAACAACTGTCATCAATAAAAGTAAATTACCAATCACTAACTCCAACAATAAAAAAACATCGTTAATGAATAACTAATTATTCATTAATAAAAGTCAACTATCAATAATAAATGACATCCAATCAATGAGTAAGAACTAACAATAAATGCACCATCAAAAGTAATATTTAACAAGTACACCACTAGAGGCAAATATATATATAAAAGTTATGGAGATTCAGGCTACATACTATGAAGTGTCATCACATGAGCTAACTCTAAGGTTACCCTGACAGTCTCTCAGGTCCTCGGCCCCCTAGTGACTCTATGAAAAACTAGAATACCTTCTCATGAAGATGAAGAAACTAGTCATACCTCTCAAGGTATCATCTCCATCTCATCCTTAGTCTATACAAGCACTCAAGGCATGGACAAAGAAAAATCTCTAACTTATCTTTTTAATATATCTTAAGGAAATGGGATAGACAAGATATATGATTTACTATATTATCAATTATTACACTACTTACACTGAGTTACCTTGACAGCCACTTTGGGCCTCGGCCCCCATTGCAAGCCACTCCCATAGACATGCACCTATACTACCTTCTCAAAAATCACAAACCACAATAGTGTCCCATACCACAAGAGTAATATTGATCTAATTTCGTTTCTTAATAGGCAACCCAAAAATAATATTGATTTTCAAAATCCAAATTCTCATAAATGCTCGATAGCATAAAGCTCATAAAATATAAATCTCAATTCAAATCATAAAGTTCATCATGACATCCCGTCAAATAATTATAAAAGAAATTTCATAAAATGCCTTTAGTGCACATCCTAACTTGAACAACCCACAAAGAAAAACTATCAAGAAAATAAACATCACAAGACTATAAATAGAATATTAGAAAACACAGTGTTTTCAACCACATGATTTAATTCCACCAATTTCTCTTGTTTTGTTTGGGTCATAAGGATGTGTTTAGAAATAAAGTAAGAATATACATGCTAATATAAATTGTTATACTAATATATTTATTTAAAATAATAAGTATTTAAATATCTAATTTTTTCGTGCATATAAAATATCATATAATATTATCATGTTATTAATTTAAATTATCTTAAATCATAAATGATTTAATCAATAACATAAATATATATTATTAGATTAAATATTAATATTAATATTAATTTCTAAAATATTAATATGACTTCTATTTTAGTCTAAATTAATATTTAATTTTCCTTTAATTCATAATGCAACTAGAAATAAATTATAAATTTAATTTAATTATTTATAATTTCTTTCATGAAGTCAAATGGTTATTAACTAAATGATTACAAAGTGATCTCTACTACAACTTCTTTTAAAATATAATAAAATTAAAAATATTTATTTAATAACTTCCCTCTTGCATTAATAATTATAAAATTATTTATATGCAATTAAGGGTTTAATTAGACTTAAATAATCACTAATATTAACATTCACTTTATACTAAGTAGTATTAATTTAATTTTTAAAATTATTTAATAATATTTAAAAAAAAAACTAAAAATTAAATTATATTTTTATAAAATAAAAATAAACATGCAATTAGTATTTTCACATGTCTTTGATCTCTCAAATCATGCAACCATACCATACCTAGTTTTCTATTTTTAACATATTTGTTTTCACATGCATGTAACCATACTATACTTAGTTTTCTATTTTTAGCATATTTGCTTTCACATGCATGTAATCATACTATACTTAGCTTTCTATTTTTAACATTTTTGTTTTCACTTGCATATAATCATACTATATTTAATTTCTATTTTTAACACATTGGTCTTCACATGCAACCCTACTATACTTAATTTTCTATTTTTAGCATATTTATTTTCACATGCATGCATAAGTTCAGTTACAACATTCTTTCCTCTCAATTAATCTTTTGCTTTCTAAATAAATATTGTAATTAAATTATTTTAGATGAAAGAAGAATATTCATCTATATTTAGGAAATTCATGCTAATTACTAGTTCTAATGACAAATTTAAAGTTGAAATCCTAACAGTTCAATTTATTGTTTTCTTCCAATTTTTAATAATCAAAATTTTCGTTATATTAAAAAGGGGTTTATAAGAATACAACCATAATAATTTTCTATAGTTTTTCCATAGTCAAGTTATCTTGATTAATAAGTTTTCCATTTCAAATCTACAACATAATTCTTTATTCAACAATCAATACAATAAATTAATAAGCAATATGCAAACACCAAGAAGATACAAAATAGACAAATCTTTCAATAAAATTCTACAATGAGTTTTCAAACCCATCTCAAAACCACAGCTAAAATCTAAGACAATCTGTGAATGCATGCAAATCCAAACCCTCTGAAACTTTCAACAATTCTTTTGATCCAATTCTCAATTTTGCTTCTCGAAACTTGTGTAATTGCGAGATGAGCTCTAGATCTCTAATAAAGAGTTTTCCCCTAAATTGGAGCTCTGATTGTGCAATCACTAGAGGGAACTCACCGATCAATTATTGTTTATTACTTTATTACCTTTTACCTTTTCATACACAACTCTTTTAGATATTTAATTACAAAATATCTTAATTTAAATAATTAGCTTTCTCTCTTTAATTTATTTTTAAAGCATATTTAATAATATATTTATTAATTTAATTAATAACATTATTTAAAGTTTATTATTAAAATAAAACTCTAAAATAATTATCATTAATTTAAATAAATACAACTATGCCACTATTAGAACTATAACTTTATCTTTAAATTTCATTCTTTTAAATTTTATTTTCCTCCAGTTTATTAATTTTTACTATTTAAATTAATAATAATAATCAAAGCTCATTGTCTAAATGCAACTCTAATTTAATTATTATTAAATCAATAATAATTATAATAAAGTAATATTAAATCGTTAATATTTTAATATTTTAATTCTCTTTTTGTCTAAGTTCATAAATTAAACTTTTAAATTAAATATTTTAAACTGAAGTACATATTCAATTAATTTATAATTAATTAAATATCATCATATTCTAATTTCTCTTTAACCAATTTTCTAAATTAAGACTTTTAAATTAAAGCACATATTTAATTAGTTTTTTAATTAATTAAATATTCTCATGTTTTAATAATTTTTTAAAAATCAAATAATATTTAATTATATGATTAATCCAAATATTATAATTAAATCATTTACCAAATAAATCACATAGTGAAATCCACATAAAAGTAACGTTACCAAAATAGATCGAAACTCAAAATCAAACAACATAGAGAAAGATAAACTCACGGGTTTTAAAAATGGTGGAAAGTTGATTACGAGTCCTTGCAAGACAAGTATTTAGGCTATGGCTGGGACTGGACCCGAACATTATTTTCCCATTCTTACTATTGGGTTATAGTGATAGGGCACACTCATCTTGACAATTTAGGGAAGTTGATGCCCGCTACCTACATTTTGCATAAAAGATGAGCATGTACATGTATATAAATATATCTAAACTAAACAAGCAATGGAAGGAAGTGGTACATCATGTAGATCCCGACTAGCAGGTGACTATGACTCCCTCCCTTAACCATATCAAACACGACAAATAGAAAGATAAAATAGACACACACACACCATACACATGCAAGTATGGGGTAAGTACCATAGTAATTATAAGTCAAACATCGAATGCTCAAATAAAATAGTGCATTTTTACGAATATAAAGTAATCATCATTAAAACATCATCTGACATTGCTATGATTGAAATCACATTTACTAACTACGAATCATTAAAGCATCATTAATGCACCAGTAACCATAATTATTAAACAACACATGAAATATAGTCAACTAAGTAATCATCATTGATATACATCTAGTCTAAGTTATGAAATAATATCCTTGAAACTAACACATCCATGAAATAGGCATAAAAGAGTTTGGTAAATATAATGGAAAAGAAAACTATAGGTGGGCACCACACTATTTATTTAGGCATGTGTGTCCTCCTTTAATTCTACATCTAGACTTGTGTCTTTTCTTTCTTTAGTTACTTTAGTCATTTCTCACTATGTGCATGTCACGTCATTGTCAGATTATCCTTTAGTCATGTCACATCATTCGTGACTCATCCTAAGTGATCTGTGATCAACAAACCTCTACATTTTACTATCATTCGTAGTCTTGACTACATCATTCCTTTTGTTGTGGCTAGTATATCAATACACTGGTGGTTCCACTACTTTGCAATTCTTCTTTCTCTTGTTAACTAGTTTCCAATCAAAGATAACACTCAATGTCTTGGATAATTCTTAAGTCTTTGTAATGCTACATCTTAGTGGTTACCATTTTTTTGGTCCACCATGCCATTGTGACCACTTTATTCCAATAACCCCCCCTTGTAGCATTGATGGGAAAACCATTTCAAAAATAAGTTTTTATGTTAACAAGACTTACTTATTTTCATAGGTTGCACTTCTTATGTCTCCATTGGAAATGTAAGCAAGTGATTGAGGGGGGGGTGCGTGAATCAAGAATCAATAAAACTTTTCCCACTTATATTACTTCAGATTTACTCCTTTAGATTATATAATTTACTTCCATGTTTGAACATAAAGCAATAAAGAAATCAACACCATAATACTTTTGACACAAGATATGGTAACCTAGAAACCCTCCAAGTAGAAAGTAAAACTAGGGTAGGGATGATACCTATAATGCTTCATTACCGCAGTAATAAAGTTGGCTTGTTAGGACTTACAATTGATCACTTCTAGTGATCTACTCTGTTAGGAGTATGAAGGACTACGAGGTCCACCTTGCAAAAGGATTTTATAATACAATGAAGTATCTGATCTATTAAGAGACTTAGCATAAGACTGTTTAGGTCCACCTAGTTAGAGGATTTGATTGATGTAACTGTTAGGATGAATCAACAAGATGATATCTCCTTTGCAACTTGGCTTTTGGAATAAGATCCTTTGAATAATATGATCACTTGACTGTGATGGATGAGTCTCTGTTCTGCCTTTTATACTGCCTTGTAGCCTGATTACATATTCTGCTTCATATTTGCTTCTTATCTCCAAAATAATCATGTATCTTCTATTCTTGCATACTTCACAATTGAACAAATGAATTTTTCTTTCTTATATACCTTTCAAACAATAACTCTATAACAAGCCAACTTCCACAATAGATAACTTCATAATAATCAATTATATCTTTAAGTTGGCTCAAGTATTGATGCTCAGACAATACAGTGCCTTTGATGTTTTGCTTGCACTCAGGCAATATAGTGAGCTCAGGTGACACTTTTTCCTGGTTAGCATTGGAAGCTGGGATAACACTATGAAACTTGAGTGATATAGGAGCTCGGTTACACAGAGAGCTCAGTTAACTTTGTGAACTTGGTTCACAAATGAGACTTGTTTTCCACTGATAATACTGAACAACTTGGGTCATGTTGTGAGCTCGGTTAACGCAATATACCTTCATCTGCTTGGGCTACATTGAATTCTACTTCCTGGTGGAAAGCTCGGTTGTAGTATTAACCAATCTTCTTGGATAGCTTAAGTGGTTCGTCACTAATTGACAATATGTCTTACTATAGGGTTAACAATCTCCCCCTTTGGCATTAGTGACAAAAACACTTATCTTGAGTAGTTATGTCAGTACTATAAAAAAATCTTGATCAATTTTTTTTTGTCAAACTCCCCCTTTGCATGTGCTTGCTTCTATAGCTCGGTTTGAACTAGAATATTGTAACTTAGTTACAACTTGTCTAAATTTGGATTTTTTTTTCAAAATTGTTTTTGTTTGACCAAACATCTGATCATTTGATCTGCAGCATATACATATTTCTCTATACATTTCCTCATATACACATTTCCTCCTTCATTCTACACATATTCTACATATATTATGTTTCCCCCCTATTTTTGCAACAAATGCCAAAAACACATATTTATAAAGTAATACCAAAATGTGTGAGAAAATCATTATGCACTTTCAAAATTAAAGACATAGTTTTATCCCAATTTTCTTGTAGTACCTTCAAAATGTGTAGTTCAATATGGTTTCAACTGATATCTCCATCATGAGATTTGCTACTGAGAAGTTGGTCATGTACTAATGTCTTTGCATGTGCCAAATGCTTTTGCATCACATCCATGTGAGGAATTAGCATGCTTTGGATGTCTGATATGGTTGCCCTTATTTTGGCTTCCTCTCTCAATAACTTTGCCTACAAATTTGTCAAAAATCTGACCTTTATAAATTGACTTGAGCTAGTATTTAGGTCAAGTGCTAACTGCCTAGCATTGCTCTTCAAATCTCCATCAATCTTGGTCAATTTGTCTTTTATTTCCTTAGTGAAAACTGATGTATCACATAATTTTGTGAACAATAAAACAACATTCTTTACAACTCCTTCAAGAGTTCCAATAAGAGTGGACAATTCCACTTGATCAATACAAATCTTCTTTGCTACATTTTCCCAAAAATTATTCTCAAACTTTTTTCTGCCCTTTGTGGAAGTTTTTTCTGCTCATCTAAAAAGTTGATATCTAAAACTTAGAACCTAATAGTGAATACCCCTAAGATTAAAAAAACTAGAACTTTTAAGGGATTTTACCCATATCATACCTATTATTCAATCTCAAGACAACCATGCAACATAAAATTCATTCTTCAATTCTTGCCAGTTTCTTTCTTTGATTGCATATCTATGCTTGTGCATGGTGCCAAAGAGCCCTCTCTCTCTCTCTCTCACACACACACACACAAAAATGATATTAAACAAATCATAATGATAATAAAATCTATAGGTTGATTCAATAAGGTCAAAATAGAAAATGACAAACATGAAATATGCATAAGATTGAATTTGTGAGTGTAAGATGCTACTAATGAATGATTAATCTTTCAATCATGAAAAATGACTTGGCATAATATCTTAGAATACATCTTTAAGCACAATTAGGAACTTTTAATGTACATAATATTAACTAACATTAACTAATGAGGTCACTAATATTAAAATTAAGAGATCTAAAATTTGAATTAACCTGTACCTACAGTAAACTTTAGGGAACACGATTCTTAATATATCCAATGTCAACAGAAATGCAAATTTAAGGACCTAAACCACATATGTTTTGAAATATAAGAGGTTTCACCTTACGAAGTGTTGATTTAGAATTATTATTAATGAACATATAAGAAACATGTATTAACATCAACATTCCCGCAGAACAAATTTCAAAAAGAACATTAAACTAACAGTTTCGTTTGATTCGTATTGCTCTAGCATCTACACTTGGGAAAATGACAGTTTAAATGGATATTCTAGTCCTGTGGTACGTGAGAGAGGAATGTGTGATCCATAATCAAATTCATAAGAACCGGCCATGTGGAATTTCTATTGTATAGAGAGAGAAGATATAAGATGGGGTGGCGGTTGCATCTGGATAATCGCGAGGGAGGCTGTACGAGCAATGGCGGCATGCAGTTGCGCGGGAAGGTTGGGCGTTGGGAGCGTGGCAGGGCGCGCGAGTGTGAAGAGGTGTTTCAACATCAGAGCGGAGGCAGCAGTAGCAGAGAGCAAACTATCTGGGGTGCTGGAGTGGGAGGTGGGTAAGCGGCTGCAGGTGCAGAGGGCTCCAATTGCGCCCAATTTAACCACAATCCGATCTTTGGACTGGGACCGCGATCGTTTTGACATGTGTGTTTTTTTCTGTCATATTTCCCAACTCGTTTCAATTTCCATTCTTCTTTCAGTTACTCCATATCAAATTTCGTGCTTTCCCATGAATTATGTGTTGAAGAAGATTGCAGAGAGAATTAAAAAACAGAGTAAACGTAGACGACGATTTAACACATACACAGAAAATACCAGAAATTTATAGTGGTTCGACTAAATGGACTACGCCACATTAGAAGCAGGGGATTCTCTATTTCCCAAGTAATTTCTGTTCAACATTACGCAGTACTCGGTGCCTTGTTATTATTCTATCTCAAGAAAAAACAGAAGTAATTTTAACCATCACAGGTCAACCGTAGAAGATGAAACGACTCGGGAAGATGAAGTCATCAGTTATAAAGTATGAAATGTATGGGCTTCAGAAGTGTTATAATCCCCAACTTGAAGTCCAATCAATGTTGCGAGAAGAGTTGTACAGAGATATCCCCCACTTCGAGCTTATGGCTATGTTGCCTCAATGCCGAAAGAAGCTCTCAGAATTCGAACTTCTCTCGAGGTACAACCTTTGTTAATACATCTACCAGATTGACTTTTGTGTCAATTTTCTCAAATTGTAGCTTACCCTCTTCAAGAACATGACAAATGAAAAGTGATATTTAAGCTCCATATGCTTTGTTCGATTATGAAAGGCGGAATTTCTTGCCAAATGAATGGCACTACTGCTATCAGAAAACAGATTGCTTACACCACAACTCTCCTAACAACTGCTGCAACCATATTATCTCCTTGGCTCCCTCAGTGAGAGCAACATATTCAGCCTAGGAGGAGGAAAGAGCAACCACTTGTTATTTACGAGAGACCCAGCTGATCATTGTCCCAACAGAAGTGAACAAATAACCAGTGGTAGATCTATTCTTATCTAAATCGCCAGCCATATCAGAATTAACATAACCACGTAATTGAGTATCCTTACCAGAAAAACATAAAACATAATCGGGAGTACCTTTTAAGTATTGAAGAATCCACTGAACTACTTACCAATGAGATTTCCCCGGATTACTTATCAATCTGCTCACAACTCCCATTGCACGAGCAATATCCAGATGAGTACAAACCATGACATACATAAGACTTCCCATTGCAGAGGATTATGGAATATTGTCCATTTCTTTTTCTTCTTCTTTAGGAGATGAAGGACACAGTAGAAGATAAACAAAAGTGATCAGGCAAAGGAGTACAAACAGATTCTACAATTTGCCAGTGGATGAATTAAACTTGTCCAAAATTTTAGAAATATATTTTTCTTAAGATAATCTGATTTCCCTTTGCTGTCTATCCCCGCTTCGCTGCCCTTAAACCTTTCATGGAAAAACTAAGAGCCAACTGCTTCTTCAAGTTGCTAACAATCCGCACACTAATACTGGCAACCAACATGCAATCAACACATAGTAAAAGAACGAAAAACTCACCATTAGCAAGCCACTTGCAATTAATACATGGGTCTTATTTGCAGTGATTAAAGTTTTGCAGAGTCATGAAACTATTGCATTTCAAGTACCACTACCTTAGGGCTTTCTTTAGCCTATACAAACTCCTCTTTAATCTGCAATACAAATGTTCTTGACCCTGTTTAACAAAACCTTCAGGCTTCTCCATGTACAGTTCCTCCTCAATATGCCCACGAAGAAACATTTTAACATTAAGTTCCTCAGGTGCAAGATGCCAAACAACTATCATCCCCAAAACGTTACAAACCATGGTCATCTTCAACTACAGGTGAAAAAATCTCATTGAAATTAATGCCCTTTTTTTTGTTGAGTGAAACCCTTCACAACTAAGAAATGAAACTATTGCATTTCAAGTACCACTACCTTAGGGCTTTCTTTAGCCTATACAAACTCCTCTTTAATCTGCAATACAAATGTTCTTGACCCTGTTTAACAAAACCTTCGGGCTTCTCCATGTACAGTTCCTCCTCAATATGCCCACGAAGAAACATTTTAACATTAAATTCTTCAGGCGCAAGATGCCAAACAACTATCACCCCCAAAACGTTACAAACCATGGTCATCTTCAACTACAGGTGAAAAAATCTCATTGAAATTAATGCCTTTTTTTTGGTTGAGTGAAACCCTTCACAACTAATCTAACCCTGTGCCTTTTTCTCCCTCCATCATTTTCTTTCAAACGATAAACCCACCTATATTTCAGAACTTTTCGATTTGGGGGAAGATTGACCAAGTCCTAAGTGTTATGGCTCTCAAAGACTCCAATTCTTTGTGTATAACATCCATCCAATGCACTGAGTTCACATCATTACAGGCTTGTTTGAATGTTTGAGGCTCCTTTTGATCAGAAAACAAAAGCTCATAGTCATAAAATTTGCTCGGACATTTTCTCTCCCAGGTAGATCTTTGCAACTGAGGACACTGTTCAGTTTCTTGACCTTGAATTTTATGAAGATGCGTATATGGGAAAGGGATAGCTTTAGACTGCTCTTCTCCTGTGAGAAGATATGCTGCAAAGGAAATAAAGAAGGATCCTTTATTTCAGTAATCCTAGGTAGTGTGTGAGCTAGATTACCAATGGGAGACTGTGCTGACATGTATGGAGGTTGGGACTCAAGCATGGGAAGAGAAACTCTCACGTTTTGGGAGATAGAATCCATAGGCACCAATGGAATAGTAGGTTGCACACAAATAGTAGGAGGCTGTGAAAATAATGTAAGAGGTCTTGTAGAATGAAGAGAAGGGTCATGAGAGGGATGAGAACCAATAATGGAAGGCTGAAAAGTAAAAGTTGGTCCCTTATGAGCAGTAGCTCAAGGCATTGAAATTATGCTATTATCAAACATATCAAACTGTATAGGATTATCGAAGGATGAGTTATGGGTATGCGAACCAGAGAAAGATTTCTTATTGAAGACAACACCGCAACTGCAAATGACCTTTTTTGGCAATTGGATCCCAGAGATGAAAACCAAATTGATCCTCACCATACCATTTAAATATACGCCTTTTGGATTCAAAATCCAATTTTGTCTGATGCTCCTTTCAAATATGGACATAATCATCACAACCAAACACATGCAAGCGATTAAATGAAATTTGTTTCCCAGCCACCCCCTCCTCCGAGACATCAAAATCCAAATGAGATGGAGCACACTTGATCAAATAAACTGTTGTATTACATGCCTCTACCCAAACTGCTTTCGCCAAACTAACATTGGAGAGCATAAAGTGAGCTCTCTCCAGAATTGTCCGATTTGACTTAGTTGTACTGTTTTTCTAAGGGGTGAATGGGACTACTTTAATTTGTTGAATTCTATGATTTGCACAAAGAGTGTCAAACTCCAAAGAGAAAAACTTGCCACCATTATCTATGAGTAAGCATTTAATCTTCTTCTCAATCTGATTTTCAACCATAGCCTTGAAATTTTTAAATTTTGAAAAGACTTATGATTTATTATTCAACATATAAATTTAGAGGTTGTGAGTGCAATCATCAAGGAAAGTTTTCTTGTTCCATGGGACTAAAACCATTGGAGTGCACAAGTTCCAATGGAGTAGTTTTCTTGTCATGACCCATCCTCAAGAAGCTGGTCCGACTTCGTTTTCCATAAAGCAATGCTCACATAACTCCAGATCAATTGATTTAAGGCTTGAAAGATGATCTCGTCGAAGCATGACTTCAAGGCCTTTCTTACTCATATGCCCGAGCCTCTTATGCCAAAGGTTAGAACTGTTATCCATATGAGCCATTGCAACTCCCACTTTACGATTGCACTCTAAAATATATAAACTTAACAATTTCTTTCCTTTGGCTAGAACTATCGTTCCTTTTGTTAGTTTTTAGGAATCTAAAGAAAAGTGAACATTGAAGCCTTGAGCATAAAGTCGACTTACAAAAATCAGATTTCTTTTGAGAGTGGGAACATGTCTAACATCCTTCAACTTCAATTTACTACCATTCTTCAGCAATAATGTGACATCGCCTTTTCCCACAATTTCACATTCTTTGTTAGCTTCAAGAGAAACTTTGTCAAACGCACCTTCTTGATCATTTGTGAAACCACTTTGACACGGAGAAGCATGGAATGAGGCACCAGAATCAAGGTCCCATGAATGTGCAGTCATGTCACTTGCTGATAAAACCAAAACAACATCCTCTGTAACATTAACTTCATTATCTCTTACCCTATCTTGAACCTTTTTATAATTTCAACAAATTTTCTTGGTGTGAATGGATTTACCACAAAACCAAAAGCACTATTTCTACCTCTAGACTAAGATCATTTTGCAGATTTAGACCTTCTTTGATCTTCAGTTATTGTCTCTATCTTGACTTCTTTCCCTATTGTCTGTGCTTACAACAATTAAGACATCAGTGGAAGACTTCTTGATTCTTCCTTTGCTTGTTTTTGTTGAGAAGTTGTTGGCTATTTTTATTGTAAATCACTATGACCACCACAACTTACAAAATTGCGACCTTAGGCAACATCTCATGAGATTTCTTTCTCCTCTCAGCAATAGGGGAGGCTCCCTTCTTACTGTATGTTGCTTCAATAGGAACTTAACTGGAATTACAAAAATGGTGGTTCTCTTAATTAATTCGTCTTTTTTTAGATTTGATTTGCATACATCTACAACTTTCCAAATTTAAAAAAAGTGCCTTATTGCTACGATAATATGATGACCTTGGAATTGATGTAAAAACAATACCAGGGGCAACAATTTATGTTTTATATTTTGTGAAACAGAAATAGAATCTTGAAGTCTCTTGCACTTGTCTTGAATGAGGATTCAAGCTGAATAACTAGTAAGGCACAAAGTCTCTTACTAGGTACTCACAAATTTAATATAAACACTTACAACTGAAGCCCAAAGTCTTCAGCTCTAAGTAATTGCAGCCACTAATATCCATCACAATTTGTCCTTTTGCTGTAAAAAGTCCTAAAAAGTTCAAATTGGGTCTGAATGCAATAGGTGGCTCAAAGTTTGCACAACTGAGTCCAAATCCCTCTTGAATCAAAACATTAAAACTCACATTCAACTCAAGAAAATATCATCACATAATAGTTTGAATTGGCACAAAGTCCCAAAACAATCTGCTTCTTATGTTGAAAGCAATTTGATTTACATCCAAGCATAAAGTCTTAAACTGCATATACAGACTGGTAGAGTTTTCTTGCATTGCCAAAAGATCCTTATTTACAATGAGCTCCCTTCTTCATATAGGAAAAGAGTGGAGAAAGAAGGGGAAAACCTTACCACCTTGACTTATTTTCTAACAAACTTCTAACTTTAACTTATTCAAAATTGCATGCGTAATGCACTTGCACTTTCATTACATGTTACAACTTTGTACGTGATACTATCACATGCAATTATATCTTTATTTTCCATTACATGTAATCTGTAAATTACAAATGCATGATAAAAATATTCAAGTGTCTGACAAGACATGACTTCTATTACATCATCATTTATTGGTCTTCATGCTGCTATATGACCTCCGATGCAAAGTATTTGTGTTTGGTGAAAGTATCTTGAATTGAAATATGAATATGCATCCTTGATTGTTCCATTGAGTGTTCATTGACAATTTTTGTCTTCAAAGCATTGTATGCTTGTAATCATCTTTCACCTCCTTGTAGGCTCCATTATGTGATCATTCTTTCCTCTTGTGCCTCTTTCTTCTTTGCAAATTTGAAGTTATGCATTTTGGATATGATTAGATGACATTAAGTAATGAAGGATGAACAAATCAAGGTAAAACCAACTCCTTAAATAGGGGAAAAACTTTAAAAACAAGGTTTTGTGGGAGCATTACATATGAATGGACAACAAATTTTAGGTGAGAAAATGAAGCATGGATGGATCCATTGCACATTTTTTGATGTACAAGTTTTAGGATGTTATGAACAAGAGAAATGGCTGTAAAACTTTGGGCCAGCAAAAATATGAATGAGTTTGAACTCAAAATGGTCATATGGTGAGAACAACCAAATTGGGGGTTTTCAAAGGGGATTGCATATGATGATAGTAAGCTTTATTTTTGGCTGTGTGAAAGATGTATGACACGATGTCTGTTTACCGATAAAGAAATCAACACATACAGAAAATGGAACAGAATAGTAGAATTATATTCGCATATGCCAGACATACATTATGCTTCATAAGATGAAATAGTAGAAGATAGAAGATGATAGAAGATGCTTTACAATGATCTCAGACAGGATATAAATACTATCCGCCGAACCTTCTCGAAGGAGTCCGTCGGCCACAAACACTATGTCCGCTACAAACTATTTACCTGTCGGCTACAAAATACGAAACACCGACGACAATCATTCCGTTGGCTACAGAAACACCGCCGGGACTATCCAGTCGGCTAACACCATCCCTCCCAAAAAGAAAAGTCGTCTCTTGACGACTCACAAAATATCGCCACCTATACTGCTTTCTCGATTTCCAACTTCTGGATAGCTTGAGTCAAGTGTCGCTGCATTGCCTCTGACTGGACGATCAGCTCCGCCCGAGCTCTCTACGCATCCACCAAGACAGCCTCACAGCCAACACCTACTCCCAGTGCCTCTGTACACAGATACTCCATGCTTGCAGCAGCTTCAAGTCTTCTCAACTGGTCACACTTCACGATTGATATCCGCAACGACTGGGGGTCTAGGGGGCAATGCCTTTGGCGGGGTCGAGGGGCAGCGCCCCAGGTGTGTTGCGCCCCTCGCCGCCAAGACCAAATTAGTATTTCGAAACCCACATGAAACTGCACGGAACACACCATTTCTGTCATTTTCTGCCAATTCTACACTCTTTCTAGTAGCCATTGATGCTTCCCCTTCCCTTTGGCATCATCTGCTACTCATTCCGAACAACTTGAATTTGTTGTCGTTTTTTTTTTAAAGCTCCTCCATACACCTTCTCGGCACTTCGAATCTCCAGCTCAAACATGCACTCCCAGGCCCGCAGAGCAACTCCCGCGGACAGTTACCCACGGAGCAACTCCTGCGGACTGCAACTTAAGGCAGCGAAGGCGAAGGCAAACACCAAATACGCCGATCCAATTTTGCCAATGATCGATTCAGATTAAATTGAAAGCTGACGAAAGGCGTATTCCTCGCTTGGCCACAAGTCATGTGTTCCAATTTTAATTTCCCCCATCCAAATCACCTCAAACCTCTTAATACCTTCAATACTAACGGTACAAACCACGGCAAAATCCAGCACCCCTGTGATCTTAAAAAAAAATGGAATTCCAAATGCTGAGATTTACAAGTTCTTGTCGCACTGCCGCAGGATGAATTCGCAAGTCTTTTAGGAACAGATCTTCGACAGAAGAGGCACAATTTGTCTTTGAATCGATGCTGCCAAAGGCCAAATCGAATCGGCGTTCAAAATCCCCTGTGGATTTGCTGAGCATATAACATAGTCTCACATAGTTTCTGCGGACAAAACACCCGCAGACATGTTATACAGCACGGAAAAAATGACCTCGTGGGTTAGTTCCTGCGGACTACCTGCTGGAGGTTTGAGACAAGCCGCGGGGAAAAGCTTCCGTGGACAGGAGAGTTGGCCGTGGGGCAATCTCCCGCGGAGATGCGCCCGCGGGCCATCTCTCGTGGAGAGTTGCCCGCGAAACAATCCCTCGCGGAGATGTGCCTGCGGGCCATCTCCCGCGGAGAGTTGCCCGAGGGGCATTCTCCCGCGGCCTACTCAGTTGCCTTTTTTTTTTTTTTCAAAATTTAAAATAAAAATAAAAATATTTTTACAAAAAAGGAAAACAGCACCTCAATTTTGCCTCCAGGCGTCGCCATTCTGCAACGACGAGGGAGTCAGCTGGCCATTCTGCGACAGCGACGGAGTCTTCTTGGCACCATATATTTGCAATTTAAATCCATTGACTACTGGAGGCACCTCTTGCTCGTCCAATGTCTCCAATTTTATCGATCCATTATCACCGACCGTTCGGATCTAATATGGTCCAACTCATCTGGCCTTAAACTTTTTCGGTTTGACTTCATTCTGACCGTCGTACTTGAGTACCAACTGCCCCGGCGAAAACTTGTTGAGTTTGAGATGTTTGTCATGCCAAGCCTTACGTCTATTTTGTGTCACCTCCGTTGCCCACTGTGCCTGCGGTCGTCGCATATCTAACTTATTTCGTTGCTGTCAGCACCCTTCAACCAATTTTATGGTGCGATGCATTCTTTTCTTCTTGTGTGGTCCGTTCACCGTGTACCGGACGATGGAATTTTTCTTTTTTCTGGGTCTGTATTGTATGTCCTTCCCTTCTTCAGCTGTAACCTCCTTTGCATCATCTGCTTCTCTGTATTCCTCCGGACACTCATTTTCCTCCTTTTTCTCACCTTCGTCGACCCTTAGCATATTACAACTCGGAAAGAGTTTGTAGTCTTCTATTTGCCAATGGTAAAGGCCATTCATCGAGTCTAGGTCGTCGTCTTTCGATCCTCCGTCTAGTCTCAATATTCCTTCTTCATCTAGTTCCATTCTCCTCTTTCCTTCGTCGTCATTTCTTTCGTCGTCACTGTCGCTTTCACCTTCTGAGTCTGACGATGCTGCCTCCTCACCTTCCATTTGTGTGTGCAGGTCAATTATGAATCTTTTGCCTCCGTGCTCCATTGATAGGGTATTTCGTTTCCAATTATGTTTTACTTTTGCTTGCACCAACCAAGTCTGTCCGAGAATAGCATCATATCCTTTTCTTTTCAATGGAATGACCACAAAATCTAATAAAAATAGTTGTGTACCAATAGTTACCGGTTGCGCCCTTAAGGTTCCCAACGGTTTGATCCTGTGTTGGTCTGCCGTGAGCAACTGAAATGTAGGTGGCCACAGCGTCGGCTTTCCCAACTTCTTCCAAGTATCCTTCGGCAACACATTCACGCTGGACCCTCCGTCGACAATTGTGTCTATCAGAACATTTCCCAAAATCCCCATCTCGACGACCGCCGGATGCCGTCCGGAGGTGAGTGCCAGCAGCATTGGGTCTATTATCATCACTTCCCTATTGTCCCATGCTGTGTCCTTCGTTGCTTTCGAAAACGGTGTATGATTCAGAATGGCCGTCCGTAACTGGGGCATTGTGAGAAGGAGATCACTTCTCTTGACCGGTATCTCCGTTTGTAAGATCTGTCGTACAATGTTTTGTTCTACGAAGTTCCTTGCCAAGGTGCCGGTGATGTCCTCCAACTGAGATGTCCCCGCCGACGATGCCTTTGCAATTTCCACTTGCGCTTTCCCCAATTTTCTCTTTTCCTCCGCTTGCCTCCGTGTAATTGCCAGAACCTCCTCTACATCCATGCCAATAATGATCAAGTTTACTCCAGACTTTGGACACTTGGCATCTTCATGGTCGCCGGGTTTGCACCATCTGCATAATAATTTCGATGTGTTTGCCGCTGTACAATCTCGCACAAAATGACCCCACAAATTACATGCTTGGCATTGAATGATCGGCCATCCGTTTGCATCATACTGAGTTCGACTTTGGCTCCCATTATTATTGTTATTGTTCACATTGTTGTTATTTTGCCCTCTGTTATTATTCCTGTACCCTCCGGATGTGGCACCTGCGCTATTCGTATTTCCGCTACTGCCCGACGAGGAAGCCTCCTGTGTAAGAAGCACCTGCGGATATCCTCGTCTTCATGTTAAAGGGGCACTCCTTTGTCGAATGGCCCATGATTTGACAAATGTCATAGAATTGATTCTTTGGACAGGATCCTTTAGTATGACCGTCGGTCTTGCACTCCGTGCACCACAACTCACTGCTTTTTGGCTCCTTCTGCATATTTTTAAACTCCATCATGTGGATCATGTCCTTCTGTAGGGCACGAACCTTCTTACTGCTTCCTTCATCGTCGCTGCTATCACCTCCGGCAGGCTCGTTGTCATCCGAATCAGATGAGCTAGTCTTCATCTTCTTCTTTGTCTTCAGCTCACTTTCGAGGTCCAATGCTCTATTATAAGCTTGCGTATATGACGACGGTGGCACAATTTTCATTTTCCTCCGCAACTTCGAGCATAGGCCTTCCACGAACCATCTTTTCTGAAGTCTGTCTGCTGGCTTACTTTCCATTTTATTTATCAAATCTTTTAATTTCTTGGCGTAAATGCAGTCGGTTTCATTCTTCCTCTGCTTAGTATTGAAGATCTTTGCTACAATTTCATTATCATCCCGCAACAGTTTAAATTCTGCCAGAAACTCCTTTTTAATGTTATCCCAACTGTTTAGCTTTTGTGAATCTGTATCAGTGAACCAATCAATTGCTTCGCCTCATAGGGTGGCCGGAAATTGCCTCATCCAGTCATCTTCATCAGTTATCCCATTTGTCTTCCAGATTGTTTCACATGTTTTACAATGTCGAATGGGATCGACCGTACCATCGCCATTGAACTTTGGCAGTTCCTCTTTTGGTCCCGCCATCACGATTGGTTTCTGTAAACAGCCGTTGCTCGGTCCTGCAACACTGGCGCTCTTCACTCCCACACTGGTTGTCTGCACTCCCACACCGGCGGACTGGTCTCCCACACCGGCGGACTACACTCCCACACCGGCGGACTGGTCTCCCACACCGGCGGTCTGCACTCCCACCTCGGCGGTCTGCACTCCCACACCGGCGGACTGCACTCCCACACCGGTAGATTGCTCTCCCACACTGGCGGGCTGTACTCCCACACTGGTGGACTGCTCTCCCACATTGGCGGACTGCACTCCCACACCGGCGGTCTGCACTCCCACACCGGCAGACTGCTCTCCCACACCGGCAGACTGCACTCCTACACTGGCGGACTGTTTTCCCACACCGTCAAACTCAACAACTGCGAACCTTGGTGAAGAAAAAGGATCTTCTAAATTTGTCTCCCGCGGAAGTGTGTCTCGGACGAAGACGTCAGTCCACGCTTGTGCTCTCTCAACACTCTGAGCCGTGCGAGTCGATGCTCTTCCGTCTGAATTCTTTTCCCTCGGCGAACACAAATTCAAGAACTCCTCCCGTGCTTCTTCCACCAACTCCACCCGCTGTCAAGTCTCCTCCAACAATTCCTCCACGCTTCTGTTTCTGTCGGCAATCTTCTGGAATCTCCGTCGGCGTTCGGCTTGCTGTGCCAGAATTAATTTCTCTTGCGCAGTACGAATTCCATTTTTTCCCTTGACCTTATTCCGATCCTTGTTAAGCTGATTTGGCATTAATCTTCATTCCTCCCACCTTCTAGATTCATAAGGCAACGACGCTAAATGTTTACCGGTAAAGAAATCAACGCATACAGACAATGGAACAGAATAGCAGAATTATATTCGCATATGCCAGACATACATTATGCTTCATAAGATGAAATAGTAGAAGATAGAAGATGATAGAAGATGCTTTACAATGATCTCAGACGGGATATAAATACTATCCGTCGAACCTTCTTGAAGGAGTCCGTCAACCACAAACATTATGTCCACTACAAACTATTTACCCGTCGGCTACAAAATACAAAACACCGACGACAATCATTCCATCGGCCATAAAAACACCGCCGGGACCATCCAGTCGGCTAACAATATCTACTTATAATGAAGTTTTGAATTTCAATTACAAGTGAACCAGTAAGCAATTACAACAATAAGTTTTAAGTCACATTGCAGTGATAATAAGTATGGATAGGGAATATGGAATGCATGAAAGTGGACTTTTGAAATGCATTTGCATGATGTGATAATAAGCTTGCTTCCTCTTTATATACTCCAATCATAGTACATTTTTATAAAAATCTCGAATACATATGCAAGCAAGATGAAGTACTTGCATATGCAACTTTGAGAAGAAGACGAAAAGATAGAAGATACATCGCATAAACTAAAAGATCTGCAAATTAAATGAAAGATCTGCAACCATTAACAAGAGAAAAATATATACAACAAAAACCCTAAGATAAACACAAGAAAACTTACATTTCTTTACCAAAAACAAGAGGATAAATCTTTACAAATTCTTGAGATAAACCCGCCCTAATTGCATTTAAAGTGTCTCATGTAATTTTTTTAATATGTAAGTATAGTTTTCAATAAAGTAAAATGAAAATAAACTAGAATGGCCATTTTCATTAAAATTAAAAACTATGGTCAAATAAACTCAGAATGAGCTAAAATTTGAAAAGGGGGGTCAAAATCCAGTTTACATATTATTAATAATTTTATTTCATGTAATTACCAACAAAAAAACCCACTTTTGGAATATTTTTTTAATAAGAGATGCTGTTAGTCTGAAAAACCCCATCTTTTCCTTTATAACTTGAGCTAGACAATTCTGTTTGAGGGCTAAGATAGATCCAAACGAGTGGGATTCCAAGGGCTATTAACCTAAGGGAAAAACAAAGATTGAAAACTACTTTTAAGAAAGGGAAGAATGTAGAATAAACTTGAAGATTGCCAAAAATTAGGCGCTTGTAGTCAAAGAAGAAAAAATCGTTTTAACAAGGATTTAGTAGGATTAACTTGACATAAACATTCAAAAAATGCATACTTAATGCTACATTAAGTACAATTCAAGGATGACGAACTACCTCCATGATACCTTATCAATGCCTTGAAAATAGAGGATGCACTTCAAATCCATGAGAAAATTGTGTAGGGTTGCCCCAATTTTGTGATGTCAAAATCGAGGACAACAAAAGTGTGGTTGCAACCTCATTAAAATTGAATTTATGTTTGGCAGCCACTGAAGTGCTAACTGCCATTACCACCCCATCCTCGCTATTCATCAATGAACATAATAGCAGAATGGATATTATTTTGTCATCTAGAGTTATGCCTAGTGAAACCAGTTGAGTAGCTAAAGTATTAAACTAATTAAGAAGATTTTCCATAACCTCACCCCTTTCCCGTTTTTAAGTTGTATAATTTTTTCATAATGAATACGTTGTTTGATGTTGATGCTGACTTATAAATTGAAGACAATTTACCCTTTTCCCCTTTTAAAGTTGTATAACTTTTTCATAATGAATACCTTGTTTGATGTTGATGCTAACTTATAAAATGAAAACAATTTATCCCAAAGCTAGATTCTATTGTCTTCTCTAGTGAAACATTGAATAGCACATTGCTTGATACTGATAGACAAATTGTCACCCTATCGTTTTGATCGAGCTCTTCCCAATCCTTGTCTAACATTCAACCTTTACCCTTGGTTTTTCCTTGTAATATGGGTGAGAGATCCTACTTGATTGGAAGTGATTCTAATTGAACCTTCCACAATTTGAAGTTTTGGCCTGCAAAATTCGCAATCTTCCATTTGTTTGTGTCATCCATGGCTTTTGAAATATTTCATTGATTTTTGAAGAATTGTTTCAATATCGAGCCTCTTCTCCCATCAATGATACCAATTGTTGATTTGAAGATGATTGCAGCGAGAAAAGAACACAGTAAATGCGTAAGTGTAATGTCCCTGTTTAGGGCCAGTCATGATTGATACTCATTTAATCAATCGTAACTCATATAAGTATTAAGAATATATCCATAACAATAATTCAAATTCTCTATCATATCATTATTCGGTTTGCGAATTGAGGGTATAGATGTTATCCAAGTTACCTAGACACCAACTATGGATTCCCTCAAAGTTTACAGGTCCAAGTCTACATCTTGAAGGCTTACAAATCACTGATCCCTATCCTCTGTTGGGAGAAGATCCATTAGCTTGGATTTATAGAAGCCCCTCCTAGATAACATCATACTCCTAATGATTAGTTTAAGTTTAATAAGATTCGTTAAATTTATATGAGTGAGAAATATATTCCTACAAATAGAGATCGTATCATCTATGATTATTAAGTTGGTGTAATTTTGATTATTACTTTTGAGTGTAAGGAGGCTTTGGGTGTAATCAAGTTGCTTAGACACCAATCCTCAATAGGTGTTCCCTCAAATTTTATAGATCTAGGCTCGTAATTCTTTCTTCATACAATTCCTCAAGGCGCTCAAAGTAGTTGATCCCCACCCTATTTAGGGAATATCCAATTGGTTGGAATTTACTCAAGCCTCTCCTTGATTGTCTCTTGGAGTCCCCTCCTTAAATACAAGGTAATAATGATATTGGAAACAAATAGTTATTTATAAGAATGATAATAATATTAGACATTACATTCAATAGATATTGTTGATTACATTTCAAATTAATAACACAAGGATTTAATTCTATTCTGAATATTTGATGATTTTTTTTGATCAATAATAGTTATTTTAATATTTGATGATATTATTAATATGCTCCTTTTATTATGTTCAATGCCCATGTTTTGTTTTTATCCTCCTTTTGATATGATTCTCCTTCTTTGTTTCTTATTCAATTGCAATTTTTAAATCTTGTTTTATTTTTCATCTATACCCTTTCGAAAAGACACGACCCTTCATAGTCACAATCCTTTTAAAAATTCACATTTCATAATTGCAATATTTTCAAAGAGTCACAACCATTCATAAGTACAACCCTTTCAAAGAGTCGCATCCTTTCATCATTTTAACCTTTTGAAAAAATCCCTTCATTATTTTCATCCCATTCTTTTCCTCTTCCATTAATCATTCTTTTACTCCTCTCTTCTTCTCTTCTTTTTCTTTTAAATAAAATCTCCTCCCTTTTATATCTTAATTTGAAGGAGCCACATCTTTTTAGTACACATCACTTGACTTTTCATTAGATTTAGTTAATTTGTATTATTCTATGTTTTATTATTTATTTTATGTGTATTATTATTTATTATTAAATCCTATTTAAAAAGGTAACATACTTTCTACAATATTCTCTCTTGTAGTTAATTTTTATATATCTATTCATTCATTGTAAATATATTATTATTTAATTGCTTTAAATCTTATATCATTGATAATAGATTTTATATATGTTATTAATTATTATTATTATTTATTTTATATTTTACTATTAATTTTAATATATGGTTTTATTTTTATTAATTATTTAATAATATCTTATTATCTAATTCTTCTTTAAATTCTATTTTAAAATGGGGACATGACAATACAACAATTTAACACATACACAAAAAGATCAGAAATGTATGGTGGTTCGTCCAAATGGATTACATCTACTTTAGAAGAAAGGGATTCTCTATTTTGCAGTTTTTGTTCAACATTACACAACGCTCAATGCCTTATTATTATTCTATCTCAAGAAGAACAAAGAAGTTTTAACCATCACAATTCAACTGTACAAGATGAAACGGCTTAGAATGATAAAAAGTCATCAATTACAAAATATTAAATGATTGGGCTTTTGAACCATTACATTATGGCCTACAATGCTGGAATCATCCGCCCACACAATTCATTGATTAAATTTGTTGGTGTAAACAGAGTTTATAGCATCAATTAGTGTAGTTTGTATATTTGTGTTTGTCACTTAGGATGTTGCTTTGTTTTCTTTAACACTTACAAAAGAACCCAACTCAAAGCCTTGCAGGATAGAGCAATGTGCTTGTGTTTATTGTTTTGTATGCTACTCTATGGATGTGTTACCCTTGGCCATGTGGGCATAACCATGCTGGCATAGGCATAGATGGATGGATTGATTGATTGTAAATTGTCCTTGAAATTAAATCTCTTTGGGGCCATAAAGATTTGAAGTACAACTTTGGAAGTGAGTAACTACTAAAATAAGAGACCAGGGAGGTTAATTTTGGGCCCCAAGACTTCTTCTGCTTGCACTTTCTTAAGGTTGAGCCTACTGTAGGTGTTGTTTTGCATTTTGTCACTACAATATGTAGGTAACAGTATAGAACTTTTTCAAAAAAGTTTCACATTTTTTTGAGATGATTCACTACTTAATTGGCTAAGGTTGATCAACTAGTCTTTCCC
Organism: Cupressus sempervirens; assembly: GCA_028749045.1. Classification (NCBI taxonomy): domain Eukaryota; kingdom Viridiplantae; phylum Streptophyta; class Pinopsida; order Cupressales; family Cupressaceae; genus Cupressus; species Cupressus sempervirens. The sequence continues at coordinate 400,185,563 of CM053791.1, read as the reverse complement.
AATTTGTATGGTGAATCTTTTTACTGAAGGCTTTCCTCAAGTCCTTTTTATTTTTCATTTTATTAAGCCTATGCTTGATTTTTGAGGCCTTCAACATCCTTTCTTGCATTTTTGAGTGTTTGTTTAGTTGCTTTTAGTCTTTTTGTTTTGTCCAATCTCTTGCTTTTCAGTTTTCTCTTCAATTCAGTATATCTTTGGGCTTAATCAGACTTAGTAGTCAAAAGATATGACTATTTAAGTGCCCAAAAAGTGGACTCTCAAGGTGTGATCGCGTATTTAAAATATAGATGTTATATTTTAATGTTGACATTCACTTTTTGAAATATATAACGTAAAATGACTTTATCTTATGTTTCTAGGTTACTGTATCACTTTAATTTATCACTTAAAGTGACTATAGTGCACTTTATATTTTATTTTCATGTTGAGTTGCTTTTTAATTTTTCACTTAAGTGACTTTATCACTATATAACTCTAATTTAATATTGAGTTTTACTTTACTTTATTTTAAAACATGTAAGTTAAATATTGCTTTTGAATAATATTTGCACATGATATATAAACTATATAGTGTAACTATTATTTTTGACCCCTTGAAGTGATATTAACTCAAAAAACAATTAGACATGTGGTAAATTGGTCACTTAAGTTGTGCAACTCAACATCTTTTGTACATGTTTACATGTAAATGCACTTGTGGAGTTCGATTTTGGCTTGAAAATACATGTGTTTGACATACTAAAGCATATTTTAAATATGTAATGGACTTCCAAGAGCCCAATTTACATGAAAACTCCATTCTACATGCAACAACATCACATGTAATAACACTTGGAGAGTGCGATTCCCTCTAGGAAGCCAAGTTGTGGACTTGGGAAAATAAAAAAGTATATTTTTAAATATGTAATGGACTTCTAAGAGTCCCATTTACATGTAAAATGTATTTTCTCTCCAAACATTACATGCAATCGCTATCTAAGAGTTCGATTTGACTCAAACTTGCACTTCAAGGGAGCTTGAAAGAGAAATACCCCATGCAATAGCACATTAAGAGTGCGATTTGGCAAATAACATTGGAAACTACATTTTTGCTGTTTTTCTCCAAGCAACTCGTGTATTTGCATCTAAAGGGCACCATTTTTTCAAAAATGCCCAGAAAGTTGTACTTCCAGCCCATACATTTGCAAATGGAGAAGGTGTTTTGGAGTTTTGTTGCAAGATTTGGCATATGAGAATCTTTTTTTACCAAGGGCATATAAAATGACCCATACTTGTGCATTTGGAGGGCATTTTTTTTCCCAAAAATGTCCTTCTACATGCATTACATGGGTTTTCTAACTTGCGTTTTGTCTCATACATGCAAACACTCGTATGTATTTGACCTTGGAGATTACCATTTTCAACTTTGAATTGGTCAAAAGCTATTGAGTTGTTGCATGCATTTACACTTGGAGAATCTGATTTTGGAGAAGAATTGTTCATTTCAACTTCTCTTTCCTCCATTTTTGGCTCATTGAGCTCCAAGTAAGTAAAAGATTTCAACTTTGCTTGTATTTCTTGCTTGCTTTGCTATTATGTTGCATTATCTAGTTCATTTTTGTCCATTTGTTCAAAGGCATGCCATATCTTTTGCATTTTTTCTTTAAGTTGGTTGAAATCTTCTCATTGCAAATGCTTGAAAATCCTCCAAACTCTAAAAAGTAAATTGCATGTAGAAGAACACCTTGAAGTTTGTTATGTTTGAGTTAATAGCAAGAGGTATGTTTTTGTTTTGTTCTTAGTTTTGCTTGCTTGTTTGGCTTCTTTTTTGAAAGAAAGTTGAAGAATCCTACCCAAGAATGCAAGTGCATCTACATGCCTTCACCTTTCATGCCAATCAATACTTCATCCATCTTCCAACACATGCAATTACATCCTCCGAACCCGATTACATGTTTACCTCAAGCAATAATGATCCATTTTTTACTACATGCAATTGCATATAGAGAACCCGATTTTGGTGAAAAGTCACTATTTTAAATACCAAAATCATCATTTTTCCATATTCATTTGCTTCCAACTTGCATTCTTGGTCATCCCAACAAAAGCTCCTTGTTTGTCCACATGCAATCCACCCTCCTAAACCTGATTTTGGCCATTTTTTGCCCAAAATACACTGTGTCTCATTCGTTTTCAGCCATTAAATGTGTTTAGTAAATATCTAATCCATACTATGCACTCTCACCTTTCATAGACCTGTCATCAACACTCAAAATTGCAAAGTTTTCATGGATTTAATCCCATTTAAACTTTTATGTTGCAGCAAGTCAAGATATGTCAGAATTTCTACAAAGAATGGAGACATCTAGTAAAGAAGGTGTGGTTTGAATCAAAAGAAGCAGTAACTTATTTGGTCTCCGTTTTCCCAATGGCTGTCCGAGAACCTGAGTTCGTGTGGGAATGCGTCTAGTACTTTTCTTAAAAAAAGAAAAAAAGTTAGAGGTGCTGATGGAAAGTTGCTCTAAGTTTACATTTGGACTCTATCAAGAAGGTTTTCAAAGTATCAAAGACTCCAAAATGTGCCAATCTACAAAGGAGAATTCATGACAACTCGAATGAGAAGAAGCTTGATCACGTCAAGTTTTCAAATGACAACTAGAAACTCATCAAAGAGAATGTAGTGGGATAGAATACTGGAATCTTTGATCCTGCAATCGTTACAAAGATCAAGGCTTTTGCTGATAGTCTACAGGATTGATTCATTCAAAATCAACAGTTTCAAAATTTTCTTCAAGTGTTTTCCATCTTTGTAGTTGTAGAAGATGAATTGCATGTGATGCAATTGGATGTAATTCGATTGCATGTCCTTATGACATGTAATTCAATAATTCTTCGTACCTAGTTTTACCAAGTCAAAGTCGTTGAGTTGCTCCCACTTTTTCCTCTTTTCTCTTACTTCTTTTCCTATATAAGTGTGCCCCCCTCATTGTAAAAATCATCTTTTATTATATGCAAGAAAGCTCTAAAGAATTGTGCAAGCATAACATTGATTGTGTAGTACTATTTTGATGAAAAGTGAATATAAAGAAGCAATTGGAGTTGAAACTTTGATTGAGTGCAATTGTAATAGTGCAAATTGGAAGCACTGATTGCATTCTGTATCTATTATCTTTAATTCATGTTATTGCTGCATGTTTAAATAATTTAGTATATAGAGTTAAGAAACAATCAAATCCGAAGCTTTGACTAGGAGCGATTGCGGTGATACATAGTGTTGTCCTGCATTTTGTTACCACAAAATGCAGGTAATAGTACAAAACTATATATATATCATCCATTGAAAACTCAGGAATAATATATGCTTATGCTTGATTTTTTGAAGCCTTCAACATCCTTTTCCTCATTTTTCGAGTGTGTGTTTGTTAGCTTTTGGTCTTTTGGTTTTGTTCAAAACATTGCTTTTGGTTTACCCTTTGATTTGGTCTATCTTAGACCTTAATCAGAGTTGGCAGTCAAAAGATATGACCATTTTAGTGCCCAAAAGGTGGATTCTCTAGGTGCAACTGCAAGATTTAAAAATATGTTATATTTTGAAGTTGACATTCACTTTTTGAAAAATATAACTTAAATACACTTTATGTTATGTTTTTAAGGTACTTTATCATTTAATTTTTCACTTAAAATAACTATAGATCACTTTATGTTATGTTTTTAAGTTGAGTTACTTTTTGATTTTTCACTTAAGTGACTATATAAACTATATAGTTTAATTTAATTTTTGAGTTTTAAATTAAATTAACCTAGTAAGTATTACGTTTTAAATAATATGTGCACACTATATGAAAAAACATGTGTAAATATTATTTATGGCCTAATAAGTAATATTTCATTAAAAATCAAATAAACATATGCTTATTTAAATCATTTAAGTTGTGCAATTTTAACTTTAGACTCATTTGCATATTTTTTAAATATGAAAATGCATCTAGAGAGCGAGCTTTTGAATTAAAAGCATGTAAATGCCTTTGATTTAAAACATGCAATGGCCTCCCAAAAACGAGTCAAGCATATTGCATATTTTTAAAACATGCAATCAGTCTCCTAGAGTGCGTTTTGCACTAAAAGAGCCTTTTACACTTGCATACTTTTTTAAAACATGCAAATGCACTCCTAGAGTGCGTTCAACAAAGGCCAACACATAAAACATATTTTAAAACATGCACATGCATCTTGAGAACCCGTTTTTGACCAAGATGCATGTTTTTAAAACATGTTAATGCATTCCAAGAGTGCGTTTGGGCTTGGAGAAGCCCAAGACATGTTTTTAAAACATGTAATAGCACTCCAAGAGTGCGTTTGGGCATTCTTTACATATTTTTGGTTGTTGAGAACCCATTTTTGCTTCCAAGGCCAAAAACGACCCTTGCACATGCTCTCCAAGTCTGTTTTTGCATGTAAACACCAGATCTCTCCATTCCATGGCATGAAATCCATTCCACAAGGGGCGTTTTGGCATTTCTCTATCTTTCCATGTAAAAACCGTGTTGGTTATAACCTTGACAAACACCAATTTCTTTTCTATTTAGTTGTCTGACATTTTGTCAAACAATTTGAAGTTATCTGATTGAATAGATTATTAATGGAAAATAAATTTTACAAGGAAGAGCCAAACTAAATGTTCAATGAAGAACCAGTCCAATATATCTTAGATTTCAAACAACTTCGCTATTTATTGAAGAACCGGTCCAAATGCACTAATCACTACCAGGCATATCACTTTGTAATTGAATATTGCAATGAAGAGCAAATGAATTTACAACCAAAATCAAAAGGAACATGGAAATACTGATTTTAGCTTGATGAGCATCAATAATTACTAGCTATAGCCTTCAAATAGAGAACAATATCTTCTTCAACCCTGGGTTACAACCAGTACTTGCAAGGCTCAAATTTTCCAGATTGCTAGCCAAAGTCTTAAAGTGGCCATCACTAGAGTGATTGTAGGTGTACGCAGTCTGATCACAACCTTATATAGATGATCGTTGGGCTTGTAAAAATGATTGTCATAGCCTCTAAATGCCTCATGGTGCTTCCTAGATGTTGTCCCTTTATTGCATGTGAAGAAACGCTGCCAGTTTGGTATTCGCAACACAAATGCCTTTGATCATAGCCTCAGAATATAGATTGCAAGCAATTTGTGTAAATGCAAAACACAGAATTAAATCACAGGCACTGTGGACTGGCGTCTAGCTTCCCTAGTTGTTGTCCCAACACTTAGCATTGATTACTGGCACAAATAGAATCCTCTACGTTATCTCCCAATGATCTCCGCCAATAAAGTTTGCACAGTTCGAACCCTCAGCCTAATTGCTAATGGTGGATCTTAGACTTTTTAAAACCCTCGCCAAATGATATGAGCAGAATATATATAATTCAAGATAATTCTCCTTAGCTACAGGGATACAATAGGAGAATGTTGGCCAATTGTATATGGCAACACTACCAAGAACTTCTTAGAGGAGACCCTTATACTTCAGCAAGGGCTCACAAGTTAGAAATCAGGGAAAAAGCCACAAAGGCACAAAAAACAAATATATTTTCAAGCGCACCTTTCCCAATGAAATGAGCTCTCATTTATAAGCTTTCGTTGGCCAAAGTTTTCTTAAAACTTGACTTTAGAAATTGTGGAAGTTTCCCAAAAGAACTCAACACTAGAAACTTTCCAATGCTTTTTAAGAAATATCTCTTAAAGTCATTATTATAATAATATAAACATTATTGTAATAATGCACTCAATGATTAATAAATAAATAAGAGCTCATGCAATTTATTACTTTATTAACTGCAGGTGACGACCAACTACTGAAGCCACATACTACACTGCCAAAAATAGACTTACTAAAAATAGTAAGTCCACAACTGAGACCCCCAAAACACCTTATCAGCTGACGAGTGTCGCTATGATGAGCTAACTCCATCAACTGCATAGACCTGCCAAAATCAGGGACATTACGTTCCATGCTTGAAATGTTGAATCCTTTTGCAAAAATGTTGTTTTTCATTGCATTTCAAGGGCACATTTTAGTGAAAACTACCTAGATTTGGCCATTTCTAGCTTGTATCATCCATTAATGGAGTATAGTTTTCAATTTTGGAGGCATTATATGGTTATTGGAAGTCATGTTTTTGCTTTCTAAAGCCAAAAATGCTGCATGTAGTGCCATTGTGAAACCATGTTTTTATAAAAAATGGATTCTACACATGCATTTTGCCAAAAATGCTACATGCATTGGAGGTTGTTGACCATCTTTTTGGGACTGGGCATGAAAAATGCCTCTTTTGCAACTCAATAATTATTCCTCATTGAAAGTTGGAAGAAATCAAAGTTTATTTTGGAATTTTTCAAAGGTAGAGCTTCTTCCTCCATTTTTGGATCATTAACAACAAGTAAGTGGACATTTTCAATTTGGTTCATTAATTCATACTTATCTTGCTATTTTCTTGCACATTTAGCTTGATGTATTACGCTTGTTGATAGAGATGCCATGAACAGTGTATTTCTCCTTTAAATATGATGTACACTCTCATGTTCATACTTTTAGATTTTCCCCAAACTCCAAATTCGAAATTTCATTATAAAACCACTTGTCTCTTGACATGTTTGAGTGTCAAACCGAAGGTATGTGTTTGTTATGTGTTTACTCTCTTGTTTTTCTTCTTTTGGAAGAAATTGCAAGTTTTTTCCCAAGAGCTTGAACATCTCATTTCATGTCCATCATTACATATCATAATGCTTCGCATCTCACTCTTCACATGCGATTACATGTATTTCCATCCATCATCTGCACATACATGTAATCCCATTCTCCATTCCTACTTTCATGCATCTCACTCTCCGAACCTAATTACATATTTGCATTAAGTCACAATTATAGGTAATCCACTTTACGTGTAATGACATCCAGAGAACCCATTTTTGACTAAAGGTCACACTTTTAAAGTCAAAAGTTATCATTTGCACGTATTCCCATGTGCCTAGCCTTCATTTCTCAAGGCATCTTTATAAGAACTCACCCTTTTCCCATATGCATTTACATGCCATCCATCTTCTTAAGTTCCATTTTAGCCCTTCACTTGTACTTTGCATATCACATTCAATTCATTGCATATGTTCCATGAGTATCTAATCAATACTCCGATTATAATGTTCCCTAGAGATCTATTTTGCCAATATTCTCATGGAGTCAAAATCCATATCTTCCAATGATGGATTCAATCCCATTGAAATTTTCATGTTGCAACAAGTCAAGATATGCCAGAATTTCTATAAAAGGTGAAGACATACAGTAAAGAAGGCGTGCTTCGAATCAAAGAAGCGATCATTCATTTGGTCTCCATTTTCCCAATGGTTGTCTGAGAACCTGAGTTTGTGATGGAATGCACCAAGCACTCTGCTTCAAAAAAAACAAGAAAAGTTAAAGGTGTTGGTGGAAAGTTGCTCTGAGTTTACATCCGGACACTGTCAAGAAGCTTTTCAAAGTGTCAGATATTCCAGAATGTGCCAATTTACAAAGGAGAATTCATGACAACTTGAGCGAGAAAAACTTGATCACATCAAGTTTTCAAATGACAACAGACAATCATCAAAGAGAGTTAGAGGCTTTCAAAAGACGCAACACCATGGTTATCAAGGTGAATGCAGTGAAAAAAAATAAAAGAACTCCCCATCCTATGATCATCTAGGATAACATTGTTAAGAACAAGGCCCTTCAGAACAATCCCTAGGATTGTTTCATTTCTCTTCCGTCTTTATTCTTCTTCTTCTTTCATGTTTGTAATTGAAGAGGATGTATTACATGAAAATGTGTAATTACATGTAATACGATTTATGTGTAATGACATGTAATCCAATGATTTCTCTTGTTAGTTAGATCGGGTCAAAGTTGGTTGAGTTACTCTCACTTTTTCCTCCATTTTTTTTTCAACTCCTTTGCCTACATAAAGGAGTACCCCTTTTTTGTAAAAATTATCTTTATTGTACGCAAAAGAGCTCTAGAGAACTTGTGCAAGCAGAACTTTGATTGTGTAGCTCCATTTTGAAGGAAAAGTGAATACAAAGAATCAATTGAGACTTAACTTTGATTGAGTGAGATTGTTACTTGTACAAGTTAGAAGCTTTGACTATGATTTGCATTTATTGTCTTTGATTCACATGTTTTGTATTCTTGATAATTGAGTTAAAAAATGAATTGGGAATCAATCAGAGCCGAAGCTTTGACTGGGAGCAGTTGTAGAGATATATAGATTAGAAGCTTTATCTCTAGCTTATATCACTTTCTTGATTCACAAAATAGTTAGGATATCTTTACTTTTGGAAGTCTTTGTACCTCAATAATAAAGCTTATTTATATAGAATAGATTACGACTGGACTTGGAGCTAGATCGGTACACTTTTAGCTAGCTTTTGAGTTGGTGTTGGTTTATTGGTATCACTGTTTCCAGCTATTAGATAAAAGTGTAGTTAGAGATTTCATTTTGCCGATTACCCACTCCACGAGTAAGTGGATTCTTTCCCGAAAGTTAAGATGAAAGAATATTGGTAACACCTTTTACAAAATCTTTTAACTTCTTGCTTACCTTGAGTTGATCCAAAGAACAGTGAGAAGGGAGAGCCTTCCCTTTAAGGTAGGAGTGACTCTGTCTCACACACTGTGGTTGGTCATCCTATTTTGCGATTGGATTTTACCCAAAACTGTTGGTTGCAAAATATCCACCCAACACATAAACTAGAAGCTTTGACTATAGCTTGTATTACCTTCTCAATTCACAAAAATAGTTAAAATTCCCTACTTCTAGAAGTCTTTGTGCTCCACTAGTAGAGGATATTCTTATAGACTAGATTAAAATAGGACTTAGAGCCAAATCGGTACGCTTTTAATCAGCCTTTGAGTTGGTGTTGGTTTATCAGTATCACCATTTCCAATTGTTAGATAGAAGTGTAGTTAGAGATTTGATCTTGCCCATTCGCTTTGCGTGTAAGTGGATTCCTTTTTGAAAGTTGAGAGGAAAGAATATTAGTAACACACTTTCAGAATCTCTCAACTTTTTTTTTACCTTGAGTTGATCCAAAGAATGAAGAGAAGGGGGAGCCTTCCCTTAAAGGTAGGAGAGACCCTGTCTCATGCATTGTGGCTGGCCTACTTATTTTGTGATTGCAAAATATCCACCCAACAGTAGGGAATAAAATTTGATTCTTACAAAGGAATATAAATCTTCTTTGGGAATAATCTTACACACTGCACTTGGATGAATTGTCTTTTCTTAAATATGTAAATCATCCTTATTATTACAAATGAAATAAATAACCAAACAACAAGGTATAAGTTTACAATATAAAATACTTTTCTGTTACAAGTTGGTTAAAATATCTTACTATTAGAGACCAATCACAATGTGTTACTAACAAAACAGAAAAACATCAATCCTAGGGACCCTTTGGTAACTTGTTGAGTATCTGGCAGGGACACCAACATGTTATGTGAGTGTTCTTGCATTGTATTGTCATTTGACATACACATGAAACAAAGATTTCTGTTCAGCCCAAAACAAATTGTTATTCACATGGAAAAACAATAACAAACAAACAAAAGACCAAAGCTTTTAGGGTAATAGCATTATAGTACATACAACTAAATAATCAAAATGAAAAATAAATAATACTAGGAAAAAGGTTTAGGGAATATATAACAAGATTTTGCTCCTATTCAAGGTGACTTGCATGCAAAAGGGAAGAACAAAAATGTTTTTGTTTGGCTATTTGATAAGTGTTGCCATAATTCTTTTCAGCCCAAGATTTGAAAATTTGGTGTGAATCCTTTTTTCAGTGATCTAAAACTCTTGTGTTGCTTGTGTATTCATTAATGCTCCAAAGTTTTTTCATTTCTATTAAGAGCACTTTCGCTAAAACTTAATGACTTGGATGCTGATGCTACTAAAATGGGTTCTTATGATGGTTGTGGGCTAATGGTCTTTCCATTGAGAGTATGTTGGCTTAGGTCATGAATTCATAAGAAATAATTAAAGTTATTTTTCAAAATAATTTTGATTTTTTTAATGTTCCTGTCACCTATTTTCACCCACCGGCTCAATCAGGTAGAGCCCTTGCTTGCTAAAGAGTGATTCATAAAATCTAAATGTTCATGTTCAATGCTTTATGATAATTACTTTGATCCATTCATGCATATAGTTTTACATTTTATGAAGAAAAGAAAAGCAAAACACAGAATAAACTGATATATCATTTAATCTTTTCTGAAAATGTAAAAATTTATTCATCAAAGTATTTATTACTGCTTCGCACAAGCCATGAAACTAGCTTAAAAAAATAAGACAAGGCTTGATTTAATAACATGAATACAAATGTGAACATAAAAGGAAAGGTTAAGGTTCATAGGGGCCATTCATTGCCTGAATGACTGGCTGTGTTGTTGGTTTCTCTAGCTGTTTGCACTCCTTGTGCTTCCATTGTCCCGTCTTTCCTTGATCTCATGCTAGACCCTAAAAGTGAAACAAAAGAAGAGTTAGATCCAACGGATCTAAGCAATGACCAATTTGTCTCACCGTCATACCTCACACATGCATCGACATTTCTAAATTCCCAAACCTTGTTTTATTTTCTAATTAGTTTGTTTCCTGTTCAGCAATCCGGACTGTTATTGACATGTGGATGTAAATGTGGCTCCCACGAGGGTTTGAGCCTAGTGTGTCAATAAATGGCAAGATCATGACAATGAATGGACAATAGTATTAAAGGGACATGTATCTCTATTGCATGAAATCTTTTATTCTACATGATGCAAATTGTAAAAGAACAAGTCACCTAACTATTTAAGGGACAACATTCTATGTTGAAACCTTATAGATTGGTTGAGACAGAAGGAAATGGTTATGTAAGTAGACATCAATGGCTGGAGGTGAAGGGAATGTAATGATGTTAGTGCATAAATTTTGGATCTGTATGAATATTGGTATAAAGGGGCATAGTGGTGTCACACTTTGGTGCTGAATTGTTGGGGCTCTGTAGCCTTTACAGGTTGGTTATTTGCAATGGCATGAAGATGTGGCCAAAATTAAACAGAATCACTTGTAAAACATAATGGACAAAGTGTAGTGGACTATGTGATGTGCTCTCACTCATCTGTTACCAAGGTATTAGATTTCAAGATTGAATGTTGTCCTACAGAATTAAACTTTGACCTTATGCCTCTCTTTATCAAATACAATGTTAGAGTTAGAAGGCTGCAAAGTGATCAGAACCTTGGTGCTAGCACAAAAGGTCATAAAGAGGGAAAAATTACTTATAAATAGTGAGAATAAGGAGACATTCTGGGCCGCCCTTGACCAACAGATCCAAATGATTCATGACAACACAAATTCCAATGAATACAATAATGAGAAAGAGCACATTAGCAGTAGTTCAGTGATCCCTCTAATTCAAAGAGCTTTAAAAGGTTGTAAGAGGACAAGAACTAAGAAGAGCATCTCAAACACTTTTCAGCTAATCCGTACTATGACAAAGAATGCAAGGCTGCAAAAAGAGATCTTAAAGGGAGAAAAGAAAACAAGGAAATCATAAAGGAATACAAACAATAGATCAAATCTAAAAAAGATAGCTATGTGATTATCTAGAGGAAAGAGTTAATCATGTTAGGAAAACATAATCCTAAGAGTTTCCGAAGGGAGTTACAATAGGTAAGAAAACATGTTGAAAACAAAATTACAGACCCTCAGTGGCTGGAATACGCAAAAGTCTTGTATGAGAGACTAGTGGGGGAGGCTCCCTCTCCTATGACCAATAGTTCGGTTGTATTATTTTCTGTTGAAGACATTAATCTGGAGATAAGGAGGTTAGCGAGCAGCAAAGCCCAAGATATTGATGGGCTGCAGGCAGAATATTTAAAGTGGGGGCCATATTTGTTAGCTCCACACATCTAGAGCATTTTTAACAAGGTCACACAAGGCTTCTTTCCCACTAATTGGACCACCAGTGTGGTTATTCCTCTTCATAAGAGTGGGGATGTCAACAATCCTTTCAATTACTACACTATTATGGTGAATCCTCTTTTGGGCAAGCTCTACAAGAGCATGTTAGAACATAGAATCAACGGTTGGGCAGAAAAAGAGGAAAAAAGAATGAAAGGGGAGGCAGATTTTGTCGTTGGTAGAAATTGTGTATCAGTCGATGGGTCCCTTCGGAAAGGAAATTATGTAGCCGACAGGTCCCTTCGGGAAAGTTCTTGTTATATAGCCGACGGTAAATAGTTTGTAGCGGACATGATGTATCTGGCCGACGGATACCTTCGGGAAGGTTCGTCGAAAAGTATTTATAACCCCTTTGGGAAGCATTGTAATCATCATTATGATAAGAGATAAGCATGATGTACTGTTGGCATATGCGAATAATAATAGAAGTTCTGCTATTTGCTGTTCGGTGCTCGTGTCTATTTCCTGTGTGCGTTGCTTAATTAATCCATACGGTAAACATTTGGCGCCGTTGCCCGATGGATCTGGCACGCAGGCAGGCGGATATGAATTAAATGCCGAATCAGTTGAACAAAGATAAGAGTAAGCTGAAGGAAAAAGATGACATACACGTTGCGCAGGAAAATTTAATTTTGGCTCAGCAGATAGAGCGTCGAAGGAGGTTTCAGAAGATTTCCGATGGAAGCAAGAGCACGGAAGGATTGTTGAAGGAGACTCGACAACGGCTTGATTTGGTGGAAGAAGCGCGGGAGGAGTTTCTGAACCTACATATGCCACGGGAAGAGAATCCTGACGGAAGCAGATCGACTCGCACGGCTCGGAGTGCAGAAGGAGCACGAGCGTGGAGTGACCTCTTCGTCCGAGATATACTTCCGGAACGGACAGCTACGGTTGACAAACCCTCTTCTTCACCAAACAGCGCGGAAGCAGAAAACTGCGCGGGTGTTGAAAATAGCGCGGAAGCAGAAACCAGCGCGGGTGTTGAAAATAGCGCGGAAGTAGAAAACAGCGCGGGTGTGCAAAACAGCGCGGGTGTCCAGAACAGCGCGGGTGTCCAGAATAGCGCGGGTGTTCAAAATAGCGCGGGTGCTCAAAACAGCGCGAGATTGCAAAACAGCGCAGGTACACAACAAAACCCTCGACAGACAGTAATAATGGCAGGTCCGAAGGAAAAATTGCCTAAATTTGATGGTGATGAAGCAGCTGATCCCATTCGACATTGTAAAACATGTGAAACGATCTGGAGGGCGAATGGCATAACAGATACAAACGAATGGATCCGACAATTTCCTGCAACCCTACGGGGTGTTGCCATTGATTGGTTTACTGATGCTGATCCACAGAAATTAAATAGTTGGGATAACATTAAGAAGGAGTTCATCGCGGAATTTCAACTTTTGCGTGATGACAATGAAATTGTCGCAGAGATATTCAATACCAAGGAAAAGAAGAATGAAACTGTACGGGTCTTTGCCAGGAGGTTGAAGGACTTAATCAGTAAGATGGAGAATAAGCCCGCTGACGGGTTACAGAAAAGATGGTTCATTGAAGGCCTTCACCCGAAGCTGCGGAAGAAGATGAAGATCGTGCTGCCATCCACATACAATGAAGTGTACAACCGGGCAATGAACCTCGAAAGTGACCAGAAGACAAAGAAGAAGAAGAAGACCAGCTCGTCCGATTCAGATGACGATGCATCCTCAGGAAATGATAGCAGCGATGACGAAGGAAGCAACAAGAAGGTTCGTGCCCTTCAGAAAGACATGATTCGGATGATGAAGGAATTCAAGAATATGAACAAGGAAACTAAGGGCAATGAACTATGGTGCATAGAGTGCAAGAAGGAAGGCCATACGAAGGGATCCTGCCCAAAAGAGCAATTTTGCGAGATCTGCCAGATTATGGGACACTCAGTAAAGGAATGCCCTTTCAATTTGAAAACAAGAAGACCGCAGCAAGTGTTCCTGACACAGGAGGCCTCCCCGTCCGGAGGGAACGGGAACACCAGTACGGAAGGTGCCACATCGGATGGATATAGAAACAACCGGCACGGTCAAAATAACAACAATACCAGCAACAACAATAATGGCGGAAGGAGTCGAATTCAGTATGATGCGAATGGTCGGCCGATAGTTCAATGCCGCGCATGCAATCTATGGGGTCACTTCGCCCGAGAGTGTACAACAGTGAACACACCGAAGTTGTTATGCAGATGGTGTGGACCTGGTGATCATGAAGATGCTAGGTGTCCGAAGTTGGGAGTAAACTTGATCACCGTCGGGACGAACGAAGAAGAGGTTTTGGCCATCACACGGAAGCAAGCAAAAGTGTACCCCGACTCGGCGGAAGAAAAGAAGAGACTGGAAGAAGCACGGGTAGAGATCCAGAAAGCAACACAGGCAGAAACGACACACCTGAAGGACACGCCGAGTACTTCCGTACGGAACTGCGTAGAACAGAACATTGTCCGGCAAATTTTGCAAGCCGAGATACCTGTCAGGATAAGTGATCTGTTGCTCACTATGCCTCAGCTCCGATCGGCACTCACAAACATTGTTCCCGCTGCTCAACTACCAGGAGAACATGGAAGGAAGCAAGAAAGTGGAGCAAGTACAGTGCACAAAAAGGAGAAGGAAAGTGGCGCAAGTGCAGAAGATCCAATGTTGTTAGCCCTCTCATCCGGACGCCATCCAGCAGTCGTTGAAATGGGAATTCTTGGGACTGTATTGACGGAAACAATTGTGGATGGAGGGTCCAGTGTCAATGTGTTCCCTGAAGACACTTGGAAAAAGTTGGGACAACCGACATTATGGCCACCTACATTCCAGCTGCTAACGGCCGATCAACATGGAATCAAGCCATTGGGAGTCCTGACAGCACAACCAGTGACGATTGGAACACAACCGTTCTTGTTGGACTTTGTCGTGATCCCACTGAAGCGGAGAGGATATGATGCCATTCTGGGCCGAGGGTGCTTGATACAAGCCAAGGTAAAACACGATTGGAAGAAAAATACTTTATCACTTGAAAGCAAAGGTCGGAAGAATGTCATTGATCTACACACTCAGATGGTTGGAGAAGAAGCTCTATCGTCGGATTCCGAAGGAGAAGATGATGAGAGGAGGCAGAGTATGGAACTCGATCAGGAGGGAGTCCTACGATTGGAAGGAGATGATGATCTGGATTCAGTAAATGGTCTTTACCACTAGCAGATAGAGGATTACGAGCTCTTTCCAAGTTGTAATATGCTAAGGATCGACAAAGGTAAGAAAGAAGAAGGAAATGAATGTCCGAAGGAACACAGAGAAGCCGAAGGAGGAAATGACTGTCCGAAGAAACACAGAGAAGCCGATGGAAGAAATGAATGTCTGAAGGAACACGAAGAAGCCGAAGGAAGAAATTAATGTTCGAAGCAACATAGAGAAACCGAAGAAGGAAATGCACGCATGACTGAAGCTGAAGGACAGAATATACAGTACGAACTCAAAAGAAGGAAAATTTCTACTGTACGACTGCGCAGGAAGAAAGTATTATGTCGAACCACAGATATAGCAGAAAGGTACCAGTGGCAAGGACGACACGATACGGTTTGCACAGGCAACAAAGAGGAAGGGTTCAATAAAAGTCGGAGCGTTACAGAGTGAATGTGTTATTGACAGACAGAAGGGGCAGCTGACGGAGTCCATGATAGCGAGCTTCGGGAACAAACTGGGCAATATGGAGATGACACAGAACAGGCGTAACAGGTTTCAACTCGGACAGTGGGTATTGAAGTACGACGGCTGGAATGAGATCAAATCGGGCAAGTTCAAGGTTAAGTGGGTCGGGCCGTATCAGATTCGGGAAGTAGGGGACAATGGAGCAATCAAATTATGGACTTTGGATGGACACGAAGTACCTCAGGCGGTGAATGGGTCGAAGTTGAAGATATATCACAAGCGAAAGGCTTTTGCGTTAGAAAATGGCCTTCGGGAGACCCCTTCGTCACTGCAGACCGACGGTGACGACGGTCGAAGGTAAACTGACTTTGCTATTTTGAAAAAAAATTAAAAAAAAAAAAAAATTAAAATTAAAAAAAAAAAAAAAAAAGAAAGAAAAAACAAAAAAAAAAGAGTAAAGAAAAGCACCGTACGGATTTTGTATGCTCACCGTACGGTTTTCACTTGGTTTTTGAGTTGTACGGTTTTTTGAGATGGTGTACGGTTTTTTAAGTTGGGAGCTGGTGTAAGCACCGTACGGATTTTGGAGGAAGTGTACGGTTTTGCAGATTGTAAAGTTTGAGATGTACGACTTTCTCATGTACGAATTTCCAACAAAGGTACAATTTTCTTTTGGTGTACGGGTTTCAATATTTGAAGATAGTGTATGGGTTTTAGGAGCTGCATATTGTAACATCAATTTGAAAGTCCACTGTACGGTTTCCTGAAGGCTGATGCACCGTACGGATTTCAGCTCGTACGGTCTTTTAAAGTTAATTTTTGAGAGGTTGTACGGCTTTTACCGTACGTCTTTATTAAAACATGAGTAATGTACGGATTTTAATAGATGTCACCGTACAGATTTTTGGGCACGTCACCGTACGGCTTTTAATGGTCATTAACCGTACGGGTTTCAAGTTCATTTGCAAAGTGGCATACAAAAATTGCACTAAAGGCTACAATGTACGGATTGCAAGTTAGCGTACGGGATTTGGCAATCACTTTACCGTACGGATTTTGGCGACAAAGCTTGTTCACTATGGAATACGGATTTGGTATTAGCTTCTTGTCAATCATGCACTGCACCATACGGGTTCTTCTTCTCAGTTCAGCGTATGGATTTCAAGCTTGGTGTGCGGTTAAGCTTTCCAGATTTGTGTATGGTTTTCTCATGCTTGTACGGACTTTAAGTTGTACGGATTTCTAGTATATATTTGGCCATACAGATTTCATCCACAATTTGGCGTACAGAGTGTAAAATTTAAATTATATGTTTGAAAGATTAATGCATGGAGTAGCCGATATTTTGCATCTTTGTCAAGGGTTAGAGAAATTGTGGAAGGAGGTTTTGTATACAAAAAAAAAAAAAAAAAAGTCGACAAATCAAGAATGCTCAGAATGAGTATCAGATGATACCATAGGGAAGGGGAAGAATTGGCGATTGCCAGAAAGAGTGTAGAATTGGCAGAAAATGACAGAAATGGTGTGTTCCGTGCAGTTTTGTGTGGGTTTCAGAGTGCTAAATTGGTGTTGGCGGCGAGGGGCGTTGCCCCTCGACCCCGCCTGGGGCGTTGCCCCCTGGACCCCCAGTTGTTGCGGGTATCAGTCGTGGGAGTCTGACTAGTTGAGAAGACTTGGAGCTGCGGCAGGCATGGAGTGTCTATGTATCAGAGGCACTGAGAGTAGGTGTTGGCCATGAGGCTGTCTTGGTGGATGCGTAGAGAGCTCGGGAGGAGCTGATCATCCAGTTGGAGGTAGTGCAGCGACACTTGGTTCAGTGTACTTGGAATTGGAAAGCAGAAAGCGGCACAGGTGGCTATCAAGGTCAGATGTCAGATTGGCTAGGGTGACAGTGTTGAGGACCAGTTAGTCAGTCAATGTATTTTGGTTGTTGATTTGTCTCAGAGATTTTGTAATAGTCGTCGGGAGACGACTTTTCTTTTTGGGGGGAATGATGTCGTTGGTAGAAATTGTGTATCAGTCGATGGGTCCCTTCGGAAAGGAAATTATGTAGCCGACAGGTCCCTTCGGGAAAGTTCTTGTTATATAGCCGACGGTAAATAGTTTGTAGCGGACATGATGTATCTGGCCGACGGATACCTTCGGGAAGGTTTGTCGGAAAGTATTTATAACCCCTTTGGGAAGCATTGTAATCATCATTATGATAAGAGATAAGCATGATGTACTGTTGGCATATGCGAATAATAATAGAAGTTCTGCTATTTGCTGTTCGGTGTTCGTATCGATTTCCTGTGTGCATTGCTTAATTAATCCATACGGTAAACAAATTTTAGAGCAAAAGACTCTACCATTGATCACTACATTACTCTAAGATATCTAATTGAGAGAGTATGGGAGAAACAGGGAGAAGAGGCTTTTTGCTGCTTTGTAGACTTTAAGAAATCTTTTGATACTACCCCTAGGGATAAACTATGGCATAGAATAGAAGAATTGAAAGTTCCAAAAGAATACAGGGCTACTATATATAAGCTATATGGACAGGTTGAAGCAAAAATCAGAACTAAAGAGGGCATGTCAGAATGCTTCAGGAGTAACGTGGGAGTCAAACAGGGGTGTCCTTTGTCTCCTACTTTTCTTGGTCTTTATATTGATAAGCTGGAAGAGTGGCTAAACAAAGCCAATGGAGAAGGAATTCAGCTGGCAGATTATGTGATTTGATTGCTTCTCTATGCCGATGATCTTATCCTCATTGCTAAAACTGCCCATGGGTTGAGGGAACATTTAAGTAATTTGGAGACCTTTTGCATGGAGGTGGGGATGGAACTCAACACTTCTAAGACTAAGATCATGGTCTTTTCCTTGAAGAAGAGAAAGCAACAATATACTTTCATATTTAAGGGCAGCACATTAGAAATTGTGGAAGAATACAAGCATCTGGGGATCGACTTCACTATTGGTAAGATTGGGAGACATGCAGATCAAATAGAACACAAGGGGGTTGGAAGGCCTCTTACCTTCTTCAGAACAAGTGCAAGAAAGCTAAGTTGTAGGATTGGAAGACTAGGAAAATCCTCTTTGGGCCGTTGGTGATTCCAGTTGTTCTATATGGGCGTGAGGTATGGGGGAGCAGCGTATCAAACCACAAATGGCGACACATAGAAAGTACAAAATAATTTCATTACTACTAGCCTCAAACTCAAGTCAATGGTTCTGTACGAGATTCTTTTGGCGGAGGTAGGTATGTTCTTGGTGGAGGCCTTAGCAATTATTCACTTGTTAAGCTACTTAAAAAAAGTGGGAAAGATGGATAAACAACGTGTAGAGAAGTAATGTGAATGTGTGCTCTACAATCAAATGATAGTTTCAGCCGAAGACTCAAAATGGATCAGCAAGAAAGATTGAAAAAAATGCAGCTAACATTCACATGTTTCAAATTCGTATCAATAAAGTGAGTTAGAGCCATCAGTGTGGTTATGAAGTGAATCTGTGTGTGCACATGCACTTACCTTTTTTATGTTTAAGCATAAAGTCACAAGAAGTTGCAAAAATTACAGTGTGGGATCATCAACGTGGCAAGTAAGTAAATTGTCAGAGAAGAAGGGACAACAAACATTCAGTATTTTGAAGCAAATCAGAATAGTGATCAATATGTTTCTAATAGTGTGTAAAAGGTGGACTTATGAAGCCTTGACAGTTTCTAAAGGACCCATATCACTTAAGCTAAGTTCTTGAAAACAACATCATTTTTGCAAGGAATTAGTGAATGCAGAGAATTGAGTATGACCCAGAGGAAAAAGCTTCTATCATTAAATTCAGAAAAATATGAGGGTTTACTAATTATCCAAAAAATCCTGTATTGTTACAGCAAGGGAAACAAACAAAGACACTGCAATGATGGTTGAATGGAATATGGTTTTGAAAGTTTTCCACAATGAGTTATACACATTTAAAGGAAAGTAACCTTCAATGAGGCAGCAGAACAGATACGCACAAATAAATATGTAAAAGTCAGAATGAAGGCAAAACTGCTGAAGTAAAGATGGCATATACAAAAAAATAGATAGAACAACTTTTCTGGAAGACCTAGTACAACTAAACAAGGATTTATTTTATCTTCCGGGCCATTGTCAATGTCTTTTCAAAATGTGCAGTATTTTGTTGACATGCCTGTGGAAATGAAAGAGCAAGGTATTACAGAGAAATGTCACTGGTGCTTTTAGAGCAGGCGTACCAATAGCTTCAATGGATGTTTTATCTGGAAAAAAATAGGAAGGAATATCAAGAGAGATATATATCTCAGGATTCCGAAAGGTGTAATAAATATTTGCCTGAATATCGGAATTGCTGCAAGTGGATGGATACAAGAAGTACGACAGAACTCTCAGCAAGAGGCATTGTCCATGAACAAATTGCATGTCTCACAGATTCCATCGAATCAAATCCTCAAATGTTTCCCATAGGGTTGAATGCTTTCCAAATAACACAGGTATTCAAAAAGGTGAAGAGATGGTCCAGGTGTTGGAATAAAAGGCTATTGAGCTACAGAGGCCACAAAGGGTATGAGCTGCAGAGAGGAAATAAATGGTTTAAGAACAAAAGGTATGAAAAAAACCGTCCGTGGCCATGTAAAATTATCAAAGAATGATAGAGACTGTGACCCAGTATGGTCAAAATGACAAAGGCTGATGAAACTTTAATATAAGTCTTTTACTCTATCAATACTCATGTCACAATCTGTAAGTTCTATAAAAGGGAATGTTAATTTCAATGAAATCTTGAACATTGAACAATGTAAAAGCTGCAGACTCTGACAACCAGGATTTAAGAAACATTATGAAGAACAACAAAAATGAGTAAGGGCAACAATGTTCATGGAGTTGCAGCCCACAACAAGGATCCATGCAAGGGATGTATCATGTAATAAACAACAAATTTCAATTTCATCAATACTAGAGACCATGCTGTGTATTATTACTATGATTAAGACAAATGCTATGACAAGGGTTTTCCAGAAAATATAGAGATTCATACAGAGCTTCAGACAGTGAAAGGGCCATGCAAAGATTTCAGTAATATAAAGTAAATCCAGTTTCCCTCTCTTCAAATGTTGACAAGAAAAATCAACAAGATAATGTGAGAAATAGAGGAAAGGAGGAAAAATTATCTAAAAAGGTATGTAAAATCCTAAAGAAGTCTTTCAAGATGTGGATTGGAAGTGGCTTTTACCTTCTTTGCTCATGTAATGGAGTTAAATATGCAGACATTCACCATGAAAGCCAAATAGCAGAGCTGAAGTCTACAGGAAAACCCTAGGGTGGCCCCTCTTTTCTCCCAGCTCCAGAAAGTTCTAGTGTAAAATAAAGATCATGACAAGTATGTGGACGCATTTAGGGTTGCAAACATAATATATCCCTTTAGGTCATAGTTTTAAAAACTTTTGAAATCTGATTTGCATTTTGGTGGGGTTCTTTAAGTTTAAACCCATTTTTAATGAGTATGTCGTGGGTGTAAGTATATGTGTTACTCTTTAAACACTTAATCTTTTCTTGTCTCATTTTTAGTATTCGTTGAAGTCCACAATGTAAAATGAAGTATAAAATGGTGTCATTATAAGCCTTTTTATGATTTTGTTATCTTTTAAGTGCAAATATCTTGAAATGTTCAAAGAGTCAACTTTGCTTCCATTCCATTAATGATGACTTTAAAGTCTAGTGCAACATGCATTCATAAGGGATGAAGATAGACTAATTATGCTTTGACCAAGCATGTAGGACAATTGTGAACATCAGGAACATATTTAGGAGTTGAGAAGGATACAGTTGAGGGTTGTTTTTTGACATTTCCGAATGGTTGGAGAACATTCATAGCCATTTTGAGTGTTTTTGGAGCAGTTTTGATGAGTCGTGGGGTCACTTGTGAATTGCTTGAGCTTTGAGTGGGAGTGGACTTCATTTTTGGAGTTACTAGGTCCTGGTTTGTGGGCTATTTTTCTGGATCTGACCCTGAGAGGTTTGTGGGATGTACTTAGTGAGTTTTACACACGGTTTTCCTTCAGTTCTGATTATTGATTGGAGACTAAGTGATTTTCCGAATCCTTGGTCTTTTTTCTTCATTCCAACTCAGTTTTATTGAAGATTGAATATATTGCAGGTCATATCCCATTTGCAGATTTTTGTCAAATCTACTTGTTATTACGGTTCAGAATATGATATGTGATTGGTAAAGAAAGTGTGAACTGTTTTACTAAAACCTTTATTCATGGCTTTCGTCTCACAATTTTTATATATTTTCGTAAATAGTCCTTAGTGTAGGTTGTTAGCTGTTTTGGCCGAGCATGCAAGCATCAGTTTTGTGAAAATGTCTGTTTTCCTTCTTGGTGACTATATCTTTAAACCAGTTAATGAAATATTTATGCACAGGAAGACTTAACAAGTTGTGTCAGTTGTTATCTCTGCATAGGAACTAAGTACCATCCACAAGTATATATTTCCGTTCAAGTTGGTATAGCTTTAGTTAGCACATTTTAAGCATTGTTTTCAGTTTTAGTTTCAGTCCTCCTTTTCTTTCCCTTCTCCTGAGAAAGTAGTAGTTTTAGTGTGAGAACTAGCTAGGAGCCGAGCTAGGAGCCGGCCCACAGCTTAGGAGTGTTTCCATGTTACCTTGAAATGTCGAGTTGTTGTTTAATTTGACAGGGGTGCAATTTTTCAAGTGATAACAGTTCTTAAGTGATCAACCTTCAAATCGAGCCCTCTTCCAATCTACTCAAGTTATTCACTTTCATTCGAAGTGCTCAAAATGTTTAATTTAACTTATCAAGTTAGAAATGCTAAAAAATTGAGCATACACAACCAAATTTAGTTCAAAATATGAGCAAACAAAACCAAAAAGGATTTGAGTTCTCAAAATTGAGCACTCACAACCGATAAAAGGTATAAAATGCTTAAAAAAAAGCATTTCTATCTTGTTAAATTACAAATGCTTAAATTGTGTGCATTCCTAACCTCTTTTCTAAAATTGCAAATAAGTGTCCATTAAAGAAACTTGGGAGGGATGAACTAAAGAATGCATCTGGCATGAAACTGAATTCTGTAGTCTCTGCTTGCATCCTCTAGCAATGATGATGAAAATGCACTCGAATGGCCTCAATGCTTTCAGAATGTACACTGAATAGATCCTTTGAAAAGGCTATAGTAATCTTCAGTTGGCAGCATGAGAAGTATGAGAGCATATATAATGTCTGTGGCTTGTTTACAAAGAGATGTCACCTCATGCAGCTAGATAGTTGCAGGAATGCTGCATATTACCTTGGCATACATGCATGTGAAATGTGGACAAATCATCACATTGCTGGGTCAATTGATGATTTTTCTTAAAGAAATGCAGTCTTGTGGACACTGCAATGAGAACATACATTAAAGATAAGGATATGTAGAAGCACAAATGAGAGCACTCGAAGTGATAAACAACACTTATCAAAGCATAATGAAGGTTGATCTTTTTTGGATATTATAGTTTGAATATCTTTGGTAAATGTATATGCAAAAAGTGGGAGCATAGACGATGAATCTGAACTGTTTGAAATAACGCTTTGAATAAATCCATTTCTGGGAGACACTTGCTAGAAGGTTATGCAAGATGTGGAAGCACAGATAAATCATTCAAATTGTTTGATTTAATTCCCCTACCAAAATGTGGGTTCTCAAATAGACCATATGAACTGTTCTGCAGTACAATGGCAGGCATGCACAAGAGATGTAATCTCAGGGTATGTACATGAATTATTTGATAGAACATTGACACATGGTATCAATTTCATCCAAACTTATTGAAGGAGGATGTAATGTCCCGATTTCCAAGATTGATTTTAATAATAATAGAGTTAATATATGATTAAACAAATGAATAAATAAATATTTAGATATAATTATTTATTATATGTTTAATAAAAGAAAACCTAATAATAATAAATAATTATTTAGTATTAAAATATTAACTAAATAAAATAGTAAACTATAATATAGTTTATTAATTATATAATGAAGGAGTATAATTGCACTAATATAAATATAAAGAATTAATTTAATATTATTATATAATAATAATATTAAATATAAGGACAGAAAGATTGTATTTCACACATTATTATTAATAAATACTTAAATATTATATAGAATAGATAATATTTGGATATGAAATATTAAAATAATGTTAATTATTTCATCACATAATATTATATAATCATTAAATATATGATTAAAATTTAATACATATTAAATATTAAATAATTATAATAATGTGACCATAGAGAATAGTCACAACCGTTGAGAGATCATTATCCATCTGGATATTTATATGGCAGGGGAAGTGGGAGAACTGGGGGAAAATGAAGAAATAAAAAAATAAAAAAAGCAGCAACTATAATGCATACTACTCAAACCATTATATTTCAGGCACACTGTATACCATCCAACCAGTTGTTAAGGAAAGATATCCATATAAGTCTGAGTATTGAGCAGTGGGATTGAAGTCAAGAGAATAGATAGGAAGTGATAATGAATACCCTAGTATAACTGTATTGAAGCATTGAATATTATAATGATTTACAACTGGTCATTTACAGTAGAGATATAAATTAGCAGCGATTCAGTAGTTGATTCATCATTGTAATAATAACAGACATACAGAGGGGTAACCAGTTCAAAGTGTCATCATCAAAGGGGGATGTTAATCCATTTTGTATCAATAAAAGAGGACAGTAGGTATAGGTAGAAGTTTGATGAAGTATATAAATATTTTATTTAGGTATTCACAAAGGATAATGAATATATATATATATATCATCCAGTGCAAACTCAGGAATAATATATACGGTCTACACATGTTTTTGACAAATATTGTCATCATAAATAATAGGCATATGCGATGAAACTCCATCAAATGGATATAGGAAATCAACGTTTCTGAAGACGCATCAAGGTGATATATCTGACAAGGAGACCTGACTCAACAGGAGATATAGAAGGTATACACGGAGCAACCGCAAACCGGGAAATATAGGGAGCAGCCACTGCAGAACGCAGAGTAGCTAGTAAATATAAACTTAACGCCAGCGTGAGGAATCTCCAGCATTCACTGTTAGAAGTATAATCACATCAGCAAGGAAATATACAGTCAGAAAATTAGGGAATACAAATCACAGATAAAGCCAATATATTGAAACGGCTAAACATTAATACAAGCAAGGCATTACTAATCATCTACAAATTGTTGCTGTTTCTTGTGTATGATGAGTGAAGTCCATATTTCCTTGTATGGGAACCATCAATTACTTCTCTTTAGGAAAAGATGAATACAAATTTACTTGCCATACAAGTATGGGGGAATACAACAGAGAATAACTATATTAGATCCTGTCTTATTTTGGATCAGCTGAGGGTCATTGAAAATCTTTTATTAACACAGCCACATAGAGATAAAAATGACAAACAGTACCACCACTGCAAGCATACAAGTGAATATCAGAATCAGTAACTAATGGTTCCAATATCTCTACATACCCATATTGTTCAATCAAGGAAAGTTATTCACCTTGTTAAAACTAATATAGATATATATATTGCAGTATCAGACATTGCAGCACATCCCTGTCCATAATTGTGTCAGTGTGATATGGTTCATATTCTCCATTTTATAATTTCATTGCAAGTTTGAATAGAGTAAGTGTGAGAAAGGGAAGTGATTTTTCCACTATTTAAAGGTATTTAAGTAAGGGACATTTCAGAGGATGTGTTTTCAATGGTCAAGATCTGGAAAAATTGCACTGGCTCTATATGGATATAAATGGCTTTGTTCTTGCAATGAAACTTAAAGAGATCTGGGAGATGGATTTGTTGAAGAGCCAATGAGAGTTTCAAGCTAATGCACAAGGCAAACAAGAGAATTGAATGAGAATTGCCAAACAAGAGAATTGAATGATAAATGATGATTGACTCCATCATGAGTCATCTACTAAGATGAATTTTCTTTCACCAAATTACTGCAGGTCGGCCCTGAATTGAAGAGGTGCTAAGGTTCAAATTGAAAGATAAGGCTGCTCTGAGAGGGGGTGACAAAAGAAAATGTCGCAACAGTCCCCTTTCCATTCACCTTTAATAGTCCACAGGGACAAGGATGGACTAAAAGAGAAAATAAAGATAGATCCTGGTAGAGGGTAGGGTACATGACACTATCTTTGATAAGCTAATAAATTTGTACCGTACAGAAGGATGCTGAGAATTAGAGGAGGTGGAGGTAAATATATAGTTAAGGGGCGTACTTGGAATCCTATGAAAATATGTGTTTTGAATATGATTAATTACACGATCTCCCTTAGTAATATATTTTATAAAATGTTTGTGGTCTAAAATGAAACATGCATTTCGTAAATAGGAACATGAGAGACATGAACATGTTTCTATATGCATGACCCTCTTTTTATATTAGCAATGCTTCGCATTTTTGTTCCTTGTATTTTTTAATGACAGGATATTATTTAGACCTACAGTCATATACATTCTTAGTATGAAAATTACTCAAGCTATATAAGGGTAAAAGCATTCACATTTGCCTGGGTCTGAATTAACATGTAAGTTATCTTCCTGCAGAGAATTTGGATTACAAAATGGGACTACATACAATTCGTTTATAATTGATGCTGATAAGCCAACTGTAATTGATGCTTCACATGAAAAGTTCAAAGGATTGTACCTGTCAGCAATCAAGGAACAAATTGATCCTAGTACCATTGAGTATGTTATAGCAAATCACACAGAACCTGATCACAGTGGTCTGATTCCAGATCTCCTAGAGCTTGCACCAAATGCAACAGTAGTTGGGTCTAAAAATTGCATTATGTTTCTTCAAAATCTAATGCTACGCCCATTCAAAAGCTTAGTTGTGAAGGTAGGTAGAACTTTATGATGTCTTGTCCTTTAATTTTGTATTTGATTTCCAATTTATGCTCTGTGGTTTCTGAGGGTCAGTTTAATTTTGTTACAGGGAGGTGACACTCTAAACCTAGGAAGGGACCATGTGTTAGAGTTCATAATGGCACCAAATTTGCATTGGCCTGATACCATGTTCACTCTTGACCATGGAACAAAAGTTCTCTTCACATGCGATGCATTTGGAATGCACTATTGCACTGAGTTGGTAAGATATGCTCTATTCCTAGTAGTTCTCTCTATGTGTTAACATTGTGAATCATGGTATGAAAATCAATTGTGTAACTATACATGTTAAATGAAAAATTTGTTTTCATGCTTGGGAACATGTAGATCTGCCATGTTAATGAGGATTGTTTTTACTGCTAAGGTTTATGGCTATCCAAGTTTGTGAAATCTGTGCTTAATTATTTAATTTGAATGGAATATTCTAACCTCAAGATGATTGGTTTTCAGCTTGCATTTCCAATGAAAATAAAATTTGAATTTGTGTTTTGATGCAAACAACATTGGTGTGTTGAATTTTTGTCATTAAATAGTTCAATTATTGCTTAT
The DNA here is from genome assembly GCA_028749045.1 of Cupressus sempervirens. Lineage (NCBI taxonomy): Eukaryota > Viridiplantae > Streptophyta > Pinopsida > Cupressales > Cupressaceae > Cupressus > Cupressus sempervirens. The sequence goes on along the minus strand of CM053791.1, from coordinate 400,158,346 downwards.
GCAACATTTACAATTTCTTTACATTAAGTTTATTACTTTTCTTCTTCTACTCACTCAAATATTGGAACATTATGAGTATCTAAGATTACAAAAGTGAATTGTAGGTTGTAATTATGATTTTAATTTTTAATACCTTTTTTAATTTGTTCAACTAGAGAGAGCATCCTAATATTTTCTTGAACATTTGAAATGTATCTTTTGATAAGGATTTTTTGAGAATGTATCTATTACCTCCTTTGTTAGACAAGAAGCAAGCTCAATCTCTTTACTTGTTCTAGGATGAAGCAGTGTTGAAATGCAAGATGTTGTGATTGTTCCCAAGCCAGAAATGCTCCTTTATTGCCACAAAACAACTATTGCATGGCTCTTTTGATGTCCCATATTCTTAGAAGCCTCTTTAGCTAATGGGTTTCAGTTGTCTTGCCAATAGCTGTTTTGTTTTTGTAATGTCCCCATTTTTAGCAAGTTCCTGCAATTGGCTAGTCATTTCACCTTTGCGACCCTCGTGAGCTGGCAGTAGGATTTGAGGGTCTCAGTTATGCGGTTATAAGCTTTCCAACAACCTATGGTGTGTTTTCGCTCCATTTGAGGGATTTACTATTTATAGTAAGTCAAACTGTTGGTTTTGATGAGCTCAGTTGAGTTAGAGGAGTTGGGTGATGCTCTTAGTTTTTATTTTGGGCTTCTGGTTTGGGCTCCAAGAATCTTGGAGGGAGCATCTATTTATAGTAAGTCACCCCATCAGGTTCATTCATCGTCTTTCATCATTAGGATCACTTTGTTGTTGTCAGATTTTGATTCTGATGCTTCTTCAATTGTTTCCGCAAGATGGGTGAATTATTATTATTCATCCAAATAGTTGAGGTTGCTATTTTTGTTGGTGTTGTTTGTTGGTCACCTCAGTATCATAGCTCATTGGAACCGGGACGAAAAGTTTTAAATCGTTGGAACAAGAAACAGTGGCCTTGTGTGTTAGAGTTTTAAGTTATGGTGGAAAATGTCATTTTTTGGAGCCAAAAGCAATTAATAAATTATATTAATGACACTTTATTATATTTTAATGTTGTGTAGAGTAAGCTTCTTAAGTGGAGTTGTTTTGGAAAATCAGTGCCATTTGGAGATTATAAATATGAGGACATTTGATGAGAAAAACATCCAATTGAGTATTTATTTTTCTCTTGTTGTCTTTGTGACATTTCTGAAATTTTGTGCCCTTGCTGAAGTATAAGGATTTGGGATCTAAGCTGAAGTACTGTAGATTCAATTATGAGATTGCTTGGCAAATTGTGTTGAGGTATACAATTTGTCATTTCTCCTACTGTATTAACTGTTGCTAAGGAGAAGTTTAATTTTTCTTGTTGCTAGAGGTTGTTCTGGAATTTGTGAAGGGATTCATTGGAATTTTTATATCAAATTGTGTGCTGATTAATTTGGAGTTGGTTGAACGCTGTTGTTGGGTGTTATTTTCTATTTGCACTTTGGGAGCAACATTTTCCAAATTTGCAATCGCATTTGTTTGTCGAAGAATTCTTTGTTGCTACTAGTCTTCATTTCGGATGGTTTTAAGGCATGTCTTTCTTACAAGTTCATGGATTGTAACTTCTAATTTTTCTATTGAATTAGATAATTGGGGATATTTTATCAACTGGGTTGTCGGTATTTTGTGAAAATACTTAGTATCTAAGTTGATATTGAAATCTGGAATTTCTTAGCTGTATATTCCCTGTGTAATATCTAAATATTTGAGTTGAAATTATTATTGCAAAATCTTCTAGTTTGCTGCTATATTGTTGTATCAAAATTTCAAAACCTCAAGAACAAAAAAAAGAAATCAATTCTTCAGTACAGATTGAGAGCTTGTCGGGTTATTATAGTGGTATCAGAGCTTGCTTGCAAAGTGTTTGACGAAATGTTAAACAACTGAATTATAAAAGAATTTGATGTTTGACGAAGTTATAACCTGTTGGGGGTTATTACAATTTCTGCCTTAGTTGAGGAAAATAGTGCTTCTTTTCGCTTCTTAATTGAGTACACAAGTGCCCATATGAAGTTGAAAACATATTTGAATGTGAGTTCTTGTTATCTACTATGCCCTACCGCTTAGACCTCTGCAACTTACAAGGTTGAAATTCTAATTATTCATACCCAATTCTGAAATCCAACATTTCCCAGATTTATCTCAAGATTTATGTTGCCCATTTCTAGTAGATGACCCTTAGAGACAACATGAATTTGGCATCTTAATTCAGTGCAATTTGCCAAACTATTGACCATATGTATAAATTCCAAGTGACTTTTTTTTTGACTCTTCACAAGTAGATAGTGTTGGTTCCCAAAACAGCAAATTGGAATCCTACGAGCCTTGCCTGCTCGATGCTGGGATATCCAACTGGTTAAGGCCAACTTAATGGGATCAATCAGTGTGATCTAAATCCCCTGCGCTTCCGGCTCTGCAAGACCGAGGCGGGTGCACCTAATCTTGGATGAAACACATAGATCCAAGACACTTAAAACAGATCAATCAGAGCACAAACACAATAAATATTTTTCAAATGGCAAGAAGTATAGGAAAACTTTAAACTTGAGATTTATGAACTGAGAACAAAAGAAAATGATGGAGATAACGTTTAAATAAAGGATAAATATAGATTAATGCAATATATGAATATATTAATTTCTCAAAGGCAAGAATTCAAGCAATTGCCAGCATATGGATTATGAATTAGGAGCAAAAGACCAGTGCTTAATTAAATGGGCAATCAGAGTCAATAATTATCAACTGAAACATACAACTTTATAAAATCTAATATATCCAAATTATAGATAATTTTAATATTCAGATGTGAAGGATCAATTATTTTAAATGCAATTTTAAATAAGTCTAAAATGCACTTTACTCTTACAGAGACAAATTAGACATAAATATGGAAACAAATAAAATATTTCACAATATTTATGCTTATCGAATTTAAAATGCGATAATGATCTTGTCTACTTATCCTGAATATTAAAATATTTATAAAAGATAAATAAAAGACATTTATAAAGGACACAATTAATAACAAGTTAAACTCTAATGTAAATATATTTAATAAATTCTTCTTACAGATTTTGCCGGAAAATAAAAACTATATGTAGACGTTCCTTGTGGATGACCAATCTACAACAAATTTATCCAGATCGAATGAGATTTACTCAAAAATCCACAATCCAGTTGCTTGGTTCAATCACTCTTCTGCCGATGACAAAATAATATACTGTAAGACCGGCTGAAAAGAGGTTCAAGTATGGAAAGATGAATGTTGTCTCTTTCTTTGATTTACGCATCTCATACTTATAATGAGTGAAAGGGTGCGAGATGAAAAGACATATCTTTCCAAAACACCCACTTAAACAAAATTACAACCACCCGATAACTTTACAAACTTTGCATCTTTATAAACTAAACCCCGCTTAAAAAATTTATTCAAATGAGTATACTGGGCAATCGCATATCTTTGGACGCATTGGTTTTGTTCTCCGCCGGGGTCGGGTATGTTGTTGAACCAGTAGTTCTCCTTCCTGCGCACATTTCCAAACCATTGCATTCTAACGTTTGATCCCTCACGCTTGGTAACTCCACAGTTTCTATTTGCAAGGGCTTCTCCTTCCAGTATTCATACTCCAAGTCTGAGCGGGGCTCTTCCATCCAGGCGTATTCCTGTTACAATACATTTCAAAATATTGTAAGTAAACAATATCAACAATAATCGTATGAACATGCTTACTTGGAAGACCTGCGAATAGCATTTATTGGGAAAGGCAACTACGATTCACGAATTGCTGGAATATGTTTCCGTCTCTAAGAACATTCAAGCCCGACCTCCATGGACTAGGGACATCCGCAAATTGCTTGTGGTACATAACCATACCTATCACTGTGTACATAATATTAAGAGCAATGACAATATATAATCTGATTATTCTGACACAACCGAATCACAAAATATTAATCCTTGTGACATGTACAGGCACATCATGTGTGGCCTATAATCCATTCTATAGGGACTCATTCAATCCTGAATTTCTATTGCTGAAAACTTCTGTAGGTATGTTCACTGTCTCGATGCACAATCTTCATATTACTGGTTGTCTACGATGGTACTTTGTCGTACTATTTGTACTCCCCTTTGTGCATATCATCAGGATGTATTGAATACATAGAATAATAAGGAAAAGCATGAAAAACACATTTTCTTTCTCACATGACTAAGCCCAGGTTTACAGTATTGATTGCTGTAATGTGTTATTGCTATCTGATGCAAACTCTCATATCATTCTTTACTGACGAGTCTAACTATTTTCTCTATTTCACGAATTCTCTACAGCTCCTGTGGTGCCTCTTTAAACTTCTGTGTATACCATCATGGATTCAGTTGCTGTAAAAATCCTGAATACTCATCAATATGCTGCTGCTGTATGCCAATGGCACTCACTCTGACATAAAACATGTCAAACTTTGTCTTTGAAAATAAATAGCAGACTTGATTGCAGAGGCCTCCTTAGTCTAATAATTTGCAAAGATTCTCCACAGTATGGACATTAAAAGAAAAATAAAGATCTCAAACTTGATGATGTGCTACTTTATAAATCCTTGACATCAATCATGATTCCCTTCCAATCTTCACTAGTGGAGGTGGAAATTTAAAGTTCCATCAGTGGCTCTTGTTGGGGACGCATGCTCCTTGTAAGCATAGCAAGATTCCAGCTATCTCTGGAGGAGCAAACTTGGTGACATATGGAAAGAAGTCAATTTGCATACTTATATATATGAGAATCTAAACACACAAACAAATCAAAATAAACAAAAATGGGGAAACAACAAAAAAAAAATATGTAAAAATAAAGAAAAGCATAATAACTTCCCTGTCGAGCTTATTGAAAAAATGGTTTGAGATACTGCCCATGAACCGGGAAATCCTGAATATGACCATTTGTTTCCTGTAGAAAATAAGATTGTTCTCCTGCTTTATCAAAGATTATGAATGGTCCGAGCCATAGCGCCTCAAATTTACCATGCTTTCCTTTGTCCTGATCCCTAGCATTCCATTTTAAAACCCAATCTCCTGCCTTAAAAGATCGGTTAGAAGATTTTTTATCATGAAGAAACTTGACGCGCTGTTGCTTATTTATATTTTGTTCCTGCGCTATTCTTCTTACCTCATCTAGCTCAATCAAAGCATTTAACCTATTTTCCATAAAATTAACATCTTCTAATTGCTCTTCGGAGACAAATTTGTAAACAGGTAACAAGTTATTTAAGGGAAGCTTGGCCTCTTTACCATAAACAAGATTAAATGGAGAGAAACCTATTGACTTCTTTACCGTGATTCTGTCTGCCCATAATGCTGAATTTAGCTTTGAATCCCAAGCACGTTTATTATTTTCTAGCATTCTTTTGATGATCTTCAGAATGTTTTTATTGCTAGATTCCGCCTGTCCATTACCTTGAGGGTGATATGGAGATGAGTATGAAACTGTAATACCATACTTCCTACAAAACTCAACAAATTCGTTAGACCTAAAACACATACCATTATCTGCTATGATTTTTTGCGGGACTCCAAATCTAGTCAAGATATTTTCCATAAGAAATTTAATAACCACTTTACTTGTCGACCGCCGAGTTGCTATAGCTTCGACCCATTTGGTAAAGTAATCAGTGGCTACTAAAATCCAACTATGTCCACCACTTGACTTTTCACTGATTTCTCCTATAAAATCAATCCCCCACATTTGGAATGGTTCCTCCGCCTGCATTGTCCTTAATGGGAGAGCACCATCATATTTTAATTTACTAGAGAATTTCTGGCAAGCTTCACATTTTCTAACATAAGCATGGCAATCCTTAAAGAGCTGAGGCCAATAGTACCCTGTTCGCAATATCTTATGAGCTGTAGTCCTTGCTGAAAAATGACCCCCACAAACCCCTTCATGCATTTCCTTGAGAATAACTTCTGATTGCGCAATATCTAAACAAAACAAGAGGATCCCATCCTGATTTTTCCAGTACAAATCACCCTGAATTAAAACATACTTTGCAGCTTGTAACTTTATGGTCCTTTTCTGATTCTCATTTAAATTATCTCTACATTTGGTATGCTGTAAGTAATATACTATATCTGTGTACCAAGGGCATCTCCCAATACTAACTTTAGCATGTTCATCATTAATTTGGTTGACTTGTGCAGCCTCCAAATTTGATTCTGCCATAAGCTTAGCTAAACCCTGTCCTCTAACTAATTTAGTAATCTGAATATCTATATTGAACTCTTGGATCTGATTTATCCAACGACATCGTCTTCCAGTGGTTTCAGATTGTCTAAATATGTCCTTAATGGCAGCATTTGGCACATAGGCGATAACTTCAGCCCCTACTAGGTAAGGTCGAAAAGATTTAACTGCCTTAACCAAAGCATAAGCCTGTTTTTCATTTATATCATAATTCAATTCAGCGGCTTGTAAACTCTTACTAAAAAATGCAATTTGTTGCTCATATCCTTCATCGTTCTTTTGCAGCATGACCGCGGCTATGGTATGGTAAAAGGCAAATGAAAATAACTGGAATGGCTTTTTAAAATCGGGAGATTTTAGAACCGGGGCTTTTTTAATAGCTTGCTTTATCTTAGAAAATGCCCCTATAGCTTCACTATCCCAAGTAATTTTTGCACCCTTCTTAAGCATCTTAGCAATAGGTTTAACAATTTCAGCAAAATTAGAAACGAACCTTCTCACAAAATTTATTTGCCCGAAGAAAGATTGGATTCCCTTAGTCGTTTTAGGTATCTGAATGTTATCGATGGCTGCTACCCGTTCAGGATCGATTCTAACCCCTTCCTTGGAGACAATATGACCTAACAATTTTCCTTCAGTTACCCCGAATTGACATTTTTTAGGATTCAAAGAAATTCCAAATTCAAGGGCCCTTATGAAAATCTTCTCTAAGTGCTTACAATGGTCTTCTGCTTTCTTTGAATAAGCAGTAAGGTCATCTTGGTAGACAACCATGATTAAATCAATCAATCCATCGAAAGCAACATCCATTGCCCTTTGAAAGGTAGCCCCTGCATTTGTTAACACAAAAGGCATCCTAGCATAGACATAGGTACCCCAAGGTGTAGTAAAAGCAGTCTTATATTGTTCGGATTCTTTCACTTTAACTTGATTATAACCCGAGAATCCATCCATCATAGATAGTAATTCATTACCAATCACCTTTTGTAATAAAATCTCCATGTTAGGTAATGCATAATTGTTCTTAAGGGAAGATATATTCAAATTTCTAAAATCTATACATAACCGTATATCTCCATTCTTCTTTCTAACTGGGACTAAATTCGAAACCCATGTAGAATGCCTTATAGGCTTTATAATTCCGGCGTCTCTTAATTTGATGAGTTCATCTTTCATTTTTGGAGCTAACGTTGGATTTATTGGATGTTGTCTTTGTCTAAATGGTTTGGCATCGGGTTTTAAAGGTATTTCATGCTGAAACAAATCTTCCTTATATGCTTTAAGCTCATCATAGCTCCAAGCGAAGACGTGTCTATATTTTCTTAATAAAGCAATTAGGTCAGCCCTTATTTTTGATGACAATTTCTTTCCTATGTAGATCTTTTTGGGAGAACTTTCACTTCCCAATTTTATTTCCTCAATTTCATTTTGGATTCTGGTAGATTTGCTATTTTTTGGACTTTCCTTTTCATCAAAGATTTGCTCTAAAGAAACAAGACCCTTTGGTATTTTATTGGTTTTTAATTGCATTATTTCCTTTCCAAACAATGTTTCCTTACCGTTTTCTTCTTCTATGTATCCATTCCAATCAATAAATTGATTTTCATAATCTTCTTGGCAAGTCAAAAATTTAATGATATCATTATCGCCCTCAAAAACTTGCCAGTTTTGAACATTGTCTGGTATAGAAGGTCTATTTTTCATTTCAACCTGAATAACTTCATCAAATGGGATATCCATTTGCCTAATAGCCAGATTAGCCATTATATCAGCTAAGTAATTGGTTGATCTATCGACCCATTTAATTGAAAAGGCATCAAAGAATTCTATCAGATCCCATACATGGTTCCGATATTGTTTTAATCTCGGGTTCCTAGTTGAAAATTTATGCCTAATTTGTGAAACAATTAAATCTGAATCCCCTAAAATAGTGAGCATTTTAATCTTATATGCTTTAGCAATATCAAGACCAATGACTAACGCCTCATACTCAGCAATATTATTAGTGCATTCAAAATTCAGTAAGAAAGAAAATTTAAAAGTTTTACCTGATGGCGAAACAAAAATAACGCCAGCCCCATTTCCTTCCTTACTACATGCGCCATCAAAAAACATTTGCCAAACATCATTACAATTTTCTCTTACATAGATTGAGATTGGATCAACAATCTTAGAAGTGGGTTTGGTTATACTTACTTGGAAGTTGTCCATGTCCGAATGGCAAAAGTTAACTTCAGGATCCAAAATGTAGTCGTCGACCAAATAGTACGATTGGGGTTCCCTTTCGATTCGTATTTCCTTGCCTCCGACAGGAATAGTAGCATAAGACATATCTAACTGCACATGACCTCCAACCAAATTTGACCATTGCCTAGATAACAACATACCATAACTTGCTGATATTTCTACTACTGTGATGTCAGTTCTATATGATATATGCGGAAATGATGGAAAACGAAATTCAACATTTTTAATTATTCCAACTACAGGTACAGATCTGTTATCCATGGCATAACACTTTCCATAAGGGGTATCAATTTTTAGTCCTATTTCCTTCATTACATCAGCAGACATAATATTGACTGCTGCGCTAGAATCAATCATACAATTTTTAACTAATTTATTGTTTATCAACAATGTTAAATAGAACGGGTCCACTTGATTCGCCCTTTTATTTAATGTTGTTCCTAGATATACAATGGGCGTTTCTTCATTACTTTTATCGTCATCCTTATTGTTAATATCTTGCACACTAGACAATATCTTCACCGTTTCATGCCTGTAATCAGCAAATTTCATCATATCCATTAGTGGCACAGTAATCTTTAATTGAGATAAAGCATGACTCATAAAACTATGACAATCGGATATTTTCTTACCATGAGTCTGCACAATTGGTTGCTTGGTCATTCTATAAGTTTGGTTAGCTTCCTTCTGTTTGGTTTGAGCTTGATTTTCAGGCTTCTTAGATGCGTCAATATGCTGCTGATTCCTTACAAATATACCAGCAGGAGTTCCTTGATCAATATTATTACCTTTGTTCCTTCTTTGGTATGTATGTTTAGCGTGCTCAACTGCGGCAATAGTATAAGCTCTTCTTTCTTCTGGTGTTAACCTACGAAGAGTAGGATTATCTTCTTCATCTGAAAAGACTTGTTGAGTACATCGCTGCTGGTTAGAGCCTCTATAATAATAATCAGCATTCTGATCTTCATCCCCAGAATCATCCTCATCTCTTCCCCATATTGGTTCAGACGATATTGTGTTGATCACGGGTTGTTCTTCACTTTCCTGATTTCCTTCTTCAAAAATAGCTTGCGCAACAATACAATGATTAGGATCGTGGGGTAGCCTACATGCATCACACCATGGGCCATCATCAGCAATATTTACTTTCTTCAAGGGATCAGGTGTATCTTTAGCATGAGTTGGTCTCTCTGGTTTTCCATCCTTCCAGTTTGTGTTATAAGGCATATCATGTAATCTTACTCTGTTATTTTTATTAAAGGGTGGCTTCTCATTTTTGACTTTTATGTCTTTTAACATATCCATTATTTCTTTAAATTCGTCCTTCTTAGGATTTTTTGGGTTATACAATTTTGAATCATCCCTCTTATTAACTCTTCCTGCGGCCTTCCTATCATTTTCAATAGTCATGGCAACCTTGAAAGCTTGGGGTAGCGAGGAAGGTTTATGAGATCTAATTTCATAGTGAGTTTTTCTATCAAAGGCACTTAAATAAAAATCAATCAAGAATGAATCTACGGGTCTAGTTTCTCTTGGAATTCTGTTAAGGACTTTATTAAATCTTTTGTTAAACTCTGATACTGATTCATTTGAGTTCTTCTTAATGCTAGTCAACTCATGTGACGTGAAAGATGTATCAGTGTGATCCCCAAACTGTTCAATAAATTGATCTGCGAAATTACACCAACCAGAAATTGATCTATTTGGCAAGCTTCTATACCATTCCGTAGCGTCATCAGTTAATGATTGAACAAACAATTTCATGAACACATCTTCATGTTCTTCTTCAAAATCTTCAATCACATTTTTCAGGTTGATAACATGTCTTTCAGCTGATTCTGTTCCATTTCCTGAAAATTTTGGGATGGCATTCCTCAAATCATTTGAAATAGGATTCGGATATCCTTGAATTCCAATGAAGTCAAGCTGCCTATAGCGTTCGATTGCCATAGGTTGCCGCATTACTTGGTTTCTATTGCCTTGATTTTGAGCCACATATCCGTGACGATTTTGATTATTGTTATTTTGATTTGCACCATAAGGCTGTCTAGTATTCCCACTATTTTGCTGAATTCCCCTATTATTTTGTCCATTGTTCCATGTTCGCTGATTATTATATCTATTAAAATTGTTATCTTGATTTCTTTCTCTTCTATTCTCAAATAGCGGGTTATCATGATTAGTAGCATATTGTGTCTCCAAATTTTTCTTGTGAGGCGGATTATCTCTAAGCGTAGTATTTTGATCTGATTTTTCTTCCCTCCACCTATCTGACCTTTGTTCATTAGGAGTTTTAGGTGGGGAAGTAATAAGGTCTTTAGACATTCCTATTTTTGCTAGGATATCATCCGGCTGCATTTTTAACGCTTTTGCCAATATAGCACTATTTCCATTCGTAGTTTCAGCCATTTTCCTTATTATTATGCCCCACTGCATTATTTGTTCTTGTTCATCATCGTTTTTTATACGAGTTACTTCACATTGAGGCTCTTCATCAATTCTAGGAATATGAAAGAACGGGTTTTCTTCTTCATTTTCTGGGCTATTATGGCTTGATTCACAAACTTCAGGTTGTTTACTAGCTCTTTCTTGAAAATTTCTATGTCCTGTATAAAACATCTTTGCCTTTTGATTATTGCCTTTCTTACTCTTTGACTTCTTTTCAAAAGTGAGTTGCACAAGTCTTTTAGGCTGGGGGTTTACTGATTTTCTACCCCACATACACTTGCAAAATTAAACAATAGAGTCGCCAATTTCTATAAAAAAATGAAAATTTGGGTTCTATATCCAGCAGAGCTTTATGCCAATAACTTGAAAAACAATTTTCTGAAAGTAAGGAAAGAAATCTCCTTTTAGTCGCTGATTTTATATGAAAATCTTAGCCAAAACTTTAAGACTTTTGAGCACAGCTTTGAAATTTTAGAAAAGATTTGTAGATTTTATCATAATGATGATTAAAAGTCTGAATGTTGGAATCTGAAAATTATAAACGACAAATGAAAACAAAAGAAAACTTATTAATGTATCTATATCTAAGTCAAAGAAGACGAAATCAGAAATCTCACCTCTAGGCTTTTGCCTAAATGAAACTCTAAACTGGTCCTGGAGCAAGTAAACCTTACTTGCGATGTGTCCCCAGCAAAGTCGCCAATCTGTTGGTTCCCAAAACCGCAGATTGGAATCCTACGAGCCTTGCCTGCTTGATGCTGGGATATCCAACTGGTTAAGGCCAACTTA